>VZDJ01000346.1:16116485-16195161 GCA_008694505.1 Cyanoderma ruficeps | reverse complement strand
TTGTATGTTTCATTGCTTACTTAAACCCAGGTCAGTGTTTTGGAGAAATGAAAGCTGTAAATTATGTGTGGTGCAGTGTCTATACAGAATGTATTTGATCTTTGGGGTTTGCTATAAATGACAGCTGCTTGAGAGTAAATCCTTACCAGGTCCCAGTAGTGGCTTTCCAAGACACTGAAATCTTGTTCCCAAGGCTGATACACAGCTGGTGTCCAAGCTGGGTCACCACAGAAGGAGTGGGTGGCGAGGAAGAATGAAAGCTGTCTCAGCCTTGGGACTTCTCAAATATATAACCTGCCAACAGGAAAGCACAGCACCCCCGGGGGTTTGAAGTTCATGCTTGAGACACTCAGAGGACCCTCCACTGCTGAGCAGCTACAGATGAGCTCCTCAGGGATGCAGCAATGCTGGAGAAGTGAGAGCTGTCCATGTGTCAGGTTTGCACAGACAGTGCCTGCAAAGCCAGGACTAATTTCCTCCATGTCCTTGCCCTAAAATGGTGGCAACAGTTCCTTTATATGCATGGGTGTTTTCATGGAGGTTTTACACCAAGGTAGGACCTTACTTCCATTACAATAACCTAAGTTTAATTAATAGGCATTTATTTCTTATGAAAGAACTGGAATTACAGAAGTGAAAAGATGAAACAAAATATAGTATTCTGCAGGAAACTACCAAATGGAATAACATTGTGTTAGCTGAGGCTTAAAATACTCTCTGGAAACTTAAAAGTTGCCTGTAGAGTTACACAAGGAAAGATAAAATCTTTTTTTCCAGCCCCAGGATTTAAGCCTGAATTTATTGTTCCATGACAGGATGTCTCCTCTCACCATTTAGTGGGTCATAAAAAGAAAAGTTAATTTTTCTAGTAAAAAAATGACTCATGCTTTCAGCCAGGCTCAGTGATGTGCCTGGCTGGGTAGGTCTTCAATGCTTTTTTGGTAGAAAAAGGATGGGACATATCCATAATAAATATAAAATTATTTTTATATTTTTTGTAGGAAGAAAAATACTGTGTTCATTGCTGTCTGTCTCCTTGGCTGTGTTGTCACTATGCAGGCTCATTCCCTTTCTCGGACATTATGCAGGGGATGTAACACAGGGCTCATGGAGAACAAATCTCTCCTCCTGTAAGTCTGCAGACTCTCCCAGGGCAAAAAGGTGCACCTTTGATTGTCCTCAAAGTCAGCCTGCTTAGGTTGACATTGTTAAAAAATAAACTAAAAAGTAATATGAGGTGATATGTTCCAATACACCTTCCTTAGCACTTTTAAAAGAAGCTTGTTGGTTTTTTTCATTCTTGTGTCTTGTGTCTTCTGTTTGGTATCCCTTTTTTTGTCACAGGTGTTAAGTTCTTTCTGACTTTCTTTTCTTCTTTTCCATAATATTAATGTAGCTGTCTAATGCAGCCCAGTCTGTATAGGTAAGTGCTGACAGGTATTTGTGGTTATGTGTCTGTTCCTGGGCAGGCCATTAAAGCACACTCAGAGAAATCTGAGTATAAAAGACTTGTATAACAGCTTCCACCACAGACCTCAGATATGACCTCACAAAAATCACTCTGATTTCCTTCATCATGTTCCCTCTGCTGTCCCTGCTCTCTCCAGCCCTGGTAGAGCAGAGCCCATCTCTGACCACAAAAACCTGAGCTGTGGGTACTACAAACTCTGTGTGCTAGGAGAATACAAATTAAACTACTATTGAAAAGCCTTATTGACTCACGTCTTTCATACGATATCGAAGCCTATATGGCTCTTAAGCCTCTGTCACAGTTAATACCAGCTTTCAGTCATATCTTTGCAATTGAAACTCAGCAGGGGACTAATGGATGACCAGCCTTTTTCTGCTAATACACCATAGAAATGAGTGTGGCTGATCAATTCTTGAAAACACTCACAGTGCAGAAAGTACTCAGAGAAAGTCGAAATTATTCTTTTTAAGAGAACATTTTTTATGCTCCCTGATTCTGCATTTAATTCTGTAAGTGTAGTTTAAAGGGCAAAGGGAGTTTTTAAATTTCACTTCACATTCAGACTCTTCTCCTGTCGGCACTCCTGTGGAATTGTTGCTGCTGCTCATGCATATTGAGGGGCAATGTGCACCTTTGCAGGCAGAGTACATCTCTGCAGCTCATTCCCAGCCATTTCCCAGCTGCTTGGTACCATGATAACATTGCAGCCCATGGGGTTTCCCATTTATACCCTTATAATTTTTTCTTCCATCCTACAAAGGATTTGCATTTGCAAAAACTGTCTATATGGTAAAGGAGGGCTGGATGCAGTGTCCTCATAAGCTCATCAGCAGTTTGTGCTGCTCCTTCAAAGTGCACCACATCCTTCAAAGCACAGCATGTCTTTCAAAGCACTGCTAACGCTTGCCTGTCAGCAAATGAGAAAGCAGGGCAGGACCCAAAAGTTAAAAACCCAGGTTGCAGGTTGCTGCTGAGAAACACACTGTTTCCAAGCATTTTGATATCAGAATTACTGCCTAGACCAGGAGCTAGCCCAGAGTGCCTTGTGCCTCTTTGTGGATTAGCAGGTTGTGCCATGATTAATGAATTCCTGCTCTTTCTTATTCAGGCAGAAGGTACATGAACTGTTCAAGTCAGCTTCAGTCTCCAAGAAAAAAATTAGTACAGAATATAACGACACAGTAGGAAAAAAGAAGCTGGTGCTTCACCAAAGCCTGGATGATGGTTCTGCCCTTGTGATTCATGAGGAGTCCCCACAGGTGAGAAGCTCTCGGCTGTAGCATTCAGAGTCCTATGGCATGTGTCCCAGCAGGACACCTTTCATTGCATGCCAGGGCAGCTTCTGTGGGGTGTGGTAGGAGAGGCAGCACAGCTGGCAGAGCACGCAGCAGTGTGGTTTGGGAGGCAAAGCTACAGCCCTGCTGTTAGACTGCAAGCCATGGGGTAAAATGTCTCTGCTGCCACCAGGAATGCTTCACAATACAACCCTTCTAGCTTCTGTTCATTCATTTCTTTTCAGTCTTTTTTTCAAAAATTGAAATTCAAACCCTGAGACTGTAGTGAAAAGCAGACATGTCTCTCATCAGCATAACACCTGGGATGGAAAATCCTGAATGTGCACCAGTAACCATGTTAAAAACCCTCAGTTGTGCTTCTGTTCCAGATGCTGTTCTCACCGGGCTGCTATCCAAAACTTCTTTTGCTGCAGTGCACTCTTGCTAGACACTGACTGTCTGACACAAAGTCCAAGAAGAGAGAAGTCAAAGGAGGCAGTTAAGCAACTGGAAGTCTGTAATTTCTTTCTTGCTTGAAATGTGTGTACTCAAGTGAGAAAGGCTTTTATTTTTTTAGCTTTTTTTAGAAAGAGATTATCAGAAAGCTTGAGAACATGAAAGAGTACCTTGAGCTGGAGATAGTTCAGATAATTTTTTTGCTATGAACATTCTAAATAACTTTAATGCAAGGTAAATATATAGCAGTGCTGGATGTGTGTTAACATGTGATGTCTGGAATGGCTGTCGCTCTTTGCTTTTACTAAGTTCCTGTTGTGAAAAAAGATGGGTCATTATGCCACATTTTCAACAAACATGGAGCAAAAGGCAGTTTCTTTCTGAGGAGCTTTTATCTAACCACACAGGTTGAAGAGCAATGGGGAGAGTTGTAAGTAGAAAGAATATGCACTAAGTATATGTTGACATTGAAATTTGAATAGGTGGGTAATAGAAGCATTGATGAAAAAAGACAAATGGGGAAAAACAGAAGAGCAAAAAAGAAAACAATAGTCAAAGGGAATGAAAAAGGAAGGAGAACTTATCTGCTATGGCTGGGGGGGAAGGCACTGGGGAATGTGTATTGGGGCATGCTAGTTGTTAGAACAGAGGAGAAAATGCTCCAAGACAAAATTGATATAACCTCTTCACATTGGAAAGAGACATATTGCAGACCTGCACAGTCCTTGTTCCTTAGCCCACCATTTACTGTCATGGACAAGGATATCTGTTTGCCTTCCTCTGGAGATGAGAAATTACTGTTGTGATTCCTCACACTAAGTGGACAATATAATCCTAGATTTCATATACAGTTCTCATAATAACATCTCAGGAGAACACAGAACTATGTCTATGACTTTAGTTACAGTAAGAGACTATTCTATTGGTGACAAGAGCAGATTTGTTCCTTAACTCTTCCCAGTCTGAATAATTATAAATAATTCTGTCAGTGTTTTGTGGTCATCTCAGCACACTATTGGCACTTAAGCTTTTTGTCACTGCTGAATGAGAAAAGTTTAGCTTTGCATTTGACTATTTCAAGATCTCTACTCCAACATATCTTGAGTTTCTATGCAGTGGTCCGGTGTGTCTCAGGACCCCTATCCTGTGTTTCCTGGCCAGCCCTGGCACCGGCCGCAGTGAAGGTTCAGTTCAGTATCCCAAGATACTTCCCCAGTCCTGTGGGGCCTTGCCGCAGTGGCAGCGTGAGCAATGGTGAGGAATAAAGGAAGGACTCCGATGGGGAACTTCTGCTGGAGTTTATTGAGGTCCATGCAGGACCACGTGTCCACCAGGAAGTCTGCCCACGAGAGCGGGGTTCCTCTCTGTACAGCACCTTATAAACAGGGGAGGAGCAGGGGGTGAGGTACAGCTTGGAAACAACCCAGGGTATGAAGGGTGTGACTGTACATAAATGACAAATATTATAACAAATCAATAACGCAAGGGAGGGACAACCAGGATCCTGCTCAATCACTCAATGCCCTCACTAAAACTTTCTAGACATCAGGGCGAGGCTTCGAGGTGATGGACTGGACCCATAATTATGATTGATTGATAATAATAATTGGGGTAAACCATGAAGGGGTAAAACATGGGGTACATGGGACAAACCATTATAGCTTATATAAAACAGTATAAAACAAGGAATAAATATGTACAGAAAACTGATAAAACCAAAAAACACACCACTACATTTCTACAAACTTCTTATTCTTGTGGGAAGTGAAAAAGAGAGAGTACTTTTAGGGGATCAGATAAACACATAATTTACAAGCTGCTTAATAACTACTTTAAAACTTTGAAGAAAATGAGTATATGCATGTTCCTAGAATTTCGGTATGGGCTACCCAGTAAAGTCCGTACTTGCCCATATAAACTGAACTCCATCAGAAAATAGTCAGGCATGGAAAACAGATGACTTACATGAGAAATACTTTTCCATTTCACAGAGGTTCCAAGAATAAGTTAGATAAAGCAATTTTCGGTCATTTATTCTTCTGACCATCAAAAAGATGTAAAGTTAATAAAAGCAGACAAGTCTAGAAATTGTCTCTGGCCTCTGCATATCTCAGTAGCAGTTCTGCAGAAATCCTCCCCAGTCAGACAGATGGTATTCTGAAGACAACCTTGTACCAAGATCATATCCCTGAGAATCAGGCTAGACAGGAATGGGGAACAAACACATATTTTACATTCATATGCATATCATGAACATTAAAAATTCAGTTCCTTATTGCAGTATTTATCACTACAAGTAAATATTTTCTCTAAATTCTTCTTCAATCTATCATATTTAGGTAAAATTCCCTTAGGTCTCTAACTTTAACTAAAGATATGTGGTTAAAATCCTTTTCTTGAAATACATTTACTGCTGCTAACAAACTCAGACCTCTCCTCTGCCTCCCCAGTCCTGCCCTGACCTTTACTACACACATACCCAGGTTACACTACTGTGGATGGAAGCTGCTGGCTCATCTCCTTCTTAAAACATTTTACAACTTTCCCCCACTCTCTTTCATTACAGATCATTATTTTGTATGAACTCCTTCTTTCCTTAGATCCCTATATTTCACTGTTCCTTTTTCCAAAACATAATGAAACGCTTTCCCACTTTCCCTTTCAATTAATTTGCCTGATAGCCTCAGCAGTCCTGGTGCCCACTGCTGAATCTTCTATTTTCCAGCCCCTCTTTTGTTGCTTCCATCCAGATTTTTTCACAGCTCTACTACTCAGCATAACTTTTTTAGTGGACCATATCTTGTCTGTTTAAATCCTCTCTAAAATCCACTCTTGCTCTTAAGATTCTGGTCTTTTTCTCTGCCTCAACCTTAATCTCAGAACTGAATCTGTGTCCTATATGAATGTTTCTGTCACCCACACGTTATCATTTACACTGTCCTTGACCATAAAACTCTTCCTCAGAATTCTCTTTTTTATTCAGGTCTATGTCCTCATTTTATTCCAAACACTTGGAAAGACATTTTCTTTCATATGAAGGCCACACTATTAACTTGTTCTCTCTAAGTAATGAAAAGAATACTCAGGTTACCTGACAAGCACAGCTAAGTTGCCTTTGGAAGGAGGCAACTATGCTAAATTATACCAGCAGAGAAACTGGCTGAAAGACAAGTTAACTTCGTCATTTAGAATTTCTTACTGTGCTTTGATTTATTTGTGTCTTATCTTATGGAGTTTCAGCTGTGAAGGGCAAGAATTGTCTTTATCACTGTTCTGAATATCACTGCTATGGCCTCAGCTCTTTCAAGCTGGTAAATAATGAGATACTCATGAAATTCCTAGTGGGTGTTTTGTTTCAATACCTCATCTGATTTCAGTGGGAGGTTTGCCAGAGTAAGATCTTCCACTAAGCAGAATAATTTCTTGTTCCCCCTACCAGGTAACAAATGCCAGCTTAATACATCAATCCGTCATCACATAGTTATGTATTAACTGTAGTCGAAAGCCCCAATAAAAAATTCTAATCTCCTTAGAATGATAAGGGACAAAACTAATGTGAACCTATTGCAAATATAAATGAATTTCCTAAAAAGCAAGGCCCATTTACACCTTAATAACACAATGGTCTTTCCATCTATCAGTCTGGAAAGTCAGTACCACTTGGTATCACATAATTTATTTTGTTCTAACATACCTGTTAGTAAAGTGAGCCCTACAGCTGTTGGAGAGAGAATTGTGGAGTGGGAAAACATGTCTAGTTCTGCATGGTAAGCACAGTTATGGCCAGGGGCAGAATTGAAGTTGTTTTTCAGAGCACTGGAGCATGCATTTTGAAGTGCAACCCTTGCTTTTGCCAAAAGGTGAGAGTTTAATTCAGTTGGACAAAAATAGAGAGATTGCAGAGAGACCTGACTCTGCTCTCAGTTCTGCTGTAAGCATTGCCAGGTATGTAAAAGAGCAAGATTTAACATGTTGTCCTGGTTCTGGCCAGGACAGGGTTAATTTTTGCAGTAGCCAGGAGGGGGCACGGCCAGGACCTGAAGGTTATTCTATTCCACCTCCTATTATTTCCCAGGGATGAGGAAAGGGTGGCTTTGGAGTCATGTAGTGTGGCAGCACGGTGGGGTATTGTCAGGGGTGAACCCTCGCATGTGAATCATTTGCCTCTTGTATGTTCTGTCTTTGGTACGGCTGTTGTCACTGTTCATTTTCTTACTTCATTGCTGTTTCAGTAGATTGTTCTTATCCCAGTCTATAACCTTTATCTTTTATGCCTCCCATTCTCCTCTCAAGTCCACCACAGGGGAAGAGGAGGTGGAATGTGGGAGTGAGCTAGCCGTGGTTTGAAGTGTTTTGGTGGACACACTCATTTGGGGAAACCATGACTCACATCTTGTTAGGAAATGTGAGGATTAGTTACCTTGATTTATTTAAAAAATATGAATATCGATCTAATACCGATATCCAACTGAGACGGACAAAAACTCTCTAACAGTTTAAAGTTAGAAAGTGTATGTTTATTACAGCGCCGGGCAGCATGTGGGACAGCTCCCAAATACACACCGCAATTTACAATCACAGAGTCCTTTTATTTACAAAGATGTTGAATACCCAAAACACAAATGCATATTCATAGCTCAGGTACATCCCATTCTCCGCTTTGTATGGTAATTAGCCAAAAAACAATTAAGCATGCGTAGTTTGCCCTTTGAAATGGGTCGGTGGTTTTTTTCAAGGGGAGTAAGATGACTCTTCCTCGCTCTAACTTTCTACCTTTCCAATGCAAATGTGACAAATGAGCTCTGGTAGGACTCCCATTTCCCCAGGTGCATGACTTTCCGTGGGTTTCTGTAATTGTCTTGTGTTCCTAAATCTGTTTATCAGGTTCTCTGTTCTTCAATACAAACCCAGCTAAACAAAACATAAAGTTGACAAACAATCAGTTATTGAGGCCTGGGAAAGTTAACTCAAATCTGGTTTCTCTTAACTAACCACAAACTTTTAATTTTTAACAAACTTTAATTAATTTCTACAAAGCCTATCTCTAACTAAAATCTTAACTTCTCTAAAATTCCTAATTCTTTAAAGTCTATGTCTCAACCTGAAGGAGAGGCATGTCACTTCCCTTTACAATGAAGTATATGGGTGATATGCCAAAGGCTTTTTAAATTATCTGATATAACTTCAGGGAAGTAGTGTCACTGGGTAACATCCCACTGCCCACTCTGAACCGTGACACAAGTAGGATGTTCACAATGGGTCCCAGTCTTACCTTGCACTAATTATTTTTTCATTTTCTAAGAGCACCTGGTCTGTTTTATTATCATGACTCAGTGTTACCTTTTGAAACGGACACACAGAAATCCACCTCAAATCTTCTCTCATGACTTATCATGGTGCAGCACTATTTAAGTTATGGATTTATAAATAGTTCAGAATACTGCTTATGCCTGGCAGAAAAGAATTTGCCTGAAGGCTAGCTAAAAACATAAATAGGGCTACCTAAGAAAACAAAGAGCTGTTTGCCAAATATGAATGGAATGAACTCTCTTGTGATCCATTCTCTTGTGATCCATGGTACATATCTGGTACTTCCCTTAATAGGCAGGAAGAGGAGTGTCTGCCAAAAGACAGGGAAAGCACCATCATTTTCTTCCCCAGATTTCTTCAACTCTTGTGATAATTTATTTCTTTTTTCAACCTGAGTGAGTGTTGGGTTTGCTAACACCAAACTGACATTTCATTATACCTGTGATAATTTGTCTGTTGGTAATTTGAAGGTTGATTAGTTTTTTGTTACCTGTAATTAGAGACAGGCAGTCTAAATGTTGCTTTACTGCCAATATGCTGGTCTAGTCAAGAATAATTTAGATATTTCTCTTGTAATTGAAAGAAACAGCTGATGGACAGGCAGTCTGGCTGATGTCTGGATTTAATACATGTTCTCTCATGGTAGATGATACCAACAAAGAAAGGCCCATGCTCTGCTTTCAATAGCAGAGCTTGTTATATCAGTTAATTATCATTTGTTGTTAATCAATTACATTCAACCAGCACATAGAGTCTCCATTGACCTGTAAGAGGGGTGATGGTTATTTGGCACAGCACACTGCTTCCTTTAATCCCTGGGCTCTTGGCAGAAGACACAGTCTGGTTTCTGATCCTCTTCTGATTCAATCTGAATGGTGATGGAGTGGAAGCTGTAGTGCTCAAACAGGGCTTGGGTGACATCTCTCAAAATCTTCTGGCTGTCTGTTGTGTCTGCTACAGATAGCAGAAAATAATCAAAACACACACATGGTGATAATACTTTAAAGCAGTATTGTATACTTCTAATATAGACATTGTATGATATCTAATATAGATATTGTATACTTCTAGGATAGAAACTTTAAACAAGAAGTTTGTTTGAAAAGTGTTTCTTGACCTTTTTATCTTCCTTTCAGGAACCTCCACATCAGCAAACCTTCGTTCATTCAAATGTGGTTGGAATATGCAATTTTGGCAAGAGTTAAGCTAACTTAACTAATTACCACAGAAATTCAGTTTGGCAGAAGACTGGAGGAAAGCAGAAATACTTTAATAAAGATTAGTTCATCCAGTCAGGGAGTAGCAGCAGTGCCAAGTGGTTTGGGTGGCTGATAGACCCTCTGTTTTTGGGAAGTGGGGACTCCATGGAGGACTTCACCTCTAGCCCTGTCCTTGGCCAAACACAACTGGCTTTTTTTTTTTTCTTAATACATAAAAAGCTGACAGACAAATAAATAAGAAAATTTACCTGAGTAGTGGACAGTTTGTCAACTAGGATAAGAACTACAATTTAAAATAATATTTTAAAAGATGAACTGGAGCTACCTCTAAACTCCATCTATATTTAAAGATTGTTTTACTGCAGGAGATACATCAGGAATGCATATTGGCCCTGTATGTTTTTCTTGTAGAGATCAACAGTTTTCAAGTTTGACAAAATTATGATAAAAATCTGGTTTGAGTCTAATTCATTTAATTTATTTTAAGTATCTTTTCTTTTACTTTGTTGTCCCACAACCTCTGCAGTTTTCAAGTTTTAGGCTAAGTAGAGGTCCCTGTTGTTTAGATAAGGTTTCTGGGAGGAGGATCTGAGAGCTTTATTTGTTATCATTGTTGATTTTATTTTTCCAACAAAATTATGATGATTTTTTTAACAAGCAACAGATATACAGTCAGTTTAATCTGAATCAAGGAAGACTGACCTTTACTAGACATTAGCTGAATAGTTAATCCCTGCTTACAGAAATTTACTGACCTGTGGCAATGTGAGCAGAGAGAGCAGTTTGATTCATTGTCAGAGACCAAAGATGAAGGTTGTGAACAGACTCCACTTTTTCAACTGCTAAAATTCTTGCTTTTACAGCATCATAAGCAAATCCTTTTGATGTTCCTGAAAAGGAGAAATTTATGGAAAAACAATATTTTTAAGGGATAAGGATTATGATGAATAGAGAAAATTAATCATGAACCTTTATTCACTTAGATGTATCATTTTTATAAAAGTATCCAATGCTTTGGAAAGCCCATCTAGTTCAGAATTCACTGTGCTATATAATCCTATCCCTTGTTTTAAACTTCTCCATGGAAGGTTGAGACTCATGTGTGTTTTAGAGGACAGTCTGAATGTCCAGTTTGCACAGGGTAGTGAGATATTTAGCCAGATCCTGTTGTAGTTTTGTACCAGCATCTTTTGTGGGTGCATCTCTATGCCTATATGAACAGCATGAACTCATCATGCTCCACTTGGATCAGCAAACTGAGACAGCAGCTCCAGCATTCAATTTCTTTTCAGAAAATTCTGGGCAGAATATTCTACTTAGGAGATAGGAGACTCCCCAGAGGGTTCCCCAGGAGGACAGTGGGCTTGGTGCAGAGGGAGCACAGCACTGCTGATTCTGGCATGTCAGCACTGCTTACAGAAGCTGGGAGTCACTGCTTTGAGAAAGACACTCCTGAGTGTCAGAAGTTGATCCCCCTTCCTGGCAGTTTGATTTTTTTTTTCCAAGTAACCAAGAGATTTGATGTTTTGGCTGCCAAAATACAGTCAGTTGCCCACTCTTGTCTAGATACACTTCTACATGGAAGTATCTCTATCTCACAATCACTGAAAGCAAACCAACCCTGGAATGAAACTACTGTAACAGTATCAGATATTTTATTTCTTGAAACACCAGTAAGTGCAAGTGAAAGAGAGAAGAAATAGCCATGCAGGCAGTCACACTGAGTATCCATTCAGAACCTGCACTGTTAGAGCTGCTTTTCCCTTTAATCCTCATGTCTTCACAGCTGAGAAAGAGGTTGCATTATACTATTCAGTGTGACAAAGGCAAAAACATGCATCTGTGACTGCTCAAGTCATTGCAAATCAAATATTCAGCCCCATAGCTGACAGGATTAAATATTGCTAAGCCTGGCTCTTCTTGCTGCTGCTGTGCTGAGAATTGTCTATTCCCATGCACCAACAGTTTGCTTTTCTCATGTAACTAAAAATCTTTTAAACTTCTGTCTCTTGCACTCAGCCTATTTCACAGACGCAGTTCAAAGCACAGTCAAAGCACTTTTTCTTGGCAAAGACTTATATTTTACACGGGTAAAGGAAATACACAATGAACAAGGTAAGTAGCCATCTCATATGCCAAAGGGGTGATAGAAAGAAATGCTACACATATGGCAAACAAAAGCAACTCAGAGCTCATTAGCAACACAGCAGTACAAAGATTTTTACAAAAACTGGCATATGTGTAAACCTAATGTAGTGGTAGAAAACAATTTTGATTAAAATTAGAAGTAGGTTTAAAGTATGATCAGAATCATGAGAATATCAGAAAGTGATGCAGAAATGTGCTATTATACTTTTTTTTCAGTATATATAAGCATTATGGAGAAAGCAACAGAAAAAAAAATCTAAATATGAAGTGTATTGATTCTGGAATCAGTCCTACCTTCCATTAACACAGTTAAAATATCCCTTAAAATCGTGACGGTAGTTGCCAAAACAAAGATGGAAAACACGAATGTGCAGATTGGGTCGGCTATTTTGTACTGTGGCTAGAAAAATATGAACACACAACTTTGTTAATTTAAGTTTTGTTGGTTACTGTCATTTTCAATTAGTTAGCGTGAAAGAATAATAAATTCCATTTGTCTAGTACAGAATGAGTGCTGGTCTCGTTTACCAGCTCGGGAGCCTCAGCACAGGGAATGAAGGTGCTACAGATGAAGAAAGCGAGAGACACCAAAGTGTCCAGCTGAAACACCAAGAAGGCAGGGTTAGACTCTCAACAGTTATTTTAGTTCCCAAGAATAAGTATAATTCTCTTTGATACAATTACAGTGTGTATGATTAAGACAGAGGAAATATTTACATAGTACCTAGTGTGACAGTGCTGTGAAAATAGCACTTATCTTTGATTGCAAGGCAGGCATATGAACTAACAAAACCCACCTTAAAGAAGATGATAAGTGCACTAATTAGCACACTAATGCTCTGGAATAGATCTCCAATGGTGTGCACAAAGGCTGCCCGCAGGCTGGCATTGCTCAGAGCTGGCTTTTCCAGAGGGACTGACACGCATTCCCTGGCTTGTGCCCCATGGCTGTGCCCGTGGCCTACCTGGTGCAGAATCAGGCTCAGTCTGCAAGAGATGTAAAGCTGCAAATATCAGAGGATATACTGCATCTCTGAAAGCAGTGAGGTCGTACATATCACCACCCCTGTCACTTCTGAATGCTGAACAGTAAAATCTGATGCATTAAGTAGAAATGCAAAGTGGCTGAGCAGACAATTCCTAGGTTTTCAGTGATTTGCATAATCAAAGTCTGTGAATGGGGTAATTAATGAGGCCTCATTTTCTATAGAGTTCTTGAATGTTCTGACATCTAATAAAAAGTGAGATGGAGAATAATCTCTTCCTGGGGTTTGTAGAGTCATAATTTGCCTTCTCAGTTTGGCAGCTAACAGAAAGGGGGAGAGTAACTGCAACTTGCAATGAGAAGCAGGACCTCTCTTACGGCCCCTTTCCATGTCCTCATGGAACTCATAAACACTTGATATTTTTGAGGCCATTATCTCTCTATAGTTTTTTTTTTTTCACTGAATTCCAGCAGAAGGTTCAAGGTTCAAATGTCATATGAGAGGAGAACTAAATAACTTACAGGATGTTGGTGAGCACGGCACAAGCAGAGGTAATGAGCATCACTGTAGCATCAATATCGTAATCTGGGTGTAGCAGCCTCATGCAAGCCAAATATGTCAACACACCTGTCACCATCCAAACTATCATCATAGACATCAAAGCTCCCAGAATTTCTAGGAATGAAAAGAATCTGATTTTAACAGTCAGAATAGGAATGCAAAAAAATTTTAAGATTTTGATGATAATGGTTCCAGGTTTATGAGCTTAATAGCAAGGAGAGCTGCTTTTTGTATGCTGGCAGTCTTAAAGCTCACAAAGAATGGGCCAACCTCCTTTCTGATCATACTAAATCCAGTGGTTATCCAGGGTAGCTTTGTGTATGTGCTGTTCTACCTGCTCCTACTTTTGTTCCCTTTCCAGTGTTGAGTTCATGCAACATTCTAAGAAATTGGAGAGCTGTAAAAGATCATTTGGGGAGTTCTGAGAGGAGTAAAATGAGTTTGCCTGGCCCTGACTGTGGTGTGAAACCCATAAAGACCAACCCTCTTCTCCCAACAAGATTATCTTCATCACAGGAGCAGAGGTTTGAAGGAAGGAGAGAGGCACAGCTCACCCAAATCCGCTGTCAGACATAACCCCCTCCATTAGCCTCCCCTGTTTCTGCACACCTCTCACCACTTCACACTTCAGAAAGACAGTAGCAACTCCCAATGAGGTCCTGTCAGCAAAACTTATCCTGAACTCATTCTGCCAATGCCACAAAGTCATTTTTGTGCCACTAGCTGTGATGAGAACAAAAGAAGTTATTTTTTCCCCAGGGTAGCAAAATTTAATTTTGTCTCTATTGGCTTTGAGTTGGGCTCAAATAAATCCAGTCCCCAAGGCCACCTTTTATTGCACTGTTATAGGAGAGGTCCAGGGAAGTGCATATGAACGTGCAGCATGCTTTTAATAGGATATGGGACTAGTAATTGCCATGTGACTTGAATGGGTAAATGAGCACAACCGAGACAATACCAAAGAAAATGCAAGCTCACAGTAAAGTGAAAGGCAGCAGACAGCCAGAAAGCATTTGCACAGACCTCCACTGATAATACATTAAAACAGCATATGATTTTTTATATAATTTCATGGGGATCCCCCTTTTACAGGCTGCAAAAGCTTATCACATAACCATTTGCCTAAAAATGGAAAATAATAAATCAAAGTGCACTAACAGGGGAATCTGGTTTTGCTTAAAAGTAGATAGAAGAAAACATAAATCATGCAAATTTTTTTCCACAAGGTGCAGGTTGAACACCTGGCCCAACTGAAGGTGTTGATGGCTGTGCTGTCATTGGCATGAAAGCAGCCGAGAGCTCTTGTGAACACATGTATCCACCTGTATGGATTTATGCATATCTTCCATAACAGAACATGTTAGTGGTCATCTTTACATATTCATTTTCAATGGAGTATCTTGGCAAAAGTTCAGTTAAGCTTACAGATCAGTTCAGCAGCACTAAATACTTCACTGAAGATGTTCTCAGTTCCTTTTTTTCAGAACTAGTAGCACTAACAGAGTGCAGCAAACAATAGTGTAGGACTGTGTAGGAATCTCTGAGTACAGCTGAGCAAAATTAAAGTGCAAGACAGGTTTTATACCTGAAAATAGTTTGGCTCACACTATCAATCTTATTCAATATTGTGTTTCTGTGTTTGTGAAAGTAGCTGCACTGCTTTGGCATGGAGGGCAGGAAGCATTCAGATGCCTAAAGCTGAGCACTGCCATACAGAGTCTTTTCATGACAGTATATATCAGTTTGAGAGAAGCAGTGAAGAAACATCTTCCAGTATCATGGAGGGCTGCACCTGCAAGACCTTGGTAGTCAGTGAAGAGTGACTTTTCCACCTGACTGCCCTTAGCTACTCTATTAAGGTACCTACCTGCATATTAAACTGAGAATATAGCTGGGAAAATAAGCAAGAAACAGGATAACAGTAATGGAATGCAATTAAATAGCTTCTTAGATTTGATGCAAGGCTCTTTTTGCTACCAGGATAAAAAGGGCAATAAAGGATTGGATTTGAAATTCTGCATTGCAATGACAAAATAAAAATAACCTAGTTCAGAGTGAGGATGAAGTTACATGAAGTGGCTGAACCTGCCTACATCAGCAAGAGAGGTCTTTCACTTTTTTCCCCCCAGGATAAGAGATAAAAAACATGAAAATTAATGGTTGACCAACAGATGTTAAGTAGTAGTTTACTAAGGCTACAAAATTCATCTGTGTGTTGTCTACATAATGCCAACCATGCCTGAGCCATACTGAACCACCCACTCATCCAGCAGCCCGTTTCCAGCAGAGCTGGTAGAATACACTTAGGGAGCTACAGAAAGATAGGATGAGTATGGCATATGCCTTCCCTGGTACTCTCTGCAGCTACAACCAATCCTGACCTACAAACATCTGAGTCAGAAGCTGTTTCTGGACTTTACTACTGAACATCCTTGAAGCATTTATCATCTGAGTCCTTGGTTCCGGTGCACAGGTGTCTAGAGCCATTTGAGGTACACTGACACCTCCATGTATGGCTTCACACAAGGTGTATAATTGATCCATAGACTTCCAGAGTGGCAAGTGGATTTCAAATGGCACAAATCATTTACATATAAGCAACAAAACTGAGCCCTGAGACATTCAACATGAGACTTACTTTCAGATAGAGACAACTAAATTGCTTACCTGTAGGCATTACCTAAGTGTCTAAGCTCCCTCTGTGGACAGTGGACATCATATTAATGATGATTCACACAGTTCCCTTTTTCACTGGCTGACTGGGAACACATACCGGTTTCTTAGCTATGAGTGTCTGGTCACATTTGACATGCCCTGATTTTGTGCTTGGCACCTTGTGCAGTGTCCTAGAGGTCTTGTGCAACAGCTGCCATTCCCATGCATAAGCCTCTGACATCCTAGGGGTGTAACACTGGACTTCCATGTTTAGGAGGATGAATGGAGTCAAGATTTTTGTTGAATATATCAGAGGCTTGGACCCTCTGCTTAAAGGTGCTCATGTGCATGTAGGCATTGATATTTAGGTGTCTAAATCTTGAACAGACTCATACTCCCAGAAAATTATTCTCATGGTAAGTATTTTGCTGATGTCTTGTCTTCTGTAAAAACACTTGTGTTTGATTGTCAGACTTTGGTATTAGGTATCATCTGTAAAATTAATGTTTTAGGTTGAGGACAGAGTACTTTAAAAATCTGTTTGCATCAGATAAAAACCAACAGTGATAAAGACATATGAAAGGAGACAATCTAGGAAAGGGTAAATGTAAAGGGATCTCACTTTTCTACAAATGTAACACTGTGGACTTTTAAAAATAATTTAATAATTTGCTTTAGAAATGGAGCAAATCCTAATTTTTATGTCTGCTTTTATAGAAACTTGTTTCATAACAAGTTGAGAGCTCAGTCCTCCACACACTCAAGTCACTGAGAGAAGTTGCTGTTATTTCAACCAAAGTTAGCACCACCCCAAAACTATGATAAATAATGAACTGAAAGATGTGCTCTTAGATAAGGGACGACTCTTTACTTCTTTGAAATTCACTGCCTTACTCTGTTTTGTGTCCTGAGAGCTGTGGGAGCATTAGTGCACTGTCTCTAAATGCCTGCAGACCGGCTGGACATCAGCATGTTCTCCAGTCCCTGGCTATGATAACTCCCTTTTCCCACTCCACGTGTTCATACTATGACATGTTTGCTACCTGCTCGGTGCCACCCAAAGGTTAACTGTTTGGTAGGAGGTTTGGAGGTGAGCCACAGTGAGAAGAGGCTGATCAGGAAGCTGGTCAGGTCCACCAGGATGTGTGCCCCGTCGCTGACCACTGCCAGGCTCCCCGCGATCTGCCCACCTGTGTGAAACACGCGTCCGGGTCACGGCTCTGGGCAAAAGTTTGAGCCAACCTGATCAAACTCAAGGCCTGCTTTGCTGAGGATCAAAGGGAACACTCAATTTTCAGTCATCATACACTAGACCCAAACCTCTTCAAAGCTAATTTCATTTTGTACCTCATTCATGCAGTGAAATGTATGTATTAATAGAAATGCATAAGCCAAATCTCTTTGTTAGAGAGAGACCTAGGAACAATAAGAGTTGTGATACATTAATTCCATAGTTACATTACTGTTGTGCTGTTTGACTATTTTAATATCAGAATTTTTTTTGAAAAGCCATATTAGAAATCACATTTCCCATATCCTCCCACTATCTTTTTACAGAACAATGATATTTTTATGTATGTACAACAGTTCAGAGACCTAGCTTATGGGATTAATTTCCTACTCGTTTCAGGAAAATATGCATGTTCTTCCTGCTGCCTGACTGTTATTTGTCACAGGCAACACTAAAAAGGAAAACATGGAAAGATCCCAGTAGAAGAACTGTGATAAGCAATCAACCATTTTAGTGGGGGCATAGAGAAAAATGTTCTGTTCTTAGGACTAATCTATCATTTTGAATCTGTAATGCATGACTTAATTTTCCTGCTAGAGCTCAAAAAATGTGACTGAATATCATTTTACTCTGTGGGGGTTTGTATTTACGTGCATTCTGAAGGAAAAAACCCACCAAAATAAAAACATTTTGAGTTATTTTAATTCCCATTTCTTTTATTCAGTAAGCCAAATATCTCTATTTTGCCAAATTCTTCTAATTATGTCTCAGGGCTAAAGGCAAATCCAAATGAACTAAAAGTTTGCTTTAAACTGCCCCAAGCTCCTGGTGGCTGCAGGAGAAGACAAGGATCCTAGGCAGGACACTGTCCTTCCAACACATTACAGCAGGGGAAGCTTTTCATCAAAGTGCAAATGTAGAAAAGTAGACGTGAAATAATAGAGCCAAAACACCTAGTTTCTGCATTTGGCAATGCATTTCCATTCTTCAGTCATTTAATTATTTTCAGCTCACACATTTCTCCTGACCACAACCCATATGAGAATTAATGAATCCTGAAAAACATCATAAAATGCCTCATTCAAATCTTTGGCAGCATACCACTGCCAAAAGGACATGTAGATAGATCTCTTCTTTTCTTATAGTTGGAGCATTTTCATGCCAGCAGGATGAACTCTCTGTCTAATTTCCTCCTGTATGCATATTTTAGATTAGAATACCTAACACTATAAGTTTTGTCAGAGCAGAATTTTGCTCAAAGTTACTTCCCAAAAGGGAGAAAGCATGGATGAAGAATTTGGGGGCATCTCATTCCTTGCGGTAAATGAAAAATTCATCAGAATAAGTATTTCCCAGCACATGCTTAAGTGTAAATGCACAGATACTTTTTGGTCATGGCACATCTCTTAGGCTTTCACTGTTTTCAGGGTAACTGTATCTCAAGAGGGAGGCAGTTCTGCTTAGCAGAGGGAAGAAGGCTTGTCTGGCAGTGCCCAGATGTTAATATCCCAGGCATCAGGTATCTTTCAGCAAACAAATATGTAGATCACAACCTGTGGGCAAAACCCTCTTGCAGTTTATATACTCTATTTCCATGTTCTGTGGGACAGCATCTCAAAAGTTTGCTGCTAGCCTGCTGTCTTTGAGAAATGTTTGCGCATTATTATTTTATATATTGATGGCAAAACTAATGCCTTGGGTGAGTTTCAGAGATCTCAGTCTGCTTAACTTAACCAACTTGTCTCACTGATCAAGTTTTTATGTTCTGCTCTGACATTGGACCACATGCAGTGTTTGTCTTTCTTCCTATGGCCCAAGTGGAAGTGCTTTGAAATCCACATTTGGTCCTTAACCACCAAAAATCATTGGAAAGCACTTTCATATCTGGGCTCCACAGTGGGTAGTATTGGTCTGACTGATACCTCCAGATCTATGGAGATTGTGATACATCTACCTTAGAAGAACATAAGACAATTGTTTTTCAAAGAAAGCTAGTGGTCTATCAGGCTCAACCAGCAGTGCCCCTTTTGGGAAAGCAGTAACAGCCAGCACAGATGGTTTGAGAAAAGCATCACAGAAAGATCTAGGCATTCAAAGATGCACAATTTTTCAACCTCTCTGAGAGTGATGCAGCTTTGTTTCTTCTGTTTAGCAGAATATTGCCTACGGACGCTGTTAGTCCTTAGAGGACAAGGAGGGGAGGGGCAGATATTCTTTATCTTCAGGAGTAAAATAAGTGTTGTAGTTATAGGCTTTTACAGCTTTTTATCAATACTCCCAACAAGTGGCCTTTAAGACTTGCCATTCCCTATAATGGATGTTTATAGCTTTATAGACCACAAGCAGTAGAAATTGTCAGTCACTCAACGGTCAATCATCAGGCACAGCAGTCTTGCCTAATGATTAAAAAAATTAAATGTATGGTTCATAATTACAAAAATCTCCACAGAGAGCTGTCTGTAACTGCAGTTAATAACTGGTTTGTCAAAGTTTAATGGTCTGAAGCAAAACGGTCTTCAAGCCTGTTACTTAAGCTGTCACTGCAAAAAAGCTGCATGATTCATTAAGCAAAATGAAACATTTAGTTAACGTATCATCTGTCCTTCCAATTATCCTCTAGCACAGCCGCATTCACCAAACTTAAGCCTACTGATTATATGGTTTTGTTAATAATGCATTACTTCTGGCACTGGAAATTACTGCATGGGGATTAGCAGCATGCACCGGTTTTCATGGGGGAAATGCATGTGACCTACAAACAACAGCGCTTCATGCAGAGGGAGCACGTGGGAGGGAAGAGTTGGAGAAATCCCTGCTGGGTTTGGCAGCCAGAGGAGAAGGCAGAAATGCAGCAACTCTTTCAGTGCCTCCACTTCTCAACTGTGGGAAGACAAAGCCTTTCTGTTTCGTTTTCATGGGGCTCCAGAGATGTCTGAGCTGGGAAAATATGGGTTTCAGAAGCCTTCCTGGCTGATTTTTTTACATTGGCTGGAACACATATGGCAAAAGTCTGTGGGATTCCTCATGCCTTCTCTTACCTCAGCTCACTGCAGAGAAGGGCAAATTAAAGAGCCAGGAACTATCAGGTGGATATAAATATCACAGAATCCATGGTGAGAGCAGAGCAGTGAGACAAAATGAAAGCCAATGCTCTGTGAGCAAGCCAAACACTTATAGTGAATATTGTAGGGTGGCTCCAGAAGTGAAAGCTAATTAGAAAGGGGAATAATCTTCCATTGATCCAGAGACAGACCAGCAGGCCAATTTAAAAGATAAACGTGCCCTGATATAAATACATTGACTTAACTGTAGAAAAACAGATGGCGAATCTGGCCCTGGATTTCCCTGGATTTTGAAAAGACTCTTGCATTTATTTTCAGATTCTGCTGCTAGCTTCATCGGTGCTGAGGTCTCATTGACCTAGATAAACATATAAAATCTTTTAATCTTTTAAAAAGAATGTAACCCAATTTATTAGAAACCTTTTGTGATGCTAAGACATGCATCAGTCAAACTTAAAGACCTGGAAGAACAGTTCAGACCATTAAGTGATCTTTGTATTCCTACCCAGATGCAATCCTTGAACGAATATATGAAAATATTTTGATAATTTCACTTAAACCCTCTCCTCTCCCCAATTCTTTTAATGACCAGAGACAAAGGAGAGTTATTTAATGCCAGGTGGGTTCACCCCTGTCAGCATGGTCCCTGCAGTCAGAGTGCACGCTGAAGGCAAGAATGTGGCTATGGTAGGCACCAGACTGGGCTCTTTTTGAATACACATACTCCCCTGTTATCTCAGCAATCATGAAGAAGGTGCAAATTACTGATGCTACACAGAGTTTCTTCTTGGCTTGATGCTGCTCCCTCTTTCTGTTCTCATAGGCCTGTGAGTAGCTGTGACAGTGATATGCTGGATTAGCTCCTGTAACTTCTGCTTCCTGCTGCTGCCTCTCTTCATTTGAATTCTTCTGAAGCCAGCTCATCCTTTGGGATAGAAAGAAATAGAAGGTTAAAAAAGAAAAACCCTGGTTATTCAGGCGTCTAGCCCTACAGCCCCAGAAACGATGTAATTAATGCTTTCAAAGGATAAAAGCAGCATTGGGAACAGCAGAGCAGGTCATAGAAGAGGCTTGCTCGCACAAGCAAGGCTCTGTGGGAGGAAGCTGCAAATGAAATGAGTGTTCTGGCTGTGTTTCCCAGCTCTTTGGGCTCTCCTACATCATTTAGCAGTTTATGAAGCACAGGGTGGCTTTCTTAGGCTGTATATCTCATGCACACCACATGACTTTGAAAAAATTGTACCTCATGCAAATAGCTACCACGTTTAGCATAACATGGAGAAAATTCTACTAAAAATTCAAGATTTTATTCCCTACAGCTTTGTCAGGAAGACTACTCAAAAAAACACTCCAAACTTCTTTTTCTTAAATATTATCAGCTAAAGATATTTCTCTCCTCTCTTTGCACACAGAACTATTTTATCTCAAATTTCCACATATGTACGAAATCTGCCAATATGACAGTGGAGCCTGAGCATAGAAAATATTAACCAAAAAATCTCAAAGGTATTAAAAAATCAAAGAAATAAATTCTCCATAGTACATGTAACCCATAGCACATGTAGAAAACCCTTTGTGCCATTGACTTTGTGGTAAGGTGAGAAGTCCAGCAGAAGTGGCTCTTTGAGCATTGCTCCATCACAAATGACTTCTCAGCCAAGTCTGCTCTGCCACAGAACCTCAGTGTTGTGCCTCTTAGGGCTTCTGCACAGGAAATACAGGGTGGAGGTAGAGAGATCTGGGGCCAAGCTCATTGCTCGGCAACTGCGGGAGCTCCTGGATGACCACGAGGTCTGGTGGTCTCTGTACAGCAACCAAGAGATTCCCCCTGGGAGGCCCCAAGGTGTTTTGCCGAGCAAGGATGTTCCCTTCTCCTTATCACTCAGCAGAAAAGAGCCCAAATGGCCAATCACCCCCACCTCTAAACCCCCTACCAGGGGGACTTAAAACCATTCTGTCTCTCCCAATACAACACTTGTTGCCAGAGCTACTCCTAATGTGGTGAGTGCACTGAGACTGGCACCAGAAGATGAATTCTGTCAAGATGCACATACACACTGTCCCTATAACCACGTGTTGCAGCTGTTTGAGGTCTTTGTGCAGGGGCTACCCAGGAACACAGCAAACTCCACTGTATTTTTTCAAGTCTGAAATTAGCCTGGGGCAGGATGTGGGGCTGGGCTTAGCTGCCCCAGTAATAATAGTGGCTTTTCCCCATTTTGACTTCAGACTTTCCTCTGAGACTAGGAAGAATTGTTTCTTCAGCTGAGTGAAGGAAACCTGTGCTCCAGGAAGTAACATGAACCCTAGTGACTTTCTGTAGTGTTTCTGCACAGTTTATAAAAGTGTCAAGATGCCTAAAATCTCACTGGAAAGAAATCAGCTGGTGGCTGCCAACTTGCAGTAGTCAGTGTCCAGAAAAAAAAAAAAAAACACAACCAAAAAACTGTACTGAAATCACAAGCTTTTTCCAGCTGCTCTTTTTGAGCAGCCTGAGGGGGCTGCAGATGCTCAGCAGGTTTGAAGTCCTGCCAGATGCCCCAGACTGGTGGGCAAGAGGCAAAGGCACCTGCAGAGCTGATGCCTTGGCCTTTATGTTCATCAACATCACAGAGGTACTGGCAAAAGAAGAGCTGACCTATCTCAGCAGCCAAGCCCTGAAACTGTAGATAATCAGTGTGAATTTGGTTCTGTAAATGTTATTGAGATGTTCCAAGGGTGCGACGTTCCCCTGAGTCAGCCTGTTTCCCAGCCAGGTTAGCATGTGGTGTCTGTTTGCTCAGCGGAGGTGACTGATTCCCCCTGTACGTGAGGAGCTTGTGTGAAAGAGCAACTGGTCAGATTTTATGCCAGATGCTTGGAGTTTTCTTAGTCCTTTTGTCAGCATTTTCCTTTATTTTCCTCACAACAACAAATAAATAGGAGTTGGACTGTCTAGGGAATGGGCTGCCCATCTGGCATCTGGGGTCCCCACCAGCCAGTCCTTCTCCAGTCCTTTAGTTTCACATTTATCGAATTCCTCATGTGCACTGTGTCACTTTTGTACAATATTTTACTGACGAATTAGACACAGAAGGCACCACAAATTAATTCCTTCCAGATGGCAGAATAAAATGCTGTAATTCTCTCACTCTCCCCTGGAGATCAGGGCAGGCAAGATTTTCTTTCTCATGATCTCTCTCTGGAGTTAACTTCCAATGCTTTTCTATAGTTTACATGTAAAATTAATTTCCCCTTACCTCAATTTTCATCAGCTGGCATTGAACATTAAAATCATCCTAATGACATGAGTCACGATCATCTCAACAGCCTCTCAGGCAGGAATGCCAAAATTACCGCTGCATATTCTGAGCCACCAAGTCCTTTCCTTGCAGTTAACAAAATAGGTCACTCTGTGATCTCACACTCTTTTGGTTTTGTCTTTCAGTCTCCTTGTCAACTAACAAAGCCTCAGGGCATCACTGAGGGGCAGGAAAGCACTGTCCACAGATCTTGCTGGACAGAACCAAAAGCAAACAGAGACAGCATAAACCCACAAATGTCACATTTTTCTGTCTAAAGGGTACCTAAATAAAAGTGCCCCAGTTGCTAGACGTGGCGAGCATTCACTGCTCCCTTTGAACTTGCAGAACAGCATCTGGCCTGATGAGTTGGGAAAACTCCTGCCAGCTCCTGTACATAACCATTATTTTTCTTTCAAAAGCTGCCTGCTACTAATTAAAAGAATCTAAGTATCTAAGAGGCAGTTTTATAAAAGTGTGAATCAAAAGCTTAAGGTGCAAAGATCAGCTCTGTTAGACCAGGAACCCCTTCATAGTCTTTTAGAGGAAAATGTAGCCTTTGAGCATCAGGTCTCTGTGCCATCATATTGCAGAGTCACAGATTAAAAATATAATCTTTTCTCCATTTCAAATCCTCTTTTCTTTGTAAAAAAGATAGTCAGGGGAATGTCACAGAAAGGCTCCTACTGAGTCATGCCCGGAAGGGGGAAGCAGAAAATATTAATATATATTACAGATTTCACAAAAATCATTAGCAATAGCTTTTTATTACAACTTCCTTTCTGTTTATTTTCACTTGATCTGCTGGGTGCCTTGATCTGCAGGCTTATGGGAATAATTGCTATCCTCCTAGACCATTATGAGTTCCCCAGTCAAAAGAAGAAAATGTGGAATCACTGCACTTTCCACAGGAGATCATCTCCTTCATGAGGGAAAATAGTAATTTTGTGGTGCCTGAAAGGATAATGAAACTGCCTTCAGAGAAAAATTTATCAAAGCCATAGTCACCTTCCTTATGCTGGCATCATTCCAATTTCAATTGATGTACCAATCTTGAATATTTTCAAGGTATTTAAGACCCTGTTAAAAACCTGGCTGTCCAGTTTATCCTTTTCCTTACTGTGGGCACAAAATAAAGGCAAATATTTATATATTTGCATACATTTAGATGTCTAGTGTAGTGGTGTGCATTTTGGATTTACCAAATTTCTGTACAATGGTTTGTCCCTTACCCCCATGTTAAACCCCTTTTTGGTTTTTCCTTGCTTATGGGTCCTGTCCATCACTCTGCAACCCTGCCCGGACAGCTAGAAAGTTCTAGTGGGGGGCCGAGTGATTGGCAGAGTCCCTGCCTTCCCCTCCCTTTCTTCTGCCTGAGGCCAAGGCCCACAAGATCAGAGAGGTACCCAGCCATACCCTTAAATGCGAGTTCGGTGTAAGAGCTGGCCGGAAAGCAAAACCAAACCCCCGCTGTCTAGTAGGTAGGAATTCATGACTTACCTTATTTGGCCTCATTTTGAGGGCCTGGCCCTTTATGCATAAATGTATTGTCAAGAGTTTTCCTTCTGCAAAACAGTGTAACAATGGCTGCCTGGAGACAGACCAGAGGTGCATGTAGCCACGTATCCAAATTCTGTCATGAGCATGAAGGAATACATAAGGTCAAAGTACCAAAGAGGAACATTCCCAGAGAGTTACTTCTCCCCAGTTCTGAACCACAGCTCCTGTCCAACATCTCTTTACAGGTCTTTATTCCACAAACCCAGCTGACTTGAAACAATTGATACAATTTCATTATGATGTGTGTAAAAATAATGTGTCTTTTGTCACTCTGGAGCTGTCTGCCTGCTATTTTAATTAGCTCTTATACTGTTAGAAATAGTGAGTGACTATTCCCTGCTTACCTGCCTCGTACCATTCATGATTTTATGTGTCATTATTATACCTCTGAACCATCAATTTTCTGAGCTAATGCTGTAGCTATTTAATTTCTGTTTCGTATCACTTACTACCTTGGTTCTAATTTTCTTGCTGAGATGAAGAGGCAAAACTGAATCGGGCATAATGGAGATGGCATATGGCCGGACCTGGGCAGACACAGCCCTTTCTGCTGTGTCCTAGTGTCACCTGCAGGGGGGCAAAGGCAATGGGATTGGGTTTGCTGAGTCTGCTGAGACACTGTGTGCTACTGGGCCAGCTGACAAAGGAGATAACCACAGTGTCCTCAGCTAAAACAGTCCAGAAATCACAGGAACCACCCGTAATCTTCCTGAGCATTGATTCTGTAAAGGATAAGGAGTGGTGGAATGCCTTTATTTGATGAGGACTCTATGATCTCATAAAATCATATCGCTTGCAGGAAGGGAGAAAAAGAGGAAAATATTCCTTAAGTGCTTGCTAGAGAAAATCACTCTTCACCTGAAGAAATCATCTCCCAGGTTTGCTTCAAACTTTTGCCTGCTGGTATGAGCCTGCCAGACAGGAACCAATTAGGAGTCTAAGGCCTGTAGATAGGAATATTTACCAGTAAATGGCCTGTGTTAAAAACTTTTTCATGAAGACAAACCGTAACATTTTCATACAACTTTCCTACTTTCAGCATTGGCCACCCCTGGGGTTTCCCCCCACTTTGTCTTTTGTCTCAGAGACAAAATAAAAACCAAAAATTTGAGACTTAAAGCCTTGAGTTTCACTTGTGTGATAGTATTCAAAATCCCACTAGAAAGACAGATAAAGAACATGCTGGATCAATCCAAGATCTAGCTCATAGCATAGCTGGCACAATCAGATGCAAATCCACTGATTTATGAAGTGGAATATCGAATATTTCTGGTCAATATTACAGTGATCTGTTGCCAGCAAGAAATAAAATACTCTGGCCTGACTTCATACATGGAAACTTGAGGAATTTGGTCAAGCCATTACCTAGACCATGATAAAGGGTCATCTAGATCACTATATAAGTGATAAAAAATAGAAATAATAGAATATAAATTATTAGTCTTTAGAAGAACTTATTCTCTTTTAATACTACCATTGGCTGTGAAAAGACCATACAAAACTATCTCAGAGAACTGGTTCAGACTTAATTTAAAGATAGGTGATGTATGACTTACAAACAACACGTTTTGCATGAAGCAGGAGGTTATGGGTGCTCAGCTTCAGACCCTGTAACCAGTATGGTTCATAACCTTCCTCAAGTCTGGTAGGAAGAGGTGTCCTGTCCTGAGACCCATCCTGTAATGCCTGTCTCTGTTACCTGGAGGAGGAGGTGTAGGGCACCCTGATCACCTTGGTAGATGATGCCAACCTGGAGGTGCAGCTGATAAACTGGAGGGCAAGGCTGCCACAAGGAGTCTGGAGGAAGAGCTTAACAGGAGCTGCCTAATTTCAAAAGAATAAATATAAAGTCCTGCACCTGGGACAGATAGATTTGTGAGACTACATCTACAATATTGTGCCCAGCTTTGAGGTCCTTAGCACAGGAAGGATCAGTAAATCAGTGCAGGTTCAGCAGAGGGTGACCAGGATGATTAAAGGCTAAAGCACTTCTGTGGGGACTGAACTTTCTGTGAGCACCTAGATGCAACCTGCCAATATTCTTGAGCAGGCTATTGAGAAGATGGAGCTTTACTGCCCTACATGGAGAAAGGATGAGGTCATTGGTCATAAATTAAAACAAATTCTGATTGAATATGAGGGATAAAAAAAAGATTGCAAAGTTAATTCACTATTGAAGCATATTGCCCAGAAAGGTTGTGGAGTTTCTATCCTGAGAGATTTCATTCAAGACTAGATTGCAAACAGCCCTGAGCAACATTATTCAATTTTTTCAGTTAGACCAGAGACATTCTTAAGGTCCCTCCCAATGTGAATTGTACTATAAAGCTACAACTGATCTGACTTTCAAAGGGTTCAGTTGAAGCCCACCCCCTTTCAAGCATTTCAAGTTTGACATGGGAAGCCTTAATGCATCCAAACGCTCTAGTGACTTCAGACAGGTCTGGCATGTGCAAAACACTCTCCTCCACAAACCTGAGTGCAGGGAAAGGGGTCAGCTTTCAGGCTTCCTACTCATATGGTCAAGATAAAACTAGTTTTGTTCCCTGTGTATTGTAATGATGGCATTTATTAAAAAGAAAGAGGCTGGGGGTTGCAAGGAAATAGACAATCTGTGTGCAAAGTAAATTCTGTTGAAAGCATTAGAGCTGCTCATTAATGCTACACATGGGGGGCAGAAAAATGTGGTAATTTATATCAGTGGGTAAGATGAGCCTATTGCTACTATTGGATTAAGGCAGCTGCTCTGTGAGCCCAGGCCCAGAGGGCTGCATCCCCTCATGGGCTGGCTGTGGCTCACAGGCTGGCACCCTGGGTCACTGGCCTGACACCCCAAGCTGCTGGGTGCAATGGGAAGCAGGGCAAGGGCTTCCCCTGTGCTACCAGCTCTTTCCAACAGGAGGGAGACTCTGGCTCTCAGACCTCATTTCTGGTTATTTCTGGAACAGAGTAATTAAATTGTGCAGTTAATCAAATTTCATCTGGCAGAAAAAGCAAAATGGAGATGGAGTACAAAAGCCACATGGCTGGATGACAAGTCTTCTTCATTTTGGAGAGCTGTGCTACCACCTCTATCATTCAGTCACCTCAGGACCACCACTGTAGAGCCCTCCTGGGACCAGCCCACCAGGGGCTATTGCATGTAGCTGCAGCATCAGCTCAACAATTCCAATTGCTGCAGCAATTCAGCCTAACTAATTTCAATCCTAAATTAAGAAAAAATTACCAGAAAAAAATTTACTCCAGAAAGTGTGTCATCTCTCAGATGGAAGGATCAGCTGCCAGGGATTCTTCCTCCCGGTGTGCATCCTACCCTTCTGCTTACCAGGGATATTCCCCATTACTGGTGATCCAGGGGAAAATATGCTTTCTTACAAGGTAGCCTAACAACTGTCCCTGTCTCAGGGGACGTATAATGGGTTTGCCCAGAGTTGTCCTTTGCATCCAGAGGTTTCAAGGGGCCAAAGGACCTCAAGCACTGAAGCTGTGCCCACAAAATTGCAAACTTCCAAAAATACACTGAGTGTCTTCAATAACTAAAATGAACTGAAGAATCATATGGGATCATTTTGAAATATAAATATTACCACAGAAGTAATTTCAGACAGTGCCATCTATATTTATGGAGCAATGTAATAATATTTAAATAATAACCAAGACGTTCAAATGACTAAAATACGATGGCACCGACCCCAGTAAAAGAACATGAAGAGACAGATTTCCATTTGAACTGACAGTGTTTACGCCAAGTTTCTGTCCCACACATTTTAAGAGAGCCAAGCAATAAATAACCTGAAAACCATTGAGATAATGGAAATATCAAGAGGTGCTAAGCTGTAACTGAGCAGCTATTTTCTTTAAAAATACTTTCTAATCTGAGTCAAAAGGAAGAATGAAAAAAAGTTAAACTGAGAAACTATTTTGTGATAGACATTTATACTCTTTTTTTTAACCCCATCTACAGTATTTCATGTTTTCAGAAGATCTTTCCTCACTCAAGCAAGCATTTACTCACAGGACCTCTGGCACACAAGATGTATATTAAGTCTAAGCCCAACAGACTATCCACAAGAATAAAGCATCACCTCTCTTTTAAACCAAATGGATAATTTAGACATTCAAGCATGAAGGAGCCTTGAGTCAAACATGGTGTCAATAGCACAATTATAATTTAGCCTAAAACTGCAGCAAAATCCATGAGGGTTTGCATCCTACAATAAATCTACTAAGCTTATAAAATACATAGCAAGAGACACTTGCTTCAACAGTAGATTGGTTCAATCCATCACAGACACAGACACATCAGACTGCTGTCTAGTAAATACTTCAAATATCTAATAAGAAAGTTTGGGTAGGAAAAAATTGAACAAAACATTTCAAAAGTAGTAAAATGTATGCATGGTGAAACTCTTCAGACTTTGAGTCCTGCAGCCAGTTGGCAGATTGGTGATCTCATACCATACCATACAGATCTTGCTCTGACACAGAAACTTCGGTGAAGGAAACAAAGAGTTGTGTTACCTGTCTAGGGCCAAGGAGTACTTCTTGGTGTCCCTCTCGCTCACAAGACAAGTTCTTTCAAGACTCTTTTCAGTAGCCATGAAGAAGATCAGTGGGGTTTTGCTTGGTTTTTCCCTTTAAGTTCTCTTTTCTCTGTCTGAAGCAATAGGGGCAGAAGTCTCTGCCCAGTATTTTAAAATGAAAATGTTTTAATAATCTTCCCAATAAACCTGAGAGGAACTGCGACGGAAAGCTTCTTTCCTAGTGCTGGTGGCATCACTACCATGCCAAACCAGTAACTTGCTGAGCATGTCAGATTGGAGATTCCAGGCCTCCCTCCCTGTTTTTATCTTTTTTTCCTTCCATGTTTGCTGCTGGATCTGCTCTTTGGTCACACGGGAGGTGCGTGCTCTCCCAGGGTCCAGCACACACCGATGTGCGCAAAGGAGCTCGCGTGGATGAACAGAAAGAGAGAAGCAAGGTCATTAAAAGAGCCTGATTTACCTGGAAACAGTCAAACCCCTGTTTGCCTTTCTGCATGCTTGGCTTGGGAGGAAAGTAAACCTCCCTCACTTCAGCTTTGCACAAGCCTTTTAATCTAAACAATCACTCTAAGGACTGATCTCTTCCCCTGGCATGTTCTCTCCTAATGGCTCGAAACAGAAGAGGCTGCTTATTATTGCCATTTGCAGCACAGGTTATTGAAATCTTCATTTCAGCAGAAAGGACTGCAGGTTGTTATTTCTGCTTTATTCAGTTTGTTAGTTCTATCTAGCCACAGCCCCTGGGGGGGAGGAGAAGCCCTCCAGCCTCACCTCTCTCACAGCCTGACCTCAGACATTTGCTTCAGCACTAATGGGAAATCTTGCACTGTGTTTTACCACATTATTGGCAGAAGCGGGCTGTGAGTGAGAACCCTTCCTGTGCACTGTTTTCGTGGGAGAGATTAGAACAAGGCAGTGGGGAGCTGCACTTAAATTCTGCAGTCTTTTTTACCACAGGTACTCTAATATGAATATGATGAACTGGGATTGCGCCTTCCTTCCCTCAGCTCTCAGAGCACATACTCTGAAGTTCGTGGGGACAGGTGGCACATTTGTACATATAAATGTAAACAATTGTGCTTGTGCCATCAGAGATCCACATGTTGCCTTCCACATGTCAGCTGTGCAAACATTTCCCTGGAAACTGTGAGCCAAGGAGCTGACTGTACCTCGGGCATTTTTCTGAACAGCCACAGCAGAAATGCATGTTTTTTCCACAATGTGCTGTCATCTTTGTCACTCTAATGCCCTTTTCTTAGGAGCCTTTTCCCAGGTTCTTATACCCACTTATGCACCCTTATTAGGTGAAGAGGTTGATTTTATGACTCATTCCTGGAACTTTCTATCTTCTTCTGAACTGTAAAAGGTTGCTCTTGAATGTTTTTTAAATTTGATGCCACTTACTGGACCTGAAAATGTGGTTGCAAGGGTGGTTTGAGAAGAGACTCAGGTCCAAGCATGTGTAGTATGGACCCAGGGCATTTGCAGAAATCTTACAAAACAGAAGTACCAAATTTCTTGTCACCCCAGAAATGCCACTAAGAAGCAACTTTGTTCTTCTGCCAAGAGGGAGTAAGGGAAGAAAATGGAGGTGGCCTTTCCAGTTGTGCAACCTGGAATCTGACACAAGCTTATAATTCACACCCAGTGAGAGATTCTTCTGGCTCCCCATCCCATAAATGTCACCATTATTGCATTGTCTCTGTAAGCATCTCAGCTAATCTTTCCTTCAGAAATTACCAATAAGCAACATCTTGTTGCAGATTTGGGATAGCAGAAAAATAAACCTGACCTGAAACCTGATTTACAGTGGATCTCAGTTTTTCTAGGGTGCTAAGCAAAAATATCAGGTCTAAGCACCTTCAATTTAAAGAAAATTTAAAATCCACCTCAGAAAATTACAGCTAAAGCCAGTTTCTGTTTTGAATCACTGTAGGCATGTAACTTTTGTTAGTGAGATAGATGAGTTTCCATCATTTTCCAAAAGGATCTTGAGCCTCAGGTGCATACCAGCAAAATGAAGGCATAGATCATTCACAGCATTTAATCTAGACTTCTGTTTTGTGTTTATTATTGTCAGTGCTGATGGTCGTGCTTCTCAGGAGACAGGCTGTGAGGCAGGATAGAAAGAAATCTCTTCTGAGCTATCCACAAAGACTTGGGTTTCCTCTTTATACTGACTCTGAAACTCATTAAGAGAGAGACAGCAGCTGTCTGTGAAATTTCTGCTTCAGAAAAATTATTCAGACCATCTCAATAAATTAATCTCGGGCTTTCAATAATAATGCAGTTTGTTTCTGAGCCTACATTAAAAATGCCACAAATCCAATCATAGCAGCTTTAATGACCCTAGTCAAGGACATTTCTCAAGATTTGCATCCAATACCGACATGTGAGGCATCACACTGGCTTTTGCAATTGAAAGCTCCGTGTCGTTATTATCCAAAATCTCCATTAGTAAAAAAGCATATCCTTGATCCCATTTCAACTTTAATCAGCTACACTTTAAATATGAAAAAAATCCAATCCCTCTCATCCTGTCATTATGGGAGTAGCTACTGACAGCTTAAATGTACAGAGGAAAAATCAGTGCATCTATTAATTGAAAATGCCACTGAAGTCGATAATTTTTATGAGCCATGAGACATCTTGAAGATCATCTGCAAAGAGTTTCTCTACCTTTCTCTGGCATCAGCTTTAGTAGCTCTGCACTGCATCACTGGCAACCTGAGGATCCAGGCATTTGTGATTTCTGGGGCTTGGTTATTACAGTTTTTACATTTGTAGTGAGAATATGCTTTTTCACCCAGTGAAGCTCCTGTGCCTTCCAGCCATCTGTCATTTTGGGATCCAAGGCTGGAAGCATGACAAATTGAAAGAAAATCCACTTTCCTCTTGTGAACCAATCAATGCAGTAACCCTTTATAAGTGAGTGTCAAAAGGATACTATCTATCCCGATGTAGATCCAACTTAAAAATCATTAAAAGGATGTTAATGTTCAATATTTTAAAATACTAAATTTTTAAACATCAATATTTTTATCTTGGGTTTGCTGCCAATTTTTCAAAAGAATGGAGACTTTTGATAGTAACTGACTGAGGGGTGAAAGTCGTCTGCAATGGTTTAGTATTAATGAGTATGTTAGATTGCACAAAATCATTGGGGAGAAAAAGACTTGTGAAGCCCTTGTCAAAGAAATTCAAACCTGCATTGGGAGTGAGGATCTAGAAGGAACATGGTATTATTCTGGGGTGTACACCTTTAATTCCAAGAGTAAAAGTATATGCTGCTACCAAAGCAAGTAGAAGTCCTTCTACAGAGCCTAGAGTCTCAGGGCAGGACATCTACTCCTCACACGAGTACAGTTTCCAGAGTGTCCAGAGTTTCTCCTGGTGAAGGCAGTGGTATGAGACAGCCCCTCCCAAGACAGGAGTCTCTGGAGGAGCTCAAGGCATTGCCATGGATGGTGAGAGAACCCAGAGTGCCCAGGCTGGGCAGGGAGCACCCTGGTAAATAGAGGAGGAGATAGGGATGAATCTAAACCCCAGCATGGGAATCCTGAAGGACACCACAAACATGAGCCTTGCACAGCTACAAACTTCCTCTGGCCCATGCAAGACCTCTTGAAGATTTTTTTTTTTCTCTAAGCTGTAATATGAATATGGGTATAATCCGTATAAGGGGATGGGGGNGGGGGGAAAGCAAAGTTTAGCATTTTTTTGTCCTTTTTATCTTATTTATTGGAACCTTTATCCTGATCTCATTTTCGTAGGGCCAACATTTCAGAAGTGCTCTGAATTAGCTTCCCAGTGTCACAGGTCTCACAGTTGAACCTCCATTCTACAAATAACCAGACTGTCATTAAGTTCCTTGGAGGGACCAGGCCTTCAGAAGTAAGTAGTGCCAAGAAATGTTACTTTGATACAAAGCTGCCTTGCTTTTCTGAGAGTATGGCAAGCTACTATGGTGTCTGAATGTCCCAAAAGTGCTGTCTAGGAGTAGCACAGTCTAACCTTAGAAGTTTTCATTCTAGGCTGTAGCTGAAAAGAAAAATACAGTGCAGTTGAAAAACTAAGGCTAATGTCATCCCAAATGTTATTGTCAAAGACTGTGTCAGCTTTTGTTATAAAAATATATTATCTTTCTCTGAGCACTTAGTGGTTTTCTGTCTCTTTTCCATTGCAATTGCAAAGGGCTTCTGCTTGGTTTTGTTTTTATGATGTCTGAAGTTGTTTGGGGAATTAAGCCTGTAATTGCATTGCTAACAAGTATTTCTTAGATACATTTATTTTTCCTTGGGGAAAGAGACTGTTAGGAAGAGAGTACACATATTTCGGCAGCAAAGAGACAGCTATGACATTTGTCTCCTAAGTTACTACCTGGATATCATTTTAATTGTTTTCTTCTACTAATAAAATATAGTAACTTTACTGCATTAGTTCCTTTATTACGCTTCCAACATGCATTTCATTGTCATGCTCCTCCTAAGTACATTTGGGTCATGAAGATACATTACAATATATATTGAGAGCCAGTTTGTTAAAAACACAAGGAGTTCTGCATTATTTCTCACCGGTGTAAAACTAATTGGTTTTTCTCAGCTACTGCATATATATTTATTTTCCATTTCACCATCTCTATAATTGCAGTTTGAATTAGGAAAAGGACAGAGCGACCTGGTAAAAGCAGTTGCAGGGATAATTTGTGTTTTGCTTCCCAGCAATCAGGATTTCTCAAGCCTGTCGAATTGCAGTGGGTGTTGAAACAGAGCTCACATCCTTCTCGCCTGGGCCATACTGGCTCAAGCACTTTTTCTTTCTTCCACGACTTCCAAAATTTTCTTTGCAATAATGTGTATTACTGGAAGGGAGGAAACTAGAGCTCACAATTCAAATGTTCAAGAACACTGAAACTTTGAAGAAGTGAGATGGTTTTTTGCCTACTCCCTTTCTAGTTTCTGCATATGTACAATGCACTCAGGGACCAGGACCAGGGCAGCTGAGCTGCAGTGTGAGGGCTCCCCAGCTACACTTGTGCCATGGCACAGGGATGGCACGCCTGAAAATTCCTGGTGGGAGGTAGCCCTCTTTGCTCTGTCTCCTGGAAATTGCTACTGGGTAAGATTTTCTTTGCAGCCACATATTTTCTCTCTGTTTTCTGCTAAAGAAAAACTGAAAAGTCCAGTCTAAATCCAGAGCTGGGACTTCAAAGAGTGCTGCTCTTGTACTGCATTGTGGCATGCAGCAATGTACCCGTGATGTCAGGGATACAAATGGGACACGCTGGCTGTCTTTTAAGGCAGAAAACACATGGGGATTCTGCATCTGGCATCTCAGAGGTCCAGCACATATGTGATCCCCAGGTAGTGCCCACCTGGACTCCCAGACAGCTTGAAGGGACATCAACCTTGCAGCCTGAAGCTACACCTGTGGAAATATTTTAAACACTTCTAGTTTAGGGAAGCAAAGCACACGAGATAAGCTATAATTTTAATGGCATTTTCCACACATGCATACCTTTGAGCTGCCTACCATAAGTCTGTTTCCTGCCTGGATTCTCTGGATACCTTTTATATGGTGCATAAGAAGCATCTGGAAATTAAATGAAGAGTTAAATAATGGCTCTCTTGTGTATGGAGCACAGTAAAAATTACGCATAGAGTTTTTATAACTTTTTTAATATAATAAATTTAAACAGACTGAATGCTGGTTTTATGATATGAGATTTCCAGATTGCTCCCAAGTCAGCAACAAGCTATTCATAATCTTTTATTATAGCATTGTCATGATGACTGTAATCAAGTCCCTGAGCTACCTGATGATACCAAGGGTAGCATCAAGCTGGTGAATATGGATAGGTTTGCATTTAATACGATGTTTAAAGACTCTAGCTCCTGCTTTTTTCTAATATTAAAACTGTTGGTAAATTTGGATCGAGTTTTCTCTTTAAAAGTATTTGGGTTTTGTAATAACTGTAGGACACCAATGTATGAGCTGATTTGGTAAAATACAAGTTTGTGTTCCTACTAGAACAAATTTCTTCACCAGCCTCCCTCTACTGTCCCCCATTTTCTGGGGTTTTCAAACACCAATAAAAATTTGATCTAAGCAAAATCTGTTAGGAAGACATCTAAATAAGAGCATGCTGATAATTACAAAGGTTGGTAGCACTCACCTCCTAGGCTTTTTGGCTTTTTCTGGCATATCAATACTAGAACATTGCAGCATCAGCTGGATCCCAATTCCTGAAGAGCATCTGGGCTGACCTCATACCAAGGGCTGAATCAGAGAATTTGCTTTGATGCCCTGTTCTGTGTGTTTTAACAGGTGCCATCTGTAAAAACAGGCCTTCTGTTGGGGTTTGCACACATCAATAAATCAAGTGATGGCTCCAGGTCATCTTGTGCTAGTGCTATACAGACAGCAGTGTGTTACAGCCATGAGATTTGCATTTGGAAAATGCAAATCTTCTCCTCTTGCTAGCACTCAAATCAGAACAACTCTACCCCCTTTTCAGCCCCATGGCTCGGCCATCCATTCCTGTACAGCTTACACAGCCTCTCCTTTAAGCCTCCAATGATGGATAGTCCTTATGCAGTCTATTTCTGTGCTTAATTACTTTTGCTATTAGAAAGCTTTTCCAAATGCCTAACTTAAACCTTACTGTAATTTTAGCCATTATTTCATGATGGAGAATTAATTCCTTCCCTCTTTACAGCTACCTTTTATATGTTAGAAGCTGCAGTTGTGCTTCTCTCTTCTTTCTATTTAGCAAACAGCTCCAGTTCCTCTGAGCTGTTGCTTTGGGCTGTTCTCCCCTGGACACTCACCAGAGACTGGATTGGTTCTGAGCACCAACAGCTGGGCATAAGTTCCTGCTGGGGCCATGCCACTGCTGAAAGAAGATTTCCACCATGTGTCACATGGACAAAATCCTGCTTATAAACCTCATGGCAATGGACACTTCTCTAGAAACAGTATATTGTTACTTACCTTGTTTCATCTCGTGAGTTACTAAGTGCCCTCTCCATCCAGACAGATCTTCTGTTGTTATAGTGGTGCTTACCCTACTTTGACTACTGCATATTTGAGGAGACAATTGCCACTACCTGTGTATAAATACTTTTCACTCGATCTATTTGCATCTTCTTTTTTTTGTTTGCTTTATATATTTATTCAATTTGTCAAAAGTATTCTGAATACCAATCCTATTTTTCAGTCCTTCAGGTAACCTTTTCCAGATTGGGGTCATCTGAAAAATTAATAAACACATCCTCTATGCCTCTGTTCATAGCAATAATGAAAATACTGAATAATGCTGGTGAAGGACAGATCGCAATGAAACCCTGGCTTAATGAATTAAAGTGCATGTGTACCCAATCTTCAATTGATTTAGCACAGAACTCACAGATCTGGATGCCTACCTGTGGTCGCTATGGTGATGCTGTCATATAGGGCTGCAAGTGTGACAGAAGCAATGACAGCACAGTGAAAACCTTTGGAAGTTATCCTTATTTTCTAACAGGAGTCTAAAATTCTTTCCTGGAACCATATTTTGACTGGGCTAATATTATTAAAATTACAGGATTGTATCCTGTAAAAAGGCCTCGGGACTTAATTTTTAACACCTATGCCCAAGAACATGGGGGAATATTGGTCTATATCTGTTATTTTTCTGAGACTTTGCCCTTCACATTTGCCACATGGGAAGACTCAGGTCAGGGCCTTGAGAGTGGATTAATTGTGGAGACTTGGTTGCTGCAGTTCCACACCAGTAACCTGCTGGGTGGTGAGTACATGTTCGATCTTCCTTGTGTGGCTCTGCAGGATCCCTCTTTATATTAGGCTTCCTTCTGCCCTGAAACTCACAGGGCTCCTCACCTTATCTACAGGGTCTGCCAAGAAGTTGATTTGTTTCAAAAGAATTATACTTTAAACTGAGATTAAGAATCATTTATTTATTTGTATATATCATGAATTAGACAAAATAAAGGAAAAAAAATCTACTCTGCGCTCCAGAAATTTTTCTGTTGAAAGATGTAAAAGAAAACAAATGAAAAATTGCTACGAAAAGGGTTTTTTGCTTCAGAAAAAAAGTGTGTCAGAAAAAATGTTCAAGTGGTTCTATGCAATGTCACCTGCCTCTGAAATCTCTGTAATGACTTTTGCTGTGGCTGTTCTTGATCAGCAGACAACATATAATGGCTTAATACAGGAAGGGCAGCAGGGTCAAAATCGAAGAGCGATCATCTTTGAAAGGCATCCAAAGGAGGTCATCAGTGAACAGAAGGGAGTTCAGCTGAGGGCCACCAAGATGCTCAAGGTGGGAGCACTCACCCCGTGAGGATGTGAGGACAGGCTGAGGGAACAGTGCTGGTTCATCCTAGGGAAGAGACAACTTGGGATGTACCTAAAGTAGCTCCCGATGCCCACAAGTCCATCCAAGAGATGAAGCCAGGCTTTTCACAGCTGAGTGCCTGGTGGGAGGATGAGAGATAATAAACACAAAATNAAAAAAAAAAAAAAAAAAAAAAAAAAAAAAAAAAAAAAAAAAAAAAAAGAAAGAAAGAGAAATTCTGTCTGGATATGAGCAAGAGGACAGGGAGAGAGCTCCTGAGGTCCCTTCCAGCATGAATTTTCCATGATCCTGTGATTTGTACACTGCCCGGACTCAAACACTATAGTTAGTGTTTTTCATGGTGTAAATAATCTGAGCAGCACACAGTGAGGAAACACTGATTGTAACGTAAAAGTAAACACCCTGCTTTAAGAGAGAGAAATATATCATGGAGTTTGAGGAAACATCTGCAATTAAAATAATCACTGTGCTGGAACATGGCACTTATTCAGGAAGAGCCATAGGTAGGGAGAAACAGTTGTAATACATCATTTTCCTAGCACCCAATCTATGGCAGTTCTACACCACAGATCTGCAGTTTAAAACTTTCAAGTGCAGTGAAAGATGATTTATCTGATCTATATGGTACAGTTCAAATGTCCTGTGATAAAAATGAGCTATCGATCTGAGGAGATTCTAATTTAGATCTGCTCACTTAAAAAGAGTAATAAACTGAAACAGTCTGGAAAGCTTATGTTTCAAATGACTTATCAAGGAGTTAAAAAATTTAGTAACCTGAGCCAGCAATAACTTAAACAGTAGCCAAAGTCCCAGATTTTACTGAGCCAAGTTTTCTTGAATTATTCAGAGATGTATGTGAATAACAGTTCTTTCTTAACAGAAAGAACTGATGTCGGGAGAGATGCTCAATTGTAGTAGATATTATGAAAATACATGAAAAGTAAAATACATTCTGGAGAGTTCAAAATATAACTGTAGCAGTGATAGCAAGTAATAGCTTTTCAGGCATAAACTATTGTTAGTAAAGTATGAAGAGGTCAGCCCCATTTTGCAATAGATTTTGCAGTGCTGAAACTTGAAGTTTTGCCAAGGATTTGATGAGATTTCTAGAAAAAGCGTGATTAATGTTTTATTACTGAAAATCTGACCAAATAAGTACTTTGGCCATCCAGTTTCTTGCAACCACACTTTATTTTAACTGTCTAGCCTGTATAGCTCTGTTTTTTTCCGTGAAGTTTATGAAATGAGTATGAATGTAGTGGAATCAAACACTATAAAGGTGAATTTAGTAATTGCTGTACGATTGCACTCAATTTTCAATAACTCACACTTGCTGTATCCAAGACAGTTGGGTGTACTGTGCCATGCCCCCATTAGAAACCTGGATAACAAAAAAGCATGCACGTCCTCAAATGTGAAAATAATGAACAAAGGGGAACTGAAAGCACTTGAGACTTAGAATTTAAAACAGTATGTTGGAGAAGTGACCTGAAGTCGGTCAGGAGCGTGGCACAGACAACAACAAAAAGTGCTACACTTAGAAAGAAAAGAAAAATTAAAAAGGGAAAATAACTGGGCAGCAACACAGCAGAAAAGATGGCTGCAGGGGGTTCTAATCTAAACATAACTGATGTCATGCTGTTGCCAGAAAGGCACCTTCAAAGCTGTAAAATGGACAGTAGCTCTCCTCTCATCAGCACTTCTGAATCTTGACAAGGAGTGCCATGTCCTGGTTTAGATGTCACGTAACCAGAGATAAAGACCTTCAGCTTGATGTTAGGAAAAGTGGCACTTTGAAAATATTTTCTGTACAGCATGGCTGAAATATAACAGGTTTGACTTAGCTTAGCAGACTGGCAGAAAGGCAGAAGAAAGGTGATATTGCAGAGGGTGTGCAGAGAATAAGGACAAGCAGATTGGGACAATTTGCAGCAAAAGAGAAAACTAACCAAGAAACTGTCTAGTTACAGGAATAGTTCATCAATGGAACAAGTAACCAAGAGCACAAACCTTCCATCATCAAACTTTTGAGAAGTGTTTAAAACAGGTATTAATTTCTCCTTCAAAATGCACCCTACAAGGGGAGCCATGACCTCCTAGCTCTTAAGTAGACTCTCATTAGTAAGTAAAAGGAGTCCCGAGCAAGATGGCAGAGGAGATTGCAAAAGATCTTACCCAAAGTTACAAAGATAAACTCCTGAGATATGAAGGATCCATGTTTAATTATCCATGATTAATTATCCATTATTTGATTCAATTGTCCCTGTTGGAAGACTGTTTAATCACCACATGATACCTATAAGCTGGCAGAAAATATTTATTACAGATCACACTTCCAGTAAAATAATTAAATATGCACTAGCACAAGAGCTAAAGTCCAAAACAGGAGTATCAGGAGTAAGATGGAGGCTATCTTTGCTTTCTGTGATAAGGACAGCTGCTCAAATAGAGGTGAAATGTTTCTCTTTCTTCATGTTGAGTGTGTCGGGGCTGCTCTGTGCCCCAGGAGCATTGCACCACCATTGCATGGACATTCACAGAGCACTTGTTGAAACTGAATAGATTTGAGGGGTTGTTTCCATGGGGTAATGCTCCAATCCCTCAAACAGCATGGTTGGTTACTGTCCAGATGGTGATGGGAGTCTCTGTTGTGAGGGTCCTTTCAACAGCATCTTCAGCTGGACCTGGTGAGGCTCCTCAAACATTTTATGATCCATCTGGGCATTGGTCCTGCATGACCACTCCAGCACATGTATGGTCGTTTGTACTGATAATATTAAATTATGCATAAAATATGTATCTTGACTTTGTACCAAATGCTGAGCTATATGCCCATTTCTGCATCTGCACAATTTCCACTATTTACAGGTACCTTACCTGCGCACAATCTGTTCAGTTCTGTAGCAGAAACTGCCTGGGTGAGTCATTTGGATGGCCAGGTTCCTGGTCAGGGTAATCAACACATCTAACACATAAATATTGCCTGTCAGTCCATCCAGGCAGAGCAGAAGCTGCCCAGGGAATCTCCAGGCCAATCTGACACTTCTGGAAGGCTCCTGCAGCAGTTGCCCAACAGCTCTACAGTGCAGGGGTTGGGAGTTCAGGCAATGCCTTCCTTACAAGGCAGTGCCTTGCCTTGGAACAATCCCTTGTTCCATGCATGCAGCAGCTGGCTGAGAGCTCTGGAACCAGGAATTAACGGTGAAGTGTTGCACACCCTGGCCAATCCCCAATCCCCAGGTACACCACAATTTCAAAATTAGGTCTCATGTTTGATCAAAGTTCCATGGATTTTGCCCCACATGTACTCAGAGGACAAAGGGTACAGCTAAGCTCGAGTGGAGCCCTGTGTCTGCCGAGCATCTTCTGCACCAATTATCACCTCATTAACTCCCAGGCAGCGCTGTTACTCTTTCCCAAAAGAACACGCTTTCACTACTTGTCTTGGTAAAAACTTAAGCTCTTTGTTAAAATCTTCACTTGATGGACAAATGTAGAAGCACATAAACTTGATGAGTTAGCAAATAAATAATGGCTTGCCTACATCAGGAAGTAATAGAGATGTTTAGTTTAAATTACTCTTTCAGGGTTGGTAGATGAGACCTTTCATCCCCTGACCCAACAATGATGTCTGTCAGCAACAAGCACAAAGCCCTAGTTGCATTTAATCCTTGTACACATTTCTCAGACTGGGCAAATGTAGACTTTACTACATCCTTGAAGGTTCTTTCCCCATGACTTTTCCTACATATGTAGTGTAGGTAGGACAATATGGTACAAAATTCAAGTTCAAAACATTGCAACTCCTACTCTGCAACTCCACCAGCCATGTGAGAGTTTTGTTACTTTTCTTAGCATTATCTGTGCAATTAAGTTAAATGAATTTAATTACCTGCAAATTAAATGATTTCACATCATGACTGGTAGTTTCAAAATAAAAGGCCACACTATATTTTGGAGTTTTGGATGGGAAAAGATAAGAGGAAAGATATTTCAAGGTAGGGGAGAGAAGAAATTTGCCATTATGTAAGAAAATAAAGAAACGTCTATTCAGAGAAGGCAATTATAGGTTTTTGGGTCTGTGATCAACGTATTCTCCAGTTCTTGGCTACACACAGAGTGGAAGTTTAGTGGAAGTTTTGAAAGAAGGAAAGAGATTCACACTGAGAAAAATTCAGAGAATCCAAAGCCAAGTGCTTGGCTTTGTACATAAAATAAGATAGCTGATTTCTTCATTCTTTTTTCCCTAGTTATACAGCAAACTAAATAGTGGAATAACTTTCCTGGAATTAATTTTTCATCTACAAAACAGAATAGAAGTCCCCTCTACTACGGTGTGAATGTATTAATAGTTTGAGGCCAGATATCATATAATCATAAATCATAGAACCATTTGGGTTGGAAGAAACCTTGACGATCATTTAGTTCCAGCCCCCTTGCCATGGGCATGGACATGTTCCACTAGACCAGGTTGCTCAGAACCACATCCAACCTTGCCTTGAACACTGCCAGGGATGGAGCACAACGTCTCTGGACAACCTGTGCTGGTGTCTCACAACCCCCACAGTACAGAATTTCTTCCTGATACCTAATCTAAACCTCCTTCTTTCTGTTTGAATCCATTTCCCTTTGTCCAGTCACTACATGTCTCCTGTTGGCCCTCTTTAGGTACTGGGAGGTGCTAGAAGATCTTCCCAGAGCATTCTCTTCTTCAGGCTGCACAATCTGAATTTTCACATCCTGTCTCCACAGAAGAGGTGCTCCATCCCTCTGATCATCTCCATGGTTCTCCTCTGTACTCACTCCAACAGGGCCATGTCCTTCTTCTTTGGGGCCCCAGAGCTGGATGCAGCACTGCAGGTTGGGTCTCATGAGAGCAAAGAGAGGAGAATCCCCTTCCTTGACTTGCTGGTCACATCATGTCTTCAGAAAAATCAGTGACAGCTCTTCAGAAGAGCTTATTCCTAAAGGAGATAATTTCATAGTCATCCACTGGGAAGTGCAGTGAACACAAGGGTGCATGGCTAAGAATTTTTGAACTGAAATATGGTAGGGCCAGGGATACCTCATGGGGACAAAATTCTGAGGATTTGAATTTCTGTAGCTGTAAAAGCCAAAAAATGCCACTGGTCTTCTCAGGAAAACATTTTGAGATAAAAGCAACCTGATAGCATTGTAGGAGAAAAACCAATTTGGAATTAGGAAATTGCCATACTTCACTGGACATTCCATCAATAAAAATATCCACTGGCTGCTGGAAAGCTGCTTTTAAATAAATGGAAATAACATATTTTTGCAGTATTTTAAGGGAAAAAAGAATCTCCTTTCTACCAAACAGCCTTACTCTTTATATGAGCCTAGGGGATTTCTACAGCTTTCAGCATCACGGCATCTGAATGAAGGATTATATTTATAATCATAAACACAAAGAACCCCACAAATGCCACTCTGCTTCACACTCATGTCTTCACAGACACAACCAGAAGAGAACTCCAAAGCCCACTGGAAATGACTATACTCATTCCAGCTATTTTTATGGCCTTCAAATCAGACCACGGGGGCACAGGTTGCTTGAGCCAAAGCACATTCCTGTTGTTACACCATTGTTTGATCCTCAGATTGAATTGACAATGCCTTATGCCTCACATGATGCTATAAATAAAAAAAATCTCTATGTGTAGTGCTATTGTTGCAATATGTGACAGATAGATGCTGGTAGTTCCAATAAGAGTGAGCAGAAAAAGGGTTAATGACCTGCAGGAAAACCTCTGAAGGTGCCTCCAGCCGCACAGGCATCTGCCTTTCAACCCATGGGGGTAGTCACAACAGCAGGACTGGGTACTATACAGACAGAGACTGAACTATTAGACCTCTTAAAACCATATTCATTAGCAGTCACTTCTGTGGATTTTCAGAGTATTTGGGATGCCAGCTAGAAAAATACAGCTAATTTTCTGCACATGAAAAGCCACTAGATTTTTTTAAGTGCAAAAATACCAGTGTTGTTATTTACATAGCAGGAAAAGGTCATGTTGTTTTCCACGGCTAGCAAAGGGGTAATAAATACATCATGAATAGCAACCAAATTTCTAGATTTAAGCAGGATTTTGGCCACTTCATGCATGAGGGATACATGCACGAGATCCACACACTCATGGTTGGGTGCCTAAATCAGCCTGAATTATTGCAAATGATTCCTAGTGGGAAGGTACCCAAATGCAGTGTATTGAATTGCATTATTTATTTGAACTGAAGTATGCTGGGTACCTGTCCCCTCTCCTGAAGTTCCCACCTGCTTGCACTTGTGAGCTGTATCAACACCACTCCGTCACTTGATTTGCTGTATTTAGTCAAGAGGTGTTTCATCTGTGCCTTCTTTTCTCATTGTAGACCAAATTTTACTCTTATTAACAAAATGCTACTCACGTGACATCAGTGCAGTAGCTCCAGTGCAAGTGGAAACAGGCTGCGTTTACACTCACTTTGCTGCTGATTATTTAGACCTCAACCTCATAAGGGAACTTGGGAAAAGACCAGGCAGTCTATCAGCTATTAACTTACAGACTATTTCACACTTCATATGCCTTTTCTCTGCTTTTAGAACTGTGTTGCTCAAAAAGGCTTGTCAAATTCCAGTGGCTTTTGCAGCTTATGCCCAGGCTGCCTGTGTTAGTTCACTAAATATGGATTTCCAATACCTCTTTTACATTTTCATGGGTTTTACAATTATACATCTCTTCTATCATTATCTGGAATAGCCAGATGCCAATTTTGTTCTGTCCTAATTGCTGCTAATGACTTATTGATGTAAGCAGTTGCTTTCTATCTCTTATTGCCTTAGAGTATTTATATATAGCTCTTTAATGCAGTATCAGGAGAAGTATTTCTTGGTGAGAGCTAAGGTCTGGCATAGCTTTCTTGATTCTACTTCAGTACAGATTTACTGATACCTATCAAGATGCTGGAGGTCAAAATACTTTGCATTATAGGTCCATTCCCCAAGTGTGTTTTTGTTAGTAAAGCATGTCACTACTGAATGTGCTATGAAAATATTTCACAAATAATATACCCCACTCTGTGCCTATTGTGTTCAGTGCTGGGATTCAATGTTACTGGCAGCATTATAAATGGGACAAGCACTTTCATGGCCACACGTGGCTCTTGTTGCACTGCAAAACTCCACCAACATCACAGAATTTTCCATCAGATCAGATAATGCAATAACTGGGTCTGTGGTATCTAAAGCCATTCCTCTTCAGGTCCCTGATCTGGGATTTCTAGAAGGCTGTTATCTTTCACAGAAGCGAGTTCCCCAGTGGCAGCTCTACAGAAATTTCCAGAGCTTCTCACCACTTGCCCACAGTCTTGCTGTTGGTGCAACTATCTGTGTCAGAGGTCCTGACTGCAAGATGATGCCTCGGAAAACTAAAATCAGACTTGTGGAGGATCCAGCACATCACCACAGAAAATCTCACAGAGGCAACCATAGGAAGAGTGAGTACAGAAAGTAAAGCAAGAATCGGAGGCACTCAGACTAATTAATGCTTGGCTGGACAAATGTACCAGGGAACTTTTGGATTAACCACAGAATAACCTCTGATAATTATGTCAATAAATGCAGAGGTGACAGATCAGAAGGAACACAATTTTATGGTCTCAAAAAGAAGAATATATTTTCTGTTTGCAGAATTTTAATACTTAGGAAGTTCTTAAGTAATCTTTCATGTTATTGGTATGGCACTGTCTTGTAAAACTGTGTTAAAAGTGTTAACAGTGTTAAAAGTAGATATCAGAAAAATTAAACTCATTGAGTGGTTAAGGCAGAAAGTGGGGTTTTGGCATGTACAATCTGAACTTTTGTCAATTTTGCAAACTATTCCATTTTACACATAGTTGTATAAATTTCTGCAATTCAGCACCCCACACGACATACATTTAATGCATAATTTGTATTTTAGCAAATTTGAGTTTCATTTTTAATTTCTGGCTAATATTTTTATTTTACTTTGTATTTCATTAAATGCAAACTCAAAACTCAGGTTTATTCTTCAAGTTATATTTAATGTTATAATGCTGGTTTAAACAAGGACAGTAGTGGCATCTGTCAGAGAAATGCTGCCAATAAAATTCAGTGCATTTTTTTCAGCAGAGACTATAAAGAACATCTCTGACTATAATGTCATTCAGAAACACCGTTGTAAAAGAGGCTCATATCTCCCTGTTTACTCTCACCTTGAGATTTATCATGATGGAAGTTAGTGTCATAAGAAAATTCAAGGTTGTTTTCTCCCAAGCACCTCCTGTAAATTGCATTGAGTAGCAGGAGAGAATTGTTTTTAATAGTGTAAAAACCAGGCTAATTTTGGAAGCATTTCAAATATTCTACATCTGAATATTGGGCATTTCTGTCAAGCATATGGTAGATACTCCTGACTGAAACAGAAGGGCACAATCAAGTTCAGATTATTTTTAATGCAGCGGTTGATGCTTAAACCAATTGTGTTAATAAAAGAACAGGACAATTATGAAAAAACTGTCCTTGTATTTGGCCTACAGCTTCTTGCTGATATAAGTCTTCCATAGAAGAGGCACTGTCTAACCTCAAGCAGTGTAAGGTAAAAAGAGAAAGTTGCCCTTTTGTAGTCACCTTTGCTCTAGACATGCCATCCTGCCATCCACTGAAACACTTAGAGGGGGACTGGTGCCAGCTGATATGTGTGTCACTTGTTGAGCCCTTGCAAAGGGCAGCTTCCCTTTTCACCATAAACATAGCAGTTTCCTCCTTTCACCATGATCTGCCTTCCATTTCTGAATTAATCCTTTGTTATAACAGACATGTCATGGGTTGGTCTTAGTTTGGGTGTTTGCAAGTAAATGTCTGTATGGGAACTTGGTGCCCAAATCACTGCTATAGTCAGTACCCTCAGGGAAGCTTAGACAGCTGCCAAGCTGGTGAGAGCTGAATCTCTCTACTGACTCCCTCTATGTCCCTCGGTCTAAGAGTAATTAGGGTTCTATTCAATTAGTAAACATAGGTGTCCTGTGCCATTTCAGAAAACCTAAGACATCCACACATCTGGCAGATACAGCCATGACCCGCTTCTAGAATTGCAGCTGAAGGCCAAATGAGCATCTCAACAAATTCACAAGGACATCTTGGAAAGCACTAGGCACCTATGTTTAGGCACCTGAATCAAGATCTTACATTTAGACATCTGAATTTATATGTCTTGGTCTTGAGCTAAATGCCTGACTGCAAAGGATTTTTGAATCTGAGTTACCTTTAATCACTAGAAAAGTCTGTAAGAATCACATATTCCTCAGAGGGAGGTAGGGACTCCTCCTGTAGTACCGCATTATGGGGAGGACCTTTATGGATACTAAATCTTTCCATGTGGAAAGCACTGTTGTTAAGCTTAAAAGGCTAAAGAAATCCAATCACAGAACTGGAGAATTAGAGTGGCAATATATAGTTTCAACTGCTCACGCAAAGAGAGGATACTGACTGCTTCTGTTAAACTGGGGATTAGATAAAGTATCAATGTCACAGTTGTTTTAAACAGTCTTAATACATTGTTTCAAATTAGATGAATCAGTAAGCGGGAAAACAGATTTTCAGACCACCTTTAGCAGAATACTGTTAGCATAATAATTAACAGCTAGCAACCCACATATTCTTAGTGAATAAAGGTTTACTGGAGCAAAATGAATAAAGATAGAAAATGTCTATTCAAATTCCAAACAAACACAAGCTTCTTTTTTTTTCCATAGGAACTGAGAGATAACTAACATCTCTGAAAATTAGTGCATTGATTTAGATGAGTACATATGATTCAGGTGCTTCAGCCTAAATTATTCTATCCTTACTGGTTTCCATAAAATACTACCATGGATATAGAAAAAAGACATGTCTTGGATTCCTAGAAGTAGTAAGAAAGACAATTACTCTGATTAATAAACATTTTGGTGGTACAATTCAGTACTTAACCTCTACTGGGTCATGGCTCAGATGGACAAGGAAGTGCACTGGATATGTTGAATTGTCAAACAATTCTTACTGCTTTAAGTGTCTTCTCATCTTTACCCTGATTTCTTCTCCTGCACTCTGTTTTAAATCTTGATAAGTCCATAAAGACAGCAGAACCCAGGTTTCAGCCTGGTTGTGGTTACAGACTTCACTCAGGATCTTTTCTTAACCTGAGAGCTGAGAAGTTGCAGTCAACCAGCTCTCCACTGGCATGGGTTGTTGAGGTTGTCTTTCCTCCACTCAGAAATCTTAGTGGTGTCTTCAGCTTTCTTCACCAGAAAAAAAAAACAACAAAAAAACCCCAAAAAACAAACGAACAAAAAACCAAACAAACAAAAAAACCCCCAGCAACTACTTCCTTTACTTAACTCGCTGCTTCATTTGTTTCCCAAGAGCAACCACAGCCCAAATGAGGAGGTCAAGGTGACCAGTTCTCCCCCACCAAGAGCACAAAGAACAGCTGAAGGAAAGGAACCTTTTTTTCCCAGGAGTTTTTGTGGTAGGATCATTGAAAACAGTACCTCAGCAATCATCTGTCTCTGTGTGTGAATGAATTCCCAGAACAAGTGACCTCTCTTCTGAGACTCTCCCACACGTTCCACCCTAATATATGGTCAACCAATATATGCATTTATTCAATGTGTGCTGAAAGCACTCTGGGTTTGGGGAGAAGAAAATCTCCAGTAGGAGTCACGGTTGCTCCATGAAATGGGAAAAGCAAGGTCACACAAAGCTCACTGCCTTCTCTCACTTCTCAAGAAGATGGAAAGTAGCCAAACAGATGAGAAACAAGTTGTGTGGGAGCGTGCAGCACATTTTCAGGCAATCTTCACAGGTCTCTCGGCCATGGCATGACTGACGTGAGCTTCATGCACCCACACTGTGGAGCTCTTTTGTTGTCTGAGGAACACTGTCCACCTTCCATTGTACCTAGTGAACCTGCTTCATGGTCCTGCTTAGATCTGATCCTTTCAATAGCAAGGATTTGAAACTTCAGATATTTTCAGAGGCCCAAGGAACAGACAGGCTTGGTGCAGTTTTGATATCAGACCTTAGGAGGAGCGTTACTTCTGGTACATGAGGGGGTGGTGAGACATTTTAAGTAAGTAGTCAGATGTATTCCTGTCTTCTTGAACCTGCACAATGACATTAGAAGAAAGAGTGTTAGGAGTGTGGTTGAAAAGGGAAGACAAGTCTTTAAAAACTTTCATAGAAAACAGTCCATACGGAATTCTGAAAGTTAAAAAGCATTGAGGGAAACTGTAGGAAGGATTTGTGACCTGAAGAGAGAAAACCAAAGGAGGTGAACTTAGCTTTTGAAAGCCAAAGAATATTGCAGAGCGGTTACAAGTGTTTATAAGAGAAGGATATCAGATAACAGAATGATTTAAAAAGAAATAGCAGGTTATCCCTTAACAACAATATCAAATGGCTGGAGGCTGAAGTTTGAAAATAAATCTAAGAATTAATTAAACTGCCAGCTAAAATAATTGAAAATAGAGCAATTCCATTTGTTTTCTAGATAAATGACTTTGTAAACGAAAGTTTTCTTTGCAGAAATGTGGATGTTTTCTATTTTCAGTACAAATATGCTGTTCGATGCCTTTGTGGTTCAACTTTTACTAACATGTTGCCCTGTTGGCATGAAGATTACATTTCCCATTATAGTCTGTTGCAAAATGGTCTCATGATGTATATGGCTTCTCAACAAAAAAGGGAGAGGCAAGTATAACAAAGTATGGGAATTAATCAGATTTGATTATGGTGAGTTTGAGCAAATCACACCTCCTGTGTTTGGAGTTGTTTTCAGAAGCATTCTGAGAATCAATTACGCTGATTTCAGGATTCAAAATAATTAAAGGGGAGGAAAACATTTTCTAAACAGTTCTAGTTTGTACATGCTAGCTGACTAAGCACATGATTAAGTATTTGTTGTTCAGACCCCTCTTAATCAAGACTTGTTATTTCTTTAAAATATATATTCACTTAAGAAAAAAACTTGTGTTGCTTTCATATACATGAAATTCTGGTTGAATATAAATCCATCCTCTTAAAAACCAGGTAGGTAGTCTATCTGATTTTCCTTGAACTAAACTGTAAATAATGGAAAACTGTAGAGTCTAAGAAGGAGAAACTATTGCAAAACTTTCTGGATTTTTTAAAGATTTACTTATTGATGCCAACTTTTCTGTCAAAGATGCTTCAGTAAATATAGTAAAAGAAGTCTTTATGTCTCTTGATATTTCAAAACTTCACACAAAAAGAGAATGAAGATAAGTCTGTTGAAATTTATGGAGCATAGGTCAATATGCAAAATGAAAAAGAGAAAGGAAGAAAATAAAGAAAAAAAAAAGCAAAGAGAGAAGGGACCAGAAACATGAAAACCTGGTTAGTCTTATTTTGCTAAGTTCCTTCCTTTGCACTATTTAGTTGACTTCTTCGACTTGGTTCCTAGTAATGCTCTAGGTAAAAGTTACACAGATGGCAGAAATTTGCTAAAAGAAGAACTTACTGTCATTCCTCCCATTAATAGATGGGAATGTAATATTCATTAAAAAGATTCCAGACTTCAGTCATCCCTCATCCCCTAATGATCATGCAAATTCTCTCATCGATGCATAATAGAACAAAAGAGATCTGTGCATTAGGAATTATTTCTACCACTTTCTATGGCATTCATTAAAATGTCATATTTCAAACAACATTTTGCAGAAGTTACTTATCAGATTTGCTTATGGGACACATCAGAAAGAGGAGGAAATGGCAGATGTTTCCCTGCAGTTCCGCTTTGTTTTCCTTGGCTTCGCTGCACTTTGATGTGCCACAGGTAAAATCCAGAATAAAATAATTATGCTTGGTGTTGAACTTTATTTCTGCAATATAAACAAAACATTAGGATTTCCTTTAGGATGTGGGAAGATTTCATGAAAATCCTTGCAGACCCAACAGAAACCCGCAATAAGACAATCTGTGCTACTTGTGCCCACACTCTCTGGAGCAATGACAAGAAGGTATCTTTAGCTGAGGTGCTGGTTTATAGTGATTTTTCTGTCTTATATTGTTTCACATAATGTTTTTACTCACAGTAGTACAGATCTCTCTCAAAAAAAATTTTTTTACGTCATACGCCCTGTCATCTGCGCATAGTTATGGACAGTGGTGAGAAAAAGCTGCAGTGAGTTACACTTAAGAGGTAAATATTGACAGAACAAATCTCGAGTCAAAATTAGTCTGGGAAACTGGGTTGCCAGTAGGAGGGAAGGATAAGAAGGATGGACATCCAAAATTTAATGCAATTTAGGCTCCTGCTCTGAATTGCTCTCAGGATGCACTTTCCCTTGATTACCTGGGGAGCCCACACACCAAACCTGTAACTTAGGTAAGGTGTCTTAAAACTCCTTGCATTGACCAAGACCTCTTCTTTCAAGTACATTTCAGCTATTACATGCCTGGAATAGCTGTGAGGAAATCATATATGATTGCTGCTTTCCTTCTGCTGGAAAAACCTAAAATTTAATTCACCATGAAATAGGACCATGAGCTTAAATGATAGCTAAAATGGCTGTGAAGCTGCTCAAGCTTTGTGAGATCTGAAAAGTCCATGAAATGCCTGAAGGAGGATAGTAAAATAGTAGTCCCCTGATGGTCAGTGTACCATGCTCAGGGGTTAGGAAAGCATCACTCAGGTCACATCACACTGGGAACAACCACCCACTTAGGGCTGACCTGATTGCTTTAAGAAGATGTCTAAAGCAGTTCAGTGAACAGCAATAATATTTTTTAGGTGAGAAATGCAATGTAAACCCCTTGACCTTGCTGTGCTTATCCACCTCTGAGGATAGGAATTTCATTTTCTCTTTCTTTGTAACAGCATGAGGGAAAATAACAAGGCAAGGCTCTGGATTCATCTCAGATGAGGTTCATTTATCAGGTACCAAGTTGCTCTAAAAACAATTCAACTTCTACATAACAGAGAGTCAGTTAGCATTAGATTTTTTGATAACTTTCTGTCAATGTTTGTGAGCACAAGAACATTTCAATAACAGGGTTTTTCTTTATCTGATGATGACACTATTTAAAACAGAGCAGGGTTGAGGCAAGGAATACAAAGTCATGCTTGAGTAACTTTAATCATTAAGAACTTGCTCATTCATAATTGGCTAAAAATCCTCCCACGTTTCAGTTGTTAGTTCAATGGATTAACAGCACAAGGACACTGACCTACCGTGTCTTTTCAGGAGGAATTTGCTGAGTGGAGATCCAGGATTATTGAGCTCATTATGCATCCTAGGCAGGGGAGGATCAATCCTATTTCAGAGACGGAAGCTGGAGAGCAGAAAATGTGGTAGAATTAATGGATTTTTTTTTTCCTATGCTTTCTCTAAAGAAAAAAAACCCCAAAATCTGTGTTAGGTCTGAAAGTTCTGAAAGTATGACGAGGCGTAAAACCAGCTTGTGCCATTTTAAGGGAAAACATCACTCTAAGAATTACTTTGGCTTGTCAAAAATTTTGGGGAGGATACAACCAAGCAAGCAATGGATTTAAACCATATCGAATTTGGGAAGAAATTATCACTTGAAGAGTTCTTCAAGAAAGGAAATGCTTTGCTGAGTAAATGATTTACATCCACTCCTGGTTTCTACAAATAATAAAAGAAATCTGATTTTCACCATCCTCTTGCTGCAGTTTAGAAAAGTGAAAAATTATAACAAGTTTTTTACTGTGCAACACCAACAGGGCTCCTGTGGATCAGCACGCTCCTGTTCTCTGGACCAAGAGCTAATGCTGAGGAAATAGGTGGCTCTAATCTGGCATTACCATTACCAGGCTCAAAGAAGTCAGGCTGGTTACTGGCTTCCATCAGCCAGGGCCTTGTACCAGAGATTAATAACCTTACAAGAATTAAACTCAGAGAAAGAGTTTGACCAAAGCTCTACAACTCTAACCCAGTTAGATTGCTGTCAATTTTCAGTATACTTATTTGCAGGATCCGAATCTTTAGGCTAGAGCCAGCTGATGAAACAGTTCTTCAATTGGTAAATGCAGTTGTATTAAGTTTTTAGAAGACAATTTGATTGCATTTTTCAGAGGGGAAAAGTCCAGCTGGCTTGTTCTGACAGTGTTCAAACGCTTTTTGTATTTATGTTTAAAATTCATTCAATAAATTGGATATTGTGCATTGTAGGAAACTTTTTCCTAATACATGGCGTTATCACAATGAAAAGCTTTTGTTGTTTTTAACTTAAATGATCTGAAATTTCATTGAATGGGAACTTTCACCATGCTGGCTCTGAGTTTTCATTTAGAATTGAGAATAATGACAGGGAAGTCACTATTTCCTAGAGAACAGCAATAAACCCATGGATTTTCATCCAGGTCTACCATTAACAATGATTGGAGAGAAAGTGGAGAGAAAATTGAAAGGGTTTGGAAAAGGTAAGCAACGCTCTCAAAGCAATACTATTTTTGACATGTTCTTATTAGTAGGATAGTTCATTCTGCTCTGTCAGATGCTAGGTTGATAATCTAGTGGAAACTTGCTGCCTACTAAAGAATAAATTTTCTTATCTAGTATATACAGATGTTTTCATCTCTATTGCCTATTTTAGGGTTTATAGCTTGTCCTCAAATCTGAGTAATGCCAGCAAAGCAAATTCTGTCTTGGAATTCAATTTCAGTACTTTACCCATCAGTGTTCCTGGTGTAGAGTGTGGTGGTGTTCTGCTCTGATGTTGGCATCCAAAAGTTACATGGTCGTGTATAACTCAGACAAAGCATCATTGTCACAGGAGATAACTGGGCTCAAAGGATCTGCCAAAGGTAGACATTTGCCACTGACTTCCATTTAATCAGGCAGATTAAGGTAAGATTAAAAACAAATCTGTGATAAAAACAACCTCTGAAATGTATTGTGTTTTTTGAGGAAAGTACAATCAGCTTTCAAGCAAATCCAGAACTGTTTTCAGGGCAAGAAAAACAATGTCATTGGGTGTCACCCTGAAGATTGGTTTTACCTGGGTACACAGCAAAGTTCCTCTCAGGAAGGAAACTGTAGATTTACAAAAGACTGGCATTTTGTTCAACAGAACCATGCCGTCACTTACAGGCTATTATCATCAAGAACTGTGGATTTATTATTTGAGAGACAAAAATACTATCTACTGGACCTTAAGTCTATAAACTATATTCACAGACATCAAAGCTCTAGTTCAGCATTTTTGCCTTTCTTACTAGATAAACATGATGACAGAGCTCTGGCCTTCTTCTGAGTCAGAGAATTTCCTGAGGAAGATTTACAAGAGGACAGACTGCATGCACATGTCCACCACAGATAGATTTCTTCTGCTTTTTATATTGCTGTTACTCATAGCTACTTTACACATCACTTGTTTTAGTTTTGATGCAAAGACAGTTTTGGATTTGTTCATGTATAACTGACAGTTTAATGACAACTCACAACTTACAGTACTCAAAAGAAGCTTGTAAGAAAGATGAGTACAAACTTTTTAGCAGAGTCTGTTATGCTAGGACAAGAGATAATGGTTTTTATCTAAAAGAGAGACAGTTCAGACTAGACATAAGGAAGAGATTTTTTACAATGAGGATGGTAAAACACTGGCACAGGTTGCTCAGAGAGACTATAGAAAACATCCCTGAAAACGCTCTAGGTCAGGCTGGACTGGGCTCTGATTAACTTGATCTAGTTGAAGATGTTCCTGCTCATTGCAGGAGGGTTGGAGCCAGACAACCTCTGAAGATCCTTTCTAGTTCAAAGCATTATGTGATTCTGTGAATTTATCTGAATCTTGCTGTTTACCCATTTATATCAGTGCACCTCAGAACACTTAGCTAAGAATGTAATAGCTTTTGAGGCAACAGAAACATATAAAAACCACATATATTTATCTGTTTATATGACATGGTCACCACCACCCAGCAGGAAGTGGCAGAGTCTGGCTGCAGGCAGGCCTGTGTGCAGTTTTCCAAGCAACACTGCATCCAGTATTTAACTGACTGCTACTTGGGGCTTTTCAGAAAAATCATTAAAATAAGAACAAATACCAGAGGGTGGAGCATGATACGAAGGCTATGAGGCTGCCAGAGGTGCTCAGAATTGACCCAAATCATTCCTGTGGGACAGCAGCTAAAAGGTGCTGAGTGTCGGGTGATGAACTTTCTCTCAAATATATTTGCCATGTGAGCATATAACACGGCCTTGCCCTCAGTGCTTATCTTGCAGCACTATTTCCAGCTATGATTTGCAGCCAGTCCATTTTTTGCTCATGTAAGAACTGCAGAATGATTAATATTTCAAAGTGTTTGTCACATCAAGAAGAAATAAATGTGTATTTATATTTGTCTTGCTTTGTATTTATGGATAAAACTCCTAGGGACCCTCTTCTCTAACATACAGCTGCAGATATACACAGGAACCTGACACAAAAAAGATTTCCTAATTAAGGTGTGCTGTAGCATGCTGTGGCAATGAATGTGTCCCAACAATATTCAGTGACAGAGATGCTTGGGAAAATGAGGGACAGCAACCAAACAGCATTTAAGGACTTTGTTGCACTGAGAAGATGCTGCTAATCAGGAGATACTCCCCAGGAATACAGGAGTCCATAGACAACAGGTTGTATTTCACACAAGAAGTTATTTTCAGCCTTTCTCCAGCCTTGTCAAAGGAAGAAGGAAATAGAGAGGATGAAATTACCTGTGACCCCAATAATGTTTGATCTTGGCTGGGAGAAGCACGGTGAGCAGTAATCAGGGCTGGTGTCACAAGGCCCCCTGTGAGCTCCAGGGGCTGGATTTTCAGGGGGCAGAGCTGCAGCTCACCGCATTGCAGAGGCTCCAGGCAGCTCCCACCAGCCCATCCTGCTCCAAGAGCTCTCCAGCTCTGTCTGGATGTTTTCCTTGTGCTGTTTAATTGCAAGATCTTTCTAGTTCCTTACACACTCCCACACTGCGGGTTCATTATCTAAGCCCTCTCTTTACCCAAATCCTCTGCTCTGAGACGTCCCACACAAAACACACAGTAAACACTCAAAATTGCACCAGAGCTCTTTTTATACTCAAACCAACAAGCACCCTGTAAAAAAAGCCACCCAAAATCTAGTTATAGGTTGGAAGTTGTGAAATAGGTGTAGCATGAAGAAAAAGGAAAGGAACTGATTTTTTTAGTATATTAGCAGGGAGAAACACCAAACACTGAACCCTCTACAGCAGTGAAATTTGGAGTCTAAATCAAAAAGATATCCACAAAGAGGCAACAGAGATCTTTCTGTTCCTGTGATTGCTGAGGCTGCTATTAGGCCTTCTGCCACACAGCAAAGCAACTGCTGTTGTCTTTGGGAGCACCAATTCATGATCTGCTTCAGTGGCTGTAATTTAATAGTAAAGGTATCAGAGGTTGAAAATGGGAAGCTGGCAGGCATGCCAGGGAGAAGAGGGTTTTTTGTGTGCAAATCACTAAACCTCCAAATGCCTTCTGCAACTCTGCTTCCCTCAGTCTTTTTTTTTTTTTTTTTNTTTTTTTTTTTTTTTTTTTTTTTCAGGAAATGTACAGCCTCAGCACGTCAAAAATGAGAAGCCTGGATAACCAGCCAGTGTTAAAATTACAGGGGTTTATACTGAGGTGCAAAGTCAATTTGAGAAAATTTAGAGAGCCCAAGGAAGCAGAGCCCTACTTTCTGTCCTCTTAATGGATGTTCCTCTTGAACCAGGCTCTGGATTGCAGGCTGTGCAGCTTCTTTACAGATTTAGGCAGCAAACTTCAGGCTCCAGGGCAGTTTGTTGAAACTCATGGCCTTGTATCCAGGGCTCACAGAGATGCTGTGGCTCAGGTGAGTCACAGCTTGTTTGCATTCCCTGAGCCCTCGGTGAGCAGGAGGCAGCACAGCTCAGCTCCACCAGCAAAGTGTTGGGTTGTGCAGGGCTGGAGCAAAGACTGGAGCACCTGTGAGTGATTTAACCAGACTGGGCACTGTCCATGCCAACAATAGCCAAGGAAGCCACACTGGCTCCAAAGGAGCCAGCACTGCTCTGGATGTTTTATAATTCACTATTAAACATCACATGGACAGCAGAATCAATCTTTTCTTCACCATCTCCTAATTCACATATGAAATTGGCATCATTTTATTGGACATTTTTCCTTGATGACCCAGCTTTGGGCATAATTTTCATTTGCCTGTGGACTCTTTGCATCATCCACAGACAATGTGGCAGCTTGCCTGGTCTCTAAGCCCAAAGCAAAGGCCAGTGCAGTGACCTTTTCCTGGTCCCAGGGAATGTCACCCTCTTCATTCTTCCAGTTCTTATTTAAATAAAAGCTCTGGCAAGTCAAGAAAGGAGTGTTGCTGAGCCTTCTCAGGCCTCTTCTGTCAGGCTGACAGTCATGATGCAATTGATAAATTTTCAAAAAGACAGTGTTATCCTGGTGGTATTATCTGGTGTTTAACATATTAGGATGATGTGTTTTGCTATGTTATAAACTAAGATGAAGCCTCAGCACTTAAGTCTGATGCCCATGGCAGTTTTAAGCACCGAGCTGAATGCAGGATGTGGCTGTAGCTGAGACAGGCCATGGTGGTGGGTTTCCCCATGAAAATGGAAGACAAAATTCTCCACTCCTGTGGACAACCAGATGAATACATAAATAGAGTGGCTGCTGCTGAATTTCGCTGTGATTGAGGGAAATCCTTACAAAATGGAGAAAGTGAGAAGCTTAAGTGCCCATGTCCATGTAAGCCTCAAGTCCACCCCAGAGTAGCTACTGGTGGGGGCAGAACTGGGGCCAGGCCAGTCTGCAGCTGTGCTGGCCAGGGCCTTGAGCAGAGAGCCTAGCTGAAGGACAGGGATGAGATCTCCAGCCAAAACTTTTTTATTTCCCACAAACAACCTGCATTTAAAAAAAATCTTTTTAAAGAACTCACATTTTCCAAAGAACCTAGTTTTCACTGAAAAAACCCCACCAAAATTGGGTCTGTGACAGATGCTACTATATGTACAAAACTATACAAATAAATTCCCTCTTTTTCCCAGTTCTCTTCCTCTGGGACCCATGGAGACAAGGCAGGGTTCTGCAGATGGAACCTGCTGTTCAGTTTATAGAACCTCTAAAATAAAAAGAAAGTACATTCTGGAAGGGCTCTTTAACACAAGGGTGCCTATGGCTGATGCTGAATCATACTCTGCTGAGCTTTAGGGAAAAGAAAAGGAAACACAAGTGACTTTGAGCACCACTGCAACTGTAACTGATATTCTGTTTGAATTAAACATTTCATTTACTCTGCCACAGTGACTCTGACCTTTTCAACTGCAGTTTGGCTCTAAATGACTGATGTTCTTCACGTCACACACGAGGCTTAACACACTTGTTCTGTCAAAGAATGAAAATAGCTCTGTGGGTATTTTGTCTCCCTGTTTCACAGAGAGATAACAGTGAATGCAATAAAAAGTAATGGTGTGGAAGACATCATGCTGCTGCTTTCCAAGGGTCATGTATATATGGCTGATGAGGAACCTTGGCACTTCAACTGTCTACTGAATTAAAAAAACCGTGATGGGCAGCAGCCACTGTGCAACCTGAAAACGTGCAGCACAGGTCCCGTGTCTTCAGAGTCAACGTGACCTCAGCAGAAAATTCAGGTTATACTCCTAGGGATGAACTTTCAGAATAAATGATCTCCGAGTTGGGTGAACTCTTGAAGCCCTTGGTTTTCTTCATTGCCTAGGGTCTACAGGTGGACTGAAATGATTTTATGGGGACAATGACCCACCTGTCCCCCTACTCTCAGCGGCATGCAGCCCCTCATCAGAAGGGTGCAGTGCCAGAGTTTAAAGGGAGTTTCAAGTAGTTTGCCCACACTGTGTAGCTGATGATTTTATTTTCCTCCTCTCAGCAATCTGAGGTATCTTCCTCCAGAAAACAGAAATAGCAAAATATTTTAAAATATCTCTGCATTAGTGAGCCCCAGGGATTATTTGATTGGAACAGCATCAAAACCCATTTTCATATTGTACTTTTCTTATTTTTCAGATTAAGTATCTTTCAAAGCACCTTAAGGAGAGAAGCATGGTCCCTCTCTGGATGTCAAAAGTCCCTGTGGCACAGAAAGAGGTGACACCAGGTGCCTCAGCAAGACACACATAACCTGAGCACCTGAAAAACAGACCTGGAAGCTGGAAGAAAGGGCATAAAAACTGTAACTGGCTGGTTTCTTTGGGATGCCACAGAGTCACCTGTGGTTACCTGTGTCACTCTCTTGATCACAAACAGCAAAAGGGACAGTCAAATGCAGCTGGATGGCTTACGGCTGGAACTAAACACAGGGAAGGAGATAATCACAGAATCACAGATTCGCCTAGGCTGGAAAAGACCTTTGAGATCATCAAGTCCAACTTATGACCGAACACCACCTTATCAACTAGACCATGGCACTAAGTGCCACATCCAGTCTTTCCTTAAATGCCTCCAGGGATAGTGACTCTACCACCTCCTGGACAACCCATTCCAATGCCAAATCACCCTTTCTGCAAAGAAATTCTAATGTCCAATCTAAACCTTTCCTGGCGCAGCTTGACACTCTGTCCTCGTGTTCCTATTGCTGGTTGCCTGGGAGAAGAGACTGACCCTCAGTTGGCTACACCCTCCTTTCAGAGCCCTGTAGAGAACCGTAAGGTCTCCCCTGAGCCTTCTCCAGCTAAACAACCCCAGCTCCCTCAACCATTCCTCATAGGATTTGTATTCCTAACACTTCACCAGCCTTGTTGCCCTTCAACGTCAGCACCTCAACATCCCTCCTAAATTAAGGGGCCCAGAAAAGAATGAAGTCCTCAAGATGTGGCCACACCAGTGCTAAGGGGAAGAATCACTTCCCTAGTCCTGCTGGCCAAACTATTCCTGATACGGGCCAGGAAAATGTGGAGGCAGAAATGGCTGAGTAGGGATGAGAATGGACAATACAATCTCCTTTAGCAGCTCTGCTGGCTTTCGGTGCTTGTTGAACTATAGCCTGATGTTAACACACAGAGGTACACCAGAGACCAGGCACTGTTCAGGAATGAACAGCCTGAGAGTGTGCACAGGCCAGTGTACATGGAGTCATGTCATCAGCAACAGAAACAGTGTTCCTGTGCAACACTGTGAAATCCCAGCTCAATCCAGGAGAAAATATCACTTCTGACAAGGGTCCACTCACATTTGCAGTCAAGGGCTTCTGCAATGTTTGCAAAATGAACCATTTGGAGAATACTACAGGAAAAAGAAGAGTCAGTAAACAGAATTTATTGGATGCACAGCCAGTTCAGTCTTTAATGATGTAGATGAATCACCCCTTGGATGTTCACTGAGAATCAAAAGGCTTGACTATAATAGTCATAACACTCTGTGCTTGTGTGGATAAGATGGAAAGATGAGAAACTGGTGGGAATAGTGCACTGAGACCCCTCAGAGGAACGCAAGTAGGGCTCCAAAGCAGCCAAGAGGCTGGAAACATGGGAGGCAGCCTTTTCCTGCAGCAGTGAAGGGGAGAGCCAGAAACCAGAAACCTGGTTTCATGTCCATTTCATGACCATGTCCTGGCTGGACAGAGGTCAAAGTCCAGCCCACTAGAGACCCACCAAGGAGACCAGAGGAGCCACCAGACGAGGTAGACTAAGCTGCATTATAATATAAGTAAGCCATGGTATTAACTTCATACTGTAAAAATAAGGGGAAAGGAAACTGAGGAAAATCAGGTCTGGAAAACTCACAGTCAGACAGCAGACTGGCATTAATGAGTACAAGCAATACCCAATCAATCTTAATGGGTCCCAGCCAGTACTTCAACAGTTCAGTCTTTTTTAGTGGATTTCACCGACTAGTCCTTTGAAGTAAGCACACAAATTCCTCATCACACAGGTTTCCAAAGGGAGATCCAATCTGCCTAATATATGTACCTAAAATCATCACCCATTTGGCTATTTGCTCATAACTGACACAAAAACTCACAGGTACCATGGCTGTTGGCTCCAGAACTAAGGCTTGTACCAACCCTGACAGTGATCTGGGGATGGAAACCAGCAACACATAATACCACAAAGGTGATGTCTGATGGTCAAGACAAGCCGCATCAGTGGTCAGCTCTGCTTTCTCACATTTTCTTATATTAGCAGAGTGCAAGAAGGATGCCCACACACAGTTAATTCATCTCTATACCTCTATACTTCAACTGCAAAAACTATGCTGCAGGTGAATAATGCTTTATATTACAGCAGAGTGTGAGTCGAGAGCCAGGCTTACCTCCCACACACATATCTTGTAATATCAATATATGTGACTCACCCTTCAGCTGCTCCTATAAGAAACCAAGAAATATTTCCCAAAAACCTATCCAGAGACTTTGTCTTCAGAAAAAAATAACATAAGCCATGTGTCCTTTTTTTTTTTAATTCAAGCTTTATCTCAGAGTAATGCATTCTGCCCAAAGCATTCTGCACCCTCCTAAATACCATAGTTATGGGAATTCATGGAACAATTATTCTTTGTGCTGCCCTATCCAATTCCTTTCTTTATTTGCAGAAGCAGTTTTCTGTTAGGAAATACAAGTACAGTTAACCATATCCACAACCCTTCTCTGCTTCCCAAGACTTTCCATCCTTATTCTTGTCTCTTTCCAACTTATTTCCCTGCATCAAGAAGCACAGAACATTCTCTATCCCATTTGTAGCTCTTACTGATCTCCTGCCCTTTTCCAATATTGTGGGCATTGTCTTCTTTCCCAAAAAAAGAAAAAAAAGTTGGGGTTTTTTGGTTGCTTTTTTTAAAATCACTATTATTGTAAAAGCTGACAGGAACTCCTTTACAGACTGTAAAATCAACATGCTTGTGGATGTGTAATCAGAACTTGCAATGGTTAGTTATAAGGTGATTATCCATTGCAACTGTCAGGGTGTTTCAGAGCCCATTTATTAGGCAAGCAGACTGTTTATTTTGTGCATATTTGCAGCATTTTGTTCGGTCTTGCCAGTAGATAATTGCTGCTTCTTAGAACTCTCATCTTCTCTAAGGAAAGATCATGTGTGGGTCACTTCCCACAGATACATTGATTGCCATAAAAAATCTCAGCATGGGTACCAGTTACTTATCACTGTTTTCCCATATTTAGAGGATAGGATAGAGTTTTTGAGAAATGAGGGCTCTCTTAGAGCTAAAAGATAATTCTATTTAAGTTATTTAGTCCTATTGCATATGTCAATTACGCTCTCAAAATTTAGACTGTCATCACAATTAGCATTTTGCCTGGCACTTTGGAGAACTGTAGAGGAACAAGGTTCCTGCTCTAAAGAAGCTTACAGTCCAAGGGCTACAATGGGAGCAACCAAATGGTGTGACACTGGTAAGCCGAGCAGAGACGTGTGTGAAAGGCTGTGTAATGCTCTGGAGAGGGAGCAGAGTGAGTGTTCCCAATGCCAGCACCAATTTGCCTGTCTGACTGGGCTATGAGCCTGTACTGGTGCTGTTAGTCTGATGGGGAGATGTCCTGCCTGGCTGAGTGAGTGCACTGGATGAGGTGACATCTAAGAGTGTGGCTGAGCCAGCTGCTGCTGTCACAGCACACGTGTCATGGCAACACAAGCCAGCTGGTGTGCTTGGTGGCTGTGTGAAATGCACAGCCACCCTCCTTAAATCAAAAGAAGCTTAATGACATAAACCACTGGTGAAGGTTTTCAACTCAATCCCAAGCACAAATGCAGGCTGGGCAGAGAACAGATTGAGAGCAGCCCTGAGGTGAAGGACTTGGGGTGTTGGCTGATGAGAAGCTTGACATGACCCAGCAAAGTGTGCTTGCAATCCAGAAAATCAAACATGTTGTGGGCTGCATCAAAAGCAGCATGGGCAGAAGGTCAAGGGCAGGGTTTGTCTCCTCTGCTCCACTCTCATGAGACCCCAGCTGGAGTGTTGCAAGAGGACATGGACCTGTTGGAGTGAGTACAGATGAGGGCCATGAGAATGATCAGAGGGATGGAGCACCTCTCTTGTGAAATCAGCTTAAGAGAGGTGGGGTTGTTCAGCCTGGAGAAGAGAAGGCTCCAGGCTGAGCTTATAGAAGTCTTCTAGTGCCTAAAGTGGCCTACAAAAAAGCCAGAAAGGAGCTTTTGACAAGGGTCAAAAGAATAGGACAAGGAGTGACAGCTTCAAACTGACAGCGATTAGATATAAAGAAGAAATTCTTTTCTACAGGAGCTGTAAGGTAATTTAACAGGTTGTCCAGAGAAGTTATTGACGCTACATCCCTGGAAGTGCTCAAGGCCAACTGGCATGGGGCTTTGAGCAACTTGGTCTGGTGTAAGGCATTCTTGCCCATGGCAGGGGGGTGGAGCAAGATAATGCTTAAAGTCCCTTCCCACCAAACCGTTCTGTGACTCTATGAAGTCCGGGAATTTTGGCACCTGAGGCATTGCTCGGGTTACTGAAAATGCTCAGAGAAGCAAAGCATCCCTCACAAGACTGCCAGTGCCCTCCCTGCACGGCCCAGGTTTGGCTGAAGGAGAGACCCGTTTCTTTTCCATCACCCTTTCGCTCCGCTCCACCGTGTCCTCGCTCTCTTTAGCACCTGCTCCATGACTGGGGAGCGGAGCCCGTCCATGCACAGCCAGGTCTGGAGCCGGAAGGAGCAAAGGAGGAATGAAGTGCGAGAAGGCTGGGGTGGGTCTCCGGCGGAGGCCGGGCCGTCCCGGGGTTCCCGTCCCGGGGTTCCCGTCCCGGGGTTCCCGTCCCGGGGTTCCCGTCCCGGGGTTCCCGTCGGCGACACGAGGTGGCAGCAGCCGTCCGCGTTTGGCAGCGCCGCGCTCTCTCCCTGCCGCGGGCCCACGCTGTCATTTGTTTTGCAAAGGTGTTCTCCATCTCATTTTCCAGCCATTTTGTGAAAATCAGTGTTCCGACAAAGAGGGGAGAAACTGGCTTTTTCCATTCGGTCTGCGCTTAACTTGTGCACTGGGGACAGAACCGGGTCATATTCCGAGCTCGCTTAGAGCTCTGCTCAAGCCAGACGTGTCATTTCAATGTGACGTAGTTAGGGAGCAAACTACAATCCCACTCGGGAAAGCTGTTCAGCTTCAAGCCGAAGCTCTCGGGAGCTTGCTGCTTGTCAATTCCACGTGCAAGGTAAATGTGACTGAAAGTCAGGGATGTGTTCCTGCTGTGAGCGCTCAGGGAACATCGGTGCTCCCAGGGAAGGCAGCAAGGAAGCTGCGCTGCAGAAGCTGATCTTACACCAGTGTCACCTTGCCTGTGCCTGCTGGGGAGGTACGGCTGGTTTAATCTTTGGATTTAAATTCTGCTTTTCTAATACTTCTCATTTAATTGCTGTGTCAGAGAGAGCCCACATCCATTGACTGCAGTGGAGTTCAGCCCGTGTTTTTTATACCACTGTTCAATTGCAATATTGCATTTCATTGAGAAACTCTTTTGTAATTGGAAGGACATGTGAAAATATATTGTATTATACAGCTACCTCCAGCACCAACCGCTCAACTTGTCTTGTAGAGTTTGAATAAATCTTTAGATCAAGTTCACCTCCTGAATGACCCATAGATCAGTGCTGAGCTCTGCTGTGGTATTCAATTACTTATTCATTATGTTTTCCTCATTCTCATGACAAAAAGAAAGATTTAAAGAGTCATTATGGTGTTTATGGAAGTGTTAACCAATTAAAAGCTCAAGGTTGCATGCTATTTCTTCTGAACAAAGTAAAAAAAAATCAGGAGAATGATTGATACAGTTAATATATTTATTGGCATTAGTACATTCTCTTTTATTGCTGGGATCAGAGTGACATCATTCATCATAAAGACAGCATAATTGTCTCTGAATGTTATAAAAGGTGAAATTCATTCTCCTGGAAATTAAAGAGAACATTGCAAAGCTTCAGTTAAAAAAAAGAATGAAAGAAAGAAAAAAAGTAAAAGAAAAAGGGCTGAATGATACAGATGATAAAATGTACTGGCTTTAAATTTCTGTTCATAAACCTGGAATAAAGCTACTGAGAATTAGTCCGAAATGAAGATTGTAATGCAATAACCTGAAATTAGTTTAGGCGTTCCTCTAATCTCATTTTTCATGGGGTAGGACTATTCATCATAAAATCTGTTCTCCATCATTGGCAGTATTTCAGCTGTCTACTCACTGAATGAAAACAGTAAAGGAGTGAAGACACCAAATGAAATATATGTTATTTGTTCTGGCAGAATTATCTCACTCTCACCAAAGCAAAGTAGACACAGCATCATCTACCTGGTCTTTGCTCCCCACACTCAGAACTACTCTCATCCCTTCCTCCCCTTTTTCTGCAGGTTTGGCTTTAGGAGCAGGCCTTGATCTGAATAAGTGCCTCTCTCATAGGACTTTAACTTTGCTTAGATTTTGCTTTTATCTCCTTGTGTAATTTCTAATCTACAAAGAGACTCTGAAGACTTCTGTGCTACTTTGAAGATCAACTCTGCCACTCTTGCCTGTATCAAATGATTCTCATTCTGTGAGTCTGGATGGGGTCTTTTTCCAGTTTGATGCTGCCTAAGAAATGAGATGCAAAAAGAGAGAGGACAGGGAGAAAAAAAGGCTGAAGGTTCTTACACAGGACTCTACAGGCTCCACTAAAGCTGCATGCTCCTCCTTGCCTGAGCAAACCTTTCCAGCCCTGCCTCATGCTTACATTGTGTTTGCTGTGGGAGTGTCATCCATACAAGTTACCCATGGGAAGGGAAGCTCCCATTGCAAGATGGCCAGCATAGTTTTTTATGTTGTAAATCAAGGTGGATATCCCTAGTGACTTAGAACTAGCCTTCTGAATTATGCAATAGCTGTACATGCCTGGTTTAATCCAAGTATGTTTAAAATTAGCCTTTAATCTTTTGCAAGCCCTGATGTTCCAAAAAATGAAATTGTCAGTGCAAACCAGACCAACTAAGCAGTATTAATTAACACCAGGAGAAAATCACAAAGGATTCTCTTTGATCATTACTTGAAGACATTTTATGCTTACCTTTAATTTCCTCTCCTGACTTGAAATAGCAAGTTCAGGTTATAGCTCTTTGTTGGAGTAATAATTAAAACAATCTAGTCTCTGCATATATATTGTTTAGCTAAAGGACACTAATTATGTGCATAGGTTAAGAGACTAATTGAGCTTAAACCTGCAAGGGAGCAGCCCTTAGATTCTTCAGGATGCAAAAATTTCTATTAAACATGGCAGTGTCAACCCAAATCTGGACTCTTAATTGTTTTCTCTTTCTTCTAAAGATTGCTCAGGTCTGCTTCTGAATTCTCCTCTCAAAAGGTACAGGGTTTTAAATGCTTCTGGAAGGGTTTCTCTGCCCTGTAGATGTTCAGGAAGTCACCAAAAGAGTTCAGACTAAAGGGACTTTCAGCTGATGTTCACTGCAGGGTGCCCTGATGGAACCAACCAGACAGAGTAGACAGGGACATGGCCCCAGGATGTGTCCAGCCCCGAATGAGAAATGGCAATCAGGAATGGGATGCCACTGGCATTCCCCTCAGGAAATTGCCTTCACTCAGAGTTGTGCCACGACTCTTGGGACTTGAAGTGGGGCCATGCAGGCTAGCTGTATTGCACAGTCCCCTGACACTGAGCACATAGGGTGTCTCAGCTGACCTCTGAGCCTGATCCTGGGTTTATCTTTATATGAAAGTGAGAAGTGTAAGAGAAATATCACCCTGGATGCATGGAGAAGGACACAAGGTTTTATCCTTTTATGTTAAAAGTAAACAAAGAAGACAGCCTGCCAAGAAAGCCAGAGGCAACTAATCTGGACTGAGCAAAAGGGAACTCTCACTGTGTCTACCCTATAGTGTGGCCAAAATTTTGAGATACGGAGTAAAAGCACTGTGCAGTCTCAAAAAATTAGCTAATCTGGGGTCAAGGCTTTCCCCTTCTGAGAAATCTGGAGTAATTCCATCACCCAGTGCAGCTATTCCAGGTTTTAGCACATACAGTCCCTGACTAAACATGGACTCTGCAGCTGTCCTTGGCAGGATAATGATTACAATAGATAATCTTCATGTTTCAAGAAGCATTGCTGACAGAATGCAGAAAGAAATGCCTTCTCTCTCTCACTGTAGCAAGAGTATTTCATAGCTATCCAGATGCATTATGAGAACTTTATGTCTTTCTCTAAAACAAATGGTAGAAAGCATTGTCAGAGAAAGCACAGATGGATTGTGTTTCGCCCTGCCATGCATCACTGTGGTTAGACGAAGATTAAATTTCTCTTTTGTATTTAGGCAATCTTGCCTTTATTTTCTTACTAATAGCAGCTGGAGGAAAAACACTATAAATCTGTTTATTATGCATTCACCACATGACTACTCAGTACTTCTTATATGCAGCTCTAGTTCTGCTGTTGTTTAAATCAAAAATTGAACTCAATGTTAGTTAACAACGTCGGGGTCTGTTTGATGGTCCTTCCCCTGCTCCATTGGTGATCACATCACAGGAGCACAAAGCAGGAGGAGACAAGGTTACAAATACTGGCACTGTTTCATATTGACTATTTTACTGCCTCTGTGTCTGTGCTCAGATCTTTGCTAACTCCTAAAGATTTACATCCCAATCCATCGAAATCACTGTGCAGGGCTAGGTTAACCTTGACAAAGCTGTATCCTTCAATGCTGAATTTAAAGCTAGAAAAATTGAGTTTCATCTTAGAGAGCTTAGCGATTTCTTTTCCAAATCTGCCACATTCAAGAGCAACACAGCAAAGTCCTCTAGACATTACCAAGAGGAATATGAACAAATAAAGTGAACTCAGCCATTAAAAGTGCTGTGGCTTTTTCAGAGAAGAAAGATGTTTAAGTCATACAAAACAAAGGAACTCAGGTATAGGTGCGCTGCATCTGACACTGAAATGATCATGTTTCTGCTGAAAGTCAAAACCAACGTAGTTGGTAAGCTCTCTGTGTTTGCTGCTAGGCAGAAAATATATACCCTTAGTTGTTTTCATTATAAATAATTTATTATCCACCATTTCAAGCCACATACCAGCTGCTGTTTATTCAAGTTCTGTAATTGTTTCAGTTCCTTGACATTAAGGAACCAGCCATTAATATCAAATAACAATAAGCACTTAATAACCGTTTATTACCAAAGAGATAAATTAATGACAATTTCAGGAAACTTTCTCTTCAGAGAAGTCCTAAGAAGTGTTACGCCATTGGATGCAAGTGTTTAAAAATTTAGCTGCTTGTAACAATGGCTGTTAAGTTCTGTTTGTGTGTGTGCAGTGCTCAGCAGTGTAATGAGGTGATATCCCTGTCAAGAGCCTCTAGGTGCTGCCACAGCACCAAAAAAAGGATGGAGTGCTGCATTTGTTTCACTGTTGGAAAGAGACGGTAATCAAGTAGACTGCTATTCTAGCAGGCTTTTAAACAAATACTGAGAAGTAGTATTTTTCCTTTGCAGTTCTTTGGTCAACAGTTTAATTGCAATAATTTCTCAAAAAGAAAAAACAATCCATGCATCAACATCCCTTCTGAAAGGAGAAACCTCTTAAATACATGGTATTTAGAAATATCAGTGTATTTTTTTAAAATGTGAAAAGATTTAAAAATAAGATTAACATTCAACTTCAGTTTGAAGCTATTCTGCTTTATTTCCTCACCTACCAAATCTCACTGGCACACAGAGACATGGTCTTCTTTAATGCTTGCAGAGAAGCCTCCCTCTCTCCCCCACAATTTCAAACAATGATCAGCTACAAGGAGTGAAAGCTAATGGAAATCATTTCAGTCTAGAAATGTAGGCAAGTTTAATGCAGCTGCTTGTTTAAAAACATTTTCCAGTGTTTTTTTTTATTTGCAGACCAAAGACTGTAAAAAAATCTTGCCCACCAGCAGCTCCCAAGGATTTTACTTCAGTGCCCCATCCCTCAGATGGGATAAAGCAGCACAACTTCAAAAGAATCCTGATTTACACTGAGGACTGGGTCTGAAAGCACTGCTCAGGGGACATGGTGCCCCTCAGCATTTGGATCCAGCTGTCCTCCAGACCCATGGGCTCAGTACCCATCTCTGTGATCTATGATAAGGCTTTTGTCCCCATTATCTCAGAGATTAGCACACAGAAAATCTGTAGAAATTGGTTTTGTATTGAAAACCCAGCCTCATTTACATACACATCAGTCACAACTATGACTGCAGCAACACATCTTCAGAGATAGAGTCTGGATGACTTACACCATGCCAGCATCAGAGTTTCCAGCCTGAACAGAGTGTCCCCTCATCTGTGCTCTGAGCCAGTACTATCACTTCCAGAGAGATACCCCAGAAGGATAAGTTTCATGTGGGAAAGGGCAGTTGCCACAACAGCTCCTAACCAGCACTGTTATTATTTATGGTTTGGCAAGGGGTAGAGGGGGTGCCTTGTTTTTAACTTGAACTAGTCTATTTCCTGGTAAAGCCCCTCTCTGTGAGATTTAAGAGTTTTTTTGGAGCCTGCTGAGAGAATGGGTGCAAATTTGGCATCAAACAAGAAGAAGCCTCAGTAGGTACTGGTGTGGCTGCCTGGATAGCAACTTAAATTCTTCCTCTCTGTACCAGAGTGCCTGTGTCTGAAGAGATGAGGAGTTTGGCCATCAGCTAAGGCCAAGATTTATCAGAGAAAAGCTTGGATGGACAGAAAACTTATTCATTATATTTATTTATGAGAAAGATACTACATTCTTTTATGTCTACTAATACAAGGAGTATCATTGTAAATTGAAATTATATTTATAAAAATACCCCAAACTTCTCCCACCTTTCACTTCCAGACTTAAAAACCTTGTTGTAACTCCTCACCTATTTTAATCAGCCTAACCACAATGCAGAAGATAAATGCTGTTATTATTTAAAATTCCTAGCACCAGCTTCCAAAAATGCTGACAAGTCACTAATCCCAAGAAAATGTATGGTAGTTAATTAAAAGTAAAATGTGCAGAAGTTATCCAGTAGATTGCAATCAACAAGATTCATTGAATGAACATTTTGTTCCTCACCACTGAGACAGGTTGTTTCCAACCCTTCCTCCTCCTCCCAGTGGGATTTTCAGGTAATGATGAGCACAAAATGAAACAAATGAACAAATGTGGCCTCAGCCCCAGAAGCAAATAAATTGTCTTTCAGAGCCAAGCACTTGGAGATACATATTTTCACCTTTTTCAGGGCTGTCCTGCTGGCCGGGGAGGAGGTTTGTTCATTTTACTTAACCTTGAGTTGAAAACCTGACAAACTGAAAAGACTCGCAATAAGCAAAGGGAAGTGCTGCTGCACCCTGAGGCAGGATGGGGTGCCCCACAACAAGTAGTATGGAACTCCACTCAGCAAGCTGCCTGCCAGAGACCCTCTGTGAGCCATGGAGAAAGAGAAGCCTTGCAAACAGATCTGTTTTCCCAGCACTGGGCAGGAATGCCTGGGTGTAGTAAAGCATCTCTGTAGATCAGAGATGGTGTTGAAATGGTCTCTGTATGGTTGCTGAGGTGATGCCAGTGCAGCTCTGCTGCTGGTGCCAGTGGTAAGCAGCTCTTGCAGACACAGGGAAACATTCCCTCCACCTTACTAGCACTGGCTGATGCCAGAGGGAGCAGCTCACACAGAGGGATTGGGGGAAGCAGGAAAATGGTCAGAAATTGAGCTACCATCTTGGCTTCATATCCCCAGAAATGCTCCTAGAAAAGTCCCATGCTTTAGTGGCTAAAGTCAGCCTAGAGGACAGTCAAAGTTCTCACCAACAAGTCAGACTTTTATGGTGGATATCTCCGTGTCTGTATGTACGGGTAAGTAGGCACACAGGGTTTGCCCATGGTGAGAAAAGACATCACTAGTATGATTTCAGAGATTCAAGATGCAGAAGAGTCAACAGCTCAAATATGGGACCTTGTGAATGAAACAAATGGACCAAGGTTTTTGTCATGACAACAAGGGGATCTTTACCTTTTTGAGCTATTTGCTGCCTTGTAAGAAAAGCTTAATGGGAACACACAACCGCTGTTAGAATCATAAATTTCATAAAATCCCTGGATGGTTTGAATTGGAAGGGACCGTAAAGATCGGCTAGTGCCAACCCCCTGCCACCGTGCCACAAGCAGGGACACTTTCCACTAGACCAAGTTGCTCAAAGCCCCATCCAGGCCTGGTCTTGAAGACTTCCAGGGATGAGGCATCCACAGTTTTTCCAGGCAACCTGTTCCAGTGCCTCACCACCCTTACAGTAAAGAATTTCTTCCTTGTACCAAATCCAAACTGACTCTCTTTCAGTTTAAAGCCACTGCCCCTTGTCTTATCACTGCATGTCCCTATTAAAAGTCAAAAGTCTTTCTCCAGCTTTTTTGCAGGGCCCTTTAGGCAAGGCTGCTATAAGGTCAGGTCAGAGCTTTCTCCTCTCCAGACTGAACAACCCCAACTCAACTTTTGTTCACAGGAGAGGTGCTCCAGCTCTCTGATCATCTTCATGACCCTCCTCTGGACTTGTTCCAACAGGTCCTTATCCTTGTTATTTTAAGGTCCACAGAGCTGCATGCACCATTCCATGTGGGGCCTCATGAGAGCAAAGTAGCAGAGAATCACCTGCTTTGACCTGCTGGTCATGTTCCTTTTGATGCAGCCCAGGACACATTTGGCTTTCTGGGCCACAAGCACACATTGTTGGCTCATGTTGAGCTTCTTGTCAACCAACAACTTTCCCAAGTCTTTCTCCCCAGGGTTGCTTTCAGTCCATTCTCTGCCCAGCCAGTATTTGTGCTTGGGATTGCTCTGACCAGGTACAGGACCTTGCACTTGGCCTCCCTGAACATCATGAGGATTGTAAGGGCCAACCTTTCCACCCTGACCTGGCCCCTCTGGATGGCATCCCTTCCCTTCAGGGTGTCAACAGCACCACACAACTTGGTGTCCATGGCAAACTTGCTGAGGGTGCACTGGGTCCCACTGTCCATGTCACTGACAAAGATGTCAAACAGTGCCAGTCCCAATGCCAACTCCTCAGGAATGACATTTGTTTACTACTCTCCAATTAGGACATCTTCTAGATGTAGCAAAGAAAAAATGAGCAGTGGATGAGCAAACAGTGCACCCATAACATCTTCATTCTTGAATTTCCCTTACAGGAGTCCTATCTCCTCTGACAGCCATAGATAGACATGTTTGATCTGGGGTTTTTTAAGGGAAGGGAGGTTTTAAGAGCTATTAACCAGGACCATATGGGCGTGTCTCATCAATGTGACAGCTTGTCATGGTTTTATGTCAGTTCCAACCAATGGAGGCAAGAGCACTACTGAATTGTGCAGAATAACCCTGCATCTTGCCTGTCTCCTTTTAGCACTGAGATCTTTTTCATGGAACAACAGGCCTAGCATGTTGTTTGTAAGTTTTAAAAATGTAAGTTTTCTGAGATCCATTTTATTCCTTTAAACAAAGTCATTAGAAACAGCAGATGCTGTTCATCACACCTGATGTGCTTCAGGGAAGTAAATTTCAATGCACTGCTTGAAGGAAGTGAGGGTAGCATTTATTAATTCAGCTGAATTTCTTCACCCAGCACAAGCTGAATTACCCAAGATGCCATAAATTTCAGGGAATGGGGAGATAAAGCACTGAAATTATTGTGTTCCCATTGAATACTACAACTGAAACTGTGCTTCATTATCCTCTCAGCCATACTCAACAACTTCCCCAGAAACAGAATCGCAGAATATGTTGAGTTGGAAGGGACCCACAAAGACCCCCACCAGGAGGCTCCTGGCCCTGCACAGGACCATCCTCGAGAGTCATACCATGTGCCTGAGAATATTCAAATGCTTCCTGAGCTCTGTCAGGCTTGATGCTGTGACCATTTCCCTGGGGAACCTGTTCAGTGCTCAACCACCTTCTGGGTGAAGAACATTTTTCTGATATCCAACCTAAACCTCCCATGACAACTTTAGGCCATTCCCTTGGGTCCTGTCACTGTCACCACAGAGATCAGTGCCTGCCCCTCTTCTTCCTCTCATGAGGAAGTTGTAACTGCAATGAGGTCTCTCCTCAGTCTCCTCTTTTCCAGACAGAACAGGCCAAGTGACCTCAACCTCCTCTTATGACTTCCCCTCAAGGCCCTTCACCATTCTTGTTCTCCTCTGCATGCTCTCTAATAGCTTAATATCTTATATTGTGTCACCCAGGACTGCACACAATATTTAATGAGACCACCCCAGTGCAGAGCAGAGCAGGACAATCCCCTTCCTTGCCCAGCTGGCCATGCTGTGCCTGATGCCCCCCAGGTTGGCCCTCCTGGCTGCCAGGGCACTGCTGACTCATGTTCAACTTGCCATCAACAAGGACCCCCAGGTCCCTTTGCGCAGTGCAGCTTTCCAGCAACTCATTCCCCAGTCTATACTACAATCCAGAGTTGCCCCATCCCATATGCAGCACTTCCCCAAGTTAATCTTCACACTGTTGGAGACAGCCCAGTCCTGATCTGTCAAGGTCTCTCTGCAGGGCCTCCCTGCCTCTGAAGAAGTCAACATCTCTTCCCAGTTTTGTATCATCTGCAAACTTGCTCAGTGTCCCTTGCAGTCCTGTGCCCAAGTCATTTACGAAGATGTTGGACAGCACAGAGCCCAAGATGAAGCCCTGCAGAGCCCCATGAGTGACAGGTTGCCAGTCTGATGTCACCTCATTCACTATAACCCTGTGTGCCTGACCCATCAGCCAGCTGCTCACCCATCCCATGATGTGTTTATCCAGCTGTGTGCTGTCCAGAAGGATCCTCTGAGAGACAGTATCAAAAGATCTACTGGAATCCAAAAAGATTACATCAACTGGCTTCCCTTGATCAACCAGGTGGGTTATGTTGACATGAAAGGAGATCAGGTTTGATATCAGCACTTTCCTCTCATGAAGCCATGCTGGATGTGACCTATGACTGCCTTGTCTTTCAGGGGTTTTTCAGTACTTCTCAGAACAATATTTTCCTTAACTTTGCCAGTCACTGAAGTGAGACTGACAGGCTTGTAGTTTCTGGGCTCCTCCTCCTTGCCCTTCTTGAAAATTGGGGCAATGTTCGCCAGCTTCCAGTCAGCTGGGACCTCTCCAGATTCCAAACACTGCTCAAAAATCATCAATAGAGAATCATCAAGAGTGATGTCTTGTATTTCTAACTATAAGGGGAAGAAGGCAGAGTTTCCATCATATTCATGTTTAGCACCTTTTCTTGTAAAAAAAATATATTTCCAGGTACATTCACAATTTTGATTTAAATGATTTTCATTAGAAATTTTAACATATATTGCTATAGAACTATATAAATGTAAAATTTTACTTTACCAATTAGTTTATGGGTACTCTGTAAGAAAAAATATTCTGGTTTCAGTATTTAACTTCAAATCAATTTTCCTGGTTTTATCTGAAAGTAATAACGAGTGTGTTTTGAAGGAAAAGCATTCATTGGGGAAAAAAAGGGCTTTTTCAGGTACCACAATTTCATCTCCTCATTTTCTGTATTATTAATCTATTGTTTAGGATTTATCTTCCATCAGTAACACTCTCTGGTCTGTGTCACAACAGCACTTTCTTCCCTAAGTAGCTTATGTCCAAAAGAAGATAAAATACACTTGTTCTGGGGGAGAAAGATTTGTTCTATTTAGATACAGACATACATCTGAGCACAGACATAAAAGCATCTCCTCTGACATTTAAAATGGCTTTTTCTTTGGTGTTATGGAAGAATAATTGAGGCACAAACAACTTTGTGACCTGGAGTTCTAAGGTCTTTCTCCATCAAAATGGACAAAAAGCAGTTATGGCAGCTAGGGAACTGAAGAGCAAGACCAGCATATCTTTACTTACAGAGAATATCTGTCGAATAGGAGGCATCCACAGAGAAAAACTGTGCTGCACTGGTGAAAGGGGAAAAAGCTGAATATAACAGAGTGTTCAGAAGAAAATAATATTCATGGAGATGAGTTTAGACTGACAGCTGAGAAAGACAGTTTTGGCAGACACAGATAAATTAGAGTAAGATGATGCAAGTGTATAAAGGATTTTTTTAACTTTCACTCTTCACTTCCACTGTTTTTCAGTTAAGCATAATTTTCCCTTACACAATATTTACAATCTCCACTCCAGATGAACAAGGCTTCCACCAGGCTTACCCAAATCGTTTTTGGAAGGCTGAAGGATGTAACCTCACATAAGGGAATGTCAGAAAACATGCCCTTCCTACTAAGCTGAGTGCTGGACTTTCATCTGAAACAGATAATGCATACTTATCATGGCATAATGACAGAATTTGCCTGGTCCCAGTGAAGAGGCAAGATCTTGCTCTTACCCTGCAGTCATATCTAGAATAAACTCCTAAAAATGTCTTCATTTCTAAGGAGGAGTTCTGAGATTTAGGGAGCAGAGATGTGTTCACCATGACACATGTTTGCTGCACTTGTCACCTTCCTCATGTCCCTAGACATCCACAGGTCTCCTGTGCAAACACTGCTGCTCAATTCTTGCATGTACTTTTTCTTAAACCTGATGGCACAGAAAACCTTCCTGTACAGCTCTTGAGAAAGACAAGGCTACAATAGCTGGAAATCATTACAATTCTGATTTCTAGAGGTTAAAGTCAAAACCTTCCCTGAAATGCTTTACTTGGACTGAGAACAGAAACAGAAATAGAGCCATATGCCAATTTGTGTGTCATTAGGGCCATTTAATTGAATTAATTTAGAGATAGATATATGACAGGATGCTGCACATCCAGCTATCGAGGGTAGAGCCGCTGGGGGCCGAGCTGCAGCAGCACGGCTCTCCTCCTGCCCACCTGACACTGCCCAGCTCTGCTGGCAGCTCCATGCTTGCTGGACTCACCATCCTTGTTCCTTGTCTGGGCTGAGATTTTTTTCCCACTGAATTTACAGATATATCCTGCTGCCCACACCAACATCACCAGGATTTCAGCCTCCAGCTATCCTGCACTGCCTTCTGCATCTCAGATGGGCTCTTGCCGCTCTTCCTGAGCCCCAGCTCCTAGTGCTTACTTTTGACATGTCTGAAATCAAGGTTCTGACTTTTTGTTTTCCTGAAGTCATTCCTCTAAATTGCTGCATGTTCTTAAAGGCCAGCAAGGTTGGGAAGATGGCTGTATCCTTTGTGAGACTGCTCACTGCCTAGCACTGGGAGGGACACACCAGGCTCTGTCCATTCCTTCCCAGGTTCAGGCTATTCCAGCTTCCCCTGCTGAGCTGTTCCAACTCCGCTCGCAATTTCTTTCATGTCCCTGGGCACAGCCAGCTCACAAAGATGCAGCACTATGAAAATTAAATCGAATTTAATAGCTAACTAAATATCACCATGGGCATTTTCTGATTGCATTGCACTGGGAAGGGGACAGCTGCTGCCATGTAATCTCCTGTGCTGGAATGCAGCAACAACTCTTTGAACAGACATCAATGACAGATCTAAAACTTGGCATTACACAGCATAGATGTCATAGACTTCTTTCTCTTTAGATTAATGTAAGAGTGGATAAAGTCCTCTATCTTCATCTTGCTGATCCTCTCTTTGGATGTGGCAAAGGAGTGGGTAGATATTTTTTTAAAGTACTACAAGCTTTTAGAAGTATTGAATGCCTAGGTAATTTCTGCTTTTTGATGTCTGCAATATGTTCATTTTTTTTCCTCCTGCTATGCAGAATTTTGGGGCTTTTTTTTTACATACTACTTATCCCTTTTTGCTGTTATAATGTGCCTACAGTCTCTTGTTTTTTCACTGTCTCTAATGAACATAGATACAGCCTGCAAATAAGCCAATATCTGCAAGAGCTCTATACATTAGGCACAAGAGCCCTAGAAGGACACAGAGAAAGCTCTTTAACTAGTGACCAAGTTGTAAAAATTAATGCTTTTCATTTGATCATTTGAGCAGATTATCTGGAAAATTCCATTCTCCATCAGTAATGAGATGAGATGTGAAGAACTGTCTTTTGTTAACAGATGGACTTGATGATCTGAAAGGTTTTTTCCAACCTAAATTATTCTTCAACTCTATGTAAACTCTCACATCTAAGAGAGGATCATAAAACTAAAGAGCAACTGACCCATTACAGATTGGTTGCACAGGATGATAGAGTTTTGAATGTTCAAAGACAAAGTTCCCAGTCCAATACATTTCCTATAATGCTGCACAGCAGAAATAAAAAATGGAGATGATAAAGAGCCTTGGACATTATATATTACAGCACTAGCTGATCTCTTATTTGTGAACACAGAGCACACAGGGATTTCAATGTTCTCTAAGACTAAACACCAGCTGCAAATGTGGACCCTTCCCATGGAGAGCCTGACTGTTGCCTTATGCAGGAGGTAGGAGAGTTAGGGCATCTGTCTCTTGGTCTCACTACTGCTGTCTCAAAATAACCCATTGCTTCCACTCCATGGCTCAAAGCTCTCCTTCCTGCTGCACTTCTTCATATTTAATCTCACTCTTCAGCAAAAGGCATTAAGTGAAGAATGTAAGCCACAAAGTTCAGACTTTATCTGAACCTCCGCAAAAATAGAAATGGGTGAGGTCAAGAATCATAGAATCATTTAAGGCTGGAAAAGACCTCCAGGATCATTGAGTTCAACCTTTGATGAAACACCATGATGTCAATTAAACCATAGCACTAAATGTCACACCCAGCTGTTTCTTGAACACTTCCAGCAATGCTGACTCCACCACCTCCTGGGTAGCTCGTTCCAATGCCTGACAGCATTCTGATGTAGAGGAAATTCTTCCTGATGTAGAGGAAAAGAGCAAAAAGGATGGCACTGGGTTAAGTGAGGAGCTACCAGGATGATCTTTGACTAGAATATCTAAACAATTCCAAACTGGTTTTGCCAGTAAATAAGATGTAGCATCAGCCTGAAAAATCCTCATGTACTTCCTTACCAGTGCATCCTCACCTGAGAATTTTCCCTTGAAAGTCCCCTTTCATGGTATCTCTGGTTTAGGCTTCTCATGGGCATGTTAACTCTTCTCAGGCCCTGTCCAACTTCCCTTTACTTTGCTTAGATTAAACTGCATGTGTTCTGTCATTTTTCCAGATTCTTGGCCTTCAAGAGAAAGTTTTTGCACATTGCTTCTTCATCCCTTCTTTTCTGCTAGGGTTTTTCCGTGGCCTTAATGTTATCTCACACAAGCAGTCTTAGAAGCCCTGCTGTTTTCCTTTCTTACCCACTGTTCTATAGCGCTTGCACTTGAAATATAGACGATCCAGGTTAAGGCTCCATTGTTTGTTGCTGTGGTGTACATTTTGGCTTTACCAAATTTCTGCATGCTTCTGTTATTTGTTTTATAATGGTTTGTCCCTGCACCCCCAAGTTAAAACCCCTTTTGGTTTTTCCTTAGTTCTGGGTCCTGTCCATCACTCTGCAACCCTGCCCAGATGGCCAGAAAGTTCTACTGGGAGGCCAGGATGATTGGCAGAGTCCCTGCCTTCCCCTCCCTTTTTTATGTAAAGGATTGTTCTACTGATTATCCTTTT
>VZDJ01000346.1:15954194-16116473 GCA_008694505.1 Cyanoderma ruficeps | reverse complement strand
CCCCACCCCTTTCTGGGATTGGTTCTAGATTGTCCCCTGCCCTTTCCACACTGCCTGTACTTAAGGTGAAACCCAGAAGGGAGAAACTCACTTCTACGTGGGCCACCCTCTGGGTGAAATAAAAACCCAGTTAAAACCCACGTGAAGTCCTCCTTTCTTCCTCTCCATTGCCGTGCTTCTGCCTGAGGTCAAGACCCACAAAATCAGAAAGGTACCGAGCTGTGCCTTTAAATGCGAGTTCAGTGAAAGAGCTAGCTGGAAAGCAAAACCAAACCCCCGAAGTTTGTATCAATCTTTCCAACCTAAACAGTGACTTCTTAGGAAACTGATTCCATGTTCCTGAGTCTGCATGTTTTAGCTCACTGGATTTTTTCAGTCAAGGGCGTTGAAAGGTTCCCAGCTAATGCTGGTACACAAAAAAACCCAAACAAACAAAAAACCCCAAAAAACCCCAAAAACTAAAACAAAAAATCCACCAAAAAAACCCAAAAAACCCACAAACAAACAAAAAACAAAACAAACAACAGCAACAAAAAACCCCAAACCCCAACCGAACAAAAAAAATCTGTCTGTAGACTAGATGTCATAGAAAAACTCCACTCATGTTTTTATTTCAGTTTGGGGGGCAACTCTCCTAGTGGTCACACCATGAATGCTCTGCTTTTATATTAATAGTGTAATACAGATAATGTACTCTGGAGTATAAATCTGGCTTACAATATTTATAGATACAAAACCTTCCTAAACTCACCAGAACTCAATTTTAACAGACACAGATTTTCCCAAGTGTCACACTGGACATTCAGGGCCTGTGTGTGGTCTTGTGGTGTCTTTTTGCACAACTAGCTCAAATATTCCATTTGCCAAATAGTACCCTAATGTACAAAAAGAAGCTTAATGGCTACACTGTACTGGAACAGCACAAGTTCATGCACTTTAACTGCTTTTTATTTAGAAAACGGCACAACATAATGAAGTGTTCAGATTCAGTGTCCAGTCTCTTGTGTGGTTCTGTCCTCAAAACTTGGTGTTGGATCTTAGAAACCCATATTCATTTTCTGTCTTTTACAAAGACTGGTTTAGGACAGCAGTGCTTTCAGGAGCAAATTTTCTTATGTTTGTGGGTGCACAGGGCACAGAGAATTGCACAAGCACCACCTACATGTTTCATAAATTTGCTGATTATTTACCCATAATTGAAAAGATACACTTTACCTTTCTCCTTTCTCTTTCACTCTTCTCACTCTGTGATACATTTTGCATATGTATGTCCTTTTGGTGTGGATATCATGCATTATGCCTTGCTGAAGTTTCACAAAATGAAAAGCATCTATCCCCACATGGCAGACAGGTTCGTGCTCTTACAGGGTGCTCAGCTACAGGGACTGCTGTCAGGCAATGCTCATCACTTTTCTGGCTTTCTGCACAGGAGACCTCTTGTCTGAAAGTCATTCTCTTCTCTTGCCCTCTCCAAGCCTGCAGGGACTGGGAAGATTTCCTTTCTGATGGTGAAACCTCCCTTCCCAGACATTGTATGATGAAAGTTGTGCACTTGAGTCTGCAGCAAAAAAAACCCCCAAACATGCAGACCTGAGATAATTCTGAGTTATTAATTGAAGCTCATGGCAGCCATAGGAAGCAAGAGGCTATTAACTTAACTGAGGGACAGGGAAATTGAGGCAGCCTCTCAAGGTCACACTGTGGAAGACTGATGAATAATCTAGTAGCCCAGACCTGAGCTCTCATTTCCAGATCACTTCTGCACCTTAAGATATGTAATAGAGCAGCATTGGAATTTTGGTGTAGAATTCTATTAATAATCAGTAGTCAAAAATATGGCACATCTAGCAAAAACAGCTGGAGGAAAATTAAAAATTTCCTTTTTAATGTATTTCCTTCTGTTCCACAGTGTTTGATATTAATTAAAAGAGACCCCTGAGCAGTACAGAACAGCAAAACCCTCCATCAGTCATAGCTGAGAATATGCTAAAACTTGGTGTGTTGAACATTCAGGCATAGCTTTTGATTTAGGTTGAGAGTGTATTCTGCTTTTTGTTGGCCTGGTTTTAAAATTCACATTTTCTGGCAAATCAACTGAGTCACCTGAGGGCTCTCAAATCCAATCCAAGAGTGAGTGATTTCTTCCAGATTTGCTGTCTTGTTATTTTTTAATTCTGTATCAAATAATTTATATGGAGCTTTACCTATGTTATAGTTCACTGATGCAATTAATTTCAAAGGTTCTTGGCAAAATAAACCTCCAGTGAAAAATATTCTTCTTTAATAGCTAACATAAGAAAGACAATAGTATTGTTATGAATTGTGAGTTAATTTTAGAGCTCTGCTGAAGTGCAAATAATATTATTTCAGGTTGCAGGCCCCTGGGGCAGATTGCCTGCTGTGGGACTCTACACAGCAGGCTATCTGCCCCAGTTTGTGATCCAAACTGAACAAGCTCCTCTAAAACAAACTCACCCTTCTCACCATCCACTCCTCTCACTGCTCAGCCATCAGGGCCATCCCTGCTCCACACAATCAGTGTGTCCAGAAAAGTCTGCAGATGTGTGGTGCTTAGAGTGCACTGGCTTTGGGAGGTCTGTGACCACACCTGGCCTGTGCCTCAGCAGGCAGCACCAACACAGTCTCCCATGGAACTCTTGGAGATGGACACATGTGCCCTCGCTTCCTCCCTGATTCCTGATAACCTTTAGCCTCCAGGCAGTGTTCACACAGTTATGGTGATGTGGTTCACAGAGCTGTTGACTAAGGACCTTCTGCATCAGAAGGCTGTACATGCAGATCACACCAGCAGCTCCTACCTGCTCCTCCCTGCCGATCCTTCACAATTAGGGAAGATATGGCAGCTTTCTTGGAGTGGGAATTTTCAGAGACAGAAATGTAGGAGGAGAGTTTGAAACCTGTATCACTATGCCAAACATACGGAGATATGGAGAAAATAGCTGAAGTGATGGCTGGATTCCAAATTCCTCCTGATTTCAAGTGAGATCCAGGCACACATTTCACACAAGTGTGGCTCTGTGACAGAACGAAGCAACACTTCCAAAACTTACGAGGTTTATCTGTTCTGAATGCTAAGACTACATAAAATAATTCTTTGTACTCATTAATTTATCTGTAGACATTACTCTCAGAGACTTTAAGGAAGTATATGACCCTGATCTAACAAATAAATGTCTGTGACACTGCTGAAATGATACCTCTGTGGGTGAAAATGCATTATTTGGACAAGTGTTGATGAGACAGCTAAGGGAGCTTTCTGCCAGTATCCAAGACCCAAAAGAGGAGCACAGTGACAGGATGGCAGCAAACTCACAGAGTGGCACAGTCAGTACCCCTTCCAGCCCTGTGTGTAGCTGCCCATATTACATCTTGTCAGGAACAATCTTTCACAAATTGCCCCTTTGGAAGTCTTCCTACAGAAGCAGTTTGGTGCCATGAGATATATATTTATCCTCTCTACACCTACATACATAACCAATTGCACATCAGTTATAGTTTTATACATCTCAAATCAGTAATCTCACTCCATTGCATTATGTTGTCACTCCAAGCCATAATGCTGCCAAAAGTCTAAAAATCACAGGTTTTAATTTTCTCATATTTTTAGACGTATACTGCCAGACAGATACTTCACACCTTCACACCTTTTAGGCACACCTAAAAGAAGAAATACAAGATCATAAACATTTTAAATAGGCAACTAACACAGAAGAGCATTTACTCTGGAGATCAATATAGATTTTGATAGGAAAGAGATGTGCATCCCCAAAGAGACATGGAAGAAGCTGAAAAACTGAAGTACCACAACATACATGAGCAGAAAGTATTCAGAATTAATGATATTTGTATTTTTTTCTGGGTGATACTTGGTTTTCCTGGGAAAAGGCATTTCACTGTGGATTGAGCCCAGTTTACAATTTCAGAATGCTTTCCTTATGTTACAAATTCTAGGTTAATTAAAGAAGACTAGGGTGACATATGATTCTATAATTAAGTAGGTATTACACTCACAGGAGCAGAAATGAGCAACTCTGCATTCCACAGATCAAAGAAGAAGATGGTGACCTACATTTTTTCCTTCCTGGCAGCAGGAACTGGTGGAGCAATTTTTGGTAACAGACCCCAGCAGGGTGGAATGGTGCTGAGCTACATTTGGGGGAGACTCCAGACCAGCAAAAACACCACCACAGCATAGGGCAAGGCTGTCCTCTGGCAGAGACATATTCCTGAGGTGCAGAAATTACATTTTTAATAACACAATCTCAACACAGTAAGATCCTGATCCAAATTCAGATGAAATTACACATTGCCACTAACTGCTGAAAATTACGAAGTTTTAAAAATCTTGCCATATTCTCCAAAAGTAATTTTTTAAAACGTGCTTTATTTAATAACAGTATCTACAGCCTGTCAGAGGATACAAAAATGTCTGTCCACAATTTTGGTGACAGTTAACTCTTAAATTATAAGACAAAAATCACTTCTTTGTGGCTGAGGTGTTCTCCTAGAACTGAGAAGCCCTTCTCAGCTGTCGGGCTCCCAACAGTCCCATTGATTTTGACCTCTGGAGGGTCAGAGGAAGACCCCCTCATTATGAGCCATGAGTCACTCAATTACCGAAATTGAACTGTTTCCCATTTATACATAATTCTCTAGGCATAATTTAAATTTGATAGAAAAGGAGAAGATGTCCCATTTCTATCTCAGCTGCTCTAGTTATAGTTCCCCAAACATATTAGGCCTCTTAGAAAGAGATTAGCTTAAAACAGAGATTAATAGTTTCTGGAGAAAGAAAGCCTCTTTCCTCCAGATGATATAATCAGTATCTCTAGTAGTTAAATCTTTCCTTCTTTCCGAATCAGACCAGCTGCACCAATCCATTTCCAAGATCAGCCTGACCCACAAACATGACAGATGAACTAAAAGAAAGGAAGTGTTTTTTTAGCCATTTGAATTTTGCACACACTATTGTTCATGAAACTTCAAGTGAACTCAAGTGATCCCAAAGCACAGAAGGTGCAGACATAACTAATAATGAGAAATACTACACTGCAATACCAAACCCGGCTGGTTTATAGATCTGAAGCAGCCTGAACTGTAACAGAGCACCATTTCTTGAATGCAGCTTTATTTTCATTTACATACATCTCTGACATGATAAACAAGGTCAGAAGAGAAGACAGGGGACCATGGGAGTTGTGCTTCACCCTGGAGTGGCAGCTGAAAACTAGGTGAGACACCCAAGTAAGTCAAGATGTCTGTGTTTGGCCAACACATTGACATCCTTCTTGTTTCAGTGGATGATCAGGAGTTATTCTTCTGCACTCCTTCACAATCCCTGTCCCACTGCTGAAGACAAAATCCCATTTCTTATTCTCTACATAACTTCTCACCATCTTCCATTAAAATAATTGAGAAAAGAAATCATAGGGGGGTAAGATGCATAGCCAAAATTACTCATCTTTGAAGTGTGCTATGAATTATTTTTTCTTGTAGCTCATTTGAGCCCTATGACTCTTTTAGCAGCCAAATGTGCTCAGCAGTTAAAAAATCAATAGACTCCTATTGAGGAGTAAGTGTCTTCCCATCTCCTGTGTTGATTTGTTCTGTAACCTCTGACACGACCAAGGTTCCTCTTTGGCTCTCACTTTGATTGCAAAACTATATAATAACAGCCCAAAGAGTGCAGGGGCAGTTCTTGGTGCTGGGGAGCAGAGTCTCCTCTCCCCTGAGCAACAGCAGGAGTAGGTTAGAGACATTTGCCTCCCTTGGCCATCCTGCCCTTGCCCACCTTGGCCAATGCGTTTTTCTGGAGAGCCCCTCAGGCAAGGGCTCTCCAGAAAAGGGAGAGAGCAAGGGAGAGAGCTCTGGTGCATGTCTTGCAGTGATACCCCTTTCTCCTGCCAAGCCCTAGTAAAACTATGAGCTGAACAGGCATTTGTCAGCACAAAATTGAGCTACAGAGCTAACCAGGACCTGTGCTTATGTTATCACTGCAAGTTAGAGTCAAATCTGTAAGTACATGGGTAACTGCAAGCCTTGCTGGCTTTATCATCACAGTATTTCTGAGAACTGGGACAGCTGTGTTAAAAAATGGGATCATTTACATAGATCCCTATGCAAGATCATAAACCAGATTTCTTCCAGGCTTAATACTGCTTCATAATCTCTAGCAGTTAGCACCCATACTGTTTGGGTTGCAAGTGAGCTAATTTGTCACCCTTATGGCTTCCACCAGCAGTAGGGTAAGAGTAGCAGTTTTAATTAAAAGTTTATATGCAAACATACCTCACAATTTCTGTGTGACAAATGGTTCTCCTCACCCTGTGCTTTCCCTGCTTCTGGTCAGGACAAAATTCTTGCCTTTGCAAAGTTGCATATTTTTGTCAAAACACAGGAAGACTGCAGTGATTCTCACACATTTATCTTTGACTTCTGTGTGAGAGGTAAAATAGTAGGGATGACAGAAAGAAATTTATTTGTTTAGGGCTTCATTCCACAGATTATACTGTCTGGAATTAAGGCATCTGTATCTTCACATCACCAGTCTGTCATTGCTTTAAAACAAAGACTGTTATCTTCTGCATCAATACTTCATACAACAGATATCCCAACATCATTATACTGGAATAATAATAATAATAAATCTTTGAAGTACTTTCTTTTAAAGTAATTTTACAGTGTTGCCACATATAGGGAAATAAAATGCCCAGAGCTATATTTGTACAAGCTATGTCAATGATCAAAAAATGTGAGAAATTATACAAATAAATATATATCCAATTTAAATGGTCTGGGTGTGTTGTCTGAGTGGTTATTTATTTCTTTTTGTTTCCTCATATTAGCTTCCATTTCTGACTCTTCCCTTTCCATGAAGCCCACTAAGACAGACTCTTCTCTTTTCATATTTTGTGGCTACCTAAACCAGGCAGTTCCTATGACTGCTGATGTAAATTCTTTTCATTAACTGAATGAACGGTTTGGAGTGATTTTTTCAAAATCAGCATACTGCAGTAGATCAGTCCAATGCCATCTACACTTTGTGCCATTCTGTTCAATGCAAATTCATTACCAAATAATCTTGGATCAGTACAGATGAAGCCTACTTAGCACAGTCTTCTGCATTCAGGAGCAGTGCTTCACATACATGCAGACACTAGTGTAGTTATTTCAGTGCACAATTATTTAACTGCAGGCAGCTGTGACATCCAAAACCTGCATGCACAACCCTCTGCAGGTCTGCATTTGCATTGATTAAAAGATCCCACATCAACATACGCAAGCTAGTGTTTGCATAGTGTTTGAATTTTTGATCTCTGCATTTGCACCTGTACATATACCAAGATATCCCAAAAACAGAGTTACAGATCACTGTAGTGATTGAAAGTTAAGCCCATAGGGGCAGTCCTTTTCTGTTCCTCTTAGAAAGAAAAAGAAATATCATATTTACCTTTCTTGGCACATCAAAATCAGCAAAAAGGAACGAGATACGTTTTCAAGAAAATGTTTGCTTATTCTTAACTCTCAGCACACATTCAACATTCAGAACTTATTGGTATGGCAAAGAACTCCCAATGTGAATCTCTCCTGATAGTTGTTAAGCCCCCCCATATACTCTTCCAAACCATATCAAATTTTCTGTTGTCTTACTTTCCAATTTGCCTGTTGTTCACCTTTAACAGTCTTGTTGCATAAGTTGTTTTTGCCCGAGCAACAATGATGAATGAGATTATAACTGTTAGGAGCTGTTTCCTAAATGATTTCTATCATCTCTCCCAGTACTTTTTTTTTCTCAGTTTTTCCATTGCCTTTGACTTAATTTGTACATGTGATCAAATGACTTCAGCATTTAGCAAGCTCTTCACCCTCTTAATTGCTGTATGCTGTGTTTGAAAATACAAACATTCTGAACAACCTTCTTGTTTTCCACAAGTGTTACTCCATTTGCAGCATATAAACATATGCACTGAATGAGTAGCAGTTTCATTAAACCTGGCAATGAAGCTTTTTCCTTCTGCACCCACATCCTTCTTCTCAAAAACCTATTAAACAATTATGTGGGCCCAATTGTCAGCGGTGACCTTAAAATTTGCTTAGACTGAAGAAAAGAATAATTTTCCTGATCTGATCACTGCTAATTTATCACCAAGGTTTAAACCAAAAATCTTAAAATGAAAAAAAGTACATTATTTTAATGGCTTAAATACACATTTAGAGTTCATGAAACATGTAGAATGCACTAATCACCTTAGGAAGCTGGATGAATGTGGGAAAACAGCAATAACAGAGGAACCAGTTATCATATTAATAATATTCCTCTGTATATAAGGAATGTTTACACCATTTAACACAGAAGCAAAAGTGAAAAGACAGACAATCAGACAATGCCCCTGACTGTCAAATGCATACAGGTCATTAATCCTAAAATACTCATGTGGTATTTTACAAAATATTTGGCCAGAAGTCCAGCTATTGTGTTCCCTGCCTGCTTTTATTATTCTTGGAAGGATGCACCATTATGTCAGCAATAAGGATAAAGACACATGGTTTTGGGATTTGTCCATGGAAAGAGAGGAAAGCAAAAAGATATTACAAAAGGGCCACCACAGGCTGCAGCTGTTTGCTCTGCCAGATTTAAAGACCCAGCTCCAAAAGCACCTGCCAGGAATAAAAGCCACAAACAAGTGTAGTTTTGCCAGCAAGGAAGTCAACAGGCTTCAACTTACACTTGCAGAATGCTCCCAAAAGATTCTTTCCCCTGTGGTTTGATGCAACCATGGTGCTTTATGCAATGATATAATAAAAAATGTTACAGTTGTCCCCTGTGTTGATGCAAGTGCTTTGTTTAGGAGTGGAACATGACTAGAAGTTGACGTACAGAGAACAAAGAGGCCCAAATTTACTGCGTGGGGTGATGGAGGACCTCCGCCAGGAAGAGAACAGAGCCCTCCTGCTCCACAGCTGGTTGAGAACCACACAGTGCAGAACTTAGTCCTGGCAAAGGCTGTGTGTGCCCTTGAATAACTTGTCTTAGAAAGTCTATACAAAGAGCTGGATCATTCCAAGACACTTGCTGAAATCTGTTCTAGTAACTGAGAGCCTCAAGGTGTCATTGTCCCGTTTCTTATTTATTCTTCTTTGCAACTTCTCTTCTCTCTTGTTTTCAGAGCGATTTTTTTCTGAAATGTATGAATGGGCAGAATGCTGCAAAACAGACAAATGTGAGATGAGAAGTACCAAACACTTCCTGCTGGTCTCTGTGTCATTATGTAGATGGGTGCTTAGCTTCAAAATTCTTGCTGAATTCTAAGTATCTGTTTTTGCTGTGCTGAACTGTCTTTTATACCAACTGGCTGATCAAGAGATGTTTTCCCCAAAACTAAGAGAAGAATGTAGATTTGCAGCATTTTGGAGTTGCAATATCTCAGGATGCTGTCACATACTTCCTTCTAGCAATAGACACACTATTGTATCAAAGTCAGGTTTTCCATTTTTAAAGAGGAATAGTACAAAGCTGGTAGGGCTGAATGTAAATGTGGGTTTTTGTCAGGAATTACTTTTTCTCAAGTAAAAAGGACAGAGGGCAAAAAGCCATTATTCACGTTATGTATCAAAGAGCAACACGTCATTTCTAGCAGACTGAGCTGGAATTTGATTGGCTGTTTGGATATATTAGTAGTGGATGGAAGAAGTGCAGAAATCCAGTCCTGCCGGACCAAATCATGCAAATAAATCCTGCCAGAGGCAGCTTTGGTGCTGGTGGTGCTCTCTTGCAGAGGCCCAGTGGAAGTGCTCCATTGTGGAGCAGTTACCCCTCAGGAGCAGTCATGCTTTGATTGCATGGAGCTCCACGCAGTCACAGACTGTCAGCCTGAAAGAGATCAGTGCTATACAAGCATCAAGGACAACAGCTATCTCCTGTGGTGGTGCATCTTCTAGTTCTATCTGTTAAGTATTCCTGTTTTGTGTATATGCTGTTTCTCTGTAAATGGTTCATTCCATGTACCCCTTCAGTTACTTCCCCTTGGTTTCTCCCTGGTTACAGTTACATGTTCATCTTGTGTTATATAACCTCCAGGTCCTGTCCATCACTCCAGGGTCTCTCCCTGTGTCTGGAAAGTTCCAGGGAGAGCGTCGAATGATTGGGCAGGATCCCAGCTTCCCCCTCCCACTCCACCTTGATTTGTTACTTTGTATGTCAGTTATGTTCAGAGCCACCCCCCATGTTGTTGTTGATTGGATCCCTGCTGAACCCATCCCCCTGTTCCACCCCCGAATAAACGGCACGGTACAAGGGTGGCCGTTGGTACTGCTGAGGCCGATGCTGTGGGCTGTGGTTGTCTCCTGTGTGGGGCAATAAACCCAGCTTGGTGAACCCTCAACAGCGTTTCTTTCTTTCTCCTGCCATCATTGCCTCCAGCCTGAGGACAAACCAAGTCCCACAGGATCCTGAAGGTGATTATATCACTGCATGGTACCTCTCTTGCCGTGGTGCCAGGCTGGCTGGGGTGAGGAAACCAGCGGACCGCGGCAATCTAGTATTACAATGTATATATAATAAATTATCTTTATATGAAAATTTGACATATATCCACTCTAATGGGGAAATTTAGATTTACATGTCATTTGAAACTCTGTCATATTTACTTCTTGTAAATGTTAGCACATCTTGGAAATATTTTTCTAAAGCTGTTTCTTGCACATGCCTCTAAGCCTAATAAAGCTCTGTGTTGTTGTTAAATGTGCATTGCTGTCTGCTAACTGTGAAAAACAGAAATGAAAAGCAGAGAACAGGCTATGTCTTTGCCTAAAGGTTTCACTCAAATATTAAAAAAATCAGCAAGCAATCAACACAGGTCCTCATGTTCCCAGTCAGAAAGCAGAGAGTTTTGCATATAGTGGTTATTTAACATGGTGAATGAATCAATCCTCTCAATGTACTTCATCTAATTAACAGGGTTCAATATACTTTATGTGAACTACCTGCCTCTTCACATCAGGTGTTTAAAGAACTGAGCAAAATAGCAGTGAAAACACGGTAAAATATCAATGGGGAAAAGCCCATCTTCACTGTCCATGAACAACATGTTTTAGCATCTGTTCCTTAAATCAGAGCTGAGATAATGTGAGCCCCACTTCTGCCTTCCTTCACCCTGGGCCTGGGATGCTGTCATGGATGTCTTCCACCCATGTAAGTCAGTTTGAACTGTTTGATTCTTACTTCATGTTAAAATGAAGCTGTGTGGTGTCAGGGGATCCCAGTAAACTGCACTGAGGCACATGCTCTATACTACACTTTCAAAATCTGCATTCAAACAAATTTGAAGAGCTGACCACCTTGTTTCTTAGATGGCACCGACATCTGCAAGTGCTGAAAGTGGCAGAGAATTTCTAAATGGTGAGATTGACATTCTGATCTGTGGAAGGATGTCCTGTGCAAACAGATGAAGGACTATTAAGAGCAGTACCACTGGGATGAGGCCCTGGGGTACTAGATGTGTTTGGGGCAAACTGTCTTCAGTAATTTCTATCTAATTTCTTTATGGAGAAATCCTGGAGATATTGCTGACATCTCTTCTCCACAGAGGGACATGACCTCAGCCATATCAAACTAGTACTGTTGCACAAATGCTAACAGGAAGCATGAAAATAGGGTATCAACCACAATATCCATTGTCTTTCGTAACTCTCTCTACTTCTTCTCGGCCACGAACCCAACATCCCTGCATACCTCTGCAATGCTCTGGTGCTCTTTCAGCCACTCTTTCTCTCTAAAAAATGTTTACACATCATACACATACCATGCGGTGTTAAGAAAATGTTCTCTAGTGTATTTTATCTGAAGTACTTTATCACTTCTATCCATGGATGAAATTAAGCATCACCCAGGGCAAGTAAACGTTTTACGGTAACATCAGCTGAGGAAATGTCAGGGCAGGACTGCAGCACTGCTTCTGTGTAGAGGGCTCAGAGCTGTGGAGTGCACTGCCAGCAAGCCCAGTCCTACACACACACACACACACAGGCAAGCCCTGTGGACACAGGCAACCAAAGTTTTTAACATTCTGGGAGAGGTCTGTCCACAGAATTTGATTTGTCTTCTCAAAAGCACAGGATGGATATTGGCAGCCAGTAGTATAGACAGGATGGTGACTTGGTGCATACAGCAGTCACATCTCTCAAAGACAGAGCTTTCAGGACTGAAAAAAGCCCAGATGGGCTGAGGGAACCCTCTGAGAAGAGAGAGGAAGAGCAAAAGGAGATGCCTTCACTGTGACAGGTATTGAATGTGGTATTGATGATGTAGAAGTATTAAATGTATTGAAACACAACAGCATTTGGCAAAAGACATATAAGGGAAGTTCTAAGGATGTATGATCAAAATAGTAGGGCCTTTTCCTATACATAAAGTGGAACACTTTCCAGTTTATTTTAAGGTGAAATCTTCTGCTAAGACAAAAACTACATTACACTGTTAAGCATTTATAGAGATACTTCCAGGACTTTAATTGCAACATACAGAAGGAGATGCAATATTACTGTCACTGAGCAATACTCATCTAGTTTTCTTTGAAGCCCGTGGTAGACTACTACTGCCATCAGTCAGAAACAAATTGGGCCTTGAATATGTACCCATTTAAGTAAATTGCTTGTTAGCTTCTCCCATCAAATCTGCAGTTGAGCCTATCATTGCCAGGCAGAGATAAAACCCACATTCATTTAGAGAGGAAACAGTTGCAGAATATGAATTGCTTTTGTATTCTCTGTTTCCTTCAGCCACTCCATAGAGGAAAAGACAGGCAAGGCAAGGCAAAACCAGCTAGCACACAGCTCTGGCTGAAATGAAGTCGTGGTCTCTGGCAGCCCAGTGTTGCCACTGCTGGACATGAGCCAAGATTACAGTGTCTCAGACTGGAGGCTTGCAAGACTTACTCTGCCTAAATTTATCTTGCCCTGCCTGGAGCTTCGTTTTTACATGGTTTTCATGTTTTCACTTACTTGGGGGTTTTTTTCTGACACACAATCCAATTACTGGATCATAAGGTGCAGCTTTTTTCGACCACTACAGAAGTCCAGAGACCTGCCAGAGAATCTCTGAATTGTAGGATAATGTATGAATTCCAACTGCCAGAGTGCCTTGTCCTTGTTGTCCTCTCTGAGAAGTAACGGGGAAGAAAATAAACAGTTTCTAATATCTTTTTTTGCTGTAGAAAACAACATAGTCTTTCCTCAGCACGTTGACCAAAATGAATATAAAATTTGTCCATTCCACAAACCTCTTAAAAAGCCCTGCAGGCAATAAAAGGGTTAATAACTCAGCTTCTCCTGTGCCTGTAGACATTAGTTTTTATGACTAAATGTTAAATTTTACAGTTACATACATTCTGTATGCACCGATTTTTATTGCTTAGCCAGTTCTGCTTTTATGAATCATCCTCAGATCCTTTAGCTACTTGGATCTAGGAATGAAAGTTAAAATGCTGCTTGGTATTAACATTGTTGGGTTTGGGTTTTTTTAATCAACTTGTGAGGCACAGTTAAAATATTCATTTTCAGGAAAGAAAGTTCAAACTAGTCAACACCTGAAGTGACATGTATCTTGAAGAAATCAGCATAGACATTTAAAGAACTAAAAATTGTACAAAAGGAAATATATGAAGAATAACTTAAGAATGAAACAAAGACCCTTTCCTATACATGCATACTTCTTATATACTTTTTTTTAAAAAAGCAAACTCTTCTCCCCAAAAGAAAGGTAAACCTGCAAATGCTAATATAAACATCACTCTCCCCTACACCCTCGCTGAAATAGTTGTGTAATTTCCAAACAATGCCATGTGTTGTGCTACCAAACTGGATCAAGAAGCTTGTGGAGCTTATCCATAATATTGTTCTCAGAACCATTTATTGAACGTATATTTCATCCACAGGGTCTACATCTTGAAACACAGTTTATTATTCTGGGCTCACGGCAACATTCAGCACTTTGGATTCAAAAGCTGCTGACAGTTCATTTCCATTGCTCAGTCTTTGCCTTTCTGGGTTCAAATCCAGCCGAGTCCTGGCAAGCTGACGACTCAGCGATGCACCTTCAGCTAAAGACATCAGGAAAAGATTTTTATTAGCAGAAAATAACCATCAAACTACATTACACCATGACTCCTTTAGGACAGACAGATACATTTGGGTGGAATCATAAAAGTGATTGCCTTAAAACTCATTAGAAAAATAGACACTTCTCATAGCATTTTCAAGTGATACAGCATTCCTGCTAGCTACAGGGCAGCCAAAATAATCCTTCACTGTAGAACCAACCACTGGATGTATATTTATCAGACACCTAAATAAACTGAAAATGAAGCAAAAATAATTAGAATCAAAAACTTAACAATCTGAAAGCAGAAATACAGAATCAAATGCAAGTGAATTAGTACAGTCTTAATGCTGTGTAGTGTTGGTCTCTGAACCAAGCCCAGCAAATCCCTTCAGCACATTTCCTGACTAAACACATCACATGAGACCCACTGGGGTGTGACTGGAGAGAGCCATTTTAGTGTGGCAATGAATAGAGACACAGTACCAGCATCTTGCAGGACTGTACCCTTTATGCCCATTTTCTATGTCCTGGTCTGTAAGATCTAACTGCATATACCTTCCAAAGACACACTAACTACAGGAAGAGAGACACAAGCATGCAGATCTAGAAGTCTGCTCTTCTACTTATATAATGGCTATTGTAATTGAAATGTTTGTATAGCCCCAACTTACAGATTTTAAGTTTAAATTATATATTTTTTGTTAAAAGCACCTCCAGCTCCCACATCAAGTCATAGATCCTTTGAAAATTAATTTTTCAGCCTCTATGTAAGTTTGGGGGTTTTTTTCCCCTAAAGAGGTACCTTTTCCAAAATTCTCTTATTTTCTTTAATTTTTTTTCTTAGCAATACCTACCACACATTGTTTATCATGCAAAGTCTTAAAGTAAAGTTAAATGCCACAAAAAATGCTGCACATTTTCTAATGCTGATTTTATGCCTTTAATTTCTAAGTAAATTTATGTTGACTTAGGTGTGGGCAAGAGTTCTGTTGCAAGGATGGAAGTTGCCAAACTAGTATGAGTGTCTCAGAAACTTCAGGGATGAGGTACAAGATTTAGAAGATCTAAAGTAGGAATAAATTCCAGCATTACCAGATGTTTCCTATAAATGCAAAATGAAACCATAATGTGATTTCAATATAGTCAACACCAATTTCCACTTTAACTCTACTAAATCATCAGTGGATGATGATAGGTGATCCTGATAATTCTAGCTGTCTGATGTTTTGCCATGAAGTTCTTGCTTTCAGTGGCTTATAGTTTGCCAAACACAACCAACTGGAGTATATTTTCTTTCTTTACTCTAGGTGGTTATGTTTTTGTTTTGGTTTTAAGATTTTGAACAGCCAGTTCAGCTGTTTCTGAGAAGAACTGGGCAAAAGAGTCAATAACTCTGCAAGAGCTTGCAATAACATTTTACATGTTCTTTATGTTTACACATATCAATAGGGAACTTTGCAAAATCTGTGCTGTGCCCATGAAAAACATCAGCTTTGGGCAAATGACAAATTTCTAAAATATACATACTTTAAAATCTATATACTGTATATTTTATATTCATATTTTCTATATATTCATTATATATATAAATACAATCTATGTGTATATATATCTCAGATTTAAAGGATGTTTGCTGAAAATATCACTGGGAATCTCATCTGCACTGAGCATGCTTCATCCCCCCAAAAAAGGCTTATAAATACTGGCTATACAAGCATCCATTGGGAAAAGACTCATAACTCTGGGTGAATTTTCACTTCAGAAATCACTCTTGACCAGGAAAAGCAAACAATTATACTGGGGGAAGAAGGAAAACCTTCTTAGCTCTAAGGATTCTGCTTCCCTGAATCTCTCTGCTGCTCCAGTGTGCAGTGCACATCCTTGAGCATTCTCACCTGGAACCCACTCCTGTTGTCCTGACCTGCTGGATTTTGCCAGCCCACAGCACTCCTGGGAGATCTACAGATGGCCACTGCACAACTGCAAAAGTTGGGTTCATTGTTCCTTTGTTGGAAGGAGGGGACTCAGCACCACATGATTCCAACAGAAATCAGCCTACATTGCTAAACTTAACTTAATGCTCCAAGTGCACTACATGCTTCTCTGTAAAAATCAGAGCAAGATTCACCTCAAGAACCATGAACTGAACCCACAATTGATGATGTATGTTACTGCCTATGACTGACATACCAATCTCAGCAATTCCCAGGGTGTCCTTCAAACCTTTGCTGGGCAGCTGGTCTGTATAAGTGTTACCAGCTGCTTCTTGAATTCATCTAGTGGAAGCCTGGGCTGTGTAGCTAAATGTCTATTGATTATCCTTTGTGGATCCACTAAATGGAAATAGATGTGGTAAAATAATTACCTTTTTCTAAGAAATTTTGAAAATTTTAGAAAGCAACATTGTAAGACTGAGTATTCCAAGATCAGAAATGCTAAAATTAAGGAGGTTCCTTATAAACTGTCATGTGGGAAAAGATGTGCTGGACTGGTGAGCTCTGTGTTTTCCCTGTTATCTTGAAGAATCTCCCTGCAAAGGGGTTTGATGTGGAGGACATGGGCAATAACAATTATCACCTGAATGCCTGTAACTGCATGAACACATGATAGCTGACTGAACTAACCACCAGACAACAATTATGCAGAAAAACCACTGGAGATTAGCACATGGCTGCAAGGAGAACAGAGGAAACAGATTAAATTTAGGTGTTTGGGAACACAGGAGTGAGTGATTCATCTCCTTGATCCCTTTCAAGGAGTCATAGGATGGTTGATGTTGGAGGTGACAGGTCAGAAGGAGGTCACCTGGTCCAAGCTCTCCACCCCAGTAAAGCCACCCAGAGATAGTTGCCTGGAACTATATCCAGATGCTTTTTTATTGTCTCCAAGTTAGAGACTCCACCCTCCCTAAGCAACCTGTGTCAGTGCTTGGTTACCCTCACAGTGAAGAAGTTTCTCTTTGTTCAAAGGGAACCTCTCACCTCTCAGTTTGTGCCCATTGCCTCCAGTCCTGTCACTGGGCACCAGTGAAATGAGTCTGGCTCTGTTCTCTGTGTACCCTCTGTTCAGGGACTTACACACATTGATAAGATCCCCTTGATCTCTTCTCCAGGCCTTCTATCCCCCAGGCTAAACAGTCCCAGCTCTCTCAAGCTTTCCCCATAGGAAAAGTGCTCCAGAGACCATTCAGCATTTCGATGGCCATTCCTTGGACTACCTCCAGTATGTCCATGCTTGTACTGGGGAGTCCAGCACACTCCATGTATGGCCTCACCAGGGTGGAGCAGAAGGGAAGGATCACACCCTCAACCTCCTGGCAACACTAAGAAGATTAATTTTGAGATTGTATCATATGTGTCATAATCAGGGTGTGCAAATGTCACCCTAAGTTTGCCTGCTTTTCAGTGTTTGCATTTTATTCTCACGCAGCTTCAAGAAAACTATGTATATTTTTACAACTTGTCTGTTTTGTTTATATATTTCTTCTCTGGGAGGAGAAATATGATTGATGGTGATGTTCACCAGCGAGGTCAAAGAGGTAGCAGCCTGTGTAGACAATCTTTGGCCTTCTGATCAAAGTGTATATAAGATGAAGTCAGAAAATTAAAATAAGACTTTCCTGCCTGACCTTCTGCTGCCTGCCTCGTCCTTTGTGTGTCATGAACAGCGACATGCAAATGACATCTCTGACTTCCAGGGACTGTATATTCCCAGTTTTGCTTTTTCCTATAGTCTCCTTTCTTCCTTTTCCCATCATAACTTTGAAAAGATCTTTCTGAAAGTACATTGTATTTGTAGGCACAATTAATAAAATATATGTAGTGGAAATACAATCGCAGTTTTAGATTTAACTCTTAAAAATTCAGTAACCCAAAGTCATAAAGTACATGTAAATATTTCATTACACACATTTAATTGGACTAGGAATGTGCTTTTCTCTGATGTAGATTTATGAAATTGGCTGCAAAAAGGGATGGGGATGCTACTTGACTCTTCTTTCTATTTTATGATGGAGTATAAATCATTGTCAGTATTTTAATATATTGAATATTATTAATGTTTAACTAGTGTCTATAAATTTTTTATTAGAACTTTTCTTTGAATAATTGCCTCAAATTAAATTGAAATTCTTTTTTTTTTTTTAATACGACAATGCTACAGACATTTACATTTCTCAGAATGTTCTTGAAAGGGAAATTAAGAGCAGAGAGATATACTGGAGATTTAGTATTTGCTGACATAGTGGAAGCATTACCGAAGAAACTTTGGGTTTCAAAGGATCCGTGTTAGTGCCTTTCTATTTTACATGGAACAGATTCCTTAAAAAAAAAACCCAAAAAAACCCACAACAAAACAAACTACCAAGCAAATGCAGAATAAATGACATAAGCACACACCATATTGAGCATATTGCCTGGCGTAGAATTCCAGTTATGGGCATCATCAGTGTAGAGGCAGCCTTCTTACACCACAGTTCTCCAAAGGCGAGCTGCCTGAGGCAGGTGGAAAGGAAACAGTGCTGGAAGAGGATCCCTGGCAAGTGGCTCGTTCAGAGCTGCTCACAGGACCCTCCCCAGACACTGTGCCAGCCTCTGTTGCCTGAAAAGCCACTGCTGTGGCGTGTGCCCTGTGCCGAGTTTCCTGGCACTTCATCTTGAGATGCCTGTGCTGGGGAGGGCTGGGATTCTTGCTCCTTCTGACAGGCTGACACTTGGGGAGCAGGGAGCTCCTTCATCAGCTGATTCCACCTTAATCAAACCTTTCTTATGCTTTTTACCTTAGCTGGCCTCTGGCGAGCTCACAAGTACTAAGATAAGCTCTTCAGTTAGCTTAAGTGGTTGAAGTGGTAACCAGAATTCTTAGAAATTTGTAATCTCAACTGCAGCTGCTGGCTAGGATTGAGCTTTTCTTAACATCTTAGTTTCCTTGAAGTCAAAACATCACCTGATAATGATTTTGGCTAGTAGGAGACTATAGTTGTGTCCTGGAGCTGCTTCACTGGCAAGCTAGCTCTCTGACAACTATATATATGGAAGGTTTGGTGGGTCCGAACCTCCGGCTGGAGCCTGAGGTTGATGGTGTGGAAGAAAGAGTGGACTCTTGCTTGGGTTTCACCTGGTTTTATTCCACCTGGCTACCTCCCATGTGCACAAAGTGACCAGCAGCCCCTCTGTTCTCACCTTAAGTACAGGAGGCGTACACCGAGCAGGGGAGAACTTCACACCAATCCAAAGGGAGGGAGGGTGTGACCCAGAACAGGGAAACTTAGCAGAACAATGAAAGAAGATGGTACCAGGGTACCTTGCCAAATCCTAGGGCTTTTTCCCCAGAATCTTCCAGATCTTACAAGGTGATTGATAAGGCTTATCACAAGGGAAACACCATCGGGGGTTTGGGGATGGGGGTGTAGGAACAAACCATTACAAACATAAAACATACAGAACATTAGAAAACCCAAAATGCGCACCGCAACAGGAGACAGACAAAATTAAAGTTACAGGTTAAAGTAACAACAGAGCAGGATGCCACAGTTCAAGTCACACTTCACCTGCTGCTGACTCCAGTCCCTCTGTTATATAAACTGAGGCAGCTGCATGGATCCGGAGTGGTTCCACAGTACATGTCAGCACTGCCCACTGCAGCAACACGCCAGTACCTGAACTACTTTTAAATAAAAATATAGGTTGGAGAAGCACTGCTGCCTTATAAGAGTGTTCCACGCTAATTTTACTCAGGACTACTGATGTAAAACACATTGCTACTGCAACCAATTTTCTTCCAGGGCTCAGCTTCTCTCATTTACAGCTCACCTCTGATTGCTTTTTGGTCACACAAGAATATGGCCCTGGGGATCCACATTTACCGAGCACCATCTCTCACTCTCATATCCTAGGGGTGAAGGATGTAGTAATCAGTTGGACCTATGGCCCTAAGGACAGAGGTGGGGACTTGCTGCTTGGTGACTGGGGAGGGGCCCTACCCAGCCCTCCTCCCTACCCTGAAACCAGCCCCGGGGCAGCCCAGGCCATCATTGGGATGAAATGAGGCACCAAAACCCATGTGCTTCTGAAATATGTGTTTATTGGGATTTTTTTTTGTGGTTTTTTTATGTTTTAAATCACAGAAAGCTGTCGGGGTTGCAGTGCGTCCCATCAATCAGCGCACCACGCAGTGTCTATATTAAACATCCTACCGAGTCTCACGGGGAGTGTGAAATTTTCAGTGACACAAGATAAGAAAATATTCAGCAGGCTTTCTTAAACAATTTATATGTTACAGGACTAAAAGGTCAGCGAGCAAAAATTGTATTTTATCTTCCCTGCATATATATTGCTTGATGATTTGGTCAAAAATCATTTTGGTTTTCATATTTGGTTACAAATACAGATGCAACTGAAAAATATAACTATGCCTAATCAGAGATGGGAAAATGAGAGGGTTATACTGCTCATTTCAGTTCCTGAACAACAGATTCAGAGAATGATTGTGCATTGCTAGAGAGAGCAGCTTTTCTGTCTGTTACAGCTATTTTCAATCTTTTGCCTTGCCATGCCTGCAAAGCTTGTGTAAAATTACTAGCAAAATACATATTTTATCAATTTCTGGCCACCTCCAGTGCAAAAATGCATGAAGTACTAGCTCATACTTTAACTGGCAATATTAGAGAAATGCAAATTAGTCACATTTCCATCCTAGTAATTGCTGAGGGGTTTGATCTTGTCTTCAAATAGTTGCAGGGATGGGGGCGCCTCAGTAGACCTGGTAAGTCTGGTTGAGTAATTAGTGCTGAAAAATATGAAGTTCATGCTTCCTGTTTAATGGGGTAAATGTATGCTGGACTTTCTGGTCAAAGAATTCCTCAAAGGAAAGGGGAAAGACCAAATTCAGACCTTCTCTGTGGTGACTGTGCCTTGTCTCAGCTGAGTCAATGCACAAGTTTTTAGCAGTGAAGTTTTTTTTTATGTTGAATTTAAGAATAGTTTTCATTTCGGCAAAAAGAAATAAAAAACAATAACAAATTTTTAATGCACAGGACAGAAAATAGGGCACAAGGCATTTCTGAGCTTTTTGCCCAGATCTGTCACTGACTTCTTGATTATATCTTGTGGGTCTGTTTTATGTTTTTAAGGTTAAAAAAATAAAAAATCAGTAATGCAAATGTTAAGAAGAGGTTTGATTCACTGCAGAGTGACCTGTCGGGTCTTGTTGCAGGCTGGGTTGAGAGACCTTCAGTGTATTTCACTCCTTCTCTATATCCATTCTTTTCTTTTCTTTTCTTTTCTTTTCTTTTCTTTTCTTTTCTTTTCTTTTCTTTTATTTTATTTTATTTTATTTTATTTTATTTTATTTTCTCTCTTTTTTTGGGTTTTTTTTTGTTTGTTTTGTTGTGTTTTGGTTTGGTTTTTTATGTACTCCCTCAAATCTGTTTTCTTCAGGGCAAATGCTCTATCTGGCTGTATGCAGCCAGCAAAGTAGCCATGCAGGACAGGGACATCTGTACTAGCTTTGAAGTACAGGTCTCATTACAGAGCACACTCCTACAGGTAAAGTCACCAGGCTTCTCTGAGAGGCATGAAGGACCATGCTGAACTGGTGGAGACACACTTAATATTTTGAGTTAGCTCAGAGCCATGATGCAATATGCACCATAGATGTGGGAATCTTCTACAGGATGGTATAAACACAACAGTCACTTCATTCTGCAGGGGACACAGGAAGGGCTGCTTACACTTCACTGATCCTTGTCACAACCCGCTCTTCCTGGTGAATTTGGGGAATGGGCAACAGGGTGCACACAGCCAATGTCACCAGAAAACAGCAAGAGGAAGGGTATGGAGAGAGAGTGCATGTGGAAGTCTCACAAAAGATGATAAGCTCTGGAGACTTGTGTTTCTCTTGAATCTGAGATAGCTGATAAACTCAGAACAGCAAGAGCCTGCAGATTGTCCAAGGCCATCACCTTGGCATAGCAAGAGCATCAGCACCAGGCTTTGTAACTCACACCAGAGTCAAGGAGGTGGTGGCTGCCATATGCAGACAGAGCACAGTCTACAGCGTTGATACAGGGAAGGAAGGGACTTCTGAACACCTTCCTAAAAGCGACTGGTGCATTACTATTGTTATAAATACGGTGAGCCAAATCGTAATAATAAAAAACCAAAAGTTATTTTTTGCGTTACAGCGAGTACGGAAACAGATAAAAACCAAAGCCACAATAAAGAACAATTTGATCGAATTGGGGGTGAAACGTGAGACAGGTCTGCACCGTGTCTCCCCTTCGTTCGCCCCAAAGTCCCAACACCAAGGTCCAGTTTTTATACTTTTTATTTTCCCTGGGGCAGGGTTTTCCTTTGTCCAGTTGTTCAGGTGTTGGTATTCATTGGCCCCTTTTGGGATTCTCATTTTTTCCGAGTGGGCTTAAGGAGAAACATAATGGTGTCTGAGTGTTCGCCGTAGATCATATTCAAGTTCTGAGTGGGTTTTTCAGGCAAACAGAGGAAGATGTTCATTGCAGATTCAATTCCATCTCTGGGCAGATGTCTCGACTATCAAGCATGCTGGTTCAGCTGAGCCACATTCATTCAAGTGCTGATGGCTCCAAATCTTCCCCCCAGCTCTGCCCCCCTCTCCTGTGGCTCTCGACAAATGTCTCTTTTCCTGCCTGTAATTCCTTTATTCTCTCAGGCACAAATTAATACACATGGATTATTTACAACACTATGAACCTCTGCTTCTCAGTGAATATCCCGAGTTGGCGTCCCCACTGCTGCTCTAGCTGGGTAAAATGAATGACTGAGAGGGGTAACTGAGAGGTAACAACAATTACCTGCTGTGAACAGTGACTGCTTTATTCTCTTATTAATAGTTGCATCACTCATAAAATGTGTTCCCATAAATGCTGGTGGTAATCTGTATCTCTGCACAACTTGTCTGGAAAATTTACCTCCTTCTCCCCCATAGTTGGAGACAAGCAGACAGTGTAAAGAAGATTCCATACTGTCCTTGTAGTGAACTGGGGAGGCAGGGATGATGCTCTGGAATGGGAGGCAGGAGAGAGGAAAGCTTTTACAGGGGCAGAGAAGGAGAGGCCAGAAACATACCCCAGGTATGACCCCACTGACCTGACCTAGAAGTCACTCATAACATCTAGGTCCTTACAGAAATATAATACTTACATTAACAATAATGGTAGCCTTAAATTACCAAACTCCTTAGACAGATGGTGCTACAGGCTGTTCTGCCTCTTTCATTTGGTACATACAGCACACATAAGTAGATAGTCATGTAAAGATTGCTAAGAATTCTTGTTCACAACTGACTTTTTGCAGAGACCAATTTTTAGATGCAATTTAATTTTTGGAAACAGGACATTTCAGTCCACAGAATTTTTATCTCACTAATAGATCTAATAGGCTCATAAATGAACAGTAAAATCTTTGCCTTTATATTCTCCAGCCCTGTTGCTAAGAGCTATATGAGTAACAAACTGTTCACATAAAATTTCACATTTTTCTTCACTAAAACCCCAACGGGAAGAAAAAAATAGTCTGCTGACATTGATTAAGATTTTGAAAAAGCTCCTACGGATTTGCCACACCAGGCTGCCAGTTTATAGTCTGGGAACATTATCACAGTTTCATTTCCACAACAAAAAGGCTCCATTCTTTTCTTCAAGGTTTGACCGTTCACCCTGTCCTTGGTGTTTTGCATCAGAAATGCACTTGTGTTGTCAGCCTCTCTATTAGCACTCAATTATCAAGTGTGCCAAAGAAAAGTAAAAGAAAAGGACAAGTGTCTAACAGGTTACTATAGTTTCTTTTGTCCTCTCACAATTTGTAGGCTTCGGGCATTTAAAAATGTAATTAACATTTGTGCATATGATAAATTTAAAAAATGGGTGAAGTTTTCACACTTGAATGTTAACCATTTCCATTGACTGTTACCAGTAAATTTTAATGACTGGTAATTTTTACTCTACAGATTTTTGTCAGGCTATACTGCTGATAGGTTGTACTAAGCAGACTATACCAAGTTGGGTGGGAGTGTTGATCTGCTGGAAAGTAGGAAGGCATTGCAGAGGAATCCAAACAGACTGGATTCATGGGCCAAGACCAACTGTGTGACGCCCAACAAGTACTGGGGTCGTGCACTTGCATCACAGCAATCCCATGCAATCCTACAGGCTGAGGAACTGTGGCTGGAAAGGTGCCCTTGGAAAAGGACCTGGGGGTGCTGGTCAACAGTGACTGAACATGAGCCAGTGTGTGCCCAGATGGCCAAGAAGGCCAATGGCATCCTGGCCTGGATCAGAAACAGTGTGGTCAGCAGGACCAGGGCAGTGATTGTCCCCCTGTTCGCAGCACTGCTGAGGTCAAGCTCGAGTGCTGTGTCCAGTTCTGGGCCCCTCAGTACAAGGAGGACCCTGATGTTCTGGAATGTGGCCAGAGAAGGGCAGTGGAGGTGGGAAAGGGTCTGGAGCACAAGTCCAATGAGGAACTCCTGAGGGAGCTGAGGGTGTTTATCCTGGAGAAAAGGAGGCTCAGGGGAGACCTTATCACTCTCTACAACTCCATGAAAGGAGGCTGTGGGGTTGGTCTCTTCTCCCAGGCAGCAAGTGACAGGCTGAGAGGAGATAGCCTCAAAACTGTGCCAAGGGAGATACAGGTTGGATATCAGGATGAATTTCTTCATGAAACGGGTTGTTAAGCATTGGAACAAGCTGCCCAGGGAGGTGGTGGACTCACAATCCTTGGACGTGTTCAAGAAATGACTGGACGTGACATTTAGTGTCATGGTGTAGTTAACAAGGTGGTGATTGCTCAAAGTCTTGACTCGATGATCTCAGAGGTCTTTTCCAACCTAAATAATTCTGTGATTTTACAGACACAGAAAAGGAAACAACCATTTAAGTATTCAGCGTAAAATAAAAGGTATTTTCCCTCCAAAACTAAAAGAAAAGAATTTCAGTTATTGCAGGCTGGTAGGTGGGAGGCATCTTGCTAACATTACATATTGCTAATTCTTTTTTCTCTCACTGCCATTTTATACAGTCACTTGGTCACAAGCTATGGAAATGTGTGAATAATCCACTTCTGCTATGCCAACTTAACACCGCTCCATAAGGAAATCAAATATGACCTTGGCAACATCTGAAGGTATGGCAAAATTAATGCAGTGGAGAGCAGAGAATGGAGACATCATGCAGCCAGAGATCTCACATGACAGTGCTCTTCCTCCAAAATGCCCCTGTTAAATTCCAGAACAGACTACTTGTTAATGGAAAATATAATTTTACAGTTGTTCTACAAGGACTCCAGAGGTTTTAGGGTTGTCTAGTTTAAAGCATTATGGTATCTGTATCACAAAACCGTGTATCACAGGTGATAGCCTGGTTGGCAAACTCAGCAGCAAATCCAATAACAATTGCATTAGCCCCTGGTGCCAGCATTTGCAGGTCAGAGGAAGGTAACAGAGCACCAGGAAATCTGCACTGTGCATGTTCTGTGGTAGTAACCTGAACTTCATTCTCTGAGGCTGACAGGGCAATGCCTAAGAAAGGTGCTAGTTCACACAGTCCTTAAAAGTGCACTTGAGGTTTAGTCTCCTGGAGGACATTATACCAATTAGGCTTAGAATGACACAGAATTAAGTCAACACTACTGAATTTTGTTGATGTGTCTCTTTAAAGACTGGTGCCCAAGAGAAAAAAAAGAATGCTGTGACAGAGAATTTGAAAGTAAACACCTCAGCATTTTAATAACTGCAAAAGCCATTTTTTTGCTGGAATGCCATGAACATTATTGCTGTAAGATAAAGTGAAGGATGGTCCTATAAACAATACATAAAAAGACAAAGACACTACTTGTCACACTGCTTATTTCAGGGCTAAAATTCTGGCTACAAGTTCCAATTTCCCTATTTTAATGTTCCCACCTGGCTTCTGCAGGGAAATGCTCACTTTTTATCATGAAAGAATGACACTATACCTTCATCTAATACAATTCATATAGGGAACAAAGAAAATGTGTCTTCCTGTTACCTTTTTGTTCCTCATCTACCTGGACTGGTGAGACAAAAGTATACTAATTGCAGATCACTAACACTGATATGAGCCTTTCTGGAAAACACTGTAAATAAATCAATGTTTAAACAAAGGTATATAATAAATTCAGTTGAGAAGCCTCACTGCATTGCATTTCTCCATGGCCTCTCTAGTCTATAGGATTTCTAGTATATCTGCTAGTGCAGGTGTGACCAACACAAGAGCATTAAAGGCATTCATCTGCCTGCTCATGTCAGAGATAAGATGAAGAAACAGAACCTAGAATATTTAATTCTCCCTAAATGAAGTCTGGGAAGAAAGGACAATAAAATTAAGAACTTGAGAGTAAAAAGAAAAAAAAAAAAAAGTAGGGGGTGGGGAGGGGGAGAAGAGGGCTGAAGAACAGGCAGCAGCTTGTAGGTAAATTCTCAGAGGTTCTTGGAGGGACAGATTTTCCAATGCATTCAAAAAGGGTTACAGGTTTGGACTCATGAAGCAGGTGAAATGATTCACATTGGATGAAGATACGATTAGAAGAGAAAGTGAAGATGAGTTTAGCAAATTTGTTTTAGGATGATTAGAAATGGGCGCAGAAAAGGATATATATTTTGGCAATAGAGATAAATTGTCATGAATAGGCTTTGTAATGCTACATAGAATAAAGTAATTATATTAAATAAGTGAATAGATGGAGAGACAGAGAGAATGACAAAAGAACATCCCAGGGACAGCTAAAGAAAATCTCATCTAGTGACAGTTTGAAATGGCAAGGTAACACCAAAGAAGCTATGTCAGAGACAAAAATTCACAAAAGGAGGGAAAACAGAATTCTAAGCAACAGAAATGTTTGGGGAGGATGAGGTGGTCAAAATAGAGACTATAAAGATAAAAGAAGGAGGATCAAGGGTGAAAACTTGAACAGATAGTGGAGAGGGAGTGGATCTACCAGAGGAGGTGCTGAAGAGAACAGTGTTTGATACTAAAGCAGAAAGCAGAGAGTACAGCTCACCAAAAGATAAGATGGAAAGAAAGAAGATGTGGGGAAGTGCCAGTAGTTCTGAAGACTACATTAAGGGGCATCCAAATTGAAAGAAGCTCTCTGGCTTGGCTGGGAAAGAACACAGGTGAAGGGGGTCTCCATAGATACTGAAACTAGATAAAACAGAAAGTTTGACAAATACAAGAGAGGAATGAATATTTGGAAGTCTAATTGGGTGTGTGAAAAGCTCAGTGGGAAAGTGAAACTACGGTTTCAAGCTGACTGAAAAAAGCTGGAGAAGAGAGGCAGGGCAGCAGAGAAACTGTTGAGGAATAAAAGAACAAAGGGCATTAGGACTGTGTCAAACAAGGAGTAGAGAGGAAACACCAAAGAAATCTTACCTTCCAAGGCAGAGAAAGCAAGATGAGTTTGGATTTAATTGAGAGTAAACAGGGGAAGTAGGAAAATCAAAGTAGTTTTAATTGTCTTAGAGCAGATTTTGCTCTTTAATACTAGCAAAGGATTGCACACCTTAAAATTGTCATTTGCAACTGCAGGATCCAGAAGTCTCAGTAGATGCATACCCATATATTAAATTGATGTTACAGGTGACCTTGCTTTCTGAAGGAGAGATGAGATTAATTTCTATGGAAGCCTTCCAGCCACTAAAAGCACAGTTGAACTAGACAAAATATCATAAAATCTGCCTCAGTTATGGGGCAATCTAGCCATTAGCACTGGGATGAAAACATTTTGGAGAATGATTAGTGTTGAATAACAGATTTATAGCCCCAGGAACTGCAGAATAAAACTCTATGAGAACCCCCATTTTCAGACTTTCTTCTTCTGAGGAGAGTACAAAACTACTGGGGCCATAGCAGCCGAGTATCAATGCAGGCTGCTTTTGCTCAGTAACTAGAAGATTGACTTACTTGGTGTGGGTTGGATGGAGAACTTGTGCCTAGATTATTAGTTTAGGAAGTCAGCACAGATCTTTCATGGTTTTTCAGTTGTGAAATGATCATGACAAAGGAGCCCAACTCTCAATTTCCAAGCTATTTGTGGCTTACCAGACAGTTGATGTTGCTCAGAAGGGCTGCTGATGAGACAAGCTCTACTTGCACATTGGCACCAACTATTTTATGCCCTGGTTCCTTGACAAGGTGATAATGATGTAATGTGCTGTGCTTGCACTTGAGTGCTACACCTGTACTGCCACGGAGGCTGCAGGCCCCTGATAGATGCAGCTGATGCCTTGGAAAGCCTACCTAGAACAGAGGCTAGACAAAGTTAAAAGAATAAAGTAGTTACTTATTAAAAGGCCTTCAAAGGATATACCTTGGGCAATGCAAAGCCTCACAGAGGCTACACCCAAGATGGATGGTGGTCATAAGTGTCACAGATGGATATAAGTTTGGTCTGTTTGCATATCAGAGGTTAATTGTCCAATTATAGCTTCAGGTAATGAAGTAATATTTCCCTGGTTTGCTTCCCTGTGATTCACTTTTGTTTACTCTTTTTGGGGCCTGAGGTCAATTGTGTGACCTTGGTTCCCAGGCTCAGGATTGTTTAGTCTGACCAAAATGTGAAGAAAGCTAACTAGCATTCTATATAGAGTTCAGAGTTATACGATAATGCAGGACAGAATCTGAAAAAATGTACAAGCTAAAAACATAAGGCATCACAGTAAGTTTGCCTGAGACACTAAAATATCCATCACTGCAATGGCAGCAGCTGCTGTTGGTCACACCCTCACATGGTATGCAGTCAAGTGTTAGCAGGGCTAACAGCATTGCCTTAGATGGATATGGAAGTTGACCCACAGTAATCCACTAAGGCTGTTATGTTTTAATCTGAAATATAAAAGTGAATTTATGTATCCAGCATAAAAAATGTGAGAGCACTCTCCAGCACTCTCCATAACCAACCAGAAATATATCCCTGCAAATTACACCTAACTCCTCTGCCACAGGATGAGATAAAGAAATTGTAAAATGAGCTTTCTAAATATATTGCTCTCTTTTGTTTGAGTAGAAGAGTAGCAAATAATAAATCACATGAGAATACAAAGAGCTTTTTAAAGAAATCCACCTGCTTAAGTATGCCATAGCATAATTAAGTTCATTTAACAGGGCAATGACTTGCCTCTTCTACCTAGCTTCTTGCAGGCTGATCTTGGTAAAACAATACATTTTTAAGAAGAAATCACTCTTCAGATCACTCAAACAAAAAGACTGAATTTTATCTGCTTTGAAAATTAATATTTTTTTGCAACACGAGACCAGTAACACAGCAGTCAGCTTTCTATTTTGAAACAGCATAAGAGAAGGAGGCTTTCAGGTTTGTTTTTTGTTTTGTTTTGTTTAGCAATAATTACAGATTATTTATGGTTTAAATAGAGAAACAGCCTAGCCTTGTTAGGAACCTGGGTTGACAAAAACTTCAGAGAATCTATACAAATCTATACATTAATACATTTGATGATTAATAGTGTATGAATTTCTCACAATTCAGATCAACTTATGTCTACTATATAGAGAGGCAAGAACTTTTGTAAAACTTCTAGTCAGAAGAAGACCCAGAATCTCTTTCCAGAAAAAGCACGGTTTCTCTCAATTGCACCATTCTATCCTAGAGGAAATACAGAAAGATATAATTCCCCTACTCTTGCCTCTCATCTATATGTTGATAGAACTTCTACTTTGCTTTTGAAATCCTCACTCTGAGAAATGTAAAGGAAATATAAAAGGATGACAAAATCTGTCAGATGAGATTTACCACAAAATGCTTGAAAGACAAAAGCATGCATGATTGATGAAAAGGCATGGCATCCTGAGATCCATCAGAAATTTAGAGAGAAGATGCATTGCATACTTCTCACAACCCTGCAGGTTTTCCCATGACTCAAAAATCAGTCATCTCAGCTGAAAAATATTCTGGGCACTACAAACTCAGGACAAACCCATGTTGGATTTTAATGATCGAAATTCATTAATAATGGCTGGCTGGTAAAAAAACCAGCTGTGGTCCAACTGCAAGGCCCTGTGAGATCATTCCTGCATGGAAAAGCCAACATAGAATTTGACCGTGTACTCAATGGTGATCGATGGTGGCTCTCCAGGAGCTAAGAACCACACAGGTACAAAGCTGCAAGGTTTTCTTGTAACACATAATGTTACTAGGGCATCTATACACTGATGGCACATGGTAACTTGTAGTTTTGAAATTTTCATTGTATTTGTTCTACAAGTCATCATAGGATTTTGCTCTTCAACTTCCTTATGATGTCACCTTTAGGTACCAGCTAAGTGACAAAACGCTGTACATGATCATTTTACAAATGAGGAGAATTAAACCTAAGGAGAACAAATGGAAGGATTCTGAGATTTGCATTTCATTTATTTTAAAGCTGCTAAAATTCTATTTAAATCTAATTGTACACCTTAAAAAATTAGGATATACTTATTTTAACATCATAATCTGTGTGGAACCTACAAATTTTTACTTTGTGCTTATAGTTTCTTTCCTATTACTAACCCTTTCTTCAACCTCACCTGACCTGGCTGGGGTTAAGACTGTCCGAGACTCTCTTTTTCCCAGGAGAGAGGAGAAAGAGAGTGAGTAGATGGAGAGACAGAGAGAATGTCTGGCTCTTGAGAGCCACAGACAGACAGGAACTACAATACTCCTCACATGCCTCAAGGCCAGGAGGAAGGACCAAGTAGAACAACGCAGAGATGGGCAAAGGACAAGGAGTGTGCATATCACATGGGTACTGCCATCTAATGATCCTGATGCTGTTGCTTAGTAAACTCAGTATCACTTCTCCCACTGTATTTTGTTTTGTTGCCCATCACAACCAAACCACTTGTCCCAGTTCTGTTATGCTGACTGTCCTCCAGTGGGAGGACAGCAAACACCAGACAAACATTTTCTGCAAAGCCCGTTCAAGTGGCTTTCCACAGAGCTCACCCTCAGGGCTGTACAGCTGACCCTGTTGACCAGTGGTGTAGTGTTGCCCTGTTTTCTGCCTCTGTGCAGAAGTTTCACATGTAGCCTTCTGATAACAATGTGTATTCTTAGAATGTTTGCATTCTTCTCCTCTGAGAGAATTGAGTGATGGTGCTGCCCACCAAACAGGTTAAGGGGTGGCGAGTTTTGTAGCCAATCCCTTGACCTCTGTACATATGTATAAATAATGGAGTCAGATAAAATGTAAATAATAAAGGTAGAGAGTTGATCCCTTCACTGCTGCTGTGTCTGCCTGCTCTCTTCCTGTCCCTAAAGGGGGACACACCCAGCCTCAGCTAGTGACCAGTGATCCCCCGAATGAGAGGGGACCGCAGCAGCCACGAACCACAAGTGGTGACCCCAAGACGTGCCAGAGCAACAGTGTAGGCTTTTCCCTCCATCCCTAGCTGGTCACAGACACCATACACAGAAACACTGTGTACTTGCCAAGCTTGGGATCCGGGGGTTCAGGGAGCTGAGGTTCATTATGGAGAATGGCTGCACTGGGTTATTGGCATTGCAGAGCTGGGAGCAAGGTGATTTATTCCCGAGACAGGGCAAAACTGGAAGAGTGCAATGGGCAAAGCATGGGTGTGTGCACAGAACTTTATGACAGGAGATGGGTGAAGTTTGCCAGGCTGTCAGCAGCAGGGGGAGTTGGCATGTAAGGACACCGTACCTTGAAGATCTGTCATGCTGTACAGCCTCTCACTGACCAAAGAAGTTTTAAAACCAGCTTTGCCCTACTATGCAAGGATTTAAAGCATAAGCTCTGACATTAATCCTGAGCATTATCCTAATCTTCAATATTAAATAGCTGCCATTTTATTTCAACTCTACAGGGATTCTCTGAATTTCTTTCATTAGGAATGGCTAAAACAGTTCAGATACCCCTGGCATCAGTCTTGCATATGTAGTGTATACTGAGACTTCTTTTTTACTCCCTCAGATTTATTCTGGTGTAAAACTGACATCACAGAGTAGCAAGTCTCCAGCCTCTGTGTCTGAGTTACCAGACCTTAGCTTGAGTATAGAAAAAAATAAATCAATGTATCTGTTACATATTTCTTGTTTTTCTTATCTCCAGAGGCAAAATCATTTTGGAAAGTTGCCCTAGAAAGCAGAAAGACCATGTGTATTCAGCTTTTGTGATATTTGTTGTTTATTGCATCAGAAGATTACACAGTAATCCCTCCCCCTCCCCCAAAAAAATCCAAACAATAATAATATCCAAGTGTTACAGCTATCTGAAGAAAAACATCTTCAGTGAAGACTTTGCCATGAATTAGGAGGTGATAGAGAGGTTAATTTGGATGTAATTCTTAAGGTTGATTTTTGACTGAGAGCAGCACTACTGAAGAAACCACATTAAAGCTCTCTGATAGAACTTTACTTCGATCACTAGCAAAGGTTCTCTCAGCAAAGCCATAGCAGTGGTCCACAGCTCCCAGGGAGCAGGGCCTGTGAGCAGCTGATGCAGGCATTGCACACATGTAGTCTTCAGCAGCACAGCCCGGAAGGGTGCTGAATTGTTGCTCTGCCCTCTGCTCTCCCATCATCACTCCTTTTTGTCCAAAAAAAGGTTCATGAAGATGACTTTGTGCCTGCCTCCAGCCCCAAACGTCACCGTTTTCTCCTGGTTTCTAAAAGGATATGCAAATATAACCTTTGATAAGAACTTTCCAAATCTAAGCTCTATGAAAAACAGTTATGCTTAGTGAAAACATTATTTCTCTCCATTCTTATTCATGCTGCAAAATAACAGCACACACAATGACAAGGGCCACCTCCTTCCCTCTGAACAAACATATGCTGACACTCAAGTGGTTGTGGTTAAACTGATGAGTGAGCTGGAAGTACAAACTGCTGGCACAAAGGGGTTCAGGACCAGGCATGTGTTTCTCACAGCTGTTACCCAGTAAACATGAGATTTGTTTTTTGTCTCTCTGTTTGAAAAGACACTTCCTTTTTTTGAAATCGTTGCTAGCTTTGAGAAAAATAACACACTTAAAGCTTTCTTTGCACACTGTAAGGGAACACAAACAACAATGTTAAGATTACAAACAACATTTAAGACATTCTCTGCCAGTCACCTTTAAAAACCTGTTATTTTCTGTAAAAGGATTCTGCTGCATATTTTTTCCCATTAAATCTCTTATATCTCAGGTCTTCTCAGTTCTCTGTTTCTCCTAGGTGGGGAGAAGTATGTTAACAATGTAATATGTCAGGGATGTGATGTGGCATACTACTTCAGCACAGTTTTAGGAATCATCTGGGCTGAAGTCAGATATCAGTTTATATTCAATGATCATCTTAAAAGGTGTGTTACATTCTTTGGAGAAAATGAGGGGGAAAAAAAAGATTAAAAAATACCATGGAAGTAAACTGTAGACATACATACTTTTTCATAAAGATACATTAAAAATATGCTAAAAGGCCCAAAAATATGGAAGTTCTCTTCTGTACTCATATGTCTTTTCTGATAGGTGTTCAAATCAAGATCTATTTGATGAAAATAGAGCTGCTATGATAACAGTCCTTTTCTACATTGAACTGTCATCCTCACTTACATTTTCATTGCCTGTCATACAGATCTCTTCCTAAGATGTACATCTGCAGCCAGCACTATCAGTGGTAATGTCTCTCTAAACTTTCCAAATGTACCTTTATGTGGTCATCCATGTTGCGTTTATCTTCACATTTTTTATTCTAAAAGTTGGCCAGAGGACTTCTCCAGTCAGTGGAGGGAGACAAGTGTCTTCACAAGGCAGAGATAGACACCTCTAGAAGTGTGTTTGGCACCAGTAAGAGGAACTGCTTTCTGGATGAGCCTGTGTCAGCTCACTAAATGTGGAGACAGCTAGCTGAGACAAGCTCAGCCTCTACGTGCCAGAACATGGGGGAGATGAAGCTCACCACAAATGTAACGTTGCACTGGGGCTGCTGTAAGGCTCAGATTCACTCCAGTTTTGTTTAGGTGAAGTTCCTAGGTAACTATGGGAGAAGTCATTTGCCTGAAGGACTTTCTATAAAGACTAGAGAATGACAGGCACATCCTGAGAGAGAGCCATACCACAGGACTGCACAGAAGAATGTGAGAAAAACACTCAAATTCCATCTAGGCCACCAAAGACCCACTGAGAGACTACAGCCAAACCAAGTGTGACCCTATTCCATTTCAGGCAACCTGCACAAGAGGTTAGCATAATGTGTGATGAATCCCAGCTAAACTCCACTAAACTGGATTTTCACATGTAATGTACAGCACTAAATATATTGTCTTACCTTGACGTAAGGTAAACAATACCTAACACTAAGTATAAGGCAAGTTCATAATTGCCTGAAATGGTAGCTCTTAGAGACTTTTTTTTTTAATAGCAGAGGAAACCAGATGTTGACTTCATGGAGGTGATAAACTGTTTTAAAAACGATACTACAATAGGATTTCAGCTGTTCAAACAGATTCTGCTAAGTCATCTGTCTATGTCCAAGGAGAGAATCTGCCCTTAATGACCATGCTTCTGCTTATTTTTAACTGGAAACTTTAAAAGTATCAGTCAGCATGAAGTATTGGATCCAAGTGGTCACCTGCTATGTTTATTAATTTCAGTACGGAGCCATTTAGCTTTGGTTTTTGATGTTCAGGTCTGTGCACCATATTCCCTGATATTTCTGCTCATAGTAATGTGGTGCATGAAGATATGCACAGAGCTTGTGTGTCGGACCAAAGTTACTGAAGTGTTTCTGTTCCAAAACATCAAAGTCAAGAGTCCAAACAAGTATCAAACTAGCACAATTCAAACTTGACCTGTAAAGTCAAGTTGGTATGGTTTAGCATTCTTGTCCACCCCACACACTCTGAGCAGCTGTAACACCACACTCAGGGTAAGGAGACTCAGCTGAATGCAAAAAATACCTTTTTTCACCAGTCTTCCAAAGTCCAAGCCCTACTCTGAAGTGCAGTTCCTTGGTTATTTCTGTGTTCGCTGCTTTAACTGCTGTTACCTCAGTCTTGCTAGATCATAAAAGTACAATCAACGCTGCTGTTAACCTAGACTGGACTCCACTGTGCAAAGACCCAAGGCCAGTTTAGTCCAGTCCTTCAGCTTAATTCTGCAAACCTCATTAGTTAAAACCAGATTCCCACCTCCTCCTTCTCCTTACTAAACAGTCATGCAGGAGATACCTAATGTACCTGTTCATTCATTTTCTTTCATTACTAAGACAACAGCTTTCCACTGATATTTGAGGAAAACATAAACAAATAATACATTAGGATAAATTATTAATATGAAGTAGTGCAATTCATGCAAGTAAATACGACTAATAGCTACTTTTCACACATGGTGGAGATTTCTGCGCTTCAAAATAATGTTGCTATAATTACTATTAATATTACTATCATTAGGTTTCATAGAAATCGACTTTGGGGCTCTCCCTGGGTCATTGTGGACATTTTCCCATCACCACTGATTTGCAAGTGCTTTCCTACAGTCTGATTTTTTTTTTTTTAATGTGCTAAGGTAAACTTACCTTGCTTTGAAAGTACATTAAAACCAAATCTATAACACCGTGTGATGTTTAACTGCTGGAAGCCGAGGATATTATGTACAGAAAGTTTACTGGAAAGCTCAGAGCTCAGGGATTTGTACATATTAGTTACAGCATCTCTAGGAATATTTATACTTTGAATCAGAACTCAGGTGGGTTTTTGTGATATCAATTTTATCTCCAAAGGACTATTATCACAATAAAAGGCAAATGATATTGGTTTGTTCCTATGTAAGAAAAACTTAATTTTCATCAAAAATAATGTGCTGACTTGCTGAACTTCTCTGCTGGGTTTATGCAAAACCTTATTCTGGGTATACATAGAGACCTCAGAATAGAATGTGAGGGGGTGTGTACACATATATGGCTTTCCTTCTCAAAACATTACAGTGGTAACGGCAAGAAAAAAACTGGGATTGTCGTGCCCCAGTTAGCCTGTTATATGTTCACACTAATAGATATAGTTACTAACTGGAAAAACAGCTCTTGATGTTGAGACTGTAATGTATTGGTTGGAGATAAGCAGGAGTTTCTAGACTGAAACTAGAACATGCATAGGAAAGTAGGCAGGTGATGTCAAGCAAAGTCAATTTGTCTCTTTCTTGCAATAGACAGAGTCACAAGAGAGGAAAAATAGTCATTTATCACATGTTAAGCAGTTCAGATGTGTTTAGCAGCTTTAGTTTTCTAATGACTTGAAGCAGGAATTTGGAGTCTGGCATAATATAACCATGATCCTACAGATCTGTGTTTGGCTTTCTCTGTGAAATGCTGCCTACAGCAGAGCAAGCTGATAGCCTGAATTTGAAAGGAAATGAGGATTATTTAATTAAGTTCACTGCCAATCCTTCCCTAATAAGTTTTGAAACAGATGGCCATTTGAAAAAAAAAGAAAGTAAATGGAATTGAAGGCTCTGCAGTCGAAGTTCCTGGAAGATTTTGGAATGCAAAAAGAAGGAAGGATTAAATATTGCATAGCCAGTGGAGAAGACAAGTGAGCTCAAGTTACCTGTTGTGTTTGGCAGCCCCTCAGAAGCAATATTTAGATTTGAAATTAGTGCATGCAGCTTTTTTTTAATATAACTATTAAGGGGAGCATGAAAGCTCTTCCAGCAAATGAAAATTGATTCTAAAATACCTACAGCATGATCCATGGAATTAGCATCCCAGTACATCCAAGGAACCAGCATCCTGGCAGCACAGAATCAGCCACAGTATATGTTTCCTCTTGCTCTGCCCAAGGGAGAAAACTGAGGACAAACTGGGGGGAAAAAAAGCCTTGTAGGAAATGAGGGAGGAACATTTTGAAAAAAGAGGAAGTGCTAGGGGCTGTGAGAGAGGATAGTGCTCTCCCAGGTGAGAGTAGAGTGAACATGTAGTAACAGAGACAAAATTGATAAGACATGAGATTTAAGTATTTCTGCATGTTCATTTTTAATGTGTATTCCTGCTTATTAAATATAATATTTATATAAATATAGTATGTATATGTATATAGTATAGTACTATACATAAGCATTTTCACTGACCTGAGCTTTTGCAAATATACATATACATCTATATACAATTGATCTGTATATATACATATTTAGGTCTGATTAACCCCACTTTATCTCAATATCAGGCACATAAAGTTATTTCTAGTAGTAATAGGAAGGGCACACAAGAGGTAGAAATTGAAAATTCTGTTTTCTCTAGTAACTCTAAGATGAAATTTCGGGTTGCAGTATTTGGATTTGAAATTACTGCTTGTGTTTTTTTCATATAACTATTATAGTGAGCATGAAAGCTCCTCCATCATATTACAACTGATTCTAAAATATCTACAGGATCACTGGAGTCAGGAATTCCTTCATGTTTTGCATCACCTCAAAAAGAAAGCAAGCTTGAAAAATGTTTTGCTATGTAACAGACGAGTTTGCAGACCTACAAGGAAGGAAGACCAATATGGTAGTGCCAATTTATTTTACTGCATTTTCTATTGCTGTGCATCATATTTTACTTTCTCCTACTGTTTTCATGTTGCTGCTATTTCTACTAGACAGTGTATATTCTATACTAAAATTTGTTTTCTGTATTAAAATTTGTTTCATAATATCACAGAATAAAACACTGACTAGTAATATTTGTCAATAGAAGATGCTGGAAGCCCTGAAGTAAAGAATTGTGGGGCAGACAGTTTGGAGACCAACCTGCATACAGGAGAAAATGTTCCCTTGTTTTCCTAACACAGGAGTAGTGGTTTTATGTAATGATATACAGGGTTTATAATACTGCAGAAAAATCTGTCTAGACGTGTGGATATTATATACATAAATAACAAGTTTTTTACCTACCTTATTCAGCCCTTGACCTAAGTCTGGTCATGAGTGCCCTGGGTCAGTCCTTGCATTAAATGCTTCATGTTTTCTTTAATTAATTTTATAAATATTGCCTTCTAATTGTATGGAAGGTTCCACTGCAAGCTTTTGCTAGTGGCTAAATTTATCAGCCTATTACAGACTTGAGACAGGCTACATTCTCATCTCCTTCTCAATCTTGTCTCTTTATTGATTTTATTTAAGGCTAGAAGGCCAAGTTTACAAACTAGTCTAAGAAAACTTGAGGTAGATAAATTCTACCAGACCCTTCAAATCCCAAAGATATAAATAAAACTTTTTCCATTGATCTTTGGGGATAACACCTGGAGACATAAAAATCCCTTCTGTTTCCTGCCACCCTGGGTTTGCACTTGGCTAATGGTGTATATTTTCCTCCTGTATCACTTGTCTTACAGTACTCCTTGCTTAACCACCACTCAGACCCAAACTCTCTGTCTTTTGATCACAGTTTGATTGCTTTGCTCCTTTGCTGACTAGATTCTCACAGCTTACAGGGAGCTGTGATTGAGAAAGCAGTTCAGAACTAGGCCTAGCAGAGTATAATTTAGGAACAAATATAATAATCTCCATCACAGTATGAATATACAAAAAGTTACAATTCAGAAAAATTGTTAATGCTTTTTTTTCTACTGAAATGATACCAAAACAGCTTATGCACTTCTCAGCTATGTGTATTTGAAATGTGAATGCTCTTCCTGAATTATCTGTAAAGATTTAGGAAATAAAATCACAGGTTTTAGGACTGTCAAACAGGAAACCATCTGCCAATCCTGTTATATTACCTCCTTTACAAACTAACCAATTTTTGTATGGAAAACAGTTCTGGAGTTCTTTTGACTCTTAAATTTCCTATCCTAGAATCACAGTTTTCTCACCTTTGGAAATTTTCATTTCTAGCCTCAGTTTCCTTGTGAAGAAGTTATCCATGTTTGTCCTTGAGTCATTGCCGCTAGTTGGCTGAAGTGAATTTTCACCTTCACTGGCATTTACCTGTCTTGCCAAAACCAAACTGTATTGTATCCCTCTCTGGTTTTGTATCATGAACTTAAATACAACAATCCTTTTTATTCTCTTGACATAAATGGGTTCTCTCTTCTCCTGACTCTCTCAGTACTCGCGCCTCCCAGGCTGAACTGTTAACCTGTTCCTGGCACAACTTTAGCCCACACCGTGCAGCTTTCCTGTGGACAACACATGGCTCAAGGGACAGAGCAAGTCATGGGCATTTCCAGAAGATGCTTTGGGATGGATCCTGGACTTCTGCTTTAGGTGTGGCACTTGGGAAGACGCGAGTCATTTTAACCTTATGAGACATTTATTTTCATATGAAGGCATAACCACAACATTTCAGACATCAATGACACTTCATTTAGATGCTGGAGATACTCTGACTCAACTGATGATTGCATTTTCTGTTTTCATGAACATACCACATATATGATGCCACATCAACTGACCTTTTGTGGTTGTGACTCTTAGAAGCTGCTTTGGTGTTCACTTCAACTTAACTATAGCTGAAGTAATTTCTGATCACTTATTTCAAAAGTATTTTTCAATGACCCACCTTTTCAATAACATGACAACACAGAGTTAGTCTTACATAGTACCATTTCTGATGGGCTCTGTAAATGTTTGATTTATGTTCTTTATAATACCAGGCTCTGAAGTATCTACACTTTAACATTTGTTCTCCAGAATGACAGGCACTGTAATGAGTTGCATCTATGTTTAAATCGAAATCTGAGGGGGAATCTCCAGCAAATTTCATCTACTCCCTTCAGGAAACTTCTTGCCCTTTTTAGGAATCAGTCATCAAAAGGAACAGTAATTAGTAAATTAGTAAAACTAATTTTTTTTTCTTTTCGAAGTTCCTCTTATAGGGAATATCCACTTATGGGCTTTAGCATTTAGCTATCTGTTCCACTACAAACTGTCTTTAATATTTCTTCTGAAAAAGTGATTTCAAATTATTTCTTTCTGAACATTTTATGCTTCACAAAGATGATTGCTATTCACTATATTCCTGTTGTTCCTATATCATCTCGATTCATATTCTGCATTGGTTGTTCTCGCTTTAGTGCAAATTCCTTATAATTACTGTACAGATACTTCAGTTGCTTTTTACTGTTAATAGAAAAATTCTCAGACAGACAAGACCCTGTCCTTGTTAAAGCTTCTTTTAATTAATATAAATATATCCTTCTCGCGATGAATGTCTTCCTAATCTTTAACCTATTCTTTTTCTGTCTGTGTACTTTTCAATCAAATTTGGTTTTCTTTCTGGTAAAACCAGATGACTTTCCCACTCTTTGCAATTTTTCTCACTTCATCATTCCCATAACAGGCTCCCAAAAGGCCAATATCCCTGGTGCTCAGTACTGAGCATAAATGTTTTCTTGAAGACAGATATCCCAAAGTCTTTTTTTTTCCTTTTCTTTTCACAAAGACAATTCCTGTCACTGTCACATAATTACAGGAAAGGCAAGCTGCAGAAGTTACTGCAGAGCATCAGATCCAACCAGATCATCAAATCTAACCATGCTGTTCAAGGTAAGGGCAGATAACAGGCTTCGGAAGCAGCAGCAGGAAGTATCAAACATGGGAGAAGAGCAATAGGAATGACCTAGGAAAAGGAATGTAGCACCTCATTATGGAGGCTGTCTGGATCCACATGAATGACAAGAAGGTAGTCAGACTGCTCAAGCATCATTTACCTTTAATGAAATGATTTACCTTCTACAATGAAACCCAGATAGATGAGAGGATAGCAGTGGATATTGTCTCTCTTGACTTCAATAAGGCTTTCTACACTGTCACAATGTCCTCATAGGCAAACTCAGGAAGTGGGGACTGGATGAGTAGACAGTGAGGTGGACTGAGAACTGGCTGAACAGCAGATGCCAGAGGGTCATAATCAGTGGCATATGCTGTAGTTGGAGGCCTGTCACTGGTGGTGTTCCCCAAAGTTCAATACTGTGCCCAGTATTGTTTAACTTACTGATTACTTGGATGAAGAGTGCCTCTGTGATGGACCAAACTTTGACTGGATGGGCTGTGACCTATTGTTTGCCAAAGTGGGTTTGTTCCAGCTGAGAGAAAATGCTGATAAGAAGCCGATTCTGCAAGGTGGGGTAATGCTTGTTATATTCTTATCTCCCCCCTCCCAGTAAAGCATAATTGCATCTGAGAGTGCAAAACTCCCACAAGAGAGGTGTTGGATCATTCCCACATATATGTAGAATATATACATGGGAATTATATATAAAACAAACATATCTAACCTGTTGGACTCTTTGTTGCATGGTCCCCCACTCCCAACAGATTAAGACAGTTAAGACTGCAAGGACACTGAAATTGCAACTGTTAAGTCTTGTCACTGGATCCACAGGAGGTGATATCTTCCCTCTCCACTATCTGGTCTTGTCCCTTCCTTCTTTTTCTTTCTTTTCCTTATATTTTTCCTCATGGTACTTTTATATAATTATAGAAAAACAAAATGACTACTTCTCTCCTTTCTCTTGCAACCAAATTGTTTTAAAATAAACCTGCCTCATACATACACCTGTTATTCAGTGTCATTTCATTCTAATTCACCCCAAAGGGTCTATTAACAAGAACCTCAGTTCCTCTGCCTCAGAGGCAGGACATAACAGCCTCCTCAGTAAGTTTGCTGAGCTGGGAGGAGTGGCCCATTCCCTAGAGGGTATTGAGATTAGCAGTTCATTATGATCCTAACACACAGATAGCAGCTTCTTAGGACAAAAAAGAGTGAGTACATGCTGACATTTCATAGAGGTGAGATGTGGGATAGGACTGAAAATCTCATTGCTTAGATGCTCTAAAGGATAGAGAAGAGCATGGGTAAAAATCAGCTTCATCTCTCAACCTAAACAGAGACCAGGAGACGAGATGAGGCCTCCACAGCCAGTGTCATTGTCCTACAACAGGACACCTGTACTCAAGCATCCTGATGCCTGCTGGACAGACTACCTGGGTATATATGCCCTGGTGCTCGTCTGTGGAAGTCTGAGAGAGCATGTGTGAAATTAGCAATGTTTTAAAGTAAATCACCTTCCAATCCTGTTTTCCTGCAACTGCTGCTTCTTGTTCTTTCACCACCCTGTCTCTTCTAAAGCCCCTTCCAACAATGTAAGACTGCTCTTGGAGCCAACTGGAACCTGCTATTCCCTTGGCTGAAGTCCACTTTGCTCTGCCTATCCTCATATGCCACATACTCCAGCTCCCACACCAAAGGGTTCAAAAGTCCTCTGCAGTATGCCGACAACTCCCTGTTACAGGCCCAGACCCAGCCTTTATAAAGTGCTTGGGATGTGACCTCACCAGAGTTAAGCACAGGGAAAACAGACAAGGTAAATGAAGGCTGAAAGAGTAAAGGACAAATGAAAAGAGGTTCTCCATTTCCCGAGCATCTCTGCCTTGATTACCATCGCTGATCTGTTCCAGGTCACGTCATTTGCATGCTGAAACGTGACAACCAGAGGAGACTTCTCTGGTTCATCAGTCTACAAATGTCCATCAAACTACATCTTGGTCACCCTTCAACCCTGCCATAACAGCCAGTATGTCCATGGCTTCCTTATGACCTTGGTATATGAAAATCTGAAAATCTCCTACTTCCATGCTTCCAGGCCCCTTCAGCTTACTCTATATGTGATTCGCTTATAACATTTATTGATTATCTATTAATTTTACATGAAGTATTTATACATGCACCCTTCATATAAAGTATGATTCATTCATCTACAAAAATTTATTGTTTGTGGGGTTATCTTATATAAAACAGATCTGTATTATTAACAGAATGAAATTACAACATCCTGTAAAAAATCATTCATGATTATTAAGCTAGAGAAACTACACTGACATGTTTAATAGTACTAAAAATTAAGTAGTATGGCTATTATACTGTATATATAATATATAGGTTTTTTATGGCTGAACAGCTTTTGGCTTCATTCTTTATGTAATAGCTATTTTCATCTACTACGTTGCAGTAACTTCCATCACAATTCTCTATAAATCACGTCACCCACTTAAATGTAATTTATTGTCCTACTTGATCAAAGAAACAAGCGTAGCCATTCCTATACATAACAGGAAAATACCCAGAAGAAAATTTCAACAGATAGCCCCAGAAAATTTGTACTGAAAAATATTTAAATTACAACTTTGAAGTGTAAAGCAACTGCAAATAGGAATTGTGAAATGTAAGAAAACCCAAAGAAAAAGTGTATAGCTAAAAAAAAGGATAAATTCAGTGAGGGAACTGCTTTTTCACTCCTAAAAGATTTTAAGAACTGATACTCATTTGATATGAAATACTGTATTTCTACTAACTTCCAGTAGTTGATTTAATGGCAGGCTGATTTATGACACTGGACAACCTTTCTCAACATCCAATTATTACATAGTTTGACTCAGAATCTCTACTCTACAATTTTTCTCAAGACTTCAGCCTTGCCTACAAGGTAACCTTGCAGTACGAATATTCATTTTATTCATGTCACACTAATGGGGATGTTTCATCCATGTTCAATGTGATGATTTTTACTTCACCATGATGCCTCTGCATACAGAAAATGGAATTTATTTTGAATTACATTATCAGCTTAGGAAAGAGGATTGCTTGTCTTTTCACTCCTCTTTCAAACACCACTTTTTGTGGGACAGCATCTGTGAAGACTCGAAGGACACTTAACCTAAGTTGAAAATCAGTGTAATTCTGAGTATGAAATCAGGATTTGTTTCCAGACATCACTTACAATTGTATCGAAGTATAATCCTGATATAATTTTTCATACTCTTTTAAAAGAGTTTTCTGTGCTGCAACAACAATGTCTGAGACCAGGATACAACCTGTACCTTCTGTCTTCAATATGTCAGCAGGGCATGACTGTACCTCTGGGGGCCACACACAGCCACCGACGGTGGTTTCCAAAACAGCACCTACATATTAACCCTGAGATTAACTCAGTTGGATAGAGCATGGTGCTAATAATACCAGGGTTGTGGATTTAATCCCTGCATGGGCCTGACTTTCTAGCTCAGAATATTGTGTATATGTTCTGTAACACCTGTATTGTCCCTGTAGTGTCAGAGATGGACAACAGTGGAAGCGGCTGTTGGAGCAGATTCATCCTGTGCAAAGCTGCTTCCAGACTTGTGAAGCATTGACAGGTACATGCAGTACAGGAGCTGCAAAGCACCCAGAAGGGAGATCACTCCATGGTTATTGCCTGCACTGTGGTTATCACTTCGAGCAAATGCTGGAATGCATAAAAGCATAATTTGGAAAGCTGACAAGTATAACTTGCCAAAGAACAGATTTGTCTTTGACAAATTTAACTCAAAAGACATGCCTACCAACAGAGCAAAAGTACTATAAGTACTACAAGTGCTATAAATATGGTATATTAGTAAAACAGTAGTTTTGATCTGAATACAGCTTTCATGTCAACACATAAAAAATAATTATATTAATTGACATCACAGGAGCCTGAGAAGTCAGATGAAAGGGAAGTGAAATTGAATTGCCTGACAACAACTGGACCAACAATATATACTTTACTCTCTCATGAATTCTAAAATTTTCTGGTCCACCTAATTGCTCTAATTGCTCAGAGCCACAGTTAAAGAAGCTTTCATGATTACTTAATGAATTTAATTATTTACTATTTTTTAAAAAAGTTCTCTATTTAGTGAAATATGTGGTGGATTACGATGGTTAAGAAATTATGAAACTCCTTGTGCATTCTGTTTTGGGAATGTTTTCAGACATTACCAATAACAGAAAATTTTCATATACATCAGCAATACAAGCCTTTCTGGTTCTATGGATCAGGTAAAACTATCCTAACTGCATTTCAGTATCAAACTGCTCCCAGGGAAAGTACTACATGAGTACCACTGTGCTGATGGAGATCTAAGGTATACTTTCATTTCTTCAAGATTTGCATTACTGTAAGACTGCTCTCAATTAAACTCCTGTAGAGCATCAGCACTCAAGGTATTTAAAAAGTTGGCATATTTGACTGAAAAAACATTTAAAAATCAATGTGTCTTCTGTATTTCTGATGCTTGCCTTCAGTCTCTTCCTTCCCTGCAGAGCTGTCCCTGTGCTCTCTTCCCTGGGCATTCGCTACCTGCCAGTTTCCTCATTAGTTCCACCATTTGATCAACTCTAGAAGTTAAAAATGACCACAAACTGTGGCTAGCAGGTTGGGAGGAGAAAGCTAGGAATGCATGGGAAGAGCATAACAGAAGACAGGAGAGAAGAAAGACTGCAATTAAGCAGCAAGTAGAAAGCTTTAGGCCCAAGGAAGCATTACAGGTGTTCTACAGGTGTTCACTGGTTAAATCTGAAACCTATTAAGCTCCAGAAAGAAAAACTGCACCTGATCAGCTGCAATAAATAAAATAAAAAATAAAAAATAAATTAAAAAAAAAAAAAAGCCTTTCCAGATAGTTACTATTACGAATGGTTAAACACATATTTCAGTTTACTGGAAATGAAACGTGCTAGGAAGAAAAAAATAGGATGTTTTCAAAGTTTTCTTCTTGAATACCCATAAACTTAAATACTTTTAAAATTTCAAGCAGATACATAATGGAATCAAAAAGGCCAGTACAAGAATGCTGCGTCTCTAGATAGTTTGAAATTCTTAGACTATTTCTCCTCAGCTGGGAAAAAAATATTTAAGAAACAAAATCATAGAAATCTTTAAAAACCCAACAGAAACAAGTTTACTTGTACTGATTATGTGATGCATGATTTACTGTGTCAGATTCTAACAACATTCCATCTATCCAGGATTAGCAAATACTGAGAGCTGAATTTCTAGTGCAACTTCAGAAATCCAAACTTTCTTGCCTCATTTATATCTCTTTGTGTTCCTCTGTCATGATCTAATCAGAGCTGGCAACAAAGTACCCCACAGTGATTCATTCCCCGTCCCAGTGGGAAGAAAAATGGGAAAAAGTAAAACTTATGGTTTGAGATAAGAACAGTGTAATAATGGAAACAGAAGAAAACAATAATTATTTTAACATTAATAATAATAATAATAAATAATGTAATGAAAAGGAGAGAGAGAAGAATAAAACCCATGAAAAACAAGTGATGCACAGTACAGTTGCTCACCACCCACTGACTGATGGCCAGCCCATCCCTGTGATCTATGGCTGCTGGGCAATTCTCCTGGCTTACATACTGGGCATGATGTCCTATGGTATAGAATGTGCCAGTCAGCCATTCTGGTCATTGCTCCCTCCAAGCTTTTCATGCAACTCCTCACTGGCAGAGCATGGGAAACTGAAAATCCTTGATTTAAAGTAAGCACTGCTTAGCAACAACTAAAACATGAGTGTGTTATCAACATTATTCTCAGAAGAAATTCAAAACATGCACTGTACCAGCTACTGGAGAAAAGTTAACTCTATCCCAGTTAAAACCAGGACATCCTCAAATTAAATACACTGGTAGGAAACATCTTTGACTTGCCATGTAAAGAATTCCCAGTAAGTATAAACCCTTTTTGCTTTGTGCTTTTGGTAAAAGGATGTATTGTGAAATAAAGGCCAAGAAATCACTGTTTTCAGTTTTTTTCTCATGTACTTCACATGGGATCTGTTGCAGGTGGCCCACACTGAAATCAAGAGTCTAAACTACCAGCTAGAGTGCAAATATTTGTATTCTAATGTTCGGAGCAGAGTACCATGGTGATTTTTTTGTGGTATTTTTGAATGCCACTTTCAGAAACCATTTCACCTATCGATCATCTAAGGGCAGTCATGGCTTACAGTTGAAAACTTCTGTCCCTATGCACTTGCATACCAGGTCCCTTTCCAGGACTTCCTGCTCTTCTGTACAGCTGCAGCATAGCTGACCTATTGTAAACTGAGGCTGAAATTGTTCCTCAGAGAAGGTCCCAACATATTGGACAAACTTTGGATTATCGACCTTAAATTGTTCCTCAGAGAAGGTCCCAACATATTGGACAAACTTTGGATTATTGACCTTAAAATGTTGAAGTTTTTAGAGTACACAGGTTCTAATCAAATCACAAGTTATGGTATTTTTCCTTCTATTTCACATGGTAGAAGTGTGACTGTGACTATCCTGAATTTCTTGTTTGATGGCTTAAAAAAGCAATTTATTGTTGCCAATACTTGGAATTGATTGGGCAAAGCAGCTTGGATTGGAAGGAACTAGAGGATGGGTGTGTGACTCAAGAGCAGATTTGGATCTCAAATTCCAAGGGAGAATGTTTGTCAGGGAAAAATGATTACTTCAGTTAATCAAAAGTAATTAAAACATGTTGTCCTTCCTCCTAAGAGAAAGTTATTTATATACTAAGTTGTTCTGCACTTGCAAATTATGATTTCATTGCCTGACAGATACACTTGACCAAAGCTGAAAACAAAAACAGGCTTCTTACCTCAGTTTCTTCCTAAATGTCACTGCATAATGTGGTCTGCTATATGCTAGCAAAAGTGTACATCATAGTAACAAACTTGCTTGTTTAAGTGCCATCTGGAATTCATGTGTCTGAGCAGAGCATGAGGAGAAACTCAGCAAAGTACGGAGTGCTCCATACAAATCAGTGCTTGTGGTAGCTCTTGAGAAAAAGATCAGTTACACTGTCTGTCTCAGGCCGGAGCATTCAGGGCACTTTGCAAGCTGGGTTAAAAAAACCCCCAAAACTGCAAAAAACCCTAGTAATGGAGATGGGGTTTTTTTAAGAATTGACCTTCATGAGAACCTAAGTGCAAAAGGTTGAAAACTATTTGACTTAATCACAAACATTTGAAAGAGCCATGCAGTAATTTAATGTATTATTAATAATGAAGAAAACTTATTAATGGTGTTTTAAAATTGATAGGTCAGTGGATGGAACTTAATGGACGTGAGTTCCAACACACACTATATTTTGATCTTCCTTATTTACTGTTCTGTAATTACTTTAATTCTTAGCAAAATATCTGAAAATTATGATGAAGTTTAAATACCAATTTCTTAATGAAGTGCATTTATCTCCACGGCACAAATGAAACATTTTTGCATCAGGCAATTAACCTTCATTTTAGACCATGCAAATGAATTGTCTTGATTTTTAATTTTGATGGAGGGAAGCATTCTTCTGAGATGATACAGAAAAATATCAAACTGAATAGATGCTGGAAAAAAATATTAAATTAGACTGGCATCATTTTGAAATACATTCAAGAATAAATTAGAGGACTGATCTTCACAGTAGTCACATACTGCCATGAGAAACAGATGTGATAACAATTCAAATCCTTTAGATTTAAACTGAGCCAAATTTGGACTATAAACTCTCTGGGATTTGCATATATTTGTTTCTTTGAAGTATGTAGATTTAAAGCCCTAGAATAACAAAGAATGGAAAAACTGGAAACTAAACTTTGGAAAAATTGAAAACTGACTACAGAGAGTCATCTGGAAAAGACTGGACCTATATATAAGCTTAATGCTTTTAACTCCATGGTAGGTATTATGAAAAATTTAACTAGAATTTCCTAGTTTTGTTCTCAAAAAAATGTCTTTTGTAGAAGGAATTGCTTGCTCAAATAGTAGAGAGCATGAGAAAAACAATAGACACATTTTTACTATTTTATTTTTTAATATGTGCAACTATTAAGGAATTGGTAGTGACAACTAAAGAAAAAATAATAATAATTCCTTCCCGTTGTTAATTTCTGCTCAGTCAATACCAATATGATGTAGGTCTTCTAAAAAGGTAACTGGCACACACTGGCCCATAGTCGCTAGAAAGGCAATTTTGACCAATCCTCAGTGTCTGCTGAGCCAGAGAAAGAAGGATTTCATACTAAAATGGACACAACTGAGGTAAGCACTGAGTAGGGCAGAGCCAGAGCCAGGCTGTGCTGTGGACATTTCAGCAGAACGTGGCTCAGGGCATGAAGCGCTGAGGTTTCTGACTCACACGGTGCTGGTGTGGCTTTTTCCCCCTGCTGGGGAGTGGCTATTTCCTATAGCAGCAAATGATGCGGCCTTGCTGGTCCACGCTTTTGGTGGACTTTGATGCAATCCAGTGTATCAGCACTGTTAAACGAATGCAATTGGCCTTATCAGCAAGCCAATGGTCGATGGCCTGGACACTCCCTGGTTCAAAGCCCAGACCTCTAACTCCATGTGGAGATACAGGAGAGTAGGGATACAGCAAATGTTTTCTTGCAGAAGAAAACCCTTGAAATATCACTACACCTGGCAGAAATACATGTGGGATATACAGAGAATCAATGTTGATTCTGAATAAAGGTTCTAGTGAGACATTACGAACGAAAATGAATGCAGAAATCTTCAAAATTGAATCCAAGGAAAGAGACCAGGAGATTGAACCTGCATGTTTTTACATATTACTTGCTGATATTATCATCCCCTAAGATATATTATCTGAGTGTCACAAACAGCAGTAATACTCCTTAAACCCTCAGTAGGCAGATTTTATTGATATTCTGACATTATCTATGTATGATCTGTTGCACTAGAAGTATTGTTTCAGGTTATTTTAATGAGGCTTTTGAATTTTGTGTCTCTTTGGGCCAAAGGCTGTTTGGTGTTCATCCAGTATGGTAGATACTCACAGCATCAGACTTCCTAGTGCCTGACAGAGACCAGAAAAATCCCTGTTTCCCAAAGCAGTCCTTGTTTTCCCTTTCCATCACTTTTACCTACTGACTCCTTCTGTTTAGTCCCATTGCAGCCATATTTCCCTCTCCATTTTATCGTATGTGGCCATCATAATTAGTAAATTAGGACCAAGAAAACCTTTCTATATACAGTCGAAATCGAACTGGTCCAAACAAAGAAAGCGAGTGGTGCCCGCAGTTGTTCCTCACGACAACAAACTACTCCACAGCACAAAACACCTGCAGCGCCCCGGCAGCAGGAAGGAGCTGCAGAGATCAGAAAAACCTCACGGAGAGCAAGCTGTGAAAGAAGAGAACGATTGTTTTACATGTTTTAAACCGAACTAACGAAAAGCAAAGAGCTAAGAACACAGAGTCCGGCTCCGGCACCGGCACAGCCAACCCACACTACCCTCACAGCCCGGCCGCTCGCCGTGGCCACCGCGCACGCGCGGCTGCCCCGCCCCGCCGAGGCCCCGCCCCCCGAGGGGCCCGCGCGCCGCTGTCATTCAGCGGCCGTTCGTCACCCCCGCGGCTCTGCTCCGCCTCCCGAGGCCGTGCGCACGCGCAGTGGCGGGGCCGGGGCCAGGGGGGAATTTGACCGTAAACATCCTGCGGTTTGAACGGCGTCTTCGCGCGCAGGAAGGACCGCGGCCGCCATCTTGTTTGCTTGAGCGAGCGCCTCGGCTCCGCTCGGCTCCAATTCGGCTCCGCTCGGCTCGGCTTCGGCTCAGCTTCGGTTCGGTTCGGCGCCGCTCGGCTCGGGCTCGGCCCTGCTCGGCTCGGCAGGAGCAGCGAGCGGTCCCCGGGCCCGGAGCACGGTAAGGAGTGGCTCCGGCCGCCGCGGTCGCTGCCGCCGCCCGAAGGGGCCCGGCGGGGCCCGGCTGCAGCCCCGCTCTCGGAGTGCTGCCGTCATGCTCGGACTCGGAGCCGGCTCTTCGGCCGAGCCCTCCCGGTGGGGAGGGCCCGCCTGGTGCGCCGCGACACCTGGAGCTCCCCGGGAAGGGCAGGGCTGCCCCCGGACCCTGCGCGGGACCGGGTGTCCGGGGCGATCTGAGGCCAGGCCGGGCGCAGCGGGGCCCTGAGCGCGGCCTGGCGGCGGCACGGGCAAGGCCCGAGGAGAGCGCGGCCGGGGCGGAGGGGGGAGCTGCAGGGGGGGCGCGGTGTGTGCACCTGGAGCGGCCACACGCGCGGATCCGCCGGGACCCTCCCCGGGAGAACCGGGTCACTGGGCAGCCGAGGGAGCCGTGCCGAGGCCCGGGGGCCGCCGCGGCGTACACATCCGGGCTGTGGGTTCGCTAAACGGACAGCGGGGATGCTACGGTCTGGGGAGGGGGGCAGCAGCGAAGTTTCATTTGCCAGTCTAATGTTTTTAAGTGTAATTTTCCTTCTGACATGGATGGGGCAGGGTACTGAATGTTCTCACAGCCTCTCTAGTGGCAATGAACTCTTTCTGGACACTGTGGCTCTTCAGCTGCAAATAAAAGGACCCTTTAAAAATGCAGGCCCTTTGAAGAAGCAAGATCCTGCTCTTATGGACACAGTTAGACATCTCCCTATTCTTTTTAAGATTTCTCTCATCCTGATTAGAAACGTGTCTGTTACATAAAACTGGACGTCGTGGTTTTATTGATACCAAAGGAAACTTGGGGTCACTGTTACTTATTGGCATCTTTTATTGAAAATGGCTTTTCTTTAAATTCAGACACATAAGGAAACTACTATAAATTTGGAGTAGTTACCATTTAGGCCTACATTGTGCGAATGTGCGGGATAAAGATGCTTTCCTTAACCTCTTACCTAGTAAAACTAGTATTATCAAAACTGGGGGACACCAAAGCATTATTAGGGCCAGGCTTCTGTTTTATTATATGAAGGTTCCTTTGTAAATATTTGACATACTACAAAATTTGGGAAAGCAAAGCCCACTCATCTACAGTTTTAACTAGAGAGGAAGTAGGTGTGACGGGGGGTAATAAAAGGAGGAGCAGAAAGTTAGTGAGACCTACAATAAACTTAAATTACCACACAAATTCATCATGTCTTGCTTATACCGTGCGATTTCCCACAGAAATTAGAGTATTTGCTTTAGTTACCACATCAGTTTAACTTCTTAAAGGTAAAACGTTAAAAGGTTTTTTACATATGGGCTCTTTGGATGAACAGTGCAGAGAAATAACTGCAAAAGATGAAGTAACATAAGGAATTCTGTTCAACTTATATACCTTTAAAAAGTGTGTTAGTACATGGTTTCTGCAAGTTCGACTTGGATCTGGAATTGCACAAAATAGGTTGGGATAATGGAGACAAGGCTTTAAATTAAAAATATTTATTTCCTACTGGTCGAGCATTCTGAATGTAGGAGCAAGGGCAGGATACCTCACCTGTGAGGGCTAGGTCTGAATGTGGAATTTAGGGAGGAGGACAACAGTGCTCATAGGGGTCAGTAACTCCAGCTCTCTACGGTAGTTGTGAGCGATCTGCCTTTTGAATGAGTAACCTTAGTGGGGCGCTGCTTCTATCTGATTATGTAGGTGTGTGGTATGTTGTAATTGGAGAACAGTGAATGCAGTTCCTGTAACGGAGTGGTGTGGTTTGAGTAATTAATAGACCTGGTAGTGCAACCTCAGCCATAGAATTTCTGAAGAATTGTTAATGCAAAAGCAAGACCTGGAGACAAATGGAAAATGCTGTGTCTGCTTATCAAGGGTATGTCAAGTTGAACTAGTTCAATTTCATCTTTTTCAATAATTGACTTTTGTGGACATAAGAAATTAAGGTGACTTGACTCTGAACTTTAGTAAAGCTGCAGGTGCCACAAAGAAATACATTAAAATTCAGAAAAAATGTGAATTAACCAAACAGTTATAAAAGTGGTCGAAGGAAGGAGATCAGATAAGGTAGTGGTGAAAAGAGCCATGGAGCTGTAAGATGATGTTAGTGGAGTTTGTGATGAATTTTTTTTCAGTGGCTCCAGGTGTTCAGTGTGGTACCGAAACCTGCCAGGGAGGCCGTGTTAGTGAGTGCCCACATGTGGGAAGTGTAGTCATGTAAGAGGGACTGGAGGGTGAAGGGATATGAGTTAAAGTTGAAGAATTCAAAGTACAGTTGCAGGGTCTGGTAGGGCCAGCTCAGACTGAAGGAGGTGCACAGGGTGATCTCGCAGTTCCCCTGATCACCTAGGGCTGCCTGGGCTTAGCAAAACAGAAACAGCATAGGAGGAAATTGTGCAGGTGGGGGAAACCAGCAGAGAAGAGAAGTGGATGGATAGCATAAGGACAAATGAATTAAAATGACTGGCTGATTTCTTAAACTGTAGTGTGGAATTTGTCTACTCATCTGTGTACAACTGTGGTTTTGGACTAGCTTTACAAGGAACAAAAGTAGGTGACAGTAAAAAAATAGAAGACTGAACTTAAGTTGTGGCCTGGTGTGTGTGTGTGTGTACACATAACCTAACCTAGGGAGAGCAGCTGACAAGTGGGCTTAATGAACTAGAGTGAACCACAGTCAACCAAAATATGGTGAATGTTCTGTCTGTTGTCAACTCTTAGTTCATTAAGCACCTTTCTGCCTTGAAGGATGGGACTAGCTATGCCAGTATGCTCTTCAGAGGTTAGCTAGTTAGCCATTCTAATCTGAAGAAGGATTTTAAGATGAAATATATATCAGTTGAGGGTTAAGATGAGGCTCATAGTTACCATCTACCAAAATTTTTAGTGCTACTTTGGAAGGAGCAATTACCAGAGTCTCAGATGAGAGAATGAAACAGGCACATTCTGGATCAGACCCTGTGTATGACCAGTATTATATTAGTTCTCCATTACATTTCACTTACTTTGTGTATAGAAGTAGAGCATTTTTTACACTTCTATAGGAAGAAAAATATTTTTTAAATTGTGCAGTTGTTGACCAAGTTAGGCAGAGAAAATCTGAGAACAATTGTGGCACATTGAAGCAAATTCAAAGTTAATGACAATAAAGTTTGAGGTATTTTAAAAGGTTGATTTGGCAAGATCAGGATTTGGTCCTGCCTGGCCTTGTGTGAGTGCTTATTCTTTTTGCCTTAGAGGAATGCAAGCGAGACAGAAAAATGCCTAAGTTCTTAGCAAGTTTCATGGTCCTGTTTCATATCCAGTCAATTTCAAAAACTGACAGTTATATTTTACCTTACAAGCTTTTTAAGAGACATCAGCTACCCTTTTTCTTTTGTGGATTCTTAAGAGTTGCTTTTTCAGCCAATGACATATTCTGTGTGTCTGCCTGAGCACTCTGGCACTTCCAGAACCTCTTGGTTCCTTTAACATTCATCCCAGTCTCAAATTATGCCAGAAAATCTATTTCTTCTTTTATGCCACTGCATCAACATACTGTGCTATGAATTAAAGATCAGACAAAAAGTCTGAAAATGCAGAAAAGGGAGTATCTGAAAAAAAAGAAAAAAAAAACTGGAGAAAGCAGGAGCAGCCTTTGGGGGCCCCTTTGAAGAGCTGAGGTGCTAAACAGCTGAACTGCAAAGGTGGGCTTTGGACAGTGGCTGTAATCCAGTTATTGCCGTGCAGAGCCTCTGCTGGAATTTGGAAGTGATGGGGACTCGTGACAAGAAATTATTGCTTTAGGAAATAGAATCATTATTTGTTAAGAACAGTTCAGATTGAAGCACACTAAAACTATCTGTAGTCTGATTGTCACTGTTTCCCTTGTATTTCAGTATGGCAAGGCTTCAGTGATGGATGAAGAGAAACAGATTTAAAGTGATAGATAAATTGTTTTTGTCCAAGTTGTCCAAATAGTGAGTTTCACATTGAACAGGAAACTTCTAAGTATGTTTTCAGTTAACTGTATGTTTGAAGGTTTGTGAAACCTGTGTTAACTGTTTTAATAATTGTTCCAAACTCCACTAATCAAAGTACATTCTTTTGCAATATTTATTGGATGCTTTTAGTGAACTAATACAAGTGGTTTTGTGTACTTTGTGTTTTCCCCTATTCCTCATGCTCAGGGGTAATCACAGGCTTACTGCTGCATAGTTCTGGTAGCAGCTCAAGATACCAAAATGCTGTGCTGCAAAGTTGTGTCTCTGCATATACAAAAATACTGAGGCCTTCAAAAATATGCAAGGATTAAATTGTCTGCTGGCCTTAAGGCAGTACGATGTCTTTCAGAAAATCCTGGGGGATAAAAAAGTAGTATGTCTTCCTTTAGATAATGTTCATCCAAAATTTATTTGATTGTGCTTCCTGGAAGAACTTGTCCATCTCATGTCCATCTTTGTGCAGTGCTGTCCTTAGCCCTTGCACAATCTCAATAAATAAAAATGCCATTTTAACTTTTTGTCACTTTGCAGCTTCATTGTGACTAAAAGCTACTAACTTCACTCCTAAGAGTAGTTTTAATTCTGTATACTGAATTAATTTGAGTTTAAGCTGAACGTGACCTTTATTTCCTTTAAATCTTCTCCCCTGTTTTGGTTATGGATGGAATTGCTCTGTCATTAAGAGAGTTAGCTTGATAATCAGTTCTGTTATGCAACTCTCAAAATGGAAAAAAAAACAGCTTAACTTTGAGGTGCACATATTTTCATTTGTTATCCAGATGTCTAGAGGTTGGCTTTATTTCCACTGAAGCAGTAATGTCAGAGCTTCTCTTGCCCTTGTACTTAAATTCCTAGCAGAAATTCCTAGCAGTAACAATTGTGACTTGCTGTGCTTCCTCTGCAGTAGAGGAGGTAAAAACTGAATTGCACTTGTTTTTGCCTTTCCTGTTCTTATCTTTTGATTCATTTTCCCGGGTTATAGAAACTACGGGAAAAACTGTGGAGATTCTTCTGCTCTTTTAAAGCAAACTTTTTTTTCCCCTCTACTTGTAGTTAACTGAATCATATGCTTACCTCATGCATGGAACTGGCATGTTTAGGTCATAAGACATCATGCTGTTCTGATTCCCCATGGTTTGATGTGTTGGCATCTTATTAGCCCTAACAAAGTAGTTATTAGATAAATAGATAAGAGTGTCTTTTTTTTTTTTCCTAGTGAAGGAGAAAGAAAATGGAATCTTAAGGAAGTTTGGAATAATGCAGTCAGTGTTGTCACTACTTTTATCAACACCTCATTAAATAAAATATGAAACGAAGAACGGTCTGTTCAGAAATGAAGACACGATATTGCTTCCTGTTTAGGAAACTATAGTGAAGTCCAAAAAAGATTTAGGGCCATATATTTTTTAAAGGTGAATCTTTTGCTGTAGCAGTGTACAATATATACTGGTATAGTAGAGTAGTAGCTACTGAATTAGAAGTAGAAAGAAATGGAAGTTGTAGAAAACTACTGTGGGGTAAAAACTGATGTGCTTCTTTGCATTAGGAGAGTTTGGTATTATTACCCTGAAGGTAAAAAGATTCAAGATTATTTTTTCTTGAGGGGTGGTAAACATTTCTAAGTTGTGTATGTGGCTGTTAGTGGGTGTTATTTCTGCTTTATAATTCTGTAATAAATATATATGTTGCTATTACATGGACACCATTTGTAAGTGTTGGCTTCTTAAACATATTAAACAAATAGTCTGACCTCAGTGGTTGAAAATCAAACATGCACTTTTTCTGAGGGTAATGGGGGTGTTTACAAGGTTGTTCCTCATAAAATAAAAGATGTGGAAAGAAATATTTGCCTTTCTCTTTACAGGTTTGCACTTTGTTTTAGACATCTGGGACCATGTTCTATGCCCACTTTGTCCTGAGCAAACGTGGGCCGCTGGCCAAAATNGCCCACTGGGATAAGAAGCTGACCAAAGCCCACGTGTTTGAATGTAATCTGGAGAGCAGTGTGGAGAGCATCATTTCCCCAAAGGTATCTATTTCACACTGATGTCATGTTAGCTTGTAGTGAAAAGAATCTGAGTGTACAGGTGATAATTACTATTTGGGTCACTGAAGCAAAAAAGTTCTTGATGTTGCATTTTAAAGGGTGAAAAGGTCTGTTTAGATGTGAAATACTCTATTGTGAAAGGGGAAGAAATTTTAAGTAGCTTGATGTTTTTACATGTTTCTTTTTCTTCCCCTCTACTACTCATGACAATGAAAATTTTCATCTTAGAATTGATGGTACAGTTGTGTCTTTTGTCACTTAACAGATGTCAATGTCTTATTAAAAAAACAACTACTTGAAAACAAAAGAAAACTTATTTAACTTTTATTTTGGTTGATACAAATGTTAAGAGGTTTTATAATGATGCTCTAGATTTTGGAAGAACTGCTAAGTGTAAGCAAAAAGTGTATTGTACAATCACAGAGATGCTTACTCTTCTAGAATACTGATTTGCTTCATTATCACTTTTGGAAGGATTTAGGAAGAAGATAATGTTCATAGACTCACAAGTGAGCTGGATCATTCTTTTAGAGAAAGGAGAAACTAATAGGCACTTCTTCATGTATTTAACTTTGTGTGACAGTTCATTAGCTGAAATATTATAAAGACAGTGGAGGAAATAAAAATTTTGAATTCTTACAGGTTGATATTAAGTCCTGAATGGCTTACTCTTTCTGTAAGACAATTATACCATGTACTATTCAAATTCATGCTCTTTCCGCCAAAAACACTTAAAGAATCCTTCTGTGAATTATTTTTTTTCAGTTCTGTGTTTCCACAGAAGATACTTCATTACATAGTAAAGCAGTGAGATTGAAGAGGAAGGGAACTTAAAATTGTTTTAGTGTGGCAGTGCTTGTTTATGGGCACTCCACATCTTCCACTGTTTCTCTCAGATTTTCTTTTTAACTGCAGGACAGATGGAGAGGTACCTAACAGTTTTTAGCCAGATTATACTTAACCAAATCCCTATTTGTGACTGTCCAACTTTTTGGGTTTTTTTCACTTTTTCCACAATTGAAGTAGCAAAGGTGGTAGAAAAGAAAATGTGGTAAAAATAGGCTTTTCACTTATTTTTTAAGTAGACAGAGCAGTGTTTGGGCATTCCTGGAGTGAGCTGCTATTAATTTAGTGATATTTGCCAGGTCGTCCATAAATAATGTAATAGCATATCATCTTGAACTGTAGACTTTGCATTCTTTGTTTCTTCGGGTTTCTGCTGATTTTTATACTTGTTGTGGATATTTGATTTTATTGAGAAAATTCATGTAAAGCTGACTGAGATGTCATTTAAAGGAAAAGTGAGGATACATCTAATTTACTGACTGTGCAATGTGTTTTTAGGTGAAGATGGCACTTCGAACCTCAGGACATCTTTTACTAGGAGTTGTTAGAATCTACCACAGGAAAGCAAAATATCTTCTTGCAGACTGTAATGAGGCTTTCATTAAGATTAAGATGGCTTTTCGTCCAGGTATCTGTCTTTATCTAAGTGCTCTGTGAAAAGTTACATTGATAAACGTACTTAGTAAGAAGGCATACAATTCTGCCTTCTTATGTTTTTTATTATAAAGGTATAGGTTATAGGAGAAGTAATTATCACAGCTGTCTGGCTGAGTTGTCTGCTGAAAAACATATTTTAACTGAATTCTGAACAAAAACTTCTCTTGTTGATGCTGATTCAGTAAAATCCCACATAAGCTGCTGGTGTGTGATGTTAAATGGAGATACACTGCATGGTTTTTACCTTCTGCCTGAAAAAGGCCAGTGCCCTACTGAATAGAAACACAGAAGGGGACTGGTTTCCATCAAGGATGAGGACTCTTTTGCTATGAGTTACAAAAGAAACATGAAAGCTGATTTTTTTTTATCGCTTTCACGTTTTAGTTTCTGAAAATAATGTGAACTGTAATGTGTGCATCAAGGATAGTTTTCCTTTTGTATGTTTGCGACATAATTTCTCCCTCTACAGTTGCTTACTTAAATGTCTTCCATGAAGATGGGGAGCCATATTAATATCTGAACTGACTTTTTAAGTTAGTGAGTGCAATAAATTTAAAAGCTGAACTTGAGCGAGACTTTTTGTTTTTAAAAAGGCAACTCTTGAAAGCCAGTGCAGCAGTAACTTGCGAAAAGTTAAGGTACATCATATCTTTATCTTCGTTTCCTGACCTAGGTTGTGATTCAGTTATTGAATTCAAGTACTGAATTTTATATAGCTTTCAGTGGCAATTTGTTGACTGTTGATAATTTTTGTTTACTACTGTGTTTAACTTCCCTGGGTGATAAGAATATCATTTTGTTTTAATATCACTAGGCAATCTGTTTTCCCAGTTTTCCCTCTCCTAACGGAGTGCATGTCGAAGGTGAAGCACCTTAACATCAAGATTTACAAAAAGTAGCATGCTGGCCTGATAGAAGCTGAGGCACTGGTCTTTATTTTCAGTTTATCAGTTTTGTGCCTTAGGCATTGTGTCTTTCTGTTCTGAGAATCATTTACATGTTTCATTTCAAGCAGCAGACAAGTAAAAATATTGAACAGCCCTGAAAGGATGGATTAGATTTCTTCATTCCTAGTCAAGTGCTGTGATGAGTAAGCTACATACTCATGCTTGTTCTTGGTCTCTGTGGACAGTGGTTCTTTGATTATTCATTGCAGAGGAGAGCACAGTGGGCAGAGTGGTTTTGAAGTACCTGTACCTCAGAATTGCTTGTGTTGTATGTGTGGGTCAGAAGGCAGAGCATAGAGCTCACATCTTCTGCAAGTTACAGAAGGAATTGAACCTGCATTTCCCATGCACTTTCAAGTGCTCTGACCTTTCAAGGCTTTGAACAAAAGAAAGGGACCAACTACTGGCACTGGTTTTGTGATGCCCAATCTGGTAGTCATGCTCTGAGAGTGCCTGCTGAATACGAGTAAGCATCTCTGGAGGGTAAGAAAAGGTATGTGTGTGGTTTTGGTATTACAGCTCTGTTATGTGCAGAAGCCTAGGAGTTAGTGAGCCCCAAGTGCAATCAGTAAGGTTCCAGGGCTTCTGGAGCTGATGGAACTGAATAAAGGACCAGTAGCAAAGTCACACTGTGCTGCTGCTGTAATGTAGAACCCTGCAGCTCATACTGTGTATCATGATAAAATTGTTTTGGAGCAGGTACCTGTAGTGTTGTGAAACACACAATGCCTGTGTTGGCTGCACAGCTCTGCAGAGTGCTACACCAACATTACTGATTGATTTCAGGCTTCTAGGATTATATAGACGCTGCAAGGGCTTGAGGATATATGTTTTGAATTTAGTTTGAATTTCACTTACTAGCATTATCTAAGGTTTCTTTTTAGGTGTCTCAGCATCAGTTCAGTTCAACGAATTTAAAGACAGTAGGCTCATGCAGAGAGGAAATGCTAATGGCACGGTGAAAAATGCTGTCCTTTAAGGAATGGGGACTCACGTCTGGGTGTTCTTCTTTGCAGGAGTTGTTGATTTGCCTGAGGAAAACAGAGAGGCTGCTTACAATGCTATTACCTTACCTGAGGAGTTTCACGATTTTGACCAACCACTTCCTGATCTAGAGTAAGCTTGAGGTTTTTTTCATTTCCATGAAAATGATAATTGGTTTTAGTTGAGGAGGACTTAGTTTCAAACAGCTAACTCATTGCTGAATGTAAAAAAAAAGTCTGTAGGTAACTTCTATTATTAGGTCTTTTGATAAGGAAGTGTGTAGTCATCTTTGTGTTGATTTTAACTTCATAATAGCATTGACTTTAAGTGAAGTTAAAGCTATCCTTACAGGAGCTTTTGAAAAAACTCAGATACCTATTATAACTTTCTTTTTCTTCTATGCAAGGCATCCTGCATCACATACATCCTTAGGTTAGACAAGATTAGTTTTATGGAAATGTTGTTAACCTTTTGAAGTGGCACTTTTAATTCTTCAAAGTTCTTAATACTTATGGGTTACTTGTACATACAACACGTATACAACCTGAGTAGGTCTTAATCTTTAAAAAATGGATTTTTTTATTATTTTTTTATTTGAGTTATTCATAAGGGAGTTTTTAGAATAGACCTTACTCAGTGTTCAATTTAGCTTAAATTCAAATTAGAGTATATGCTAATTGAAACTACATAAAATTTCTGTGTATTTATAAGAAATGTACCTTAATATACCACAAAGGGTGTTAACTTGCTGGTGGTGCAAAATAGTGTTTGATAAACTATATTAATAGCTTTTGAAGTTGAAGAGGTGGAAGTTTTTTCTTAATTGTTTAATTTGGCCTTTGAAATTAGTAATCACAACACACCAAGGAATGAGGGAGGTTACTGATACGCTTCCCAGAAGCTAATGCCATTTGGATGATAGGTTTGAACCATTAATGGTCTCACTGTTTTAAGTAGTAGTTTCTATTCAGTGTTCACTGATTTTTTTTCAATAATTGGCTTGAATGTAAAATTGCTTTTTACTGAATAATGTCATGTTTATTTCAGCAGACTTCATTGTGCGTTTCTTAATGAGATTTTAATAATTGCCTTCTGTTTGTTTAAGTGATATTGATGTGGCTCAGCAGTTCAGTTTGAACCAGAGTAGAGTGGAAGAAATTACAATGAGAGAAGAAGTAGGCAACATCAGTATCCTCCAGGATAATGACTTTGGTAAAGATCTCGTGTGTTATTATGTGTTACTAGCTAATTTCAGTTATTGTAAGATACGGTTTTGCAATTACTATGGAATGCCCAATAAGCACTAAACAAATTAGATCAAACATGCTGCAGGGTTTTTTATGTTTAGTTTTTAGTTTGTTCATGTCGGTTGGTTTTTTTTTCCAGAAAGTCTGTCCTCTAATGCTCAGCAAACTGCTAGCTGCCTAGAATAGGTAGAAAGAAAAGCTGAAGAATATTCAGTCAAGTTAATCATTGAAGTATTGTGACAATTATAATTTTAAAAATGTGGTGTGAATATGAAATGAGCTGTTGCTTTAATCATAAGCATGCTTTCAGTCAGAAACCATTGGGAGATTTCTAAAGCTGAATCAATCACTGGTGACAAGTTTGCAACTTCAGCTATCTTTTCAAGGACAGTGTTCTAACACCTAAATCAAAGCCTAAGGACAGTTTTATTTGAATATCTGATTCCCAACATACAGTACAGTAATCCATAAATCAGTAATTGTTTTGAAGGAATAATCTAGAAATGGTGTTGACTGGGTATTGGTTTGTTCCCAATGGGTACTTGAAGCCCAGTCTTGAGGCATAAGGCAAAACGTCTGAGAAAAGGAGATAGTTATTTTTATAATTGTTTGAACAGTATTTTTTGCTATGGTATTGCTGGGCACAATTCCTTACATCTTGTCATTAACTCTGCAAATAAGATAAATTAAAGTTTGGTCTTACATATGGGCCTTTGTTGATGAGTTAGGTAGGTCTCTTACATCTTACTTTTTTAGTACTTGTAGCAGTGCAATTGTATTCTTGCAGGTGACTTTGGGATGGATGATCGTGAGATGATGAGAGAAGGTAGTGCATTTGAGGATGACATGCTGGTGAGCACCAGTGCTTCCAATCTCCTACTGGAACCTGAACAGAGCACCAGTCACCTCAATGAGAAATCTAATCACCTGGAATATGAAGACCAATACAAAGATGATAATTTTGGAGAAGGAAATGATGGTGGAATATTGGGTAAGTTTGAGAAATCTGTTTTTCCTCTATACTATCTCCTGCCTTAATTAATTATTTCTTGGGTAGATGAGGGAAAGTTTTCTTTGTTGCCAAGGTCTCTGTCAAAGTTATGCTTTGTACCGTGGAATTCTGGTTTGTGAGTACTACAGCAGTATAGATGACTCACAGAGTTAAGTGTTGGCATATTTAAAGCAAAGTTCTAAAAAATTAGATGTAAGATGCAAATGTGTGGCAAGCATATTGTAATAAAGGTTTTCTGTAAGCTCAGAATTAGAGCTGAAATGCCCCTTGAAAGAGCACTGCAACTTTCTTCTATGTCAGTATTGAAAGTAATGGTTTCTAACTTTTGCACTATATTCATCTGTGTTGTAATAAACTTGTCTGTAAATTTGTCTATACTTGTTTCATGAATTTGTGGATACAAAACTGATCCTTTCATATGGTTGCTTCAGATGACAAACTTCTCAGTAATAATGATGGTGGTATTTTTGATGACCCCCCTGCGCTCTCAGAAAGTGGAGTAATGATGCCGGAGCAGCCTCCCCATGACGATATGGATGATGATGATAATGTATCAAGTGAGTATGATCTAGGACCACATCTAGAATTACTTTCAACTCATGTAGTTTGGATTCTAATTCCTTAAAAGCATACTAAGCTCAGAAGTATGAAATGTGAAGGTATGGAGGAGAGGAGGGAGGGGCAACACAGGCTGTTAATATTTTGACCTAGTGCGAGGCTCTTGTTGTGGTTGGCAGTGGGAGGCCCGGACAGCCCGGACTCAGTGGATCCGGTGGAGCCGTTACCAACCATGACTGACCAGACAACGCTTGTTCCCAATGAAGAGGAGGCTTTTGCTCTGGAGCCTATTGACATAACTGGTGAGTGAGCTGTTGGGGAGTATTTTACACAGTTTGTCAGAGGCCACCTTGTCTTGGTGGAGTGGAAATGAATGTCTAACACTACTGCTCACTCTGCTTCTCACTTGGGGGAGAAACCAAGGATCAAGTACTGAATTCCTTTTATTCTAATAGTAGCCCTCTAGTACCTTCCAGAGAGGTAGCTTACATGGATGGTGTCAGAGAATACTAGTGTGTAGTTTCTGCAGTCAGGGCATGTAGCCACATGATACTGTAGCTTTGATAAACATGCTGGTTGAAATGCACTGAGTTGGAATGGTGCTCAGTGTGTCTTTAATGCAGTATCTGTAGTGCAGCACAGTTCTTGATACACTGTGTTTGAAGGGCAGGAGTGACTGTTTGCACTTAGAACAAGTGCTGTTCTAGTGATTTGTAGCTTTAATGAATTGCTGATTTCAGGAGGTGCACCTTTGTATTTGAATTTCTGCTAAGTAGGGATTTTCCATGTCTTTTTCTTTCTAAGTGCAAGAAACTTTATTATTTTAACTGATACTATATTTGGTTCATTGTATACTTACCCCGCTTTATTAAAAAACTAGTAACTGTACAGAAAGTAGCTTGTCCTATGCTTTTATAAAAGACTGCTCGAGGCCCTGATTCTCTGCTTGGCCAGTGGGAGAGCCCTGGCACTGCCCTCTCGTGGCAGGCTGGCAGCAGGGGACCAGCTCATCTGCTGGGACCAGCCAAGGCAGCATTTCCCAGAGCCTCAGGGTCTGCTGCAGAGTACCAGGCTGTGAGCACAGTGATGTTATCCTACAACAGGGTCAGAAGTTTACAGTTAAAACAACCACCCATGTTAACTCTACCAAAGCTCAGGTAGGGCTTAGGGGAAAAAGTGGGTGTGGTATTTTAAATCTGTCATCAGAGTGATGAGAATGGCTGGGATTGGAAGGGATCATGAAAATCTAGTTCCATGGGCAGGGACACCTTCCACTAGACCAGGTTGCCCAGAGCTCCAGGGCATCCAGCCTGGCCTTGAACACTGACAGGGATGAGACATCCACAACTTCTCTGAGCAACCTGTTCCAGTGCTTCACCACACTCACAGTGGAGAATTTCTTTCTAATATCTAGTCTGAACCTACTCTTTCTCTCAGTGGGCAGCCATCCCCCTTACCCTGTCACTATATGTCTTTGTAAAAAGTCTCCTCCATCTTCCTTGCAGACTCCTTCAGCTACTGGAAGGACACAATTAGGTCACCCCAAAGCTCCCTTTTCTCCAGGCTGAACAAAACCAAACCTTTCAGCCTTTCCTCCTAAGAGAGTTGCTCCATTCTCTGTTCAACTCGATGGCTGGTGTTTGCACCAGCCTAACAAGCAAGCCATGGGAAAGAGAGGCATGTGTAGCTGAGGACATTGAGGTTTAGGTAGACTGAAATTCACAGAAGAATTTGTAGGTTATGGGGCAGCATTCATAGTATTTGACATTTGATATTGCACCTAGGTTTTAATCCTCTCAAAGCTAGTGTTGCCTTAGCTTCTTGAAGCACCTTCACATGTGGGCAGGTAAGACTTACAGAGAACTTGCAGGATTCTTTTACAGCGTGGTAACTGTTTGAACTAACCTTCATTGCTTGCTAAAAATCTCAACAGTCAAGGAAACCAAAGCAAAGAGGAAGAGAAAGCTGATTGTGGACAGCGTGAAAGAACTGGACAGCAAGACTATTCGAGCCCAATTAAGTGACTACTCTGATATTGTTACTACTTTGGACTTGGCACCTCCTACTAAGAAATTGATGATGTGGAAAGAAACTGGTGGAGTTGAAAAGCTTTTCTCTCTGCCTGCACAGCCCTTGTGGAATAACAGGCTACTGAAGGTATTGTTTTTGTGCAAGTTCATTTTTAAATGGACTATATTCAGGATTGTGCCTCATGTATAGCAAACGTCAGCATAGAAATATTGATATAATGTGGCAGTATTCATAATTGGAAGAAAAAAACATATTAAAATAACTAAGATAAATATTTTAAACGTTGCTGTTATTGATTACAAAAATAAATTATGTTTTAGAAGATAGTACTGTTGGAGAGGAGCTTAAAAATTGAGAAAGAAAGATAGCCCATAATTACTTGATCCATAATGAAATAAAAGGACACTGCGAACTGCAATAGTGAATAATGTAACCTTTCCTCTGTAGCTGTTTACTCGCTGTCTTACACCTCTGGTACCAGAAGACCTGAGAAAGAGGAGGAAAGGTGGAGAAGCTGACAATCTTGATGAGTTCCTTAAAGACTTTGAAAACCCAGAGGTTCCCAGAGAGGAGCAGCCACAGCAACAGCAGCAACGAGATGTCATCGGTTTGTGTCTTGTCAAAGATGCTCTGCTTTCCCTTGGAGCATTTTTTTTCTCTTTTATCTGTGCTTTGTATTAAGTCATCAAAGATTATGTATGAAGCAGTGAGCTTTGTAATGGTTGTTTAGTTTGTTTAGCTTGATGTACAACCAGTATGTAAAATAACATATTTACGTGACATAAAATAACTTTTTTTCCTAGAAATAGGGGATATTTAGGAATTGTTAGAACCAGTGGATTAAAAGTGCAGGCTGTTTGAAAGTGCTCAATTCTAATAGCAGGTTGGATTTTGGTACAGTTTCTAATTACATTCTTAAGTATCTAAGAGGAGATTTGTTATGGAATATAGATGAGCCTATTCTGGAAGAACCGAGCCGTCTGCAGGAGTCGATGATGGAAGGCAGCAGGACCAACCTGGATGAATCGGTCATGCCTCCGCCGCCGGCCCAGACCGGTGTGAAACGCAAACTGCAGCAAGTCGAACCAGAGCCAGTGCTACCCGTGAGTAAGATCTTGCTGGGGTTTTGTGGGGAGTGAGAGGTGGGCAGTGTCTTTGAGTAGGAAATGACACAGATTTGAGGCCCTAGCTTTTGCTGGTCCTTTGAGATTTCATTGTAGTAGTATCAGAACATTTGTCTCTGGGTAGTCATTCTGGTGCCTTTGTTAGGTGAAAAGCTTACTGAAACGTTTAAAATGGTGGGAGGATAAAGAAATTATACTATTTCCTCCAGTAAAAGTCTTCAAGGAATCTGGTGTATTGCTTATCAGGTTCTGCTTGATAAGTGTATATGAACAGCTTTCATGAAGCAAGGATTGTGTTCGCTGCATAAACATCTTTTGAGACAGCCCTAGTGTTCCAGGCTTAAGGATTCAAAGAAAAACATCAGAGAGATTTCCTAGTTGAGTTGTGAGTAGACTTGGACATCAGCTGTGATGCAGTGTGAAAGAAAACTGTTTCCAAAGGGGAGGGTAAGGAAATAAGCAAAATGGAAGCTATTTTTCTGAATGCTTGAGTGGTGAGAACAGTCCTGGTTTATGCTGTGTCTCACATTTGTGCATTTTTTAACCTCACCATTCACATTCCTTGACTAACAGGTTGTTCACTGTAGAATGGAACAGTTGTTAGATGTCACATGATCTTGTTAAGCAGGGTGGCAGCTGCTGCTCCTCTTGGCCATGTCGTGGGGTGAAACTGGAATCGACTGTGCTAAGTCAGTGTGATTTGGGGGTATTGGGAATTCTGTGACCATCTTAGAGGCCAGGTCAGGCCTCCAGCAACATGTACAACTTCTAGTGATACCTGCTGCATCAGAAGTTGCTCAGCCATTTTAGGGTATATGTAGAAACAGTGTCAGGGTAAATTTACTGGGAAGCACTTAATTGTTTATAGATTCAGGGGGAGAGTACCATGTATTAATTTTATTAAAACTGTCTACATAAATCCCATTAAACCACTTTTCTGTATTTTCCTCTTGACGTAAATATTTTTTTGAGAATGTATATTCAGCACCAAAGTAATTCATACATTTTCAGAAACTGCAGGTACCAATGTTTTAATTCCTTCATGTTTGTACTGACGAGAACAGCATTTTGATATTTTGAAGATGACTGGTTCCAGTGAGTTAAAGTGTGTTCATGTAGCATTGCATCTGGCGCTGTGGGATTTTAAATTTGCTTGTGCTAATCCAAGGAATGAGATCAGTAGTTTGGATGATGGCATAAGTGAAGTTACTGAAAACCCTTTTTACTTTACAGTGCTGTCGTAATTTCTGGTTTGAGTAGGATCTAAAGGATTGAAAATACACATATGGACAGCAAAATGCTTTTGGTTTTCAAAAATGAAAAATTCTGACAAATGGCTAATATTAGATACTTGGATTTTATTAAACTGGTCTGTGCCACCATCATTCTATTGTAAAACTGACAAAATGATACTGTTTGTTTAACTGTACTGTTTGCTTTTAAAGCATCCACCATCACAACAGCTGGAAATACCACCTGTAGAAATGCCTCCAGAGGAGCCCCAAAACATCTGCCAGCTAATACCAGAGCTAGAACTTCTGCCAGAAAAAGAGAAGGAGAAGGAAAAGGAGAAAGAGGAGGAGGAGGAGGAAGAAGTAAGAACTCTGTTTAGAATCAGTTTGTGTGTTTCCCAGAAGTGGATGAATGTTTGACTGTGGATTCAGTAAAAGGCATAAGAAATAACTCGTCTGTCCTTATTGATAGCCCTTGGAAATGTAATTCTTAAATTATTTCATGACCATTTAATAATATTTATATTATTTAATTTTATAAATTACATATACATTCTGTTTTGAATTAGTGTTCTCCTGTTCTCACCCATGGCTGGATTAAACCACTCTATATGTTTATGATGCCTTAGATAAGAACTTTTGAACTTAATAGTGTTGTTCATTTTAAATAGCTTGTGCTACTTAATGGAAGTACCTTTTGCAATAAAACCAGCCATGTCCTCAAATGGGATAACTTAAGTTGTCTCTTTACTACAGTATTTAATATCCTCTGGTAACAAACAGAACAAACTTCACTGATTCTTTCATTTTACACCTGCTTCCAGGAGGAAGACGGCACAGGGGGTGATCAGGATCAAGAAGAAAGGAGATGGAACAAGAGGACTCAACAAATGCTCCATGGCCTTCAGGTACACATGCTCATTTGCTTTCTCTTAAAGTAGCTTTTGAGTGTGTCCACTGATGCTTTTGAGCTGAGTTAAAAAGTCAAGAAAGAGCTTTCTTTGCAGTCAGTGTTACAGCCTAAAATACCAGTTATCCTAGAGGGGGAAGAATGCATGTAGTTGATTAAATCTATATCAAATTATTGTATTAAAATTGAATCTATACTTTTATAATTGTTACTTATTGTTCAGAGAACATTTGAATTTAAATTATTCACTTAAATATTAAATATTTAAGTTCACACTTGGTGTGCAACTAAGGTTCCCAGAAATTTAAATTTTAAAATAATTGACTGTATTTTTAATGAAACCTAGCACCTCTGACTTTGTGCTATGTGTCTTTAGGCAAACCCCCATGAGGGTCTAGGGGTAGTGATTACACCATTGTACAGGATGTTTACTTCCTAGCTAGGCTAGTTTGAAAATCTGCATGCAATGAGAAGCTGAATCTCTTAAAAACTGGAAATGTGACTTTGGCTGGTTTCTGGCATGTGGTTTCAGTGTGCAGAGACATCTGTCTGTCTGTAGGATGGATTCTTGCTTGCTGGAACTAAAGAGGCTTTTTCTGACACGATAGCTGATCACCACAATGTTCACCCTGAAGTGCAAACTGTTCCTTTGGTTATCATCAGTCTCTGTGTTTGTCCTCCACATATTCTTGGACTGCCTTTGCCTTTCAGCCTGGTTTGTAGCTCCTTTGTTCCCTTAAACATTTTGGCAACTCGTGAGATTTGGCTGTCACTGAATGCCACATCCCAAAGGTCAGACCTCTTCTCTTGCCCAGCTTTAAATGCAGAGCACAATGCCATGTGGCATGGATTATCCTTTTGGCCAGTTAGGGTCTGCTGTCCTGGCTGTGTTCCCTCCCAGCTCCTTGTGCACCTCCAGCCTACTTGATGCAAAACATAGCACCATATGAGCTGTTGTGAAGAAAATTAACTCTGTCCCAGACCAAATCAGTACAACTGATTAAAATAAAAAATAGCTTAAAAATAACTTCTGAAGTATACAAATGTTGAGTTGGTAGTGTTGTGAATGTAATGTTTTTCTCTCTGAATGTTTTATTACAGTTTCTGAAGAGAGGTTTAGAATTCTCTCTGGCCATAACTAGCTTCTTTTAATTCTTTCTTTCCTGTACCCAGTGTAGCACATTGGATGGCTGAAACATTAAATCTGTAATGAGATTTGGAGTTAAGAGCTGATTAATATAAAGTCATTTGGTTTGCCCAGCCAAATATCTTTTCATCTGGTTGAAATTCATTCCAGGGCAGACAGTTCTGCTTTAAATCGAACACTTCAATTGTTGTCCTGGCCAGCAAAAAGATGTATTATCCTGGTTTTCTTAATATATATTCTTGCCAAGACTTTGAGAAAATCTAAGTGATTTTGGATACTTAAATTAAGACAGAGGAGTTTTAGAAATAAACAGACTTTCATCTTGGGAAAATTATGCATCTTCTGAAGAATTTTAGCTCTTGAAATTTTACTTAATTATTTTTGAAATTACATTTATTTTGACAAATAAAACTTGATTTTTTTAAATTTTATTTGTATTAAGAAAAAATTGTCCTGTAGTCAAAAAAGACTGGTTAGCTATTGCTGCAGAAATAAAATCTTGTGCTCTACAAAGGGGTTTCTGGAATATGTTCAGCAGATTCAAGAACGATCTTTTCACACATCTCTGGGAAGCCTGCTAGGTTTCATTTAGCTAAGATCCATAAAGAAATTTTCATGTACATGTTGTAATGTTCCCATCCTTCTGAATCCCTCGGCATCCTGGGGTTGACAGCAAACAGAATCTCACCAAGAGACCTTGTTGTTTCTGTGCAGTTCTCTATTTAACTTGTGGTATCAATGTTGTGTTTTTCAGAGGGCTCTTGCTAAGACTGGAGCAGAATCTATCAGTTTGCTTGAGCTGTGCAGAAATACGAATAGAAAGCAAGCAGCTGCAAAGTTCTACAGTTTCCTGGTATTGAAGAAGCAGCAAGCTATAGAGCTGACACAGGAGGAGCCCTACAGTGACATCATTGCCACCCCTGGTCCCAGGTTTCACATTATCTGAATGGTTCCCTAGAGCAGAGCTAGTGCCCGTCCCAGCAGTGCGTGTGTGTATTGCCCCGCCCGTAGGGCCCACGAGACCATTGCAGAAAATTTAGATTTTATTGTCTGTATAAAGTCCTTGGTTTTCTCTTGGGGTTATTTTGGGGTTTGTATTTTAACTTTACCACTCAAATTTTTAGTGAAGCTGCTGGCTGGGTTGGGTGACTTGAGCTCCAGCTGCAGAAACCAGACATCTCAAGCGCCCAGATAAAGATTGTTTAAGCAGCTCAGAGCAGATGTGTGCAATATTGGTGCATGTGATGTTGAGTATCAATGAAAATGTCTTACAATAATTTGACTAGTTGATTCAATAGAGATATTTTTAACCTATACAAGTAAATCTGAATGGCCAACCTTTTGTCTGATGAAAAACATTGCCAAACCCATCGGAAATGTTCGGTCTGCTTCTCGTAGTAGTTTTTTCTCCCCTTCTCTAGATCTTTGTGCATACCGTGGGTCTCTTAAAGCTGCCACTATGAAAGGTAGTGCCTGATATGTCAGCTTGCCGTGTCACTGCATTTTTGCAGTCAGATTTTTGTAGCCCTTGATGCTAAGGGGAAACTAGTGTCTGTGGAAAGCACTTCCTCTACATGATACATGGAAGGACAGAACATGTGAAGCATTTTAGATGAAATATTCCTTTTCACTTATCACCTTGTTATGGTCCACTACTGATAATGGCTAATTACTGTTAATAAGTGACAAATGAAAACTAGTAATTTCATTTAACCATTTAAGAAATCATAATGCTTTAGGTTTGTTAGAGCTGTATATAAACTCCAGACTTTTTAAAACAGACTTCTAGATTGTAAATTATCTGATTTTTTTATTAAGCAGGCATCTGACAGTAAGAATAAGAAAAATTGCTAAATTCAGATACCACCTGTACCAAAAAGGCAACAAATACTGAATATAGAGTACAGATGGGCACAATTCCACTTAATTGTGTAGTGTATTAATGTATCTTTGGATATATTTATGGTTTTAGTGTCAATTTTTTCTGATAATGTACACTCCCATGTTCACAACGTTTTATCAGTTTTACAAAAGAAATCCGGTTTGATTTTATTTCTAAAGAATGAAGCTTTACTGTTAGACCAGGTAGCACCAGAAATTATGTGAATATGTTGATTATGGAGACCTGTCTTAACTTTTTTTAGGGCAAAATTATTCACACTGAAAGTTCTGGTTTTAATGTTGGCACTTTTGTGAAATAATTTTGGAACTCTGAAATTTCAGTGTATACTCAACTGTAAAATTATGTGAATGTTTAAAAAACTCTGAGACTACATAATGACCATGTTTTAATAATCCTTGAAAAAGTTAATTGTATAAAGTTACTGCAGCTTTATTTTCAACATGATGTGCCTGTAAAACCATAATTTCCCCTTTGTAAAAAGAGACACTGTAGATAACGTGAATGTTTAATTATAGAAAAGGTCATTAGTTTCTTGTTACACATTTTTAGTCTGTTTTTGTTGCTTTTCAAGGTTAATATTCTTGAAAATAGTTGATGCTGTTATGTATAACTTTTCTAATAAAAGTTGTGTTATAAGCTGTTATGTATTACCTCTGTATGTTGTTTGAACACCTCCCATTTATGTAGGAGTGACTGAGCACTAAGAGATGGGTTATTTTGGTATTAGATAAGGAAAGATTTAGCTTTTCAAAAGATTAAACTTGAATATGTAAATAGATTTCTTGCAACTAGGAAGGAAGTGTTACTCTACTGGCTGTACTGTGCTTTTGTTCAGGATTCTGAGCTGGGAATGTGTGTGTAAAATAGGGGAGACTCTCTGTAAAATATGATTCATCTACATGCCTGTCCTTTCTGAGTGCCATAACATATCCAGCTTGGATTCTTTTAGCTCTGCTGTTCCCTTGGTTCTGGAATTGCCTCTGCACGTATGTCAGTGCCTCTGAAGTTGCATGCTCCTCCTGGTATATCCAGGCACTTGGATCCAAGCCTGTGGCTGCAGCACATGGAGCTGGTTGGTTACCTCTAGAGTTCATATATAGGGGCAGTGAATTCTGACTGACCGAGGCTGAGTGAGCTGACTTAGTCTGGGCTCCACACACAAGGAACTGTCCTGCCTTGGAGTGACCTGTGGAAGCAGCCCGGCCCATCCTGTGTCTGCTGGAATTCCTGTGGGATGCAGGCTGGCCTGTGCTGAGCTAGCCCAAGTGTGTTTGTGCAGGTGCAGCACTGGAAACGTGCCTTTCATTCCTTTGGTTCGAGCTCTGTGAGAGAGAAGTGTGGGAATTTGGGTGCCCAGAGTAGGATGAAAGCTTTTCTGGCTTTCCTTCTATCAATAATCTAGTACAGTTTTATCACCAGTTTGTCTCTTTGTTACACCACTGTGACCAATGCTCATGACAAGCTGAATTTGCTCAAACCTATGCCTGGTGACACTAATCTGGAGCACTGAATGCAAGCTCTGCTTTATCACGTACAGGATTTGTTACTAGTTCTGAGCATGGCCTACAAGTAAGTACCAACAGGCTTGCATTTCTTGGAAAGGAGGCTTTGTGGTAATGCGCTGATCAGCTGTTAACTGAGGTCTAAGGAGTGGTGATAGAGCATTGGTGTTCTTATATGGCTCCTGTATGTACAAGAAGTATATTTCCCTTCTCTGTTACGGACACAAATGATGAGATGGAGAAGGGCTCTCTGTTTCACAGCATTCATTGTTTTCCCTATGACTGCTGCTGTTGTTTCTTTTAAAGTGCTTCAATATATTGGTAAAGAAGTACAGCATCTGCATTTTATTATAGTTCATCCTCAAATGTCAAAATGGTCTTAGAGAAATTAACCATAAGCATTCACTTAGTGTTTACTAGATAGGAAGACATTTTTGTCGCAGCTCAGTGAGTAACATCTCTTTTCAGAAAGCTGTCTTGGGAGGGATTTAGATTTGATCAAGAGTATTACTGTAAAATGTGCTCCTCACTGCTTCCCAGTCAGGCTGGATTGGCTCTAGTGCCTTTGACTGTAGTGCTGCACTGCAGCAGTGAGGGGAAGGAACTACTGTGAATGCTTCTCTCTGCCTCATCTTCCCGTTGGTGGCAGTTTTGTTCTGTTTGCAAACCTTAACTGCTCACATTGAGGGTATTGTGCATGCCCTGCTTTCCAAATTACTCCTCTTTGGTGTGTAAAAAAGAGAACAGTTCAGAAATCTAAGGAAGTGTTTCTTCAATGAGATAGGGTTGTTGAATGAATTCCTGCCCTACGTGTGTGATCACCTTGAAGACACACTGCTCTGTTTAATTCCATCTGGGGTGGAAGGGAAGCAGGCAGGTGATGTTAGATACAGCTGGAGGTTAAATAGTGCTCTGTATCTGGGAGGGGTTATGAGTAGAGGATTCTTCCTAATTCACAAGATATGATTTAAACCAGTTTGTTAGGCAATGACCGGGCAGCTGTTGTGTGCAACTTGGCTTCAGGGACTTTGTTGGATGGTCAGGTATATGGTGCTGAGGATGTTGATCTGTGCCCATCTTCTGTGGGCATGAAATTGCCTTTTCTGCTTGGGTCAGTCATTCCAGCTGACCTCCTACACTGGCAAATCATGGAAGTCAAATTTCCAAGGGTTATTTTTCACTCCCTATTCTTGTTCCACTGCTACACCCGAGTCTGTGTCATGGTACTTAATGTTACTTTTTTGGGAGGATGGGGTTAAGGTAAATTTTTCTGTTTCTAAACCTCTGGAGTGTCCATAGACTGTACATCTTTTCTCAAGTGGTTGTGTTTATCTTTGTGCTTTTTCAGACCTTTCTTCTGTTTCACCTCCAAGAAGTGGCTGGAGTACATACTGTGAATTTCTACAACATGAACATATAGAAAAGTTGAACTACCAAGAAATAAATTGCCCAACACACAAGGAAGAAAGGACAGTTCTCTGCAATTCTTGCTGACCTCTGAAGGTCTAGTAAAGCCATAGTAGAGATAAGAACAGGAGGTAGAAGGGAAGATTTTCTCTAGTTCTTATAACAGGAGCTGGTTTTATATTTGTTTTAGCTTAAAACACCTTTATGCAGAATAAAAAAAAAATCCAAAATCTCATATCAGAGAAAATATTCATATTAACCAAACATTAATGTTAGTGTTGTATTATAAGTAAAACAAAGTGCTAGAAACTTCCTGGGAGAACACAGCCTCCAATTTCATTTGACCCTAGATAATCCCCAGCAGCCAGGAAAGATACAAGAGGTAGTTTGGTTGTCATGAGCTGAAATCTCTACATGTTCTCCTTTTCCCAGCCCCCCTGCTTTTCTTGTTTGCCTAATTTTTCTTTTCAATAAAAACATTAAACATCATAACATAGCCTGAAACTAACACTAAATAATTGAGTATGTGTGGTTGACCTTTAATCATGGATGTTTACAAATGTTTGACACTGATCAAGAATACATTTGAGGAGAAACAGAGTTGTTCATGACACTTGGCATCCTTCTAGAGCAGATGGGGGCTTAAAGCCAGTAGTGTTCTCCATGCAGGGACTCCTCTCTAAATTAAACTGTCCTGCTAAGTTCATGAAACACCACCTCCTTCCCTGCCTTGCAGTGCCCAGGTAGTGCTGGCAATTATTTGTACAATTTAGTTTTCTAGGTTTGGGGATATTGGGAACTGATTCAGGATAAAACCCACCAAAAGAAACATGGGGTTTTTTCCCAGCTGGATCAATTTCTACATCCTGTGCACTGGGCAGCCACACAGAAACTTGTGCCAGCATAATACAAGAAGCACCAGGCAGGAGAATAGAGAAGGAAGGAGTGAGGATTTCTTTTTCGTACGGCTGTGCCAACTTTGCATGTGTGTTAAATCAGTCTAAGAAAATTATTCACAAAGTTGCAGTTTGAATTCAGGAGTCCCAGCCCTGGCTAAAACTGTGCTGGCCTGTTCATCATCAGCTTGCACACCACTTATTCTGTTTTTCCAAGGCAGATGTTGAAAGTTCTCCCTGAAATCAGGTATTTCTATGACAGAGCCCAAGCCCAGCCTCTGCCAGCAGATGTGTCCGCACTAATTTTCAGTTCATTTTGGGAAAGTTAATATATCCAGTCCTCACGTTACTGGAGAGGAAGCCAGAACTGGAGTCAATTCACAGGCAGCGTGTACCACACATCGCACTGGACTGAGAGCTCTGAAACCAAGGGATCGCATTACCAGAAAACGTTCCACTGCTGAGCATTTTTGCAGAAAAGTTCAGCTAAATTTGTCTTTGTACAAATTAAGCTGCTTCTTATATTTCTTGACTATGGGACTAATCTCCAAAATAAAAGAAATGCTGATGTTTAAGGAATAAGAAACCACAGTCAATGTTATAAGAAAAAAATAGAAGGAGAAGCAGCTTAGCACTTGGATTTCGAAGCCAAATTTGATGCTTAGGAATGTTTCTCTGGTCAAGTAACTAATGAGAGACCCTGAAAATGAACTAATGGTACCATTTTGCATTTTGTAATTACATGAATGCAAACTTGTACCTAGTCCTGCTGATGCTGAGGGAGGCAGCAATGAGCTAGAAAAGGCACATGAAGATTTGTTATGGTGGCAGCTACTTAGCAACATAAGCTGCAGGCTTGATCATGTCTCGAGGCTCAAAAAAATGCAGGAGACACCAGTGCTTCCAGTGCTAAGTTTCATCTCCATATCTGCAAGAAGCAGTTCCAGTTCATTAACTGTGGCAGGCTGCTCCCTAGGGTGTGAGCTGGGGCTGGGACCTCTGGGATCTCTTGCCTTCACCACTGAACCCATGGAGTTATACAGAAGCTCTCTGATAAAAAAGGTTTAGAAACCAAGCCCAAAAAGAGCAGACCCACCACATGCAAGAGGAATCTATCAGGAATATTTAAATCATCCTCATGTCGGCAGCAAAGCCAACATCATTCCCATCTCTCTTGTGCTATTCCCTTGGCAGGGTGACGTGACCATCGGAGTGTTGCAGGTGTTGGACAGGTTTTGCTGATCACCAAGGAGCTGCTTTTGGAGAGGCACAGCTGAGCAAGCAGCTCAGGCCCCAGTGCACAGAGCTGTGCAGGAAGATCTCATTGTACTCCTGCCCCGATTGCCCAAGAGCTGTTCCCTGTAGGCTGATGCAGGTTACTCTCAACAGACAGAGCTGGGGAGGAGGAGGATGAGCCTTTCCCCAGTGAACAATGTTAAACCCAGCAAGAGGGGTGCACATATAGCCTTACGTGAAATTATTTTGCATTCATGGCCCTTTATTCTTTTGACTTAGCACTGCCATTTCTGTTAGGAAAGGACCCTTCTGGCTCAGTGTGATGTACAGATCATTCATGCCCTGAGGGAAATACAGCAGGTACCAAATCCAGCCAGATGTGCTGGGAATATGTATAATGGAACAATAGTACCCTGAATCCCTAAGGCTGGACTGAAAGTGAGAGAACTGTTGAGGTTTCATTGCAAACAAGGTGGAGACATAAGGTCTGCCAGCTGTGGAGGTGGATTCAGCGGGATGAGAGACAGGGCCTGCAGTCTTGCTGCTGGGACAAGGATATGAGAAAGTTACCCACCTGCTCAATGGATCACTAGTTCAAACATGAACATGCTGTCTCTGTGGTCTTTCCTCAAAACCCCTCTCTGTTTCTATTGTCACTGAGGCCCAATTTTTCAGCAGTAACAAAGTTTTCTGCCTAATTTGAGGGCAAAGACGTTGACAGAAAGGGTAATTAAACATTGGAATGGATTGCCTAGGGAGGTGATGGAATCACCTCCAGTCTCTGGAGGTATTTAAGAAAAGATTGGATGTGGCACTTCGTGCCATGGTCTAGTTCACATAGAGGTGTTTGGTCATAGGTTGGACTCAATGATCTCAGAGGTCTTCTCCAACCTGACTGATCCTGTGTGTTGTCCACACCTGTGCTTCTGTGATGAGATTTCTGGGACCAAGGTTATGTGTGCTCATTCTCTACTGCAAAGCAAAGCTCATTCTTACCTCACATGCAAAATAGGGCATCATCAGTGGAAAGCCACAACCAAAACATGCTTACCATACTGGAAGGAAAGGCGAGACTACTCTTTCTAGATTTTCATGGTTACATGGTTTTATCTCTTAAGTGTAGTACTTCTATTTTTGTATTAATGTCTGTGGTTTTAGTTAAAAACAACAGTATTTTTTTTTAATTTGACACTTTCTTCTTATGGTAAGAGGAGCTGAGCGGCAGAATACCTGAGTAAATGGCAAAGCAGTACTTGTGATCTGTGAAGAAAATGGGACGTGGTATCAGTGGTTGTGCCTGGTTGAGGCAGGCAGCACTGTATGAGATGGGTACCACAGCTACTGGACTGCAGTAGTGTAGCAGCTGGATAAAACACACAGGCTACACAGGTCAAAACCTTGGCCTGAGTGCTCCTCTGCCCAAAGGGAAAATGGATGCTGTTATACAGTGGCCCCAAGTCTGGTAGTCAGCTGTGAGCTGCCAAGAGCTTCCTGGTAGCCTTGGACTCAGGGTTTGCCAGCTCCCTAGAAGCAGACGTCTTCCTCAGAGATGCACTGTGCGAGTATAAACACTCCTCCATGAACAGCACTTGGCAAGCCACCTGGATTTCCAAATTCCACCCCTCTCCTTCCCCTCCAGCAGAGGAATTTCCATGCCTGTCCTACTAAAAAGTCCAGTTGTGCCTACCCAGGGTGAAGCCCATGCGAGAGAACCCTGTGAAGACGACTGAGCTTTGTGCCCTGACATTTCTTTCCTACATCCTGTCACCTCAAGCACATCACAGCTACACAGGAAAGCCACTACTCTGTTCCCCATCACAGCACAACCTGCCAGTGGCAGAGGTGAGGAGCAGGGTGGAGAGATCATCTCTCACCAGGAGCCTCACAGTTAGGACAGAGTCCTTCCACCAAAGTCATTGATGCACAATCAGGTCTTCATCACTTGGGAAAGGCTTTGACTAGAGTACCAGGATAAGGTACTTCTAAGCAAAAATCAAGCTGGTTTCACCTGAATGTTACACCGATGTGAGTAATAAATGCTCATCCATGATTCTTTTCCACCTCCTCCAATGGAGAATTATCAAGTTGGCACCAAGTTTTAAATCCAACAACATAACTTAAAATGCTACAGTAAACTTAGGTCTGACATTTAAAGAAAAAAATTAGTCTTTGAAGGTCATTGAACAAACCTGCTATAAAAACCATATATTATTTGAAAGCTTTAGCTTCTAATTAATGTTGTTCCAAAGAATTCTGTTCCAAACACAGAATAGAGAAATCCAGTTTAACCAAAAGCTACAGATAGCAAAGAAACACAACACATTTGATTGCAGAGTGTATAATTTGATATATCATCATGATAATGTAGTTTGTACATGTTTAAAACATATCCTCCACAGCTTCCAGTTAAATGTCGTAAAAGCAGCTAGCATTTAAACTAGTCCCCTACAAATCATATTTTCTCCATAATTTTTTTCCTGCAATCAGCTAAATTAGAGCATTTTCAGGGTTAGGATTTAGAAGCTCAATTGTCTGGTAGGTATGAGTTCTTGATGAAAGCCATGTAGCTGTGGGCAAAAAGCCAAGGAAAGATTTAAAGCAGTTCATTTCCTGGTGCCTGAAGGATGTGTGTGAGGTCAAATCTTTTGTTGTGACTCCATGTTCTGGAAGGGGAAGGATAGCTGTCTTCATGATATTTCTGCAAGGATATTTTAATTTCAGAAGATCTCACTGTAAAAGGACCAAAAGGACCAAGAATCTGAGCAACTCAGGGAAGGCTCTTAAATTCTTGAAATATTTAAAGTACTATGATGTGAAAACAGTCCACAGAAAAATATCATCAGCTCCTTGCTCACAACCTAAATATCTCCCTGCTTCACCACTGAGGACTGAGCTAACCATCCCTCCATGGCTGGATTGGTCTCAAAAAGCCAGGAACCTTTCTCAGAAAAGGTCTTTCCCAGAAATGACATTCCTGAATATCCTTTTCATGAGTTTGCAACTGCAGTCATTTGGCTTTCAGTTATTTTTCTCCAGCATTGGCAATTTGTTGTTTCTCTCAAATGTTCATCTGGCTCTGTTTTGCTTAATCATAGTGTCTCCCAAAGGTCTGCACTAATGAGTTTCTGCATTCATACCATATGCTTGCTTTGCCATGGAGAGGTTTAGTTGTATACAAAACAGATTGTGAGACTCTTTCTATCCCCTTTCTCTTCTATCCTTGTATCTGAAAGATCTTCTAGGCAAAAGAGTTTTCTCAGGTCTCTTCACCCAGCTAAGACCACATCTAAACAATGCTCCCATGTCATTTAGATATGTGAGAAAACTTTGAAAGTCATTGTCCAGTTGCTTGATTTGGATTTAGGTTAACTAGCGTTTTTGGAGTCCTCATTTGAAATCCCAGAGGCCAAGGTCATTCACACACTAAGAATGTGGTGGCAACTCCCAGTGACAGGAGACACCAAATTCCTAATGAAGGAGCTGTGCTTCTAAGGGTGGTAGAATTATATAAAAGGAATAAATTCTTTACTGTGAAGGTGCTGAGACAGGTTGCCCAGAGAAGTTGTGGACACCCCACCCTTGGAAGCATTCAAGGCCAAGCTGGACAAGGCATTGAGTTGGAAAGTGTCCCTGCCCATGACAGAGGAGTTGGAATGAGATTATCTTTAAGGTCCCTTTCAATATAAACCATTATATAACTGTGATTCTATGATTCCCACCATTTCTGGCAATTTCTCCTCTCTCCGTGCCCACAAATTCCTATTCCAGGTCACTTCTGCCACAGATCTGTTATTCACGGCAATGCTTAGCTTAGTGAAGCATCACAATTTCAGTTCCAGTAGCACAAAAGAATTCTTTCCTGCATTTTCCCTGTATGAAACACTGTCTCTTAGTTTTCTTTTTTAGATTCAATGGAAGCAGTGTTCAAATGGCATTCCAGTTTTTCTGATTGTCTATCAAGCTGAAAGCCTCCATGAGTGCACAGCACTCTTTGCACAGCCTGTTCCCTGGTACAAAACACTATCTGTTATCTGGAACACATGGAAGCATGGAAGAACCTGGTGTTTTTGGTCTTAGGAGCAGTGGGAAGGAAAACATCTCATTTCAATACAGCTGTGTCAGGAAGCCTTCTGGGAGGGAGCCATTCATGTACTGCCCATGTGTGGAGTACAGGAAGGTGCTGACTGACCTGCAGGATGGAGGCAAGGACAGTGGCATTGATGTGCACTGGAGCTGGGACAGTTGTGTAGAGGAGTTCATATTGGTGAGCATAGGGAATGTGTCAGAACAGATTAGTTTAGAATAACATTGGGGAGGAGTAACAGTTTTCCTATAGTGAAGGAGTTTATTATATATGGTACTAGACCAAAACCAGCAACACTCCCTGATATTCCTCAGAATGACACTGTTTACCTTTTGGAAGCTGTAATTTCTTGGCCTGTTTGTTACTGGAGGCTCATGCAGGTCTGATGCACTTTGTCACCATCCCAGAGCAGCACCCAGGACAGTCAACTCCCCCAGCAGTGGTGCCAACTACAGCCCAACTCAGAGCTGTGTTGGACCTACCTTCGCATCTGTTCATGACACTGAGAAGGATATCTCAGACTCTCTTGTGATGAGAATCCTGTCCAAGGAGGAGACTCACCACAGCTGAAGTTCACTGGTGACGTCCTGCCCTCTCCGCTTTGCAAGTCCCTTGGCAAGTAAGCAGAGCATTAACACCAGAGGATGATGTTTTTCTCTGAGACATTATCTAACTATCAGCCAATGGTATCAAATCTTACCTGCTTATCTAGGCACTGCCAGAAGAGCAGAAGACAAAACTGTGCTTATGTCTCCAAGATCAGTTCCAGTTTGTCTGCTGAAGTTACTGCTCCTACAACATTTTACAGTATTTGAGATTTTTTCCCAGATGTTTGTCGTACATATGTTTTTCAGTCAGAATGGATTTTCAAATTATCTAGTTTCATTTTCTGTTGCCTGGTTTTACAGACACTTCCTAGTGTTCAGACTGCTTTAATGCAAACACTGGGCTTACCTGTAGGATTTCCCCTGGTAAACTTGACTATTAGTTATATAAGATCAGATTTTTCATAAGCTGGGAAGACCTCTTGGAACACTCCAAAATATGTTGCAGTAATGTATGGGAAGAGGCTTAATCTACTTTTATATCCATTTTCAATAAACCACAATTTTCTCCAAAAGATCTGCCTAAAACCCTTGTCTTCCAACTTGAAATATGTTTCTGAAAGCAATAACATTTTCCATTACACCAGCAAAGTAGATATTAACTTTCATTTCTCTGAGTATCAGAACTTCCCATCCCTAAAGGGATGGCTTCTGTGTATCTCTGCAAACTTGATAAATGATGTGCAATGAATCTAATTGATGTCCCACCTTCAATGAAGGGTTATTATAAAACAGAGAGAGCTGCAATAAGGGAGTCAGAAAAAAAATCTCCTTGTGTTCTCAGCATACTTGGAGATTTCTGGCAAAAATCAGGACAAGGTGTTTTACTTCTGCATGTGCCCTTAACTGTAAGGGCAGCTTGCCACACGCTTCACTCATTTAGAGAAAGCATCCCTGTGATGGATGACCCAACTATATAAAAATAACAGCCTGGTGATAAATTTAACGTGCAGCTTTGACCTCCTGCCATTTTCATACTTATGTGCTGCCGTTTTGCTTTGGCTGGTAGAGGAGGAGGGACTCCAAGCAGGGGCCTCCTCATCTGACCCACCACTCACACCATGACCACTACTGGAGAAAAGCATATCTTTCCTCAGGAATACAAACCTACCAAACACTACAAATTCCAAATTATAATTAAAGCCCTAGTACAGAGAAGGAAGACCATCCCTTGATATTTTGCATGTTGAATAAGATAGAAAAAAAGTGGTGGTAGCTCTCAGGGTTTAGAAAGGACAGAACAAATTGCCTGTTGCAGTCAGAAGCCACTTGCTGTTTGAAGAGACTTAGGCAGAGGATTGGCTGTTGGGTGAATATCATGGTTCAGCACTGATCACTAGTTTGTTATTTTCTTTTCCTATTTTGTTGTCCTATTGTAGCTGCTGTCTGCCTCTTGTCTCCATGTCCAGTTGAAATCTCCATGGTCACTCTCCTGACCATGATTGGTGTGGTGAAGGCAAGTGAGTTGGGCATGTGCTGTAACAGGAGCCTGTCTTATAATCCTGCACTTCAGATTTCTTCTAGTCATGATATCCTACTCAACAGGTACAGCGGAAAACTCCAGTGAGAAATGGATCTGACTGCTGTCAAAGAGCAGGAAATTGGACGAGATGTTTGTTAATTCTTTAAAATAACTTTAGACAAAGATGCAGTTTTCTTGGACTATGCTTCCATCCAGATATGCAGGTAAGCTAGGTATGGTGGGGGTCTCTGATGCATCTCTGATGATTCTCCTCACACTTTATCAGAAGCAAAACAAAAATGCTCTTGATGCTGAAATAAGTCACCCTGATGTACAGACGCCTGTGTAGTGATCAGTCTGATGTCCAGACACATTCCTGGAAGAAGACCCTCAGATACCTGACATATTTTGTCCAATCCAACCCTGCAGGCATCCAGCCCTGGTGCTTGTTGAAAGGTGGGTATCAAACCAAACAGACGCTGTGTTTGGTCTCCTGCTCTTAAAACCCCACTGTTTTCTTGGAACCACTGTGCCCACCTCTTCCAACCTGCACCGTGGACTCTGCTTTCCAGCAGCAAGCCAGGGCTAGCACAGCATTCATGTCTGATGGAAATGGCAGTTTCATTATTTCTAAAATTATTTGCTCAATGTGAAATGGGAGTGCTTGGCATGGAAAGATGCACAGAAGATACTACAGATAAAGCCAAAGGATTTGGGGATATCTCATGCCTGCTAAAAGGAATGGCCAGAAAAAGACCCACCCGTTTCCCTCTAAAATGTTTCTGTCCAGGTAACCAAGATATGCAGCCTGAATTCTGATAGTAGTTGAGAATGTTTTAAAATCCATTTTCAGGTCACATCTAGCAGGCAGACAGGCTGTCATCAGCTCTGATTCTGCCATTTCATTTTCACTTGCTCTCATTCATGTGTAAAGATCCTGGAGCGCCCTGGGCTGTGATCTGCTCAGTTCTATTTTTGGCTGTCTCCTTTCTGAAGGAAGGTGATTTCTCACATGTGGTGTTTTCCAATTATCACTTGTTGAGACATACCCCCTGGTTATATTACAAAGAGAATCAGGTGGCAAGTACATATTTACAAGTCTTTATTCTAGGGCACAGGAATATTTTATTGATCTGAGCTTTGAACTGAAGCTCTGGGTACTCTTGGGAATCATGTTTTTTTCTGAGCGAGTTAATCCAGCCTCTTATTTTTCTGAGAGATAGAGAAAATTAAGTATCATCTAATTTACTTGTGTATATGTGTGAATAGGCTGTTGGTGGTCCACTGTACAATATTTAAAATATGCAAGTGTCTCCTACAATATCCTGTATTGTACGTGATATTAAATGGGCTTTTTTTCCCCAGTTACTGTTCACTCCCTGCTCACCAAGCTGTGACTCAGCTGCTTCCTTAATTTCAAAAGCTTAATCTTTTTGCTCTAAAGTATTACTTTATAAAGCACTTTATCAGGAAAAGCATGGATTTGTGGAGGGATGAGTGGGTGAGCAAGCACCTTGCTGTGGCCTTTCTGTTTTCTCTGTCCCACTCTCAAGATACACAGGATTACCTTGGACCTCTCTCAGCAGCATAAGTTTGAAAACTGAAAAAAGCATGATAATGATGATAAATGAAATATTTCCATTAGTAGGGGCATATTTTGCATCAAAAATTAATTCAATTATTGATAACATTACAGGAATACATCAAAGACCAGAAAACAAACTCAGCAAGGAGGCTGGGGTTGCACAAGAATTTGGGAGGGGACAAAGCTGGGACAGCTGACCCTGACTGACCAAAGTGACATTCCATAAGATATGGTGTCACTGTCAATGTATAAATCTGGGGGGAAAAGAAGGAAGAAGGGAACATTCAGAGTGGTGGTATTTGTCAAGTCACTGCTATGTGTGATGGAACCCTGCTTTCCTGGGAATATCTTAACACCCACCTGCCCATGGGAAGTGGTGAATCAATTCCTTGTTTTGCTTTGCTTGTGTGCATGGCTTTTGCTTTACCTATCAAACTGTCTTTGTCACCATCCACCCAAGATTTCTCACTTTAACACTCCCTATTCATTCCACCATCCCACTGGGGGATTGATTGAGTGGCTGTGTGGGGCTGAGTTGCCAGCTGGGGTTAAACCATGACACTTCCCCATCATCCACTGAAGCACCAGAGTCCTGGGGCAGGCCTCAGAAGTTCCCCAGTGAATCTCAGCTGTGACAACAGGACCAACAGGGTCTTGCTTGAGGCAGCCTTTTGCCATCAGTTGAGGGTCCCTTCCATGTGAATGTGCAGATCAGCAAAACCTCCAGTCACTGGTTTTCCTCCATTCCACAGGCTCCCAGAAGTGGCAAAAGTCCCAGTGAGAGCTACTGAGAAGAAAGGATCTGCTTTGTTGATGCTGTGGATGTTTCATGGCTAATAACATTTGACTGGTTTTGGCAGCCACCTTTTCCTTTGCACCACAGTGGTCAGCAGTTGTCTAATCATGTTGAAACTTGAACAAATTTGACATATTTCTGCAGCTGCTGTTACTTTGATGAGCAATTTATCCCAGGGTCTTTTCACCATCAGTTTCCCTCTTCCAGCTGTTTGCTAACATCTCTTGGAATGATTTCATTAGATCAGCTTCAAGCTCATAGTAGTCAATACCCCAGTTTCTTTTACAGGTCATTGAGATGCGGTTCATTTTCTTGCTTGTAGGTTTGAAGATTGAAATTGAGATACACCAACATTCCCTTAATTTCAGGTTCTTTTCTACCCATCTTTTAATTTAGAGACATCCTACTTTTTCTAGGTCGATAATACACCCTTTATCCCCCTTCTTTTTATGCATTTTTTCCTTCAGAAAATCACATTGGAGGATCAACTCAGGGCTTTTCATCTACAAGTACAAATATTCAGCCTGTGGTTAGTTGTTTTGGCTCTGGTTCAAATAAAAACAAGTATCAGATGTAAACATGATACCTGTAGAGCCTGGGAAACTGAAAGAGAAAATCAGAGTTTTTCTGAGAATGCACACAGTAAGTGTAGGAGCTTCCTGTCTAAGATATAAAGTTCACAGTTCTGGACTATGCAGCTTTGCTTTGTACCAGGGCACCAGTCTTGGAGATTTCCATGAGCAACAGTGAAGAGAAAAGAGTGCTGAGAAAGAAAAAAAGGTACAATCACGCTGCAAAAAACATGGGCAACAAATTGCAAAGTTCAGTAATAGCATCAGATAGCCGGGATGGAAAATGCCCCAAGAATGTATGATTACTCTCTGCAGAGGCTTGCAGCTGGAATAGTCCACTAAATGGACTATTTCCTTATCAAATGTGACAGAGGGCAGAGAAGACTGTAAGGGACTGTACAAATAAGACCTATAGCCATTATTTAAAGTCACCCTACTGAATAGTCTGACACCTGGAAATTCATCTACCTATGAGATACTGTGCCTAAGTCATTGTCCATGCCTAAGTCATCTTTCTGAACCTTTTCTACCTGCCAGTCATTAAGTTAGAAGTAATTATGAGATTGAATAGTATATTACTGGAAAAATAAATAGTATAAGGGAAAAAAGGTAATTTTCCTTCTTCAGCTTTTTTTCCCATGCTGCCTTCTGTGCCTTTCCTGCTTTCTTTGTATAAAATGGATTCATCCTAATCTGAAAGAAGACTTCAGTGGCCTGGAAATACTTTACTCTGTATGTGCATTTCTGATCCATAGAATCACCAAATCACAGATTCAACTAGGTTGGAAAAGACCTCTGAGTCCTGATCACGTTCAACCTATGACCAAACATCATCTTGTCAACTAGACATGGCACTGAGTACTACATCCAGTCTTTTCTTAAACACCTCCTGGGATGATGACTCCACCATCTCCCTATGCAGCCCATTCCAATGCCAAATCAATCACCCTTTCCGTGGAGAATTTCTTCCTAACGTCCAACCAAAGCCTCCTCTGATGCAGCCTATGCCCTCTTGTCCTATTGCTAGTTGCCTGGAGATGCCTGAAAGAATAAACCAGCGTGGTGGATTTTATTGAAATGGGCTTTATTGAAAAGAATAAGCAAGGGAGTTAATTTTTAAGGCAGCAAGGGTAAATCTGCTACAATTTTGCAAAGTTAATTAAAAACAGAACAATCTCATGATTGCATCAGTGTTCCTATTAAGACTAAATCAATAAACCAATGGGTTCAAATCACAGAATTGGTAAATTAATGCAGTGAGTAATCAAACTGGAGTCTGAGGTTGGCAGTGAAAGGAATTACTTTGTGTTAGTCCTGTTTCCAGCTCTCATGAGAAAAAGGAGCAGAAGTCAAGGAAAAGGCAGCTTCCTTTCCATCTCTGGCTGCAGGCTGTAGTCTAACCAACTCATGAAACTATTTAGTCAGTGAAGAATCGTTTTGGTTTCAGGGCCATGCCAAGGAGACATTGCAATCCCATCCTGTTTCACTTTGAGGAAATCTGATTTAGAGAGTTCTCAAAGGTCCCTCTTTAACATGGCCTCTTCATGCTGAGCTGCTGCCAGCGATTTTGGGTTAACTGCTCTCTTCAAATACCACAGAAGCTACAAACTTCCCAAAGATGGAAAAAGACTCCTTCCATGGTTTGCAAAATAAATGTCACTAAGAGGACCCACCGCCTCCAAGCTATCTGCTATTTCCCCTCCCCAAGCACTTCTTCCCATCAGCAAATTGCCAGGTACTGCTCTCATGACCCATCTGCCTTGTGGAAAGGCTATTCCAGCACAGAGCTAAACATGTCCTGTAGCAATGACTCCAGCTGGGTGGCTTTGGAAGTGGAAAACTTACCTGTGATTAAAGACACTTTTTCTTTGACTATATCCATGACTCTGAATTTGCTATTCCAGTACAAAATGTCCATCTAATTGTTTATGGCATATAGAAAGCCACTTATATGGATGTCACAGAACATCCTCCCTCCAGACCCAGACCAAGTGCCCCTACATGGACCAGTGTCCCTGCTGTCCCTGCGCTCTGTACCCACTGATTAGCCAAATAAGTGGCAAAACTTCAGAATAATTTGAATTGACTTTGATTTATTGCTTGTTTTATTTAAAGTCCCTTTAAAACTCAAGCTGTCTTATTTCTCAGAAGAGAGACCTAAGCCTCCTTGGTGTGTCTGTGACTTTCTTGCTGCCCTGTCTTTAACCAGTCAATTTCAGGAGGCTATACTCTGTAAAACTAGATGCCATGCTATTTTCCAAATATTTTATGCACTTTCTTGTCAATACAGAGTAGTGCAAGGAAAACAGGGAATTTTTACCTGTGGAGATTTAGTTCAGGCTTCACTGGTAAAGTTTTGAGAGCCACATTTTGAAAGATACCTCCTGGCAGACAGCTTGCAGGATTTTTAGTACTATCTTTACATCTGATTTGTAAGCTTCTAAGTTTCTAGCTCCCACTCAGATGAGTTCCTTCATAAATCAGGTGCAAGGCCAAATTGCACCTGTTGGGTGGTGGGTGTTTTGAGAAAATCTAAAATTGTCCTATTCATTTACCTATGTTTTAAACCCCTCTGTTACTTAAGCTCTCTACTGTGCAAAGTGTCCCAGTAGGTATCTTTTCCTATGTTTATCCATTTTGGTGTGCTGCTTCAGTTAGGAGGGTGACTGTCAGATGAACACACTCCTTAAGAATGGAGTAGGATATTATGACCAACACAAGACAAGGATACCAAAATGCTGTGATTCTTATCCCTCACATGTAAAGTGCGAACGATTTTGTTTTCTGCTTTTGTTTTCTTGTGTATAACATATCATCAGGAAAGGCTCCCCTTCTCTTCCTTCATCAGACAGGACAGGATAGGACATCAGATTTGGACAGGAACGAGAAATATACCACTTGTTCCTGTCCAAGTGCAATGAAGTCCTCTATGGTCACTGGATGACACTGAACAGTCAGAATAACCAAATTATTTCCTCCAGCTGAAATCACTGTTATGGTCTAAGGACTGGGGGTTCAGCCAGCTGGGCACAGCACAAACTCATCACACGTGGCAGAGCAGCCAGGGCTGTGCCACCACTGAGTAACTCCAGAGGGCTGGGTAGGCCATGGTATTATTGTCATAGACTTCTGTGGGACAAGGGGAAAATATACAGGCAAGTTAGTGTGCTTTACTGGATTTGACCTATTTTTAATAAATTAGAAAAAATGCATGGTAAATTCATTAAAACTTTCCTGTGGGGGTCTCTAACCAGATCCCCCTAGCTGGGCTTTGAAAGACTTGAGACAAGATGTAGAATTCTTTCCCCTTGGAAGAGGCCCAGAGAACATACTGGAAAGATAAATACCTGCTTTTCTCCTCATCTTTTCTTTCTCTGTAAAACGTTTAGGCTTAGATCTTCCCTGGAGATAAACTGGCACAGTTTCAGTCGTTGCAGCAGAGCTGCACTAATTTACAAAGGGTAAGAGCATTTTAAATCATGGCAGTTATGGCAGAGAGAGGTAATATCGCAGTCACTCCTGAAGGACCACGTCCCCTCCAGGTCCCCTCCAGCCCCGGTCCCCCCCCGGCTGCTCTCCCTGACCCCACTCCAAAGCCGGGCTCGACGGAGGTTCTCTCTCATCCACAGCACCCAGCGTGAGCAGGGCACAAGTGTGTGTGGAGCAAAACTACGGCTCAGTTTCCCTCCCAGGCCCACCCAGACCGAGCCGTCCCGGCTGCCTGCAGAGCGGCACCCCGGGACCGAACCCTGCCCCTGAGCCCCTGGGGCCGGGGACCTCGGGCTGCCCCGCTGCCCTTCCCCAGCACAGCGGAGCGGAGCCCCGGGAGCCCACCCTGCCCCTGAGCCCTCCCTGGGGCCGGGGAGCGCCCACTGCCCTTCCCCAGCACAGCGGAGCGGAGCCCCGGGAGCCCACCCTGCCCCTGAGCCGCCCCTGGGCCCGGGGAGCTGGGGCTGCCCCGCTGCCCTTCCCCAGCACAGCGGAGCGCGGGGCCCGCCCGCGGCCTCCCCACATGCTGCGCACACCTCCGGCTTCCCAGTGAGCGTCCTTCACAAGTAATTAATGCAGAGGGCCGTATGCTGATTCCGCAGAGCCCATTAATCACTTTTGCTGAGGCTCAGGGACTGTTTGTACAGAGTTTGCAGAGATTATCGCCCTGGCTCCGGGATTGTCACGCTGCATTACAAATGGTGCTTTAGTGAGCTCCTGGGGTCTCAGGGGGTTTAACCTGTCTGAGGCAAAGGCAAATATTGTCAAGCAGCAGAGGTTTCCCAAGAAGGGGCTTATCTGTTCCAGATTGCTTGATCATATAAATAGGACCTCGATATGAGATACATACGCAATTAATTCCTCCAGGGTTACATTTGATAATGGCACAGAAATTAATCTTCAGTCACAGAAATAACACTGGCTGTTTCAGAGAATTCAAGTAAAAGCTTGTAGAGATACCCACTATCAAGAATATAGGTTTCTTTTCTGTTTTGATAGAATTTATTATTACTGTTATTATTATTGTTGTTGTTGTTGTAACCAGCTGAGATTTCTGTTTTGAACATGTTCTAGCAGGGATTAATTCATTAGTAACCAAAGGGAAGGGCACAGCAGCAACAAAACAGCCGAGCCTCAAGCACATGTCCTGCATGAAAGCTCCTGCCTTTGAGATCCAGTCTCCCAACCACAGTCTGGTAGGATTATGAGCCAAGATGGGACACCAAATACCAAAAAAGTGGTGCTTATCACTAGGCATGTGAGCATGATGTCATGAGAAATGTGTCAAGGGACTGTGATGTACAGTTTTGGCCTGAAAAAAAACCATGCTGAGAGATCCTTCAGAAAAAAATGTGAGAGCAGGGCGTTAGCCTTCTTCAGCATAATACTATCAGATATGTTTGTGGTGGAGGGAAGACTGTGTATAACTGGAGGGTAGTTGAGGAAGCCTTAATCAAATGTGATTTTATAAAAGTGTGCATGAAAAAAAGTTTTGTTACTTAGAAGTTTGGTAATTATGTATTTTGAGCAACCCTACCACCTGCAGCTTGAGTCAGCTAGCTACTTCAGAGAGTTCTGGAAGGCACAAGTGAACAGATGGTGTGTTTGTGACACCATCAGGTAGTGGGCAGTGAGTATTAGTAAACTGGCAAGTGCCCATCAAAAATTATTCTAAAGCGCATAATTAAACAAGTTATAAATAACAACAACAGCAACAACAACCCTAAAAATAATAATAAAAAACCTCATTAGTTGAAAAAGAAGGAGTGGGGGGAGGAACCAAGATTTTTTCCAGATTAATTATACAGCCTTATTTCTTACCTTTTCCTAGTCCATTACACACAGAGACCAAGTAAAAATCTAATAAATGAAACAGCCTTCAGATACTCTACATAACTGAAGCTAATGATCTACCATTTTTATATTGTCAAGCATACATAATAACAATGTTCTAGTTCTCACTATCATTAAGAAGTTAATACAGACTTGAAAATAAGTCGCCCAGAAATCACAAAAGGCCAGATAGATGGAAGAAAATTCCACTCTCTGGCATAATGCAGTGATTTGTATGAATGCGATATCCCCATTTTAATTTTACTATCTTCTTCTCAGAAGCTTGGCAGGCCTGCCTGGGTTCTGATAGCACCAATCTTCGTGCAAATTTATGTCTGACTCAAGCTTGACACCAGTGGTGTTGCTTGTGTTTAAGACAACAATAAATCTGACTTCTTTACTACATGAAGAAAAAAGGAACACTGCACTTCTGTGGGCATTCTAATGATGATGCAGAACTCTTCTTTTTTTTTTAATATCCAGTTTAATTAATCAAAAAAATCTAATATGAGCAGGCAACCCATATTCTGAAAAGTCATTATTCTGAGAGGGAAGGCTTACAAATGGGATAGAAATACAAACATAGGATTAGGGGGAAGATTCTGGCTGTAGACATGCAGCCACGTAGCCTTTGAGGACTATGAGAACCATGGAAGGGCATGCAAAGAGGCAGGCAAGAAAGCTAAGGCTTGGCTAGACCTGAAATTAGCCAGAGATGTCAAGAACAACAAGATATGGGTCTTCAGACACATGATCAATAAGCAGAATCGCAGGTAAGACACAGGACCATTGCTAAACATTGCAGGGAAATTAGCTATTTCTCAATGCAAGGCCACTGCCTACAATACTTGGAAAGTCATGGAAATCAGGGGTGGATCTCCCATGGATCAACACTGAGCCCCATGATGCTGAACATCTTCATAAATGATATGTATGATGGGACTGAAAGCAGCCTCAACAAGTTTACTGATGACACCAAACTGGATGGTGAGGGGGACACATCAGAAGGGAGAGACAGCTCACAGACCTAGGCAGGCTGGGAGAGCAGGTGAGCAAGAACTGGATGAAGTTTAACAAGTGCAAGGTTCTGCACTTGGGACAACAAAACCAAAGAGCCCAGAACTGCCCAGGATCTGTGCTTGGGGAGCAGCATCACTGAAAGGGACCTGGGGGTCTTGGTGGATGACAAGCTGACCAGAAGTCAGCAGTGTGTGGCTGCAGCCACAAAGGTAAATTGGATCCTAGGCTGCATCTGCAGGGGCTTAACTTGCAGTGCTAGGGACTTCAACATCCCACTCAGTGCTCGTCAGGCTGCACTTGGAGTAGTGTGCCTTGTTCTGGCCTCCACAATTCAAGAAAGATGTAAGCAGACTGGGGAGGGCCCAGAGGGGCCGTGAAGATTATCAGAGAGCTGCAGAACCTGCTCTGTGAGGGAAGACTGAAGGAGTTAGGTATTTTTTCCCTGGAGAAGGCTTAGGGAGAGCTCATCACTGTGTTTAAAGGATGGCTACAAAAGGACACTACCTCTTCACAAAGAGCCATGTAGAGGGCAGTTTCCTCAGAGAAGAGAACCCTGGAAAAATGCCTTGGGATACTCTGTTTTCAGTGCCATAAACAAAAAGCTTATTCACATGCTCTCTACGCAAATTGTTACCAGAAAGTTCCTGGTTCTCTGTTTTATATCACAGGTTGATTTTTAGTGCAAGAATTTTAATATTCTTTATCATTGTCCCCCATTGAACCCTTCCCTCAGACCGTGCCTTAGCTCCCCACCCACACCAGGGTGTATAAGCACCTCTGTCTGACCCTAGACCCTGCCTTTGGCATTTTGCCTTTTGCCCTTTGTTAGTGCTTTGATCCGGTTCAGTCCAATGCAGTGGACTCCTTATTGGTTGTTATTTTGGTATTATTAAAATTCCTTTTTGGACAATGGATCGAAGCTGCCTCTCTCTCCATTAAGTCGCCATCGGGCTGAGTCTCAAGGAAACTTAAAGGAGTCTGATTGTCTGGGCTCAGACTCCAGGGAGTTTCAGAGCCACATGGAGAATACAAGGGGCAACATGAACAAGTGGCATTGGCAGAGGTTTCATATCAACAAAAAAAAAAGACATTTTCTTACACAAAGAGCAATCAGTTCAGTGAAACAACCTCCCTAGGGATGGAGTAGAGTCCCCATTACTGAATGTTTTTCAGACACCATTGAATAGGGTGCTAGATAATCTCATTTAGGCTCCCTGTTCTGTGAAAGGCTGTACCAAATGATCTTTCAAGGTCCCTTCCAACCTGGGCTATGATTCTATGATTTTACCTTATTCAAAGTATCATTTACATATTAATTTTAGGGTACAGGGATACAATCCTAAGCCTAATGTGCAGCTCAGTTATATTTAGGATTTATTGTGTATTGGGTGAAGACTGGGCTCTTAGAACAGTGTAAGTACAGCAGCCAGTTGAGTTGTGAATGCTAGTGATGGCAGTCTCTGGAGAGAGCTCAGGGAAGCACATGCACTGTCATTCCACAGCCAAGAAGCCCAGACATATTCAAGGGCAGGGGCATTCAGCTCAGGCACCCTGAGCTTTGTTTGTCTGTGACAAAGAAAGAGCTGAATGCAGAGTTCCTGTCTTGCACCTTTTCTCACAAGACTCTTCCTTGAAGAACACCCATCAGAAGGCAGAGACTGTGGTTTTCTCAAGTGTGCCTGACTAAGCTGAAATCTGCTTTCCTTTCAGGTACTGCTGTTTGTGATGCAGAAGACACTTCAGCTTGGAAAAGAGATGAATGAGGGGAAATATCCCAGATGTCTATTCAGCCACAAGTGGCATGGGAAGGGTGACTAAGGAATAACTGCTTAAAGTTTTACCCATTATAAAGGCCAGCTGGTAGGAAGTAGATTCTTAACTGGCACATAAAAGCATTTTTCATAAGATGTGTTCAAGTTATGCAATGCCTTGCCACAGAAAATTAGAGGTTTAAATTTTACATGGTTTCAAGGGGAGATTGAACAAACTAGTGAAACAGAAATTCATTGTCTGCTGTTAAAAACAAAATATTTTTCTTGGGACAGGAACTCCCTAGTAAATTGTCAGAAAGTTGGAAAGTCATTTGGGGAAGCAACAAGAAGATGTTTTGTCTATTTTCATTCTATGCCTGAGAACCACATTCAGCCACTATTGGAGGCATGATGCTGGCTGAGACAGATTTTTGGACCATCCCAGAACAGCCCTGCTTGTATTCTTCAGAGCTGAAAGAGAGGTCAGGGTGGAAAGGGGGAGACAGGAATTCTAGAAAAGTGTGCATCTTTTCTGAAAACCTGCCTGTCGAAGTGGGTGCCATTTCACAAAGTGAAAAATTTCCTGCGCTTCTCCAAGACAGTCTGAAAGAGTATCCACCCTGAAGAGTCAAATCGGTAGCATCTTTGGCCCCAGAGCAATTAACATAGTAACAAGATCATTCTGTATCAACCAGAAGTCAAGACTGCAAGGAGAAACTTTTTCGGTCCCCTACTGAGTTCTTGGAAGGAGATTAGATTTTAAAAAGAACCCATACCATGTCAGAACTGCTGGCTGGCTACCCCAGGGTATTGCTGTGAATATTCTCAGGAGCAATTAACCCTATCAGTAATGGCATGGGTAGGGTTGCTCCTGGATGTAATCTCTGCATACTGGGCAGTGAACCACGCGCAAGGTCAGGCAAACTCGACAGCAGAATGATTTGGCTGCAAACCTGCAGTGCTGCAAAGAAAGTGATACTGAAAAACCATAAAGACACAAAGGGTTTGGTGGCATGAGACCGACATTCTGCAGGACTTCTTGGGCTATCAGCACAGGATCTGAGAGCAGTTTAGTCAGTTCAGCTTGCTATTTTGAAAAGGCAGAAATTGAGCCACAAAGGGCAACAAGGTTTTCTTAAGGTAATTAGAAAGTTTTTTTAAAAAAAAGCTTGTTTATGGTTTATTATTCTTCCCTACTCTCCCTGACTGCTGAGCCGTTTCTGGTTCACTTTGAACGGCTGACCAATTCTTTCCTCCACTTAACTCTGTGAAACCCTCATATATATATTTTTTTCTCTTCCTTGGTTTCTTTAAATCTCAGTGACTAATATATTGTCTTTTTTCTTCTTTCCAGCTCTGGGCTCTGGGTTGTTTTTAATTGGACCCTTGTTAACAACTTCGTTGTTTCCTTGTATCCATACACAAAGCACAGCTGCATGCTCTCCCTCTCAACCGCAGGAGAAGAAATCAGAAAACAAAGTCCCCCCGAGGGAGCCCAGCCAGTCTCTTCTATAACAAGGTATAGCAACTTTTACAAAATGACTGCCTCTGTGTGCAGACAGCTGAGCTCTCTGAGACAAATCTGGGGCTTGGAGTGCACAGACATAATAATTACCAGAAATACATCACAAGCCCCTTTCCTGGCATTAGTTAGGCTGTTCCTAAATCACAAGGTGCTGTCTCTCCCTCACTCCTGACTCTCTGGGTACAAAAACTTTTGCTTTCTGTCATTCTCTCTTGGAACACTGCAATTTTTCTCCCTTAAATTGTAAATGATAACACCTGCTGGGGCTCTTATTTGTTCATTCCCATATCTCTGGCTGCTCCCTGTGTGAGATATTACGCCCACACAGAGGTATGAAATATACAGTAGCTGTTTGTGAAACTTCTATATGAAAGGTGCAGTGAATATAAATAATGGTATTGTTCCGATGTTCTTCATCTTGTATCTGACAGTACATGTTCAAGAAACTCTAGGAACACTATAAAGCTGATGGAGAAGTCATTCACACTGTATCAGTGTAGCTGAAATCAAATGAGCAGGACTGATCTGGACATCCTATTTTCCTTTCACCACCAGAATGTATTTATTCCTCAAGTCATACCATATTCATATTTACTTTAATGATTCATAAACATCCCAGGATCCAGAAGCTTCTAATTAACTCATCTATTTAATGTCAGTAACAGATGCCCAGGGAGTGATTTATTGTACAGTACCGGATCACACTAACATATAAATCCAGCCAACTGAACTGGCAGGCAGTCTAGGTAAATGTCTTCTGCTGCTGGAATATGAGACTCCATCCTAAATTCAGCATTAATGCCCTGCAGACTGTGGCTGATGCATTATTGTTTTCTTCCTCTATTACTCTGCACATACATACTCTGTAGCATACATTGCATTGTACAACACTGGTTATATGCCTGTCTTTAAAAAAAAAAGAAAAAAAAAGATTCAGTGAGTGGCTGCCTTGGATTTGGGGTATATTTTTATACTGTCTGAGAAAAGAGGAAATCAATAGCCCCCAAGAAGTTTTTGGTCAAGCTCCTTTTAATTTACTTCTGGCTTCTGAAACCAATCCATCTAACACCCTAGAGTAAAACAATTCTAAACTTCATGAGAAAAGTTATGCTGGAAACCCTGTCTATAGCAGAGTTGAGGCCACAACTCCAGACTTTTTATTGATAAATAAGGCAGTGGCTTTTTGGGCAGTACCTGGAGTGAACACCTGTGACAGCAAAGTTGGCTCTGTGGGTGCTCCCACAGGCCTAGGGATGCTTCTAGAGTGTCACACAGCTGAATTCCTGGAGGGACTTGCCAAGGTCCACAGCCTGGGCCAGCTACGCCTCACCGAAGCTGGCCGGCAGAGGCAGCGCAGCCCGAGAGCGCCCGCAGGGGCCGCTCGCCGGCAGCCACAGCCGCTGAGCTGCGCTCGGTGTTACCGGCTGCTCCCCGGTGACCGAGTCAACGCTACAAACACAGCCAGTCCGCTCTGGCCTGCAGGAGTCACTTCACTTGGAAACTAGGTGGGCTTCTCTTTCAAATTTCAAAGCGGTAAAACACATGGTCTGATTGCCTCTGCTTGTTGCCTGGGCGGCAGCTCTCTCCCAAAGCTCACAAATTACTAACCATGCAGGAGGAGAGTTGCAGGTATGTAGCAGATAAATTTTACAGCTTTTCCTCTTAAGAGCTCACTCCCTCTGTTTTCCAGTTCTTCCCAAAGGCAGCACCACGAGCCAGTTTGTGTTCCAATGCTAAGCAAACACAGATAAATGGTGTTTTAAATTCTTGAAGGTGGAAGTCATTGGAGGACGGTTAAAATATTTTTTTTTCCAGAAATTATGTTTGTGTCTGTTCACAGTCTTTAAAAAAGGGTGTATTTAAGCTCTTTCACTGACACTGAAAGTGACTACTGTATATAATTAGGGTGTTTTCTGCTCTATTTTTAAAATCAGTATTTTTAGTGGGGTTTAATATACTTTTGACTCAGAATGAGATTTTGATGGCAAACCACCTCTGCTGCCTTTACTTTACTTTACTTACAGCAGTGATGTCTGTGGATGAGTTTTGGGAGGGGGAAGAAATATAAGCAATATTTATGGAGGAATGGGAAACAAAACTACATTAATATAGGAATGTGCCCAAAGAAGTGAAGGTATAGGGACTATGACAGCTTGAGAAAGGTAATATACATCAAACAAATATGCTGCATTAAGGTATTTCTAGGAGTTACTAAATTTCTCCTCTGGACTCACTTTAGCAATCAGTGTGGGAATAACACCACGATGAGCCTGACTGTTTTAAATTTCAATTAAAGCCTTCATCTTGACTAGGCACCCTTCTTCCCTGCTTCTGTCCCTCACAGTCTGTTCCAAAGGTGCTTACGGTCTCTCATACAGAACAATGCAGGCACAATCTGCTCCTGACAGCTGTGTTGTGAGGAAGGCCTGGGCAGGAGCTGCAGTGTCCCGTGCTGTGAGCGGAGCATACCATGCATCTCCCTGTGCTGGCCAGAGGGACCACTGCAGACATGACCCCACAGAGTCTGCTTAGACTGGCCAACTTCCATCACTCGAGCTGGTTTCTCAAACTCTGTGAAACAACAGTCTATATAATTTGAAAAGACAACAGGAAGTGTCATACATTATAGCTATGTACTCCAGACATTCAAGTACTTGTGCAGACAATGCACAAGAACTATTTTGTAAATGCATGATACACAGGCTGAAGAATTGTGTAGAACACACAGCTCAAACCCATGTAGGTCAAGAAGCAGAAAGCTTTCCTTTTAACATCTCAGTTAAGAAGAAATGCATTGAGAAAAGTTAAAAATTTGGCAAGAAATGACTGGGAACACTGAGAGCACACTGATGCCACAGCATGTGTTATGCTGCACATCTGTCTGTCATTTTGGTCACTCACTTCAGATTCTAATGCCACCAAACATTTAAGGAGGCATAGGAAGCAATAGTTATTATAGAAAATCAGGTACTTGAAACCATTTTGGAAACTCTCCTTGTGCAGCTTTAGGCTGGGGTAGTTTTCTTCACAGTAGCTGTTTTTGGATTTGTGCTTAAGTGTCAGGATGTTTTCATTATTGCTGAGCAGTGCTTACACAGGGTAAAGGCATTTTCTGCTTCTCATCCCACCAGCAAGTAGGCAGGAGGGACACAAGAAGTTGAGGGAACAGCCAGGGCAGCTGATCCCAACTGACCCAAGATATTACACTGCATACGACATCACACTCAGCATAGAAAGCTGGGAAAGAAAGTAGGAGGATATTTGGAGTGGTGTTTGTCTTCCCAAGTCACCTTTACAGCTGATGGAGCTCTGCTTTCCTAGGGGTGGCTGAACACCTGGCTGTCCATGGGAAGCTGTGAATGAATTCCTTTTTCTACACTGCTTGAGTTTTGCTTTGCTTGTGTTTTGCATGCTTTGCATGGCTTTTACTTGCCTTATTAAACTGTCTTTATCTTAACCCACGAGTTCTCCCACTTCACCCTTCCGATTGTCTCCATCCCAGTGCAGGGGAAGTTGAGTGAATGGCTGCATGGGGCTGAGTTGCCAGCTGGGGTTAAACCACAACTCTCCTCCAGCCCAGTTCTGTTCTGTTCCTGACCTTAACAGAAGAACAGTCATCAGGGCACAAGTCCCATCAACCTCCACTATTTGTATTCCAGGAGTCCTGCACAGCTCTGCTACACTGAGATGGCACTAGGTGTTATAAGTGCTTTGATTCAGCATTTTTAAGTTGCATTTTTCCTATTAAAAATAAAGAATGAACTACAGGTGCAATAGGCAAAACTAGAGATGCCCTTATAATGTCAGGAATATAAACACAACTGCACACCCTCCAGGATTTTCTTAATAAACAAAGATCAACACCAAGAGACATATTGGTTCTCATGGTACTTACAGAGAAATTTAGGCTGGGTTTTGAGGGCATGAGGTCTCTTTGCAAGAGTTAACTTTTGTATTCAAACAGAGATCAATAAGCTATTGTGTTATTTTAGGTCAGTTTCCTAATCTCTAACAGGCCAGTTGTAAAAACTAGTTTATTAAGATTAGCAACCTTGATTTAGAGAGAAGTCTAATATCCCACCAAAATGCATATGGAAGCCAAGAAGCACTTCTAAAAAACTGTGAATTTTAACACAAACCATGATGCTGGAGAGAATAATGAAATATGAGGGTTCCTAAATATTTTGTCACAAACCCAATACTAAATAACAGAATAAATTATTAGGACAATAACCACCAAATACTAAGATACAGCAATAAACAGTACCACCTCATAAAAATAAGTTTTACTATTAACATCTCAATTTCATATGACTGCATATTAATCTATCTTTTTTTTTCAAAGTTCAAGCAATGTTCAAGTTCTGTCTTGTCTACAAAGATGGGTTTATTCTCCTTCATTCTTCTGCACTGACTGCATGGCTTCTGCTTTAACTCTATTTCGTTTTCTTTTTCTTCGTTTCTTCTTGTCAGCAGAAGGCTCCTGACCCTCCTGTGTTTTCTTCTTTTTCTTCTTCAGACAGCTGAGAGGATTTGGGCCACCTGCCCTTTTGCGTTTTCTTCTCTTTTCACCTTCTTGCTTTACTAGTCCTTCTTTTTCTTTAAGCTCCACAATACTTTGTTTTTGGTACTCTGGAACAAGCTGATTTGACTGCAACTTTTGAACAAATGCCAAAGATTTAGGAGAAGGTTTGTCTAGCACCATAGTGTTCTGAATAATAAAGAGGAGAGGAATGCCAGGCTTCCTTTTCACTTTGTTTGATAAGTCCTGGTCCTGCAAAATTAAATACTTTAGTCAATATTTTCAGATTAAATGGTATTTGCAATTCAAATGCACCTACTCTTAATACAAAACCATAAATTAGTTTTAGATAAATTACATTATGAAAAGATAAATTACATTATGGAAAAGATAAGAAACTTAATCTAGCAGATATACATGGCAGTGCCTTTCAGAGCAACTAAATTTCAATTTCTCTCCTGATTAACTGTACTTCTGATGCAAAATTTACCAACATTTTCTCTTTTCCTGCATGTATATGCATACATACATTTTTTGAGGAAAAGGCCCCAATTTACTTGTATGCAGACCACCACACCACAAGAAATAATGTATTTTTTTCTGTAATAAATAATTTTTAAACTCTTGTAACTTACATAACTATGAACGATTCTACTATAAACCATTTTATATATATTGTCTGTCTTTTATACATCTAGTCCCAATAAAAAACACAAGAAAAAAAATTGCCTTTTTTATTTGTATAGTTATTTATTTTTTAGTTCAAAATTTCTTAAAATTGAAGTTAGATTGATGTTAACATCTAATTTCATTTTTCAGACTACTGTGTAAAGCAGTTCAGGGAAGGGGATGCACACACAAGCAATATGCAAATTAACATTCCCGAGTTGTTTTTTACATGTCAGTATGTTTGGTGTACTTTCAGCTAAACTAAGCAATATCATTACAAAGTAAAAAAAAATCTAGTTGTTCAAGTAAGAGAAAAGATTCCCTGCTTCATAATTAGGAAGTACATTAAAGAGCAAGTAAGGCTTTACATTATTAATTCCCACAAACTATTTAAAACCTCATAATCGAGGTTACTGTAGGGTTTTTGATCCTTAGGTATCAAAACATCACTTCAAAAGAAATGGAGTTACATTTCCCATGAGCTTTTACCTGTGTAGCAATAAAGTAGTGATGAGGGTTGCCATCTTCAATCATGGAAAGTAAACAGGTTGAGCCACTCACAGGATTCTTATGGTGAGAACAGTTTCGAAATTGAAATCTCTGGGCAATTAATTTTGCTCCATACAGTGCTTTCCCCAGTGATTCAAGTTCTTTTATAACACATCTGAAAACCAAAAAGATAATAATTTTTAAACAAAAAACCCTCATAGTTTTTACAACAGCAAAAGGTTGATGTGAGTTACTTAGGAATGAGCAACACCCAGTTGTTCAGGCTCTATGGTTTGTTATGGCACCCAGAATTCTGAAAGCAATAGCCCATCTGAAGACACCAGCAAGGTTTCCTTGGTTGTAAACATGATTCACCAGTAATGAAATTAAGATATATTAAATTATTTAAAAATAATTCACATCAGTGACAATGCTGAGTCCTTAAATTTATGTTCAGATGCCACTGAGCACATAAACCACTACTTAACAAATAGTTTTTTTAAATTTAATTTATTTTTAAATTAACTTACTATGAAACTTGAAAATTTAATTAGTTTTTAAAAATGGAAATAAAAGATCTGGGGAACAATAGGCCAGTCAGTCTCACCTCTGTGCCTGGCAGTATTATGGAGCAGATCCTCCTGGAAAGTATATAAGGTGTGAGGAAAACAAGGAGTTGACTGTTGACAGCCAACATGGCTTTACTAAGGGGAAATCATGAAAAATATGGTGGCCTTCTGTGACAAAGTTACATTGCTGATGGATAAGGAAGGGCAACAGACGTCACCCAACTGGACCTATGCAAAGATTTTCACAGCGTTCCACACAACATCCTTGTCTTTACACTGGAGGCATGGATTTGACAGATGGATCACTTGGTGAATATGGATTGACTGGAGGGTTGCACTTCAAGAGTTGCAGTAAGCAGCTCAGTGTCCAGGTGGGAACCAGTGACAAGTGTTATTCCTCAGGGATTGGTATTGGGACTGTTTAACATCTCTGTCAGTGACAGGGACAGTGGGATACAGCGCACCCTCAGCAAACTTGCCATTGACACCAAGCTGTGAGGTGTTGTTGACACTCTGGAGGGAAGGGGTGCCATCCAGAGGGGCCTGGAGAGGCTTCAGATGGGCTTGTGTAATCCTTATGAAGTTCAACAATGCCAAGTGCAAGGTCCTGTATATGGGTCAGTGCAACACAAGCACAAATACTGGGAAGAGAATGGATTGTGAGCAGCCCTGACAAGAGTCAGGGAGGTGTGTTGGAGAACAAGAAGCTCAACATGAGCTGGCAATGTGAAAGCCAGCTGTCCTGGGCTACATCAAAAGCAGTGCAGGCAGCAAGGTGAGGGAGGGGATTCTCCCCCCAAGGGGTCACAGTGAGCCAGCTCATTTTCCCTGTGAAGCTCTTTTCATAACACTGACGTGCTGTCTCAGCAACTCAGTGTTCTGACAGCAGAGAAAACATGTCCATTCAGCTGGCCTAAGTGGAAGCTAGTCAAAATGACCAACAGATATTGCTGAAAAAAGAAGCAAGAATGACATTTCAACATGACAGGAACAGTTTGGATCAAAGCAACTCCCAAACCTTTCACAGCTAAGGACAACTCAATATTTTATACCGTGTAGAACTGCAGGCCTGTTCCATTCGCTGTGCAAGAAGGCTCAGTGAGTTTTTTGAGCCTAGGGTATACATCTTCCTGGTATTTTCACTACTTGCCTCCATAGTGGGCAGTTGGCTATTCTGTTATTGTAGATACACAATGTAAATGTATTCTTGTATTTTAATATATATAATATACATAATCAAGTAATAACAAAAGCAAGTTGGAGGCAACTTCAGTATGTAGTATGCATGTTTTACTTCCATGTTTTTGTCTGGCCCATCCTTGTCCTCCCTTAGGAACAGCTGCTTTGGAAACAACCCGGCACTGGCAGCCTGCAGCTCCAGCCAGGCAGGAACTCCCTCCAGGCCCAGATCTCAGCTTACCCCGCTGTTACCAATTCGCCAAGCAGACGCTGCGGGTGGGAAGAGACCCACCCGGCCCTCCCTCACACAGCGGGGTTACCGCTGGCCCCGCAGGTCGTGCCACTTTCGGAAAGGCAGCCGGGTCTGAGGGCTGCTCCCAGCCTCCTGCAGGTCACCCCCAGCCCCCAGCGCCACCTCCCCCCCGGCCCCGGCAGGCCGGAGCGCGCTCCCGCCGTACCGCGTGGTGCAGAGCTGCGCGGCGCCGTCCAGGTACCCGGGCAGCTGCTCCCGGATCTGGATCTTGTTGCGAAGCGCGGCCTGGCAGAAGGTGCCGTCCAGCAGCACCTGGAAGGGCTCGCGGAACTGGAAGTTGTGCTTGTAGAAGCCCATGATCTTCTTAGCGTGTTTCTGTCTCGTCACCCCCATGGCGCCCGCAACGCCGTCCGGAACGGCCGCGGCTGCTCCGGAAGCTGAGCCGGGCCCGGGCGGGGCCTCCCCGGAAAGCCGGGACCGGCCGGGATAGCGCCGGAGCCTTCCCGAGAGAGCCGGGACTGGCCGGAACAGCGCCGGAGCCTTCCCCAGAGAGCCGGGACCGGCCGCGACAGCGCCGAGACTTCCCCCGGACAGCCGGGACCGGCCGGGACAGCTGCCCCGTACCGGAGGGTCGGAGGGTCCCGCCCACCCGTCCAGCCCTGCCCCTGTGGGTAACCTCAGGGCTGGTTCATTGCCCCTTTTTCTGTGGTGCTGTGCTGGCTCCTGCCGTTTGCTAAGATTAGAAATGCAGACTTTTCTTTTTTTGCTAGTTCACTGACTAAATAAAGTCTAGTTTACAGTGCTAGTTCACTGTACTGATAAAATTACAGTCGCTGTAGTTCAGTCACTCATCAGCATACAGAATCAATTCGATTGGAAAAGCCCTCTGAGTCCAACTTAGGACCCAACACCACTTTGTCAACCAGACCATGGCACTAAGTGCCATGTTCAGTCTTAACCATCTCCAGAGATGGTGATTCCACCTCCTCTCTGGGCAATTCATTCCAATGGCTAATTGCCCTTTCTGTTACAAAATTTCACCTAATGTCCAATCTAAACTCCTGGCTCAGCTTAACACTACATCCTCTCATCCTGACACTTGATACCTGGAAGGCTTAGGAATACTTAGGGAGACTTAGTCAGTGCCCGTTTATGTTGTTTGCCTGTATTAGCTACATCAATGTGCACAAAACCAAGTTGAAAAGCACATATTCTACATTTTAATTATTTTTTCCCATGACAATTTAATTGCACTGCAATCTGGGGACACAGCTGTCATTGAAAAAGAACACAAACTCCTCCCTGTCAAACACAAAACATGAACACACCAGACATTGGGTATTAAGAACCCAAACTTAATGCCCCTGTTTTAGACAGGCAAGAGGATGTGATACCTTAACACCATCAAAATGATAATTGGAGACATCTGTCTTGCTATGCAGGTTCCACAGGAGGTATCTTTCTGCCTGGAACAACTGTACTGCAAGCAAAACCATGGCAAGCACCTACCAGTTTGTAGTAATCAGTCAGGCTGCTCTAAGGTCATTTAAGCAAATACCCAGCTATCATATTGGCCTTTCTGCCAGCAATTAGACATGGAAAATAAGTGCTTCCAAGCAAGTTAGTTAGTGTCACGAGAAAGTGAAAAATAAAGGATTTGATTACTATTCTAGAAATTCAAATGTCTACATGGGAAAATATTTTAAAGCACTTAGGATGAAAAGTGCAAAAAACAGGTGATTGAGAATATTTTCCATGCATCCAACTGTGCTGTTCACAGTGTTTTTCTGCCATTCAATCCTTCTTTCCAGCTATCTTCAGGGGACAGTTGTGTGTGCTCCTGAGTACCATGGACATACATGGATATATACCTTATTATGAGCCAAGTAACACGTTGAATTCATTATTAGTCATAGTCTTATATATATAAGTCTTCATTAAATTTCAGTCCTGTAGCTGATGTGTTTCCATAATGCCATGATGGTCCAGTTCACCTATCTAAATGCACAGTTTCATTTTGAAGATGTTAGACAAAAACATTCAGCAAGACTCCAAAGTAAAACCTTACTAGAGAAATTATTTTTTCTTCAACTTGGTTTTTGCTTGTTTGTTTTTGCGTTCTGTGTGTTGACAACTAAGTAACTGCCCAAAGACAGGCAGTTATTCCATGTTAAGAACACTTTCCACACCTTACAGCTAGAATGAGGAATCTCCAGTGATAACAGCTGCTATTTCAGAATGAAGATAAAAATGAAAAAAACCCACAAGTAAATAAGAGCTTGAACTAGTTTTGAACTAAGTGGAAAGTAAAATATAATCCAGATTAGGGTTAAATACCATTGTGATTTCATACTGTTCCCCTGGTAAATAGTATCATCACAGACAAATTGTAATGTAGTTGGTATAAGGAGTATGTTCAGAAGGCTGGCTAACGGACAAAACACAGCACAGATTTCTCCTTCTTCATTGGTCAGAAGATGGCATTAATTGGATGATAAACTGGTTTCAGTACAATTATGTAAGTTGTATTTATGCAATTCTTTTAAAATTTATTTTTAATAAATTTAAAACATTAAAAATAATGCCTATAAGATTACTATAGCAGTGCAGAAAAGTACAGTTTTTTCAGCAGTTTCTTGCATATTTTGACGGTATTTTGCATAAACTAAAATTCACCACATTCCTTTCAATTCTTTTACTATTCCCATGAGCCATCTGTAAAGTGGATTTTTCAAAAAAATAAGCCTAGGGATCTTCTGAGAGGTGTTGAATCCAGACATCTCTAGTACCTGGGGTTTGTTGCTTCTGGCTGCTGAAATTCATCCATGTACACACTCTGGACCCAGCAGGATTCTTATGCTCCCACGTGTCCTGGACAAGTGTGGCACACACAGAGGACACTAACAGAGCCAGCCAGTCAGACTGCCACAGCACACAGAACTCTACTGGAAATGACACATAATGCAAGTTCAGAGAGAGCAGTCCTGCTCTCCCTCTCCAGCTGAACAGGACTGAAGTTCCCAGGTAATCACTCACACTCCCTCACTCCTCGCACTCACCAGAACACCCTCATTCATAAGTCCCCATGGCCTCTTGGCCATCTAATGCCCCTGCCTGGACCCTGGCCCTCCTCTGCATGTACGTGTGTCTCCTGCTCACTGGCTAGTCCCGTTTAAATTTGATAGCAGATTACACATCCACAGGATTAAATTCACTGGGGCAGGATATTTAGGTACAAAAGAAAAGTTAGAAACAAGCTTCATAAAAAAATAGGACTGGTTGCTGTGATGAGGCAGAGAGCTCAATAAGACAAATGTACTGAATGCTGCCAGCTCACGTGTGAGTCCCCTTACATCTCATTTTCCCATGTGTCTTCCTAGATCCTGATCCTTCCTTTTCCTGTCTTTGGCCAGTTTTGTGAACATCCGACAGAAAATTTTGCAGATTCCTGCTGATATCCCATAAGAAGTTTTGCACAGTCCTATACACCCCCTGAAATATCTTGTGGTACTCATGGATAATCATATTTTTCCACTTACCAGAGACAAAGCTCAGACAGACCCTCTTCAGGATGTCTTCCTGGACAGCTCCTTTAATGGCCTCAAGGCTGCTGCTCCCCACTCTTGTCTTTGTTACCACCTACTTATTCACCAAATTTGTGCCCTTGTGTGTATTTCATAGCTCACTTACCCCCTTGTTGTCTTTTATACTGAACAAACGCAATGAACAAGATGCTTTTTTGCATTCCATATATCTTACAAAGACTGTCAGTGGCACAGCAAAGCTTGTCATAAAGCTTGGGGGAAGGTTATGTGTTTCATGAATTATCTGGCTGTACTCAAAATACTTTGAGTTTGGGAGTTTGAGTGTTCTAGTGTTTGGGGGGGGTGTTTTTCTTTCTTTCTTTTCTTTCTTTCTTTCTTTCTTTCTTTCTTTCTTTCTTTCTTTCTTTCTTTCTTTCTTTCTTTCTTTCTTTCTTTCTTTCTTTCTTTCTTTCTTTCTTTCTTTTAAAGTGAGCATTTTATTGAAGAACTAATAAACCACTTGCATCTTCAGTAGCCTGTCTACCAGCAGCAGTGTCATTGCAGAAGTGAGCCTGAGGAGGAATGTGGAGGTTGTTTTAACATTACCTTATTAATGTGACCTGCTTTGGCCAAAGACAGGAAACAGAATTTGAAATGGGGAACTTCTTTTTCTGAAATACAAGTCCTTGTTTGCTGCCAGACAGGATATAGGTTTCTGGGTACAGTTCTGATCTGACAAAACAGTTCCTGTGTCTTTATCAATAATGTTTATACCTTGTAGGTAAATAGATAGTGTTTATGAAAAACAGTGTCACTGAAGAAGGAGACCTTTCTCTGTATCCAAAGTGGGAGGAGATCTTCACACTAAACTTCCCAAGCCTGTTCAGCAGTGAACCAGGCATCGCAGGAAGCTGGGATTCACTAGGCACACTACACAAAGAATATGCTCCAGCAGAAAATTAGCTCTCTGCCGAGCTGACTATCTCCTGGCATAAATGAGTTCAGCTCTGGTTTTGAGTGCTAGGTAATGCAGTCGTAGAATTAAATAACAAAATTGCTGTGACATGGACTACTTAAAGTGAAAGTTGGTCTTTATCTAAAGAGCTTTGATGTAGGCCTAGTAACAAGGATTTCCCTTAATAGCTGGCACTTGTCAAATGCTTGTAGCTTGTTGAGAAAATAGCTTCTGATTCTCCCTAAGTTGTCCTGTGTCAGACCTTTTAAATCTGAATGCATTGTTTTGGGCAAATGTGCTGAGTGGTTATCTGCAGTAAGTCTTAGCACCATGCTTAAATATGAGAAATGAACTAATTTAGAAAAAAAGAAAAAGGTAAGATTGTCAATTTCAACATTAAAAAAAACCCTGTAATAAACACAGGCCATAAAACATTGTTGGAGTGTATCTGAAAATATTTTCCTAGGTGGTTTTTTTACTAATTTTTCTCAGGTATGTATGGGCCATAGAAGAAGACTCAGATGCATTTACTGCTAAATTATATTTGTCAGAATGTATATTATTCATTGCTGGCCCCTCCTTTCATTGCTGTGGGGCTGGTATTGAGCTTTGAATTTTGGTCTTCATCATGTGCATTCTTCTTTTACAGCGCCTATTTTTTTGATATTTCATGGGAATGCAGTATCTGGCATGGCTGTGACAAGTTCTGTTTTTCCTTCATGGATTGGTATGATTTCACCAGGTGAGAATTTTGTGTTTGACAAAGCTTTCTGCTTTTCTGGTTCTACCGTTACAATAGCTAGAAAATTATTTGCGGCTTAAATACCGTAACGGTCCATCACTGTATGTCCCACATTATCTTTTATATCTTTTAAGTTGTGTATCATAGGAAGTACACATTTAATGTGGAGATCAGCATACTTAGCTTCACGAGGGTAAGAAATAAAATGCAGAGAATATCAATGCAGGTTTTAAGTTAGTGCTTGTAGTAGCACGTATTTTGAGCATGCTCTAGAGACCAAAGATTTTGCAGGCAACTTTACCTTTCTTACTAGAGCTGAAAGAAATTATAGGGATGAAAATAACCAGTGGGATTCTTGACAGTTTCTCTAATGATAAACCAGCATTGCTGTCTTTTTTGACCTTGAGCTAAATTCACATGAAAGATGAACAGAATCAGATCTTATCCAATGTAACTAAACTTTCTGAATAGATACACACCTCTGATACACATCATTTTTTGGTTGATGCAGCTCTTTAAGATGTACATGTTAAACAGCTGGTTTCATGCTCTCGTAAGGACACACAAGGACATTGTTTTGGAGCATCCTTCCCTCCCTGCACTGTTCCTCAAGGTCTGCACCAGGTGGCTGCCATTCTGTACCATGTGTGACATACTTCAGTACTGCTCCCTCTGTACTCACTTGTAGAAACCCTTGGAGGATGTAGAAGTGCCATAATGTAGAAAATGGGAAGTCTTAATGGAGTACCCAGGACTGGAATTGTAACTTCAGTTTGTGAATTGTGAAGAATACAGGAGAGAGGAAGATAGATACCTTGCCACACCCTGACTATCCTATACCTGATGTGCAAGGTAGGTAGAGGGGAAAAAAAGAGTGATGCTTTACACCTCATCTTCTATTGTCCCTATTGCTTCATTTTGAGCAGAACATCCCTCTTCCCCTTTAACTATTTCTGATACAAAGTAAATATAAGTCCATTTTAGTTCACTTAAGCACCTTCATGGTCTTACCTTGGAGATGACAGGAAGCTCAGAAGACATAAAACATTTTGGATTTTTGGTATACTTACTTTCATTTCCTCAGTTTTTGTTCTCCTTAGAGAAGGTTGTTATATTCATCATAGGATGGCTTGTGTGTCATCAAGAATCAGAAGGGTCAATTAATTGATTAATTAATTGATTATGAAGAGAAAGCTGAACAAATTGACATCAAAAGAGAAATTATGTAGGAAGCCTACCTCCAACAAAAAATGAATTTATGGCCAAAATTCTGATTTATGTCAGAGAACTCAATTCAGTGGCCTGAGATACTGTAAGTATCTTTTCACCTTTTCATCGATTTCAGGGAGAAATCAGTTTCCTGGGAACAGAGAAGTTGAATTTTTGCAGTCTGGTAATAAATCATACATGCTCCCTACACTTACATAATTTTCTAACTTGATATTCTAGAAAGAGTCTAGCTCTGCTTAGGAATATACAGTAACTTTGTGAAATACCTTACCTTTGTTTTACAGGCCAAAATTAGCACTTAAAATGTCTGAGGTTTTTTTATCAAATGCATTTTCAATTAGACAATTTTATCATTAATTTTGTAATTTTTTTGTTCCTGTTAGCTATATGCTAATGGGTTTGAGGTGCTGTACATTAATAATAAAAAATAGCTATAAAGTTAGTAAGAATAGAAGGTGACTAAAAACACTTACTGTAATACATCTATTGAAAAAGGCAGAGAAAAAATGTTGAGTTGTAAAAAAACCCCAAACTTTCCCAAGGAAAGAGCTTATATTTTGTATTATTTCCTTCACATGCAGAAATACCTTATTATGTTATAGTCCATTTTTTAAAATATAATGCTTATACTTCTAGTCTAGTAAATGTTACAAGGTTGCCTGTGTAACAGTATGGCTGAAACCTTCCATGGCCTCTGAAACCTCCATTCTTACAGAAAAGAAATTGCATTTTCCAGGTTTATATTTTGGTCCCATCGTTCGTTATTGAATTTGATGTTTGTCCCTGGGGGTTTCTTTGCTGTTGCAGCTCCCACTTTTACCATTTTTCTATCATTCCTACACCTTATTACTTTCCATTTCCTACTTCAAATTAAAAAAAAAACAACAACAAAACCCAACAACAATAAAACCAATTCCTTCCACTTTGATTGTCTTGAAAAAAATTAGGAAAAAATGTGGAATAGACCTCAGCACTGGTATCATTAACTTCTAAAATCACAAGTAGCCTCATGAGAAATAATAGTAATTAAAAATCTATCTGCACAAAATGCCCATCCATTTTTGTAGCCTGATCTTAAATTTTCCCTTTGAGCTCCTCTGTGGAAAGTAGTAAACATTAGATGAATACCTGACACTTCAGAAGGTGATTATTTATCAGTGAAACAGAATATTGTAGATGCTGTAGAAATAAATGTGCAAAAGTCCTGACTTCAGTGAGTTGCAGCTGGTGATCACTGATATCTGAACAAATTCGGAATGGAGTGCTGCCTCATTTATCAAGGAGAACCTACCTTAACATCAGTTGATATGCCTGGGGGTATTTTATTTCTTTGAGTCTTAAATTGCTGTGGTCAGCAGGACACAAATAGGTGCAACTGCTGTATTACACAAGGCTTATACACAAGGCTGCTTCCTGAGGCTGGAGTTGGAATTTAGAATTTCCCTGCTGAAGGTAACTGCAGTTATAGGTTCTATACTGTTACAGAGACCTGCACCTGGCAAAACGGTATCTGCTGGTGAGACGAGGGTCCCTGTTACATCTTTTTGGGGGGGAAACAAAGGAATGAAAAGAATGAGCATTTAAGAGATCTTGTCTGTGCCATGGCTTTGGAAATGTTATTCACGGGTCTTCTTGCCATCCTGTTTTCCCCCTATGCTGCAGGATGAGAGCTGAGTAGGTGTTTGGCTGTTGGCCAGGGTTAACCCACCACGGATACCTTCACAGATACACAGAGGGACCTCTTGTCATTAGGATTTTCTCTCTCCCAAAGGCATATAAGAGTGGCATGTAAAGGAGAGGTTCCTATCAAAGGGTGTCCTGTGAATAAGAAAGGGATTTCAAAAGGAGGAGAGGCCATGCCAAGCATAGCATTATGCAAAATATCTTTATAGTTGAACGTGAGGATTAAGTACAGACTTAAAATCACTACACTCTTCCCAAATACAAGCCTTACTTTACATGGAAAAGATGTTAAATTCTTCATTTGTAAGGAGTGCACTGGCCAGCTGAGGATACATTCCCTTTGTGGCACACAGGAAAGAAAAACCCACAATGTATTCATATAGAGATGTACCACAAGTCTGTGTTTCCCTGTGTTTGAAAGCTTGAGCCTGAATACATCACCTCTTTCAGAATACTGAGATTTTCTGACCTTGAAACTTCTGTAAACTGCAAGATACTACAAGGCAATTTTAAGTTTGTGTTAGGAGAATCTTTTGCCATGGAATTTTGGAGATTATTTTACTGGAAACAATTATTTATTTTTTTAAACATAATTAATGCTGGTTTAGGCAACTCTAGTTATTTGTGGAAGTTTGTATTTGGGTGTTGTTACATCTCAGTGCAAGTACAGACTACTGTGTGTATCCTAAGTGATTCTTCCCTATTCCTCTACACTTTGTGATAATGAAATGAAAGTATTCATTATCCTTAGAAATACTTGGAATTGCTGAGAGGGCAGGGAGGAAAAACACATAATTCAGACATGACCTATTTACCAAGTGGTAACAAGTCATTGCAGGCTAACCCATGTCTGGTGCATGGTCTTAGCCTGCAGCATACACAAATGAAACTCAAGTTGGTATAGCCCTTAAGGTAAAGTCAGTCTGACGATTTGGAAGGGATTATATCTTTGAACCCTAATCAGATAATTTCTATTTAGCAGCTCTATTCTGCTCATAGCCCTGATATAGTGCAGAGGTGCTTTGGGGGATATGACACATCTCAGTTTCACCAAGGTTTTAACTAAAAAATGACTGGGAAATTAAACGGTTTTGTTTGTTTCCAGCTGTGTTTTGATTTAGAGTATAATTTAAAAATGTTTGATGGAGGATGTGCACTCCTTGAATTTTCTAAAGTATTTTGTGATGAAAGTCTTCTGTTTTGCGGTTTTCCTGAGTAAGTGGCTCGGGCAACGTTTCTAAATTCTTCACTCTGACATCGTTTTGGTGGCCTCCTTTTCAAGAATTCAGAAGTTTCAATGGTGAAAATTTTATGGCCTCTTGCCCCCAGTGATTTGGTGAGTTTTGTAAAGTAGAAAGTGGGTATTTGTTTTTCCTTTTTCATGTTAATCATAATTAACAAAATTGACTCAATTATTCTGACAGTGTATTAAGTAGTGGGCCCCATGCCAGTCCCTTGAATGGGATATTTTGGGTGCCCAGAGCAATATCTCTGAACATGGTGATGTTCTGTGCTGTAGCTACTTGTTGGGGTTTTTTGGGGGGTTGTGGGGTTTTTTTAGTTTTGATTTTGTTGGGGTTTTTTTGGTTTGCTTTTGTTTGTTTGATTGTTATTTTATTATTTTGTATTTTTAAAAATTACATTGACTTTTTATTCAAAAACTTCATAGGCCAGGAAAATACATCACATTTGTATTATCCCAGGAGCTTTTTCTCTTTTTCAGATCCCTAAGGATTTGCCAGTGGTAAAGCACTGTGCATTTACTGTCAGAGGGTATGTTTTTCTATTTAAATACCCTTCAACAACATCTTTGAAGTATTCTGCAGATCTCCAGCAGTCCATGGATGGGAGTTGAAAATCACCATATCACTATGTATTACCATAGTACTGCTTCCTACTCTTTGTTTTCTTTAATTAAAACTATTTGGTCAGATTTAGTTTAACAGGGCAAGTGCTGGATTCTGTACCTGGGACACGGCAACCCTGGCTGTGCACAGACAGGAGAATGAGAGGCTAGAGAACAGTGCCATGGAAAGGGATCTGGGGGTTGATGGCAAGTTGACCATGAGCCAGCAGTGCCCTGGCAGCCAGGAGGGCCAACCCTGTCCTAGGAGGCATCAGGCACAGCATGTCCAGCCAGGCAAGGCAGGGGATTGTCCTGCTCTGCTCTGCACTGGGCAGCCTCACCTCAAGTGCTGGCTGCAGTTTTGGTCACCATAATATAAAAACTATATTAAACCATTTAAGAGCATCCAAAGGGAGGGCAGCCAAGGTGATGAAGGGCCTTGAGGAGATGCTATATGAGAGGCAGGTCTGTTCAGCCTGGAGGAGACTGAGGAGAGACCTCATCACAGTTTACAACTTCCTCAGGAGGGGAGGTGGAGGGGCAGGTACAGATCTCTTCACCCTCATGACCAGTGACAGCACTTAAGCAAACAGCATGAAGCTGAGTCAGGGGAGGCTTAGGTTGGATATCAGGAAAAGGTTCTTCACCCAGAGGGTGGTTGGGCACTGGAACACCCCCCCAGGGAAGTGGTTACAGTATGAAACCTTACAGAGCTCAAGAGGCATTGAAACTACACTCTCATGCATATGGTGTGAGTCTTGGGGATGTCCTGTGCAGAGCCAGGAGCTGGACTCAATGATCCTGATGGGTTCCTTCCAACTCAGCATATTCTTTGATTATATTATTCTATTATATTGTAAATTAAAACTGGATGTTCATGTTAATATAACAGCTAAGTGAAATAATAATACGGAATTAAACAACTTTGTTCTCTAGAAAAACTTCAAAAGGCAATGCCAGTGGGAGTGCAGCCTTCAGTCATGGAAACCTAAGGGCAGGACTTTTCAACATCTACATGATGGCTGAGATCACTGGCCACAGCACGCTGCCCTGAAGCTTGGGGTTGTTGTTGCATCAGCCTCTCTACAAACTGTAGGAAAACCCCCTACTCCCACTGCACATGCACTTCAGTCTCTTTGGGGCAAAAGGCACATTTGACCTCAGTGATGATGCCATTCTGAACTCCCCCTTCCATCTCCATTTAAGAATTACTTTCCCAATTGAAAATGTAAAGTGGGATTCATCATACCCTGCTTTAGACATCTATCACAAGGTGTCCTTAGCAGAGCTGGGTGTCCAGATTTCTTGTTAGAGTCAATGCAGTTCTAGTCAGTGATATCTGTGGCATTTAGGATACGTTTTGCTTTGCTGGGATGATTATTATACTGGATTCTTTGCTTGAATTTGTTCCAGCACCAATGCAAGCAACTGATAGAGACTATTCTAAGTGACGTTTTATAGGAACAGGCAAATGTTGGTTGGGTCTGTGTCTGCAGGCAAATACAGATACGTTTTAATATTGGTGTTGATAAATATGTTCCTCACCCTTAATTAGAAATTACTGTTAACTACATTGTTGAAAAGATAATTTTTTATGAAGTAACATATTTAGCATAGTGTCTGAACAGATTTGGAGGGTTTGGTAGGGCTGCCTTTCACAGCCTGTTGCATTTTTCAGAAGGAATTTGAAGAGTAGAGATTGAAATTATTTTTTTTTAAAAAAACCTTACCTCAAACAAACTGGAGCAGCAAAGCAAAACCAACTTTTTAATGCAACACAAACTCGTTCCTGAGAATTGCATGACAAGTTGATAGTTGAGGGATTTGCACTGTTGCCTCATTATTCTTGCTCAGAACAGATATTCATGTCACTCCACAGCAGTTTGCTTTTTGTGAGATAATACACAAAGCTTTGAAACCTATTAAAAGTACATTTCCCTCAACACATGCAGGTTTATTAGTGTAAATCCCCCCTCAAGAACAGAGTCTCCTCAACCACGCTGGGGAGCCCTCACTGCAGCCCAGGGCTGGCCCAGCAACAGGGCTGGGAATTCACATCACTGTGGCATCAGAACTACCCAACATGGCCCCAGAAATGCACAGATTTCTGTGCACAGATTTTCTGCACATCTGTGCACAGAGGTTCCTGGGCTGTCAGAAATGGTTTGTCAGGGGCCAACTGGCACCTGGACCAGATCAGTGACCCTTCCCCTCCACTGGGCACTGGTGAGGCCACACCTCAAATCCTGCGCTCAGTTTTAGGGCCCTTGCTACAAGAGGAACATTGAGGGGCTGGAGTGAATCCAGAGATGGGCAATGGATCTGGTGAAGGGTCTGGAGCACAGGTCTGATGAAGAGCAGCTGAGAGAGCTGGGGGTGTTCGGCCTGGGGAAAAGGAGGCTCAAGAGGGACCTTACTGCTCTCTACATCTCCCTGAAAGTGTTGCCTTAACTAAACCTTAACAAGGCAGCAAGTATTTTTTCTTTCTAATGCCTGGACATCACTTAGACCTTGTTAGCTGCTATCTAATTCACAGATTAAGTCTCCTTTCCTGTTGATTAGGATTGAAGGTATACAAAGATTAAATGTCAAAGAACATCCTTTCTTAAATTTTTTTTTTTACATATTCCAAAATATGATCCATTTTGCAACCAAAGAAGGTTGTAGCCAGATGGAAGCTGGCCTCATCTCCTGGACAAATGTGACAGGATGACAGGAACAGAGGACATGGGCTCAAGCTGTACTAGGGGAGGTTTAGGTTGGACATCAGGAAGATTTTCTTCACAGAAAGGGCGATTAAACACTGGGATGGGTTGCCCAGAGAGTGGAGTCAGCATCGATGGAAGTGTTCAAGAAACTCCTGGATGTGGCACTTAGTGCCACGGTGTAGGTGACATGGTGGTGTTAGGTTGGACTCGATGATTGTGGAGGTTTTTTCCAACGTAAATGATCCTGTGATTCTGTGGAGAGGAAAGCCAGCAGGGAAGGCTGTCTGGGCATGTCCCATGGGGGATGAGCTGGGACAAGGCACAGGGCACAAGGCACAGAGCACAGGGCACAGAGCACAGGGCACAGAGCACAAGGCACAGAGCACAGGGCACACAGTACAGTGCAAAGGGCGCAGGGCGCAAGGTGCAGGGCAACAGGGCGCAAGACATAAGGCACAGAGCACAGGGCACAAGGCACTGGGCACAAGGCACAGGGCACAAGGCACAGGGCACAGGGCGCGGTCTCTGCAGGCACACCCGGGCCCGCAGGGCCGAGCACGGCCGCTGAGGCGCCACCGCCGCAATGCCGGACCCCACGCGCGCCCCGCCACGTTCCGCCCGGGGCCATTAGGCCGCGCACCGCCCCGGCCGCGCCGCCGCTTCCGGTGTGGCGCGTTTCCCTTTCCGGTCCTGCGGGGGCAGCGATGGCGTCGCGCAAGGAAGGTTCGGGCGCTGCCGGCGGCGGCTTCGGCGGTGCCAAGGGCAAAGGCAAAGCCGCAGCCGCGGGAGACTCGGCCGTCAAGCAAGTGCAGATCGACGGGCTGGTGAGCACAGGGCTCGGAGCCTCTGTGGGAGGGGGGTGGGCGGGGTGGCCGCGTGGAGCCGCCGGCGGGGCCCGTCCGTGGGGCGGTGCCGCGGCGGAGCCTCGTGTCCTGCCGGGACCGGCGCGTCCTGAGGGGCAAGAACGGCTTCCCACCCTTATCCAGCCTCCCGGTTCTTCCCTAGCTTCCCCGGCCCCCCGTGCTCGTCCCTGGTGAGTGGAGCGGCTCCCGCCCTGTGTAAGCAAAGGCCGGGTCAGGGTAGAGCGCATTGTTTTTGAATGTCCATTTTGTCCAAATGTTTCATTTCTCAATTCCGCCGCCCCTGTGCCCGGAGTTGCCATTTTCAGTTTTCATACCTCGTAGTCATACCATATGCCCAGAAAGTTCCGCAGGTGTAGAGCTGAGGAGCACGGTGGGTTTTTCCTTGACCCGTTGTGCTTTTTGCCTTCTCTGCCGGGGCTGCTAGGGCCTGCTGCGTTTGCTTAGTGAGAAATACAATAAACTGATGGGTTCAAGGGACTAAACAGAGAACAGAGCCATCCTAATACGGACAGTCCGTGCAGGCTTAAAGTGGAAGAGCATCTACTAAAGTTGGTTCTTTGCTTTGCTGCTGGATTTTCTTGTGTTGGTTGATGTCTTAGAGAGTTGGTAATACTATTAATGACACAGGGAAAAAAAACTTACTTCTTAAGGATAGAAACATTGTTTGATACTTCATTATCTTTGCCCAGTGCCAGCAGGACATTGCAGCTGAAGTGTGAAGGAGAGAGTTGGTACCCTGGTTAGGAGAAAGAAGATCATAGTTTTGAGACAAACTTTAAAGTCTGCTTGGCATTATTAGTGGTAGTCCTCAGCTCTTATCCTGGAGATACACAGCATAGTAACCATTTGGGAAGAGAAAGAATAATTTATTTGTGTATAGTAGGTCTTGTGAAAGAGAAAATTTGAATCACATTTTTTCTGCCCTGTTCTGTCCAACTGTCTGTGCCTGTGGCTTTGGTGCATGGGGCATTTTCAAGGAGTGGTGAAAACTGACCAGTTGTGGAATGTTCCTAAAAACCCAGCAGTGGATAGCAGACTGCCCCTGCTGCAGGTTTGTGCACTTTCATAATAGCTGGTAAATTTATTTATTTTGCTCCTGATTTTTCTCTGTCAGACATATAATCTGCTTTGTGAGCTGCTGTGGATTCAGATCAACTGTGAGTGGCCCTGATGCTCTGCTGCTGACACTCCAGCAAATCCTTTTTTTTTTTTTTTTAAAATGCCTTTTTCTTCCTTCTTGTGTTTTCTTCTGGTACAGCACAGTGGTGCCTCTCACATGGAGTCAGTACAGGGGAAGTGATTTACTGAAAACTGTGAAAGCTTTCAACTTCCCACCTCCTGAAGATACCTCCTAGACAAAGTGTTCTCAGGACATTGGCATTGGTTCATAAACTTCCTTGATACCTGTGATGGAGAGAAATGCTGGCATAAATTTGCTTGCTTTGCAAACAAAGTGGCTTCTGTTTTAAGTCCTTCAGGTGTCTTACTGAAATTCTTCTGAAGTGTTTCCAATACCTCACTAATTTAAATGTCTTGTCCGCTCTCAAAAAGTAGCAAGACTTCATCAGTCATCTTGATGATGACCAGGGTGATTGCCTGCCAGGAATTCTGAATTCTGGTGGGCATCAGGGAAGTTGGTGATCTCTTTCTCTTCAGTGGTGTCTCATCTCTTGGCAGTGTCACAATTAATCCTTCAAATGGGGCCGCTTTGAAAGCAGAGGCATGTTTAGGTAGGTTGCTTTTGAGTCTATGAGTGCAAAATAGAAGATGCATCAGTCATCTCTCTATGTGAGAATGTGACAGTATGTTTAGAAAGTTTGGTATTTTCAGAGGAATAGTAAAGTAAAAAAAACAACCCAGTATTTAAAGTTAAAAAAAAAACCCATGAAAAGAAGAAGTTCTAAATGTCAGGATGTTATCTTAAAGATTAATATGTAATGATGCAGCAATATCTACTTTTCAGGCCTCTTTTTAAAATCTGGCACAGATAGAGCATCCTGGAGTTAACTTCTTTCTTATTTTGATCTGCTCAATTTCTTAATAAATGAACTTAGATTGAAAATGGGTTCTAGTGTAGGTGGTCTTGTCTTTCTAAGACATTAGATAATGCAGGGTAAAGAATAACCCTCCTGAAGCACATTATAAAATGTCTTTTTTCCTTCAGTGAGATGTAAGAATTCATGTATTTGTTTTTGGCCATCCTGACGAAAAGATCATATTAAGTGCCATATATTGCATCCTGTTGTCTTTGCTTCCTTTGCAGGAATTTGTAGGAATTTGAATAGAGATCCCATTGTGTTTTCTCCAGTCAAGGAGCCCAAAGGAAGCTTGTGTTTCTCAAAATGCCTATAGGTTTCTATTCTTGTATCTTCACAACTGCTGATGTGCAGGAGCCTTAATGCTAGTAACAAATGGCCACTAAACCTTAAGATACCTTTGTAAGTTTGTTTATAGTAAATACAAACATACATTGGCCAAAACATAAATATGTTAAGAAGATGGTTAGAAGTTGTAGGCCTTGTCTGCATTTGTTCACCACCGTCACCAGTGTGGCTACAGTGCCACATTCTCTTGTGTCAGATACGACTGATTTAATCAAGGATTGTTACTTTAAGCTTCATTACATCATCCCTGATTTGGTGATGGTGTAGTGTGCCTAGTGCTTTGTATTCCTATCGACGGTAAGTATATATAGAGGATTGATTTATTTATTTACAAAAACACAGATGAGACTATGTGAGACTACAGTTTTTAAAAAACCCTCACATCATTATTGAGTTCTTTTTCAGTAATTACTCAAATCATAACTGTGATATTTAAGTTGCTTGTGCTGTCTTTTAATCACCGTCCATTTTTGCCATGAAGGGGTTGGATACATTGGTTTGCATCCTCAGCTGTTCATAGGGGGAGCCCGTCAGGATGAGGTGTTTGATCACAGTAAAGTACCAGTTACTAAAAATCAGTTTCTAAGACTTTTCTTGCAAATGTTCGTGTAAGCACTTTTTAAAATGACAACTTTTGACAACTTGAAAGAAAGCAATCAATTTCCATAGGGTAGTGGTGAAGCCTATATTGAACTGGCTGAAATCTCTGACATTTCTTAAGTTGTGAATATTTTGCTTTTCCTAGCATTTCTTGTGGGGGTTTATTTTTCCTTCTTTACCCTTTCTGATGAATTAGGAAGAATGCACCGTGGTGGGTTCTGCCTGCTGTTATTTGTGGAGTCTCTTGATGTTGCAGAGCTGTAGAGTAGTATTTTAGGATATAACATCCTCCAGGCTGTATTGTATTTTGTGTGTCTTCCAAAGGAGTTAAAATGGAATTTTAAGTTGAACTTTAATCTTGTTGACTTTTCCTTGACCTGTTTCCCTAAAAAATTAGATCACATTATGCTGGTCCTGAGAGTTGTGTGAATTGAATACTGGCTTGATGTATTCATGGATACCTTGAACTATGGAGAAGACAGGAGAGCTTTGTTTTATATTCTATTAATCTTCATGTGTTAACAATGAGTTGCATGAATCTAACCCAGAAGGGAACTTCTGACATATAACTGTGCTTAAATTCAGAAGAGAAAGCATTAACGTGTTCTGATAAGTCAAAAGGGCAAGAGCTTCTTTGGAATATAACAATTTTTAGGCTTAGTGAAATTTCTTGAGCTGCAGTGAGTAAAGTACCCTTATCACAATGGTCTGAGAATGCAAATTTCAGTGTGTTTTGTCAGTGGATGGAAGTGGATATGTGCTAACAAAGCACAAACTTTAAATGATTTGTAAGAGTGCAGTGGTGCACTCAGCATCTCCTAAGTGTCATGGTAAGTGTACCCTAGTGAGGCATTTAGAGCTGCAACATCTGGTATTGCTTTCTACCATGAAACTAGTGTGCTGACAAAAGGAGTTAATCTAAATGTGGAGGTGGCTTAAATGTGTTGAGCAGTGTTACACTTCAAGACTTTAAGGGGAAAATCTTACTTCAAATAGGGCTTTTCTTTCTTTCGCTGCATGCAAAGAGAAATAATGTGCTGCCCTCTACGCTGCTGTCATTAGTGGTTAAAGTTCCAGGGCTTTTTGTCCCTCTTATGTGCATATCGAACTGCTCTCTTGTGATAATTGTATATTCACAGCTCCCGTGAAAAAACAGTACATCTGTTCTGTTCCTGTTTGGTTGTGTTGATATTGAGGACAAGAGTGTTTCCACCAGACATCTTTCAAATAACTTCCTACCTTTTAGTGATGAACATGTTACATCTAAAATGCAGCAGATAATAATCATTACCTTTTATACTGGTTGGTGTTAATTTGGACTCCATGGTTGGGAGGTGACTAGTGATGGCTTTGTTGCTGAGGCAGTGCAATGTCTGCTTGCACACTGAACATCGTTAGATGTTCTCCTTTGGTTTTCAGTTAATTGTAAGAGAATTAGAGTTTTGCAGCTGATGTTCAGTGTGGTGTAGGTGAGGGAAGTGTACACAGAACTGCAGGCCCCAGGGAGAAACCCGGCAGGTGCAGATACTGGAAGGCCCTTGGTGGTGTGTATGACATGTGTGAAACAATTTCTACACCCTGTTCAGTCTTAGGACTCTTTATTCTTCCACCTCTTAAATAAATTTTACAGACCATATGAAAGGCCTTGTAAGAAGAGGAGGAAGCTTTTTCTTTTTTTGACCCCATGTCTTTGAAAAAGGATCATGTATCTTCAACTTACTGTTTCTGTAGTATTTTATCATTAATCTTTCTTTGCCAGAGATATTTTTTGGATATGGTTACTTTGGGTGTTGTTTTTCCATATATACACACAAGCTCAAAATACCTTCTCAGTGATGGTACAGTTTTGAGCATACTTTTCTTTCATATTATTTTTAATCTTCCAGCAGCATTAAGTTTGCAGAGATGTGATACTGGCTTTACCAACAGTGTGTAGCAGTTTAATCAGGTTACCACATAACAGAATCATATCAGCTTAATAGAAAGTAAATAAATTGTTAGTGCACCAAATGGAAAAAATTCAGACTCATATAATAAATATTCTTGTTAATATTTTGTATGATTATTCCATAATCTAAAACCAAGACAGTAGAGCTTAGCTTTGATAATGTCTTCTGTAATGTGCATACACAAAGTTACATCAGCATAAGTGTGGGAATGTTTTTGAATGACTTGTATGTGGATATTTATTTCAGATAAGCATTCTGTTGATTTCTTTTGGCTTAATCAAATTTTAAAGTTAATTGAGAGGCTTATTTACTCACTGGAGTCTGAAGATATGCCTGAATTTTGCTTTATGCATGCAATAACAGGCTAATTCTCTTTAGTAAATATTTGGTTTTTTTCTGGAAAGCGAGTGTTAGGATGTTGCTTTGAGGATGTAAGGCTTGTTGGTCTTTGCCTTTGTTCTGTTCACACGTTGTATCCTGCTTTGCAATGTGTTTGCTGCACATCCTTCCTGTTCCTTGGAGTCCATATCTGTGCAAGAAGCCATGTGCATCTCCCTTCCTGTTCTTCAGTGTTCAGGAGCTTGGAAGTGTAAATCACTTAACGATATTTGGGGGTTTTTCTGGTGTACCTGAGAAAAGTATGCAGTCTGACAAAAAACTTCATCAGTGTAGGGCTGAGTTTTGAGCACTTAGGTCTCAGGGTTTTTTACTATTCCATTATTACCAATGCAAAAAAAATTAACTGTTTTAAATCTTTTTAAAGTTTAGATGAGATGCAAGATATTTACTGCAGCTGTCATCACTCCTTGAAAGCAATTTGAAAGCCATACTGCCTTCTCCATTGGCATTCTCGGTGATAAAATTAGAATGGTTGATTTTAATCTCTTTGTCACAGTAGCTGTTATTAGAAATGAAACTCTTCTGGAAGTGATTTTCATGTGGCAGTGTTCAGATGATGATACAAAGGCAAATCTCTGTTTGAAAGATGGGAAAGCTGAAGTAGTAACTGGTGTTCATGGTTTGGGCTTTTTTTTTTTTTTCTCAATTTTATACTTTTAAGTCAGCCAGAAAACTGAGACTCCATGCAGGCTTGGTTCTCTGGATTGCACTAGCTGTTACTAGGAGGGTCTGTCTCTGTTGCAGCCCCTTAGCACATAACCAAGTGCTTGCCAGAAAGGCTGAGTGTTTCAGTGTGGAAAAAATTGTTGTGAAAAAGTTATAAATTATTAAAATGATATGGAAGTCATGTCCGGTAGGGATTTTACTGGTTACTTGGAAGCGTCTGTTGAACACATATGGAAGTCATGCTTTAATGACACACCCTTAAATAGCATATTCCAGTTTCCTTGTGCAGGGTATGTTTTTTGGAAAAGATCAGTGGTCTCAGATGAGCCCCCACTCCCTCCTCCCATCTAGGTCTGCCTTACTTTGCTAATTTTTGAAGGTCAAATAAATAGATAAGGGTAACTGTCTTGCAGTTTTTCTTCAGCTTCAAAATGGTAGCAGTTTGGCACAATCTGATAAAAGAATAGGCTGTTAAATAAAATTGCTGCTGCTTTTGGCTGTCATCTTTAAATCTTTTTATAGGAAGCTGCTAGAAGTTGATGCTGAAGAAAACTTTATACTTACAATACACTCCTTGCTTGGTGAGCGCCACCAATTTTGAACAATGGTGGTTCACTGATACACAGAACATATGTGTCGACTGTATGTTGAAATATAAATGTAAGGCTCTGGTGTTTGGAGCAGAAAAATTTGAAACTGTGCCTGTCTCTACCACTTCTATATAATTTCCATATGTTGTGCTCTGAAGGAGTATATTCATCAGCTTTCATTCTTGAAATGATGGCTAGATATTGAATTCTTTAAAAATAATAAATATGGATTGTGTTGGCAATTTGTAAAAACTGCCTGAAATACTGAATGTTTTCAAAAGTTTTTTGTTCAGTGTGATATGGGAAGTAGAAAACATAATATACTGAGTTGTCCTGGGGAAATACTCAATCCCACTTGCAACTAGCAGAATTTTGGATGTTAATCTCATTACATCCCTTTCACTGCCTCCTGACGGTGTGCTAATAATGTCTAATGCCCTGCCACTCACAAAACTGACATCCTGGGGCTGTATGATAGAAGTGTTTCTATAAGGAAGTGATTTTGCAGTACCCATGGCCCTGATGGGTTCCATGGGAATGTGCAGGAATCCATGTATTGTGAAATGTGTTATGAAACTTTGTATTGCAGAGAACTGCATTTTACCAGCGTGTGAACACAGCAATGGATAGTTTCATACACATATGTAATGATGCATTTTTGCTTACATTGAGGCAGTATTGAAGTGTGCTAATGGCTTGTGAGTAACCCTGAGGGTGATTGTTAGCCTGAACTGCTGTAAAACTCAAACGTAGTGGGACAAATATGAAGAAGAGATTGGTCTATTTGGTAACGCACACCTTGATTAACATTCAGTATTTTTCTGTGTTTTAATAACCTTTGCTTTTCTCCACTGTTTAATTAGTTTTTCCTTTGATGTGCTGCAGTTTGTGTTTAACTGCTTCCTTTTGCAAGAACAAGCAGCTCACTTGGACATGAGTAAATAAATGACTTAAACAGATATTTCATGGTACCTACAAGACATTAGCCAACGAATGTAAATTCCTGGCAGAGTCAAGGAAAACCACAGCCTATGAAAACCCAACATGCCTCAAGCCAAAATCCAGTAATCTTCCCTTCTAACGTTGTACTTGTGCAGAAACAGCCTTGGTGTCTGTGCTATTTCAGTTCTTCAGTCTGAACTCCACCTACCTGTGGAGTCTTGTCTCAGTTTGTCTTTTCCATTTTATATTTTGGATGTTAACCAGTTTTAGTTCTAGGTATTGAGAAATGGTCTCTTTCATGTTCTGTGTCTGGTTTTAAATGAAATCAGTGATTTTTGTAATTTGAAGTAGCTTTTTTTATAGGCTATGATTTTTAAAAAAAAATTTGTGACTTTGAAAATATCCTGGTAATAGAATGAGCGAGCAGCTAACCCATGTTTGCAGCAGCTGATCTTGCTTCCAGTGAGTGAACAGTGTGTGTGTCAATTACTTGGTATTGTCTGTAGGAATCTGGGCTTCCGCTGTGGGAACAACCACCTTGGCTGGAAGCAGGGGCTGTGGGAAGGTGCAGCCAGGATGTGTCCCTGTAGGGAGGCCCACTTCTTAGAATGGTTTTCCCTCTTGCTTTTAGGGAAATTCTAGAGCTCTTGAATCGCAGTAGTTTGAAAGTAGTTCTTAAAAAGAGAAATAAAGCCACTGAAAGAGCAAGTACTTTAGAAGTATTTTCTGTGAGGCATTTTCAATGGTGTTGAAACTTTCCTTGTTTGTGTTGTGTGCTGAGCTACACATAATCTGTGCAAGAGTGTTCAGGAAGTGAAAAATGAACAGAATGTCTACTTTTTCTAGACTTAAGCTTTAGGGTAAGCAAGGTATAGCTTTTTCAGCCATGCCCCAAACAGTGCATATAAGCAGTTAATGTTCAGGAGGAAGTGATAAAATGCTTCTTGGCCTGTCACTGACGTAAAATTGTGCTTTGAGTCAGCCACTTAATGAGATAAAGTGACAAGGGATGTTATATCTGGCTTGTTGCCATGTATGAATTTTATTGCCTTTGTTCTGTCAGGAAAAAACCCCAACCAAATGCTGAAGGAAAGTGAGATGGCTATAAGCAAGAGGTAATCTAGAAAACCATCTAGATTACTATAATTACAGGGAGAAATGGTTCCTAAACCAAGCAGAAGTGACAGAAAAAGACTTAAATCAATAATCTGTTATGATTTGTGTAGTTTTCTTTAGCCTCATGTACATATTGTGGAGCAGAAAGGTTACTGATGTTCCCTTTTGCAGTTAAGTTATCTGAAGTCTTGATGTTTACAAACTAAGCAAGTGTTATGGTACCAAGTGATGTAATAAAGACACCTAGGGAACAAAAAGCTTTGGATGCTTCTCATGTGCTTCCTAATACTCAAAAATACTAATATAGTACAGAAGTGTGTAACATCATTCCCCCCATAGTTCAAGATGAACTGCTTTCAATTTAACACGGACTTCCAGAATGTTTTAGTGCTGAGGACCTACATGAGACTAAATCGACAGGCTCCTATAATTTATGATTTCAGTGTGAAAATATATGTAGCATCCTCTGCTTGAGGACCACCTCGGATCAATACACATTGTTCATTGTTGGTGAATTTAGGCTCAGCTCCAAGAAACCTCTGCTTGTGTCAAAAAGGTATTTCGATATACAATTGAGATGGTATGAAATGACATGCGTCATTCTGTTATGCTTCCTATATAATTATTGTTTTTAAGCCCCAAATTTCTGTCAAGTTCAGAAATAAGATTTTAACATCTGGTGTTGAATTAGCTGTTGAGTGACATAAAATGTAAGCTTGCTATTCCAAGAACTGTATTTACAAAGACTTTATAAATGATGGTATTTAGGCTCTATCAAGTCAAGATAAATGTAAATTATTGTGGGGCGTTTGAGGTCTTCTGTCCAAAGGATGACTGTTACGCTTACTAGATAAAACAGTGAGGGCTAAGGCTTGTTATTTCTGAAGTCGCTGTTCAAAACAACATTTTTCTGAAGTTACCTTGCCTTTAAAGTCTACTCAGTCTTTGCCTTAGGTTTTTCAACAGAATGTTTAGATTAAGTATCTTTTTGATTACTTCTCAGGGAATTACAGTAAGTTTTTTTTTTTGGCCACCAAACATAGCTACGACTGAAGATATCTGCCAAAACAATTACTTTTAAAATGTTGAAGGTCTTAATGGAAAACTATTTTTAAATTTTTTTCCTTTACTTCTCCTGAGATAAAACTGATCTAACATCTTTAAGAGCTTTTATTCTAAAGTTAGGTATGAAGAAGAAAAGAAAAAATGTCTAGACATCCATCATGTCAGGAATGGTCAAAAATGCTGTCCTGTTCAGTAAGAGACTCCAGAAAAATTCAAAGATCTCTGCAAATGAGCTGGAATATGCATTTAAGTGAATCCTGTGTTTATCAGTCATATTTCTTGAGATTAGTATAACATGTAAAATTCAGTTTCACCTCTGATCTTCAGTTTCGTAGAATGGTTTGGATTGGAAGGGACCTTAAGAATAATCTAGTTCCAGCCTCCTTGTCATGGGCAGGGACACCTTTCATGAAACCAGCTTGCTCAGAGCTCCATCCAACCTGGCCTTGAACACCTTCAGGGATGGGGCATCCACAGCTTCTCTGGGCAATCTATGCCAGTGCCTCACCACCCTCAAACATTTAAGGATTTTTTTCTAGTATCTGATCTAGAACCACTCTCTTTGAGCTTGAAGCCATTCCCCATTGTCCTGTCACTACATGTTCCGTTAAATCCTCTCCGTTATCCTTGTAGACTCTGTTCAGGTGCTGGAAGGCCACAGTCAGGTCACCCCAAAGCCTTCTTTTCCAGGCTGAACAAGCCTGAATCTTTCAGCTTTTCCTCACAGGAGAGGTATTTCATCCTGCTGATCAGCTTGGTGGATTCACTCCAGCAGGTCTGTGGCCTTTCTGTGTTGAGGACCCCAGAGCTGGACGCAGCACTGCAGGTGGCATCTCATGAGGGGCAGAATCACCTGCTCGACCTGCTGCCCGCCCTGCCTTGGGTGTGGCCAAAGTGCAGTTGGCTTTCTGGCCTGTGAGTGCACATTGCCAGCTCGTGTCCAGCTTCCCATCCACCAACACCCCCAAGTCCTTCTGGGCAGGGCTGCTCTTGGTCTGCTGTTGGTCTGTTCACCTCCAGCCTCTTTGGTACCAGGGGTTGCCCTGGCCCAGGTGTAGCACCTTGCCCTTGCTCTCATTAAACCTCATGCAGTTCCCGTGGCCTGCTTCTCGAGTTTGTCCAGGTCCCTCTGGATGGCATCCTGTCCTTCAGGACTGTCAGCCACACAACTCAGCTTGGTGTTGAACTCATGCCATGACTTTATGTGGTGGCGAGTCTTGTGCCATAAAGGTTCATAGCCAACAGCTATGAGACCAGGGTATCAACATGTTGATTTTGTGCTTCTGACATGTCTTCTGTTCAGTTCTTTCTAGAACCCTTTTCTGTGGACTGCACTGATTAGGGTGGAATTTTTTTGTGTGTCTATAAACATCTGTCTCCTTAATCATCTGGAGGAGCACGTCATTTGTATCAGACTTGTTTTCTTACTCTTAATCATTGCAATGATATCTCTAATTTATTTCAGAGTTCTTGTTCTCCTGGCAGGAAAGTTGAGAGTCTCTGTTATTGTCTTATCAAGTGGTGCTATAGCCAGGAGACAAATCAGCTCAAGGCAAATTTTTGCTTGGTCAGCTTCCAGAATTTGTCTTGTTTAAGTGTAGGATAAGCACTTATCTGTAGTGTGTAAAAACCTCATCTGGAACTATTAAAATGTTAACATTGCTCATGTTTCATGATACCTAGGTTTTTTGTATTTTTTCCAAGTCTTTGTTTAAAAACAAAGCCATTACTTGCTTGCTTCCTTCCATTCAGAGATGGTATATATGCATTTTATGTGTATCAAGAAGATGTTGATTCTTGGCATCTTTGAGGTTAACAATTTCCTGAGTCATTGTTAGTAATGACTAACATCGTGATCTATCCATTTACAAAGCTGCATTATCAGTTGTCTCTTCAATTTGGTTTATGCTAGGAGTTTAAGTAAAAGGTTGAAATGCTCAAATATAAAAGTTCATGGTTTGAGTTTTAAGAATTTGTATGGAGAAGGCTACATATGTGATATGGATGTATTCAGAATGTGTCACACATTATTAGCAGTCATAGCTTTCAAGACCCTTTGGCCAAGCTAAATATTGATCACTGTTGCAGTAGTGTTAAGTACTGAGAGGATGTGAGTGTTGTGGCACCTTCCCCGTTAATTCTGAAACCAGCTACATAACACAGAGTCATTTAGACTCGCTTCCCATCCTCTTCCCCAGATGCTGGCAATTGATGCTAGTGGTTGTGACCACAAAGCTTTCTCGGGTGGCAAAAAATGTTAGGCATTTAAAAAGATATAAATACTTAATTTAAGACTGTAAATCAGTGTGCTACATCATGTATCCAGTGGGCTAACAGAAGCTCTCTCCTGTTTGATTTCACATGTGTAAGACATGGCACAGGTACTGGAAATCTGGTTTCAATGTGGTGACATTCAGCTCTCTGGAACACTGCCATAAATGAGTCCCCAGTGCTTTGATTTGCTGTTGTTTCTCTTTAGATAAATGCAGAAATGTGCATCTTGGTATATTCATGTCCCCACAGCGGGATCTTCACAGAACCCCCCCCAAAGGCTCACGATCCTTCAGCTGCGGGTTCATGTTACACGTATTTCTGTAGTGAGGTACAAACTTTGGAAATTAACAACTGTGATGTCAGGATGTAGCCAAATTTATAATTTGGCAGTATGCAGTTAAAATATGTATCTTTGATGTCCTTAATAGTTTCAGAATGTTTTTTAATTATTTAAATTTTTTTTTATATGACTTCATTACTAACATTTGAGTAGTGCTTTGAAGATTTGGAGATTAGGAGCACTGCAGAACTGCAAGATTGGGTTGTTCTCTTTTTTTTGATTGAGGATTAATGGTCATTAAAATCTGACAAGTGGCTACTCCAAGTGATTAAATTACTTGGCTGTTTTGAACACTAAATTTACAAGGCTGGGGGACTCTTGAGTTTTATTTAGGAGTTACTTGTGTATCCTTTTCTAAAGAGTCATTATGTACCTGAATATTTCTTACATGCTGATTTACTAATTCATCCTGCATATGATTATTGACTTGTGTTCAGGGTATTAGAGTTTAGAAATTGGAGGGGTTTTTTGTTGTCTGATACATTTTCTTCTTAAAAACAAAACCTGTCCTGGCCGGCCAGCTGCATTACTTTAATAACAGCAGCAGTTGAGATGTGGTTTCGTTTGGGTACTGTTAATTTTGTGTAGCTATGGCATAACAGTGAAGGGTCTTCTGGTATTTTAAATACAATCACAGCTTGTACAAAGGGACAGTATCTCCTATTAGGGGAATAATTAGATGGAAATTATAAATGGTGTTTGGAAAGTGAATCAGCATTGACTGAAAGATGCTTATACTGGTGTTCATGTAGATTTCTTTGGGATTTTTTTTTTAAGTATAATTTGAAAAAATTGATATTTTTAGATGTGCTGTGTTACTTGCATTATTAACAAGTACTACATTTTTATTTTACATTTATTTTTAGACCAATGTCCCTGTTTCTGTTCCAATGCTTCAGAAACATAACATCTTTTTCTTTTAGGAAATGTCTAGATGCAAGTTAGTGCTCATTTTTCTTGGGTATATGCGGTTTATTCAGTATGGAGTATTGATTTGTACATTTAGTCAGAAATGTCATGGCATTGGTGTTTGCATAGTGGTCATCTCTTCCTGCTGTATCTAGACTAGCAAACAAATGGAAATGACATTTTTAGTGTTGTAGCTGATGTTATTACTTGAGAAATAGTTCTGCTTTACACCTGAAGGTCTGTTTTTTAGTACTGAAACAGAAATTTCAGAACACATTTCCTGCTTGGTCATATGGCAGTATTTTGGTGGCAGGTTTTTCAATCTGAGTTGAAAGGTCTGCTGTATGAAAGACTGGTGTCTTATGTGCTAAATAAAACTGTCCAGAACAAAGAACAAAATGAAAACAAGAATCCTGTGTCATTGGATGCATCTTTTTATAAGTGATTTCGGTAGCTAATGTATTTTCCAGTGCAGTCATAAACACAAACTTCTGCAGTGGCCTAATGGTTGTGAAATTTGGAGTATTGAGTTCATGAACTCCCCTGCTCCCTTTCTTGGACTCTGTTGGAAACAAAGTTGCAGGTAGGCTTAAATCACTGGGGTCTTTATCTCCCGGGATAATATCTGCTGTGGTCTTCAGGCTGGAGATCAAAAAATGCAGGCTTGTGTAATAACTTCATTGTGTATTAGGGTATTTGGTTAACATTTAAGAGCTTTGAACTCCTAGTTTTCTTTCTCTGAAAAATCATTGATGCTCTATGGCAGTCCATGCTTGTTTCATTTGTGGCTGCTTTCTGTGAGCAATTATCATCAGAAACGCTGCAGCAAATTGGCATCGTATCACAAATACTCCTGGAATGAAATCAAACAGGCAAACAATACTCACATTAACAGGGACAGTCAGTGTGCATAAAGAGCTCAAGAGAAAATGAGAAAAATCCTGGAAAAGGTGAAGCTTACAAGACTGTAATGATGCTGAGAAGTTCTGCAGTAGACAGAGCTCTCTGTGCTGTAATCGGGCAGTGTAGTTATGGATTCCATGACTGTGGAAGACAGGGCTTGTGGCAGATACATGATAAACCTTAGCTTTACACTAAATGCGAGTTGAATATTATTTATGTGCTGACTCTGAGTACATTCATCTTCTGCATCCAGGTGATCTCAAACTGGTGCTTGCTCTACTGCTTCCATCGGTGTTAAATACTGCTTCACTGCCCACTGATCTTAATTTCCTTACTGTTTTCCCATGAAATGAGATGTATATAGCCAAAGTATCTCTCTGTGTCTCTGCTCTGTAGACCTGTTTTAGCAAATTGGATAAAAAGGTGTGGCTGCAAAGGACTTGAGTGACACATGTGAATGTGTATTGGAATGGAATGTTGTTTTCTACCTATGATTCAGAAGCTTCAATGCAAGTATATCGAGATGCGAGAGGAAGCACAAGTGAGTGATACTGTAAATAAAAACGGAATCAGTGGGTGTTAGTCCAATTTGATATTTAAATCCAACCTAGTTGGAAATAGGTATTTCTTTCCAGTTTTACCCTCTCTGTCCTGCCTCCAGGTAGGCTGTGTATGAGGCTCATTTTCCCATTTTAGCCCAAGAAGGCAGTGTATTTGTAAATAATTTCTATTCTGCTCTCCATTTTCTTTCATTTAACCTGTATTGTGGTACTTCAATACATTAATGGTGTTTTAGAAAAAGTGACATCTGCTAATCAACAAAGGAGAAAGCTAGAGACAAATATATGTTCCTGATGTGTAAGTATGAGCTTAACTTCCTTTTTCCCTCCCCCGTAGAATGTTCGCTAGAAGCCAATACTTGTACAAAGGTACAAGGGTGGTTGAGCTGAAATCTACTAAACCAGTCTGTTTGCCATCAGATGGTAATGTAGTATTGCTTTAATGAAAACATAATCATCAGACATTTTCTGTTGAATTTTGAACGGATGGATTAGGGTTTAGTAAAACAAACTTCTTATATGCTGGACAAAGCTTAAGTTCTTTCAAGTTAATGTTTGTGATTAGTGTCTCACCTTACTGTAGTTCTTGTTGAATATAAAATGTTATTTAAGTATGACGTGTTGCTAGCAAACAACTGACTATTTTTGAGTGGTTTTGTTCATACTGTTCCAATTTACAGTATCATCTCATGAGAATTATTCATTGTAGAGTTCAGATTTAAAGAAGGAAGTTGGAATTACATTGTTAAAAATATTATGAGTAATTTGTGCTTTTTTTTTCTTTTATCATTGGTTTTTCTTAAATACCCTATGACATGCTATTCACATTGTATAACTTGAACTGTCATCTGAAGTAAAACTGCAGTGAGAAGTACTTTGGAAGATTAATGCAATTGAAATTTGATGTGATCTGCACCTTTAAAAGATTCCTACAAGTTTCTATGTAGTTTTTTAAGATGTTTTGCTAGTTTCTTGAGCACTGTTTCCTTCAAGAGGGGGCTCATTGGGTGTGCAAGATACTGTTAAAAGCTCACAGTTAAAGCAACAAGCTAAAGTAAAAAGGATCAATATTTCGTTTTAGAGTCATGTTTCAGAAAATTGGTTTAGAATTGCATTGTGATGGTTCATTTAATGGTCTTGTTTTTTCCCTGTAATATTAGGATGGCTGTCTGTTCCTCAACCTGTATTAAAATTGCTGGTGCTTAAGCCAATGGTTCGCTTGGTTTGCAGCCCTAATCTGTGCAACAAATTAAAAATTTCATATAGGGAATTTTTGAGGACAAAAATAAAGCATTGCATATTATGATTTTATTGTTTTGTGTTGTAGGTTGTGTTAAAGATCATTAAACATTACCAAGAAGAAGGACAGGGGAATGAAGTGGTCCAAGGAGTGCTGCTTGGTCTTGTCGTGGATGACAGACTTGAAATCACAAATTGCTTCCCTTTCCCTCAGCACACAGAAGATGATGCAGACTTTGATGAAGGTAAAAGCTACAGTTTTGTAAAACTTGAAAAAGAAAATCTGTATGGGCTAAAAAAACCTTTTTTCCCCTCACAGTGAGCAGAGGCTTGTATGTACACAGAGAGATTTTTTAGTGTGGCTTGAGGTGTCAGCGGGTTAATTGGAATCTGACTTAAAGCTTGTCTGCGAAAGGGAAGTTATAGGGGATGAATACTGTATTATATGGACATTTATTTTAGGATGAGACTGTCCACACAGGAAGATGCATTAGTTTCCTGTCTGTAATTGATAATCACTTTAAAGCTTTTTATGGAAATGGCTGTGTATGTGTGTGTGCGTACATACACATCTGGATGTAGCTCAGCTCTCAGACTGCCTCTCTGTGGATTTACTTGTATGTGTTAAGTACTCATTGAACGTCTGGAGAGCAGAGCTTCGTAACTTTTAAGAGGCTTTGGCTAACTGCAAGTCTGGGTGATCATTTTGCTTTCCAAGTGAGCGAGAACATAGCATGGGTGGTTTCTATGTGTCTCGGTGTTTTTTGCTGGTCCTAATGATGTTTTGTTACTGACATTGTAAGTTAGTATGATTGGCTTGGCACAGAATGACATCAAATTTATAAAGCAAATTTAAAAGGCTTACAGCTCTAATCTTGCTATTATAAGAATGCATGTGTGTATTTAATGATACTAGTAGAAAAACTTTAATAGGGCATAAAGAGAGTTTTAACTTCAAGAGTAACTAAAGAGGCAATATAGTCAAAATAGTTGCAGTTGATTCTGTTTTGATAATTCAGTTTGAGCAAGATCACTTAATCTGTAAGTATAAACTGCTTTTTCCTGCTTATAATGAGATTAGGTATTATTAAATTATTATTTTATCTTACAACGAAAGAATCTTGGACCCTGCTTTTATAGCAGAGATAATTTTAAGAATTCTTTGCAATTTGGTATGGTTTCGTAGCTGTTTATTGCTTCCTTTGTGGGATTATACAGTTAGCTCAAAGAAAAAAAGAGTGCAAAACAATAAGGAATCTTAATTGTCCTACAATAACATGGTGCTTGAGTCAGAACTATATTTTACTAAAGCCGAAAAAATGTTTTAAAGATTCTTTCTCTTCTGGAGCTCTTCAAAGGATTGAAATAATCTAAATTGTTAATTGGACCTCATGCTTCATTTTTTTTTCTGTAGAAAAGACCTGAATTATTTCCATGTAGCTGATAGGAGAGCAAGTATTGAAACGAATTTCTCAGTGTCAGAGATGGATTCAGCTCACTGTAGGATGGCTCCCATGCTGAGCTGTAAGCCTGTGATCAGGTATGCAGGGTTCAACTGTTCATGTTTGGGAGAAACTTCATTCCAGGAAAGTGATTTTTGGTACAAGTCTTTCTTTTTCACTTTTTTAGCAAGTAGGCAATAATCCTGGCATTAAGTAAGGTCTGAAGGCAAAGCTTCCCTCACCTGGACCCCTTGGCTTTTTCAGCTTTCCGTTCCTGTGCTGTGGGCAGAGAAAGCAGAGCAAACTCTGGCCAGAGTGGGAAGTGAGCCTGTGGCAGTGAGGCTGATGCTGCCCCTGGCAGTGGTGGGGAATCTGCAGCCAGGGCAGGGGAGCTTGCCTATGCTAAACCCTGTAAGCCAGTTCAGGAGGATTTCCCATTGGTTTCCATTTCCCTAGCCTGTACTACGTGGATCACAAATATGTTGCCTCTGTATTCTTCTCAGTGAAGTACAATTAAATGGACTGAACCATTTAGGAAATGCCAAGTGCTCATGTTCATTCTACATTCCCTTACTAGGGGTCTCTTGAGCTCTTTAACCTATGTGGTAGAGCCTAGGGAAGATGAAAACCTAAACAAAATGGCTGTTGAGGTTGCTAGCTTGAGCCTTTGGTATCTTTTTAGGCTCTTGAGAGTTGTCTTCTGTCTTGCCAATGTGAAAAACAATAATGTTTTATAAATGCCCCCTGTTTGTTTTCCCTGGAGCTGTGTTTCCCTATGCAAGCATCCTGCCAGGTTTTCAAAAGATTCTTTTTTCTTCTAGATGCAGATAATTGAAGTAGAAAAATCTCTTGTTATGTGCCAGAATGTTAAAATTCAGGATCCTAAAAACCAAAGAAAACCAGGCACCTCCTTCCCCCTAAGACTTGTATGTTACTTCAGTCCCCTGTCTGACTTTATATACTTGCACAAATTCAGACCCATAGATATGGAGGGAAAATATAAGGGCCTTGGCACTTCAGAGCTGCTATCTCACAGAATAATACTTAACATTGTGCTCTTTTGTCGGCATGATATTGCATCATCCTCTGCCTTAGTGTAGGCATTAGTGGTCTTGAGGTGATTGTTGTTAAGAGAATTTGAGCTTTTGTACAGGAGGGTGATCTTTGAGCAAATAAACTGTTGGGTAATTGGCAAGACACATTTACGTGAATGTTTTCCTCTTTTAAGCTGTGCAAATCTAATATAAAACACATTTTTGGGAGTGCTAAGAAAATATCCTTAAATTGAACTTGAAATAGGTATGCATGACATTTAAGAATCAGTTTGATAAAGATGTATTCAAGCTTGCTTACAACCGTTTCTTCAGATATGCTTAGTTACGCTTTTGTTATGGTACCATTTTGTCTCCTGCTGCTGGTGCCTGAGATAATATCAAGTTTTGACAGTTTGCTGTCAAATTCCTTCAAAAATTATTATTTTAAAAAAAAAATATCTGAACTTGTTCTTTTAGTGCCAGAACATTTTTTAATGCAACTTGAATTGGACTATTTCTGAAACTACAGAAAACACGAGAGGTTTTTTAGCTTCAAGTAATTCTTACTGCAGATCTGGGCAGGCTGTCCACCATGTATGAACCCACAGGTGTTTTTCATCTTAGAAAGTTTCTCCTGCAGTGTTGTCTTCCTATGATTCTTTTTACAAAGCGCAATTTTTTGGGTAAGATTTCCTGTCAGGAAAGTCTTAAACACTTAGGTTGGCCTGCTGCAGCATGAGATTTTTAGTGGGGGTGAGAAGGTTCAACCCAGCTCTCTGTTAGAAATCTGTAGGTGAAGTTTAGTTGATGATGTGTGAGCTAATGGAGGAAAATGGTAGAATTGTTTTCGAGTCCTCAGCAAAAGATGCTTCAATGTGAATGTTTGATATTTTAGGGCTGAACTTTGGTGTTTTGGTTAGGCATTTACTTTTCACATAATTGTGTTTCCTTATTGCTGGTGCACTTCAGTCCTCACAGGCATTGACTTTATTTTTCAAAGCACTGATCTTTAATTTCATGAAGATACTTTCAGTGATTTACATATACAACCCCTGTTCCTGTTGGCCAATTCCTGGAAGGCCCCCTATCTCCCCTTCCCCATGTCCTTCACCCCATAGATTCAACTCTTGTTTAGGGAAAATCAGATTTCTGCTGTAAGGATTTTGGCTTAGGTACTTCTGTGAAATGATGCAGTCTTCCAGCTTGTCTTACTGAGGGTAATTTTCTGAAAAGTGCTTTTACTTGAGGGCACTTGCAAGCCTTTGTCTGAGCATAGTTTTGCTGTCTTTCAGTTAAGGTTTACTAAAAACCTTATTTTCTGTATGTTCTTCCAGATAAAAGAAGTGTATTTTTCATGTCTATAAATTTTATTTCTAAGCAACATGTTAAATTCAGTCCTTTGCACTTTATTGATTTTATCCTCGGTCCTTTTCGCTGAGTACTTTTTCTCCCCATTTAAAGGAAATTTATATTCTTGTCTTGGAAATCCAACAGTTAAAAAAGGAGTATACCTCTTGTCAATCATTATAGAGCATGTGAGATATTATTTTGAAAGCGATTTATTTCAGTCCAGTGTATTTTAGTAATTTAGTTACAAAGCTAAGATAATAAAGTCCTGTGGTAAATATGCCAATTGGAACTTTGTGATAGTTGTATAATTATACATCAGAATAAGTTCTATATGGTTGTGACTTTTTCTTCTTTTATTGGATTCCCTCTGCAATGCTCCAGAAGGAAAGCTGATGCCTTCTCCCCCTATCCCCCAACATTATTTTTACTTTGTTACTTGAGAATATTCGTTTTGGTTTTCAGGTTAGAAGTTAGCTAGATGATTGAAGATTCTATTACCTTTGGGTTTTTGTTCTTTAGGTTGTATTTAGTTGTGTAATCATTCGGTAACAACTAGAAATAACATAGTGCAGCATTTCCATGAACCCAGCAGTTTTTTCGCCTCAGATGGGTGCAGTTGCATATGGACAGAGGTGTCATAGCTCATAAGTGGTGCTTATTCAAGGTTTTACTTGGCCAGGGGCAGCAGCATTTGGAGCTGCTGGGCCTTTACTGCATTGCTGCCCATTTGCTCGCCTGTGACATGTGGTCCCTCCAGAAGCAGAGGGCTTCAGGTAGAATCACAGAATCATCAAGGTTGGAAGCATCAAGTCCAACCATTGCCCAGTACTACCAGTGTAACCCCTGAACCACATCACCCAGGACCAGATCCAGAAACCTGTTCAACACCTCCAGGCCTGGTGAGCCTGTCACATCCCTGGGCAGCCTATTCCAGTGCCTGACTACCCTAACACGGAAAAAAAATTTCTCATACCTAATCTGCAGTTTAAGGCCATTTCCTCTGGTCCTCTCACTGCAGGCATGGCAGAGTGGACTGGCCTCCACCTCACTACAGCCTCCTTTCAGATGTTTGTAGAGAGCAGTGAGGTCCCTCCTCTATTCGAGATTGAACAAACACAGCTTCATCAGCTGTTCCCTTAAGACATATTTGCTAGACCTTTCATAAGCCTTGTTGCAATAGGGTCCAAATGGACTCTGTGAGGGTTGATTTCTTTTACTAGTATTGCTATAGAAGTCCTGGTGTCATTAAATCACAGCCCCCCAGCAATGTTGGTTCATCTCCTTTCTGTAAAGGCTTGTGTCCAGGCTAGATTTTGTCAATTTTTCTTGTTTTATTCCCATTTTAAATCAAAGGTTTTGTCATTGTATTTATCATCTTGTATTTTTCTTGTATTGTTGCATGACAGACCTTGAACGTGCAGTGACTGTAACTATGTTCTGAATAGGCAGATGCAATTTCAGCTGACTGTTTGTTTCTTCTTTTTTTTTGTTTATTCTCTTTAGGTATAACAGTTGTAGCTCATGTCTATTGCCTTTTACTGTAAAAAAATTGAATGTTTATGAAATGAAGAAATCAAACCAGGTTACATGACATTTGAGTTTTATTTCACTAAGGAAAGGAACAGATGACCCAAAATCTCCTAAATCACAGCCTTGGTTCTGGTTCCAGTTGTAGTCAGTTTATCTAAATTCTTCATCTGTGTTTTTTGCAAGGCCTGTTGTAATTTAGGAAGAAAGCCATACTGTGTAAATGTTGACTTTTCAGTTACTGAGTGCTGGTGAAAACCTGTCAAATGTGTCCATGCATTTGTGAAGTTACACTTTGCTCTCTATGTGAAAAAGGATATAGAATTAAGGATGTTTTTGTTTTGGTTTGGTTTTGGTGATTGTTTTTTTCATTATCATTATTTGGGTGTAATGAATGTGTGAAATAGTCCATAGACTTAATAAGGCTTAACTTATATAAGTAATTCAGATGATTATGACAGAGGGTGGATAGTCAGCTTGTTAAGCATTCAAAATAATCTCATCTGATCTTCATTTTTTTTTTTTGTGGATTGCCAGAACTGATATTGCGATATACTGATGGACAAAGATGTTATTTATTATGTGCTTAATTGTCATCTAATGTGATATATCACATATTCAAGGTTCTTTAATAAAACTGCTAATCACACCTGAATTATTTTGGACTTTACCTGTTCCCAGTGCAAGCCCTAGATTTGTTTCCTTGAAAGGAAGCTAATATTGAAATGGTTTGTGTAATTGTGATGGTTCAGTGGAATAGCAGGCATGTAGCCTGTTAAATATTTTGCCTAAGTTTTTATACTGTGCAGACTTACCTCTAATGACTGGAGGTTTCTCTCTTTAATGGGTAAGAAAGAAGAAATCCCAATAAAAGGCTACTTTAGCGGGTGCGGGCTGACGTGCACCTTGGGTCTATGGATGCGTGTACTCGTCTCTATCCGATGCGGCCGTGTCTGCCAAAGGATGGTTTTGTAATCACAAGTGCTAAGAAATCGTGCATTTAATTCTCTTTCCCGAGGCGGGTGAATTGTCCGGGTGTCCCCCCTCCCTGTGTCTCCCCCGTGCCCCCTCGCGAGTCCCCGCCGTGCCCGCCTGTCCCGGTGTCCGCGGCGCCGCGCGGAGCCGCCGTTAGAGGGCGCCCGTGGCCAGCGCACGGCCCGGCCCGCGCCGCCCTCCCGGCCGGGTGCGCCGGGGCCCGCGGCAGCGCGGGGGTGCGCGGGACCTTCGTAAGATAAAGTGCGTGAAGTCTTTCACACAGATGAATTCAGAAAATATGTTACAAAGTGTAATGACTATGCTGACTCAGTGGTTTTTTTGGTTCTTAAATCAGCCTAAGTGTGCTGTGTGCTCAAAGGCTCGGTGTAGATGGGGAGAATTCGATCCGGACTTGTGTGTATCCTGAAAGCAGGACAGGAGCTTTGCATGTTCTGCGGGTTTGCTTCTTTGCTTCCCAATTCTACCACACGTAAATAAGAAAGAGGAGGCAGCACTTGTGATGGAACTCCTTGGCTTATCTAAGGGAGTTTATACTGCTGGGCTGTACAGACTTAAAAATTGCATATCAGCTATTCCTCTTCTGACATTATTGGACAAACTGCCTGAAATGCTTTGTTTACTGCATTTCTGGATTTTCAAGTTGATTTTTACTTAGGGGCAATGCTTTCAAGTGGTAGGCTGATCCTTTTCTTCAACATCTGATTTTGTATCAAAAAAGAGAAATAATTTTGCTCTTTAAAGTACCATGCATATTAAAGTTGTATTTAAATCAGGTTCCATTGAAATTTTGCTGCAAAAGAAGTTATTGTAATTTGATTTAAAATGCAAAATGTTCTACTAGCTCTTAGCCTTTTTTTTTTTAAGAAAACATATTTAATAGCATTTTTCCTTGAGCAGTTTTAAAGAGGAAAACTTAGTCTGAAATCTGTCTAGGTTGTTTGATTTTTTTTTTCCACAATTCACAATTACAGGGATTATTATCATACTTAATAAACTTCCATGCTGTACTTTACTGAAAATTGTGTTTAAGAATATTCACTTAGCCTGAAAATGAAGTTAGAGAAGCGTCTGTTTTAAGAGATAGGTAGTTAGATGTATATAACCATTTTTAGCAGCATTAGAATGAGCTGGGGGATTGTATCGAACTCAGCTATGCATTTAAACATTTCATTATATGGAAGATTTCATCTTGAAACCAGGAGTTTTTACTTCCTAGCTTGTGTTCTGTCTTAGCTGTATTCTTCATTTAAAATCACAACACACAATAATTTATTTTGTTATATGAATATTTTGTATAATTTTGTGAGACTTGCAGAAACTCATTAATTTTTATATGGCCAGCAGTATGAAAGCCTAGTTTCTTTTACCTTCAATTTTGGTAAAATATTACAAATTAGTCATTCTGAATTTAATTTTTTTGGTGCTAATATAATTAGCTTAACTTTAACTAAAGACATAAAAGAGCACAGAAGCAGATAGCCAAGTAAATAATGAAAGGGTGTGTGTATATGTGTGTGTGTGTGTATGTATATATATATGTACACACACATACTTAATATCTGTTCTTGTGTCTACCTCTGTGTTTGGAGGCATTAAAGCTTCATCCAGAAGGAAGCCCAATCCTTGTGAAGACAACATTGTCAATTCTGCTAAAAACTTTCAACTTCTTCAGCATTGATTTATTATTCCTTGGTCTTGGACAATGTGGTACAGGAGTGGCTGTTTCAGTTGGACTGCCTGGAGCACACTCTCTGCTTTTTGCGTGTCTTGCTTCGGTCTGTAGAGTGTCCTTTTTTCAGGGACCTTGTGGTTCCCCTCAGCCTTGGCCATACATTTGGACTCTACACTCATCTGTTCTTTTCCCAGTGGGGCTGGACCAAGAGGAAGAGAGAGTTCTTTAAACACCTTCTTATTACCTCTTTCCATTCCCCCTCCTTTCCTTTTTTGCTAATGCAAGTATTTAGCCATTTCCTTTCCCAGAGAATGCTGTAATAAACTTGAGGGAGCTGAAGGAAAGCACAGCAAAATGAGCAAATCCCCTGTTTTTTTTTTCTGGGAGCTAAAATTAAGGAAATGCCTATAGTTCTATTGAAAAGCAGTTCAAATCAATACGTCTGTGTGAAAGGTAATAGAAACTGATTGAAATAAATTGTAGCAGTAAATTCTGAAAAATCGTTTTCATTCTTATTTCTTGTTCAATAATATTTTATGGATTTATCAACTGCATAATGTGGAAAAATTATGTAGCATTATTCTCTAAGAAAATGTTCCATACTCAAGATATAGCACACATGAAACCTAAGGTTGCACCTCTTTTTTTCATAGTGTTCAAATTTATATTATTGATGGAAAGGGGCAGAGAGAAGAAGCTGGCCCAAGGTTCAGGACTGAATTTGGAATTAAATACTTGAGGAACAGACTCAAAATCCGTTTTGCTGGTGCGAAACCCGCTGCAGCAGTGGAGCTAAAGAGATAAAAGAATTTTTTTTCATGAAAATTACGGAACTTTGAAAGTGTTCTAAGAAAGTACTAGTCTTTGATAGAAAAGAGAAAAATCCTTAGTAGAGTTTACGTTTTTATCTTTATTTTAGCATTAATTGTTTATGATTAGTATATATTGCGAAATCCAGTGGTGCAGTCAAAAATATATGGAGAAACTGAGAAAGCTCAAACTGAGCAAATCTTGCTTATCTCTGTAGTTTGAAGGTAAGCCAGTGTATAGAATCTTAATACCAGCAAAATTTAAGAAAGTAAACTTCTTTAAAGCTCTAGTGAAGATGAGCAGGCTGTGCATAGTTGCACATGTAACAGTGTATAGTAGCCTAAACTTATATAATTCCTTATTGACTGCATCCACAAAATGATTTAATGCAGATAAGGCTCTCACCCATCTAACTGAAGAAATTTACTCTGTTTTGGTTTGTGGTGTGTCGGTGGATAAGTTGCTGTTGTATGCAGTTTGTCTTTTGTTTCACTGTGCTGAATACACAGTTTGATTTCTTTTATTGGATTACATGCTTCAGTACAGCATAAATTCATGCAGTAGAAAAATATACATGAAAATAGGTTGTTTACAGTAAAATACTTATATGTTTTTGTAAGATTAGTGTGATAACTCCTCTGTACGTATTTATAGCCAGCATGCAAACGTGTGGAGTTCTAGTCAGTAATAAAAATGGAAAAAAATTCTTAAAACTTTTTTTTAGAAAACAAGACCGGCATGTTCTTTGTGTGATATATTTAGGTCATAAGGGACATCTGCTAAGGATAATATTTTAACACTTGCTAACAATCCTAATATAATATGGCCTATTCATCAGTCATATTGTTCCTGACTTGGATAGCGTGGATTTTAGTGATTCCCGATGTGCATTTAGACTCTCTTAATTGCTAGTTACTTGCTGTTCTATCTTATTGTTTTGTAGGACAATGCATAAGCAGACACAGAATAATCAAAATGGTTTCCCTGGCCATATTAGGCACCTAACACGAGATATATTTGCTGTGAACGTGTGCCTGTTTTTGCGAGTAGAAGTCTCGTTGAAACAAAAATAAATCTTACCAGGGAAGTAATTCAAGGATTTGAACATGCTATTCAGTGTCTGTGTGTATATATATATATATATTTATATGAAAGCCTGATCCATGTGGTGTGCATTGCAGATTTTATAGTGTTCCTTTATGCAGCAGAGAAATCGGAAGGGTAAGGAAGGAACTACAGTCATTGAACATCAGGATTTTGAAGTTCTCGATAAACTGTAAAATTGTGTCAATTTTGTGTCTTTGGTTGAGAAACAAAAACTTCTTTAGAGATATTTGCAATAGAGTTGAGATCTAATCTTTTTGGTTTTAATGAACTCAGAATTTCACTTAGCTGCAAGGCATTTGACTCCTGAAGAAGTGCATGTAATGTTTTTGCAGCTTGCACACGTGAGGCAGACAGTGCTCTGCTTCATTGTTTGAGGGGAGAGATGTTATTCTGCGAGTTAGGTTTTGATACTAGTGAAACAGGAAAACTGACCAGGTGAAGTTTGACAAAACTACTGAAAGGGGTGTTTGTGATTTGATTTCCACATGTAGATGGAAATACTTAATTTTTTTCCCTTTTCCCTACCTTTTTTTTCTTCTCCTATTTTTTTTTCTTTTAAACCAATTTGTATTGCTCCATTGCTCCATACTGTGCTCTTACCTATGGATAGAATAACTGCTGTTTAATGCTTTAGGATAACTTATAATAATTAAGTGGTTTATCTTGATCTATTTTCTGCCACTGTGATAGAGATAGTGAATGAAAAAAAAAAGCTAGAAATTACAGCATTTGCAGCAATTTTAGGGAAGCTTTCTTTATAACTTATTCCAGGTGTCGAATCGTGTTTCAAAGTAAGTGTTATCCTTTTGATCAATTTTGGGAATAACAATAAATAATTTTATTTTCTAGATTTGTTACTCTCATTTTTACTCAACTGCTTTAGCAAAGCACAGTGGATGATCTTTAAAATCCCGCATAGCTGCAAAACATGAAAATTGTTTGTTGCTGCTTTGTTGTTTTGTTTTGGGTATTTTTTCCAATTCTTTTAGTTATTTTTACTTCTGTTCTAACAAAACATGCTTAGGAAGGCTGGTTTGAACTATTAAAGCAGTGCCAGTGATCGAGAATAAATCAGACAGGACTGTGAAGTCAGTTGTTGAGTATAGTTCAAAGACCATAGTCTACACAAATATTGGTTTCATTCAGAGTTTTAATCTGTGTCTGTATGGCTTAATTGAAGTATTTTAGTGGACTTAATAGTTGTTCTCCAGATTGGATAGTTGAAAATTTTATTCATCTATGTGCAGTTGATTTAAACAGTTTGGCAAGAAGTGTGAGTAAACCACTTTACTTACAGTATATGTGCAGTTTAAGCAGAGAGCTGCTGATTTTCTGTAACTGCAGCCTGGGAGAAAGGAGCAAGGAAAGACTGAGAAGGGAACTGAAGACGCTGTTGTAAGGATGCAGTTTGGACACTGGGTGCCACTCCTGGTACACACTGAGGCTCGAAAGCCTTTCTCACACAGTGAAACAGCAGGCATTTGTAAAAATGGAGGTCTTTGTTACTCAGGAAATCCTGAAGGTCTTCGTCCCGAACCTAGTGGTTCTTGTAGCTGAGAAACATTGTCCTTAGTCCTACAAGGAGTAGCTAAAGATACAAGGGCAGGATTTTTTGTTGTTGTTGTTGTTGTTGTTATTTCAGTTCTACTGAGAATGATTTTCTAGGCTTGATATGTTGCTGTCTAGTTACATACCTCCCATCATGTGTAAGACAGACAAGAGTGCAACACCAGCTGTTCAGAAACTAGACCAAATACAATAGTTCTCCTCAGAAATAGAAAAAAAAATTGCAAAAGCAAAAAACTTCAATGAAATGTCTGCCTGCAAGCCTATATATATGTATATACACACACGTATATGCACATTTTTTTATATAGAGTTTCATTCTCCCATGTGCTTTCTTTTTAGATTAGTTCAGTGTCAAATTCATTTGGTGGTGTGTTACTGATGAAAGACTAGAGAAAAGGACAGTTGAGGATGGTTTTGGGATTGGTCAATTTGCGAGACTTGGAGGCAGTGATGGTTTCCAATAGGCACCAAGTGTTGAAGATATGAGGAATGCTGAGGAGATGGAATAAGGAGTGGGAGTAAGAAATGTTTAGATGTAAATTGGAATGAGGTTAGTGCTTCCACCCTGAAAGCTGTGTAGCTCTCAAACTAGGAAGCGTGACCTGATTTATGCTTTACTGTGCTCATGCCCAGAGGCGTCAGCTGGCTCTGGGTGTCCTGAACATTATACAAACACATACTTGCTCAAACATTTTAGAAACAGCACAGGAGTTTAGGTGTCCAGTTCTTAATGACTTTCAGTGGAATATTGTTGGCATCTCTACCTGGCTAATTTGGAAACTGAAATTTCAGTTGTAACCGAAAGGCAAGTGGAGGTTTGGAAGGCGAAATGCCATAGCATTTTAGAAATGTTAGACTTCTAAACCTGATCTCCGTGCAAAATTTTTGTCTCTTCTGTACGAAAAGAAATTAAAATAGTGGATCAGAAAATAATGTGAGGGGAAGCAAGACACTACTTGAAATGATGAATGACAGGGTGAGGGATGAGGAAGTGCCTTGTAAGATTCTACTTTGATGGAGTGGTGTAGAATTAAAAACAAAACATCCCTCTATCCTCAAATGTAGAAATTTGAGCTCTTGGTTTTATTTTTTAAAATGACATTTGACAAAAGGTTCCTGCTATTCACAGTGCTCCATTGTATGATACTTGACCAAATCTTCCAAGGCATTTTTCTTGTAATGATGCTTCAAGTGAAAAATTAATTGACGTATTCGGGTGCATAAAGCACAAAGTTAAATGCAGAATAAATGTCAAATCAGCTTTTTTTTCTCTTTGCAATCAGCTTTTTTTCTCTTTGCCTGCTTGCTGTCAGAGCTTATAGTAATTTTAAAGGTAATGACTTCCATAAGTATTTAAGAATTTTGTCTGTTTTTACATGAAACTTGCAGATTAAGTCTCTTAAAGTTGACGTTAAATTTTTAAATTTTTTTTTACTTTTTTGGATAAACGTATTGGCCTACAGAAAACTATGGCAAACATGAGTCATTTGGTATTCCTCTGTAATTAGCTAAGCTTTATGTAGATGGTGAATAATACAAAGACACACTGGTTTCTGTGCTTTTGCCAACTGTGGCAAAATGCCTGATTTTAAAATGAGTGTTTTTTAACTTTTTGGTTCTTTTTTGATATTAGACCTTCTTATCAAAAGGCACCAGATATATAAACAGAGCCAGAAATGAAAGAACTGGCACAAACCTTTTGTTGACACCTGGAAATCTATTAAATGGGACACTTGAAATAATGAATACGGCATACGATAAGCTAGAGCCACCTGGGTTTTATTGGGCTGCTCGATGCTTTGATCACAACTTTATTTAAAGAGGTGTCTGTTTACAACATCAGTGTTCCTTGTCATCACTGTGATTTAGATTTTAATCTGACACAATACGAAGAGGAATTGCAAAAATCAAGCCAGTACTTAAATGGGAAGCTGGTATGGGAGAGATGCTAGTTCAATGTGTCAACCTGAAAACAAAAGCACCTGTTAAACAAGTCCTGTAATCTGAAAGAGCAGTAGATGACTTTCAGCAGATGTGGGACACATCATGCCGTGGGGAGAGTGGTAATAACTCAGGCTTGCTGGCAGCAGACACAGGAGTTTGCATGGAATGGGGTGCTGTCATCTTGGACGGAGGGATCAGGGTAGACGTCAGTAAGGCCATGTGTATGTTGGTGTGGTGCAGCTGTGTCCCTTCGGAGCTGGTGTCACAAGAAGGCATGGCTGTAGGCCTGGTGCACAGCTCTGCACTTCTTGTCCACCCTTTGGTTCCTAGCACAGCCCTTCGTACAATGCAGACATGCGCCTTAACATCTCCCTTTGCTTTCTCTTCTTGCATTTAAATGGCACTTTAACATGGAAGAAGGAGCACTTGGGTCCAGCCTCTGATCCTGCTCATTCTTGCTAACAAATTAATAAAATCTGATCCATCTGAATAACTTGAATAGGGGAAAGATCTGTTTTTACATTTTCTATTGATAAAAAATTCTGGTACTGTTTTGGAGATATGAAATAAAGCCATTGCTACATACAAGTTGTGTAGGTTATAACTCTTTGAGGCTTTGCTGATAGGCAGAGGTTGGAGAGCTGCTTGTTTGGTGGCATCTCAGTATTGGTTTGGTCATGGATACTTGAGCTTATTATTGAGTCTTGAATGACACTGCTTTTCTTGCTGAGTTATCTGCTGCTGAAAATTCCTCCTCCCCCACCTTCTCCACTCTAACAGATAGTGTTTTATAGTAATGGTAGGTCCTAATTGGGATTGTTTCCCTTGTGTGCCTTTAGTTTCTTCAGTGTAGAGAGAGTGAGGGGACATTTGATTAAATCCCTGTAAAGAAAAACAGTTTTGCGCAAGATTTTTTCTGTCCCCTGGATGGTTGCAAGAAGCAGCAGCAGGTTTAACTTTTGTATTAAGGGTGAGTCATGAGGAGAAACACCATAAGAGTAGTGGTACAGTAGGGCAGGTTGAGTGGAAGTCTAAGGGAGGTCGTGAAGGATAGGTTAGCCAGATGTTTGCTACAATGTATAATTCGAGGAAATGGCTATCAAATGACTTTTAGCTCTGTCCCTATGATTTTGATATCCTATTTACCCTGAATTTGAAAGAGACTTTTAAATTACTGAAACTGATGCATTTCAACTACTGTAATTTGATCAACTAGTTTAGTAATATTTTCCATGCACCCTCCTGTGTGTGGAAGTCTTCATTTGTGCAGGGGCTGATGTGAAGGTAGTTTGATTTGATTGGAAATATGTACAGTTATGAAATGGAAACTCAACATTTGCATGAAAACATCTCAACTGTTGTAGTTGAAGTATGTCAGAATAGTATAAAGAAGAAATAATATTTTACTTTTAATTATTTGGCATTTTACTCAGTTGTATGTGTTGCAGATTTTTCCTTTTTAATGTAAAGGAAAGTAGTTGATGTGGACTTGGTAAACACAGAGTAATGCCCAAATGTCCTTTAACATATGCTACTTTATAAAATAAGAACAGGTAATTTTAGTAGGAAATAGGGAAGATTTGGGGGAAATAGGGAAAATCCTCCCTATTTTAAATGCCTGATTTTGGTGGGGGTGTTTTTTCTGTTTCCAAATTGCATACAAAAGCTAAAGTTTCCATATATATATTATTAGAAAAACTGTTTTTTTCTTGATTTTTTAGCAATTGTGGTGTTAATATTAAAATTACTTAAATATGTGCAAGTAGCTGTTTCATTAGTCCACATTTTCTCTTTCAGAACAAATAATGTTTAATAACTAAGCTAAAATTTTTAATATCTTTTATCACTGACTTTGTTGCATTCAAAGAAGTGCTACAATCTTAGTTGAAATGGCAGTAGGTTTGTATTTTCAGGTCCCGGGCATGTGTTGTGCGTGCTTTTCCTTACTTCGGAAGTTCTCATCGTTGTGTCACTGTCTACTCACTTACAAAGCTTAGGTGAACCTCTTTAGATGTGTCCACAGCACATGTTGGACTGACTTGATGGACTGAAATCCTGTCACTCCTCCTGGTGCCCAGCTGGTGTGTACCTGGTGCCACTGCACTTCCGCGCTTTATGCCAGCAGCAGTTCCAGCAGGATCTGTAGCCAAACATTTGCTTGTACAGGTGTGAACTGGGAAGTGCCATATAAATGGGGACAGACGGTCAGTGCTTGGGGTTATCTGGACCTAGCCTGTGTGTTTAAGAGACTTTCAGCTCTCTCTCATCAGTGAGTTTATTTCTGTCTGGATCAGGTCTCAAATGTGGCACGCTGTTTAATGTTAAAAAGGTATTGGTGAAAAGAAGCAAGTGTTAGTGGTCAATTTTTATATTCAAGTGTCAAAGCATAATATTAATGTACACTCCCGATCCCCATTAAGTCATTAAGTTACTTCCACCATACTTCTAAATCTTTCAGCCAAATATGTGTGTTTTAAGTATGGAAATACATTGATAAAATGTTTTGTTTATTGTAAATTTGGATAAAAATAGTGGTTGTCACTTCTAAGAGCATATTTTTGGATAGGCCATTTTTAGGAAAGGTGTTACTAATGTTCTGGGCCTTCAGCTCAAGTAGACTTTTTTGGTTTTATTTCCTAGTAAGATATTGGAGATCCTTGGCTCAGGTAAAGGTCTATCCCTGTGTTTTTGAAAATTACAGCTAACAGTTTTAGTTAATGTTACTGCAGCTCTCCAGGTCACAGATTGCCAGGAGTGTCTGATACCTCTCCCAGAGGCTGGGGCCAACAGTTCTTCTGCAGAATGTGCTGTCGTTTAAGAGCTGTGTCACCAGGTGAAGGAGCTACAGGAGGAAGTGAATAGGCTGCATGGTATTTCAGCAAAGGAGCAAGGGATTGACCGGTTCTTTTCAGAGACACTACAGTCTCAAGACTCTCGGGAGTCTTAAACCTCCATTGTAGAGGAAAAGCAGGTGGATTCAGAACCCTGCAGGGTAATTAGTCAAAGGACTGTTAGTCAAGGGTCTGTTCACAATGAAGACTGGAAGAAGGTCACTGCACATAGCAGGAGGAGGGTTCCTCCTTGGAATTTCACAAGTAGGACTGGCGCTTTCTGCAGAAGTGTGAGGTTCTGGAGCTAGAAAGCCAGACAGATGATGAGGTGAGCGAAGGTCTTTCTGGGATAGTGGGGCCTCCTAAAGCAACGCCACCTCTACCCCACATCATGACCTCCTCTGTTAACAGAAGAAGTGGGGGAGTTGCAATAGAAGAGACTCTCTTCTAACAGGAACAAAGGGCCCAATAGGCAGAGTGGACCCCACCCCACTCACAGTCTGCTGTCTCCCAGGGGCCCAGGTAATGACGTTACTGGAAAACTCTCCAGTCTAGTAAAGCCCTCTGATTACTATCCACTTTGGTTGTTGAAGCTGGTGGTGATGAAATAGCAGAGAAGTCTGAGGGCAGTCTAGAGACTTCAGGGCCCTGGAGTGATTGGTAGAAGGATCAGGAGCCTGGGTAGTGATTTCCTTGATCCTTCTGGTAACAAGGAATAATATTGAAAGGAACAGGGAGATCCATCAGTTAATGCATGGCTCTGAGGTTGGTGTCAGTGAAAAAATGCTGGGATTTTTGGCTGTGGGATGATCTACTCAGCACCCAGTCTAACACCTGACAGGATGCATCAGTCTCAAAGGGGAAAAAGAGCTCCAGCACAGGAGCTAACGGGGCTCATTGTTAGAGCTTTGAACTAGCTTGGAAGGGAGAAGGGAACAAACAAGGCTTGAGTGATGGGAGGAAAAAGAGTACTAGTGGATCTTCCAGTCTGCTTTACCAGGTGTTGGCTATGGCTACAGTCTACCATACCCAAAATGTTTCTACACTAATATATGCAACGTGAGGAACAAACGAGGAGCTTCAGGCTTTGTCCCAGTCCCAGAGATTTGACATTACTGGGATAAGTGAAACCTGATGGGATGTGTCTGGAGTGCCCTGTTGGATGGTTACAGGCTCATCAGGAAGGACAGGCAGAGGGTTGTCATTGTATGTAATAGAAGTGTTTGAATGTGTGGAGCTCACATTGCCAATGGCACAGTTGAGAGTCTCAGTGAGAATCAAGGGGCAAACAAATAATGCAGATGTCATTGCAGGAGCCTGCTGTAGACGTCACAGCCAGGATGGTGATGGTGATGAATTTATCCTTTGCGGAACTAAGGGAAACTTCCAAGTCAACTGCCCTTGTCCTTATGGAGGGCTATAACTTGCCAGAAATTAACTGGGAGCATCACACAGCTGGTACAACCTGCACCAGCAGATTCCTAAAAAATCTGGATGACAGCTTTATGGAAAAGGTCCTAAGGGAGTTGATTGGGAAAGATTCCCTCTGTGATTTGCTGCTTTTCAACAGAGTGGATCTCGTGAGCAAAGTGGAGATTGGTGGCTGTCTTGGCCACATTGACCACAAAGTGATAAAGTTTAAAATATCTGTTGACAAGAAGAAAAGTGCCAGCAAAATCCCAGCTCCGGACATGAGGAGAGCAGACTTCAGGTTGCTCAGGGAATTAGTGAGTAAAGTCCCTTGGGAAAATGTTTTTGCAGGTGCTGGGGTCCATCATTGCTGGTCATGTTTTAAACATCACCTCCTAAGGGCACAGGAGCAGGCAGTTCTCAAATGTTGAAGTCAGCCAGGGGAGGCAAAAGGCCAGCTTGGCTGAGCAGGGATCTTCTCTTGGAAATAAGGTAAAAAAGGAAGGTGCGTGCACACATGGGAAGAATACAGAGATGCTGCTTGCTTCTGTAAGGAGTGAATTTGTGTGGCCAAAGCTCAGTTGGAGTTGAAGCTGGGCGGAACTGTGGGACACAATAAAAAGAGCTTTTTCAAATCTGTTAGTGGCAAAAGGCAGTGTAGAAATAAAATTTTCCTGTTACAGGATGAGAATGGTCACCTCACAAACAGGGACAGACACAAGGCAGAGGTGTTTAGTGCATTCCTTGCTTCTGTCTTTGACATGGAGGAGGCTCCAAGGTTTACCCTGATCTGGAATACCATCACTGAGAGAATGATCAACTCCTAGTTGACCCTGAAACTGTGCAGGATTTGGTGCTACAGCTGTATCCCTACAAATCTGTGGGCTTGGTGAGATTCATCCATGGATGCCCAAGGAGCTAGCTGATGTCTTTGCAGAACCTCACTTGATTTTTGAGCTGTCTTGGGAATCCAGAGAGGTCCCAGCTAACTGGAAGCTGGCCAACATCATCCAAATTTTCAAGAAGGGCAAGGAGGAGGAGCCCAGAAACTACAAGCCTGCCAGTCTCACTTCAGTGCAAAGTTAAGGAAAATATTGTTCTAAGAGATACTGAAAAACCCCTGAAAGACAATGCAGTCATAGGTCACATCCAGCATGGCTTCATGAGAGGAAAGTGCTGATATCAAACCTGATCTCCTTTCATGTCAACATAACCCACCTGGTTGATCAAGGGAAGCCAGTTGATGTAATCTTTTTGGATTCCAGTAGATCTTTTGATACTGTCTCTCAGAGGATCCTTCTGGACAGCACACAGCTGGATAAACACATCATGGGATGGGTGAGCAGCTGGCTGATGGGTCAGGCACACAGGGTTATAGTGAATGAGGTGACATCAGACTGGCAACCTGTCACTCATGGGGCTCTGCAGGGCTTCATCTTGGGCTCTGTGCTGTCCATCATCTTCGTAAATGGCTTGGGCACAGGACTGCAAGGGACACTGAGCAAGTTTGCAGATGATACAAAACTGGGAAGAACTGTTGACTTTTTCAGAGGCAGGGGGGGCCCTGCAGAGAGACCTTGACAGATCAGGACTGGGCAGTCCTAAACAATATGAAGTTCAGTGAGGGAGTGTCAGATTCTGCACCTGGAATGGGGCATCCATGAATGTACAGAAAGACTGGGGAATGAGAGGCTGGAGAGCAGTGCCATGGAAAGGGACCTCAGGGTCCTGGTTGATGGAAAGATGAATATGAGTCAGCAGTGCCCTGGCAGCCAGGAGGGCCAAGCCTGTCCTGGAGTGCATCAGGCCCAGCATGGCCAGCTGGGCAAGGGAGGGGATTGTCCTGCTCTGCTCTGCACTGGGGCAGCCTCACCTCGAGTCTTGTGTGCTGTTAAGAAATATTTGCCAAAAGAGGGCAAAGAAAGTGTTGAAGGGCCTTGAGGGGAGGCCATATGAGGAGCAGATGAGGTCAGTTTGCCTGGAGGAGACTGAACAGAGACCTCATGGCAGGCCACAAGTTCCTCATGAGGTGAGGAGGAGGGCCAGAAACTGAACTCTTGTCTGTGGTGATCAGTGACAGAACCTGAGGAAACAGCCTGGAGTTGTGTCATGGGAGGCTTAGGTGGGATATCAGGAAAAGTTGTTCATTCAGAGGGTGTTTGGGCACTGGAATAGGCTCCCCAGGGAAGTGGTGACAGCACTGACCGAGTTTGAGAAGTGTTTGGACAATACTCTGAGGCGCATGGTGGGGCTCCTGGCAATGTGCTGTGGAGGGCCAAGAGTTGGACTGGATGATCCTTGTGAGTCCCTTCCAACTCAGCTTATTCTGTAATTCTGTAAAGTGGTAAAATAATACATCTTCCAGTCTTACCAGAGATCACTGTCATATCTTGATTAACACAAGGTCACCATTCTCATTTTATGAAGTTGTGGCTAAAAATGATAAAAAAATTGTAGATATGGATGAATAACTAGAAGTTTGATAGAACTTATTTACTCCTGCTAAATATGTTTTGTCTGTATATACATTCAAACTCTTACAATTTAAGACCACTCTGGCCCCCCTGCTTCTTGTTATGAAAGTACAGAATTAATATAGCATGACATGAAGAACATACTTGATCAGGTGTATTAAAACACATCAGTAGTCTTTTAATTTAAAAAGTATTAACTGTTTAGAAGTCGTGTTGATATTTTTCTTCCCAGAATGCCTTTCTCCTGTCAGAACTTGTGTAAGGGTATATGTGTGTTTCTTTTTGTCTCTGTGTAGAAGAGAGGTGTATAACGCACTGAACATCTATAAAATGCTATTGCTGTTGGCTCTGTGAAAGGGGAAAATTACTCAAAAGAGACTTGGAAGAAAAGAATGGAAAGGGATGTTAGTTTCAGGCTTAGGGAACTGCAAAGCACTTCTGAGCTGTGGAAGGAAAAAAAAGACTTTGTTTATACTAGTAAATCATAACTTGAAGCTGTAGTGAATGCAGGACTGAAGTGGATTTAGCCAGTGCTGTGTAACTTTGATCATCATTATGGTTTGTTTTGCGTTTCCTTCGTAGTGTCCCAGGCAATCTTTGAAATGGCTTTGTTGTCATCATGTCATCCACACGTGCAGACTCCGAAGCTGCTCTTCTGTCCTATCTGGAACCTTGTAAATGCTGTATTTTCTTTAGCTTTCTAAAGTGTTTGGCGTTTCATTCTATCTTTTTGTATGGAATATCACTCTATGGTAAATCAATTTTTACTGTCACCTCTTTTTTAAAGTCTCTCCCATTCCCTGCCCAGATTATGGCATTAGGGTTACATTTGATTTATTGTTCTCTTGTCTCTTGCCTTGATCTTTTTCTTTCCTTCCTCCAGCTTGTCCTGTTAACATAGAACAGATCTGCCCTTGCTTGCACTACTGCTCTCTCTCCCTTGCACTTCCTGCTTGTAAACCTTTTTTCTACTTGATCTTCTGACCTGCAGACCAGGCTGATAAAAGCACTATCTCTTTGCTGCACTGTCCTTTTTGCCACCTCTGCTGGATCTGTATCACCAGTGATCCTGAGTGTGAATTTTCCAGTGTTTATGTTACTGCCTGTTCCAAACTTAAAATTGTTTTATTAATTTAGAAGGAAGTTTCCATCTAATATATTATCTAAATAACATTATGGTGGATGAAATGTAACCATTCTAACTGGTAATAGAACCAATGCAATTAAAACTTAAATTTGCAAGGGTGGCCTTTTCCTGCTTCTATGTTAGAGTTTTTATGCTTGTTAGATGGTATCTAACAACATATGTTACATGCAGCTGACAGAAGTTTCATGGATCTTGTGGTATTGCAGCCAAAAACACAGCCTGTATCCAGCTTGCAGGCTGGGTGTTTGGGCAGTCTACCTGAAGCTGCAGATGTCTTGAACCAAGTGCCCTGTTTTATGTAGGAAAGTGTAGGTAGCTGAACCACAAAAGTGCACTGTGTCTGAGATGTCTGCTGCAGGGAATTGAGCCAATGTATGTAGCAGAGAGTTTTAATGGTTGTAAAGCTGCCAACACTAGGTAAAAGGTGGGATAAGAGAATGATTTGTACCTGGAGTGTGAGATTAATACCCTGCACTTGCATAGCACCTTTCACTTGATGATCTTGGCATGCTTTATGATCAGTTAATTGCCTCATAACCTCTCTGTGAGGTAAAAACTATCACTAGTTTACAGTTAAAGAAGCTGATGCATAGAAGAATTGAAGTAACTTCCTTGGGATGCCTGGGTAGTTGTTGCAGAAATGTTTGAAGTTCGTCTCATTCTAATTTTGGAATGTCTAGCATCACAACACTTTATTTCCCTATACAAAAGGCTATAACTGATTCTCACTCTTTTGTTCCTCCAGCTCTTCAGTTGTGTGAGTTCCTTTCCTGTGCTTTTTTTCCCTGTGGTCCTTTGAACTGTGGTCTTACAGGTGGCAGCTGTTGAAAAGGGAAATGAAGTTCTTTTAACTGAGTTATAAGCACTGCAAATTGTCTGTCTCTTTTAAATGCTGAAGAGCTGAGTTTTACCATGGAAATAGTTGAAGTCTTGACTTTCTTCCCATTCTTTTCAAAATACAGGTGTCAAAATAAATTCTTCGTATGTTCTCTTTTGTTCTTGTCACTTGGAAAAATCATAAGCCAGTAATCCTGTAGTGCCTGAATTGCCATGCTTGAAGCTAAGCATGTATTTTGCTGCTGGTGGTTGGGCAATTTTGAGTGAACTAAAAAGTAACTGACCATGCTCCCATGAAGGCACGGCTTTGTCTCTGTTAGAATTTATGAGCATTAAATAAAATTGCATTTCACTTTTAGTGTATGGACGCATCTCTCTTTTAGCCAAAGTAAACTTCCAGTTAGATTTTTCCTATTGATCTATTTTTCATGTTATGAATAAAATAGCCTGACCTATTTTTTTTTATTGTTTTAACCATTTCTGTGTAAAATTCCTGCTTGTTCATACTGGTTAGGAAAACAGGAGTATGTAGAAGTATGTACTGGGAAAGGATACCTCATGTAATTGATTAAAGAGGCATATGAAAATGAAATTAGTGTTTTAGGGGAAACAATGCAACAGGCTGCATCCTTTGTAGTAGTATATGTAAAAAGCTATCTTCAGAAAGGTGGCTCAAAGTAGTAATTCTTAAGGTAGAGAAGTACTAAAGAAATTTTTTTTGAACTATATATATTCTGATTATATATTGATTATATAATATATAATGATGATTATATATTATATATTTTGACAATATATATTCTGATTTCAAGTATGCAAGGATAAAAATGGACACTGCGTACATACCTCCCCACATAATGAAACATGATTTCCATATTGCGTGTACCAATTATTAGTAGTGACTTTTTTGCGTTTTAAAACACTGGACAGTAAAAGGTAGTGAGAAAAAGATAGTAGTCGTGTGCTCAGTAAGCAGAACACATTTTTTGAGCTCAGCTTTGTAGAAGAAAAAGGAAAAAGTAAACTGGATTTTCTTGTAGGGTGCTGTGGACTTGACAGAACTGGTAATTGGTTTTAATCTTTCATTTCAGCTGCTTTGCCTCACAAGATGAAGTAGTTTGGTTTTTGTTTTTTCTGTTTCTTAATAGGCCACAGTGCATCTCATGCTGCAAGGGAAAATCATAAGGTGAAGTATTCAAGATAGATGATTTTTTACTTTCTGTTTTTTTACCGTAAACCTGCTGTTTGTCTTTTATTTCTGATCTGCATCTCATTTAGGAAGGCCATACAGTATTTCTTCCTTAAAATAAGACTGACTGGGGCTGAACATAATTTAACTAGTTTCTTAAAGAAAAATATTTTGAAACAAATATTGTTGTATAAAGATGTACAAAACTTGTCTTTGTTAGAGAAGACAATCTTAGAAACTTTTTAGGTGGCACAAGGTGCTTGCTGTGATGAGAAGGGTAACGGATTGCTTCCAGGAAGAAAACTTAGAATCATTAATGTTGGAAAAGACCTCCAAGATTATTGAGTCCAGCCTTTTATTGAACACCACAGCCTGTAGTGCCACATCCAGGCAATCCTTGAATGCTTCCAGGGCTTTCCTGAGAAGCCTATTCCAATGCCTGACTACCCTTTCAGTGCAGAAATTGATCCTGATGTTGGAGCTGAACCTTCTGTGACGCAGCTTGAGGCTCTTTTCTCTTGTCCTGTTGCTTGTTGCCTGTGAAAAGAATTTAGCAGTTTTAAGTTCAAATGACAAGTTGAGAGGCTTTGATCCAAATGCAGTTGCTGATGCTGTTTTTAAAAATTGTAGAATCACAGAATGGCTGGGTTGGAAAGGACCTTGAAGATCACCTAATTCCAGCCCTCTGCTCTGGAAAATGATTCTGTGAAACTGCTGTAATATATGCATACACGTAACATTAACCAACACAGTCTGATTCATCATCCAACTCCAGGAAAGTTAATTAGGGTCACAATTTGTGTGTTACAAATTTCAGAGGTTCATACTGGTAAGGATTCGAACTGGCGTGATAGTGAGTGGAGCAGAATTTGTCTCTTGTAGGAATACCTGCTGACCTTCTGACTGTGGCTTTTCTCATGTTTGGTACTTGTTCTGCATTTGGCATGTAATTAAAGAGCAGACATTACTGAAGTACCTTTTGCTGTAGCCTAGGTAAAGTTATAATCGTCCTGAAGAAAAGCAACCCCCCTTGGTTGTTTTTGTCTTCTGCATAGTGCAAAAGGCATGGTGTGCTGGGTGTTTCACTCACTTCTGTGCTCTGCCTGCGTGGACTTTCTCTCCTGCCAGACTTGCGTGCGTTTTTCATTGTTGAAATGGTGCTGATGCATCACCCATTTTCAGTGCTCAGTTCATTTGTCACACAGAAGACAACTGACTCTGCTGCCATAAAATTTGTTTTATTGCCAATACATTTAAACACTTTTGATTAACTTTTATTGGGGCCATTTTATTAAATTTGATGCCTGTGAATTTTATGCTGAGGTAAAGATTGCTACTTCGGATGTCGCAAATTTTATTAAATTGTTATCTCAGAGCATGGTGGTTCTTTGTTCCTGGCCTGGACATTGGGTTGATTTGGAATCTGGCAAATGGACCTGTTGTTTCCTTCTTTTAAATTGGCATCCTGCTAAGTAGTAGGGCCTCCCGGTTGGTTTACACAATTATTTTTAAGATATGCAGAAAACCCCAGAAATATGAAGAGACTTCTTTTAAGACTTGGTGTCTCATGCAAAGATACATTTATTTGGTTTGCCTCTTCTACAAAACAGTTTGTAAAATAATAATGTCCAAGAAAACATAGCTCTTATATGCAGTGTTATTGTCTTTACAGAAAATAATCCAGCTGACCTATTTGAAACACCTATTTATTGTTTCCCTTCACAGTGGGCTGGAAATGGAGTTTTTAGCCTTTAATGATTCAGCCCTGAAGGAAGAGATTTTATTTTTTAAATTGAATTGACTACTTTTAGTGCAAGTTAATTAGACTTTACTTCCAAGAAGAGTAAAACACTAGTAATCTCACTGCAGCTCAGAATTGAAGATTACATTTTATTAATTTGTATTTTTAAAATTAATACATTTTTCATTATTTAAGAAACTTGGCTGTGTAGAAGTACATTTTTACAAATGTAATGGATGTCATAAGATTCTGTATAATGGAAACTGTATAGTAATTAATTGATATCATAACAGTGAAATAGTATTTTAGGTCCATTCTGCTGAGAAATAGAGATGTGCCAGTTACATCCTGGGACTTGAACAAGCCAAGTGGGTTACTAATTTTAAGTAGTAAATGGGCTACAGGGTAATGTTTACTTACAGTTTTAACTGGGAGAAGAATGTCTTTATCATGTTTCTTGAGGAAAAAGAATTAGATGAATTGGCCCTAATCCCCAGTGGTAAACAGGCAAAGAAGGATTGGCAAAATACTTATCAATGAGAATTGCAGAAGATGATAGTGTACCACTTTTACGTTTATAAGATGGTAATTTGCTAGTTTTGTATTTACTCAGTGAGAATTGCATAAGTAAACAGGCAAAGCTTAAGCAGCAGGGACAGTGGAAAGAAATATGGGCATTAAATTGGCTAAGAGTGGAGGCAGAGAGAAGAGAATTTATACATGAAGAAACAGTGTATTTACTGCAGTGGGAGTTGTACTCCGTGTTTCTGGGAATGAAGTGGTGGTGGGAAGTAGAAGTTAAAAGGCAGGGTGTTGTGTTTTTTAGTATAGTCTCTTTCTGTGAAGATAAGTTTAAAATGGGTAAATTTATTTTCTACATTGTAAAAATCAAAGGATTTGATTCAATGCATAAAAACCAGCATTTGAGAAATCTGATGAACTGTGTGCTAAGTGCTTATTTTACCTCCACAAGAGACCTTGAGGCCTGTAAGTTTTTGACACTGAGGGAAATGTGTAATTTTTTAAAATAACTCCTGCTGTTAACCTAAGAGAGAACTTCCATATGGAAACCTAATATATGTTCCCTTAGTCATGCCAGAAATGCAGATATGGTGTTTCATGTAGGCTTTGCTGTGGCTCCCAGACACACAATTGCTGAACATCTGACAGCAAAGAATGTATTCCACCATAAATTGGTAATAAGTTGTGTTTTGTATAAAAAGAGGATAGTAATCTTTGCCTTGTGCCATCTAATCTGATAACACTACAAAACAGTACAAAATTAAAATGTGGACATCTGTTCCAGAACATGTGGTGGTTTCTTTTTTATTAGTAATTTCTATTTCAGTTTGTGTCTTCTCTTCTCTTCTTAAAAAAGATTTTTAAGCTTTTTCTTTCCTCAAGCTTTCATGGACTGATCCTCTACATATGAAACCATGGCCTGCCTTTTCTAAAAATGAAGGAACTGGATATGAAATGTATAATTACTTCAGCTTTAGGTAGATCTTCATGTGAAGGGCCAAACCATATCAGATTGCTCCCTTTTTATCAGAGGAACATGCTTTGTATGCTTTTTAAAAATTACTGGAAGTACTTCATCATTGTGTATTCCATCATGATAGACACTATTTCACAAAAAACACATATAAAGTACATATTAAAAAAACTCAGTGCGTGCTGTAGATATTCTGGAAGATGATCTGTCTGCACACCAGGAAAGATGTTTGCTTCAAACATACTTAAGAAAACAAGATTATTTTCTTAAGCAAACGAGCTGTTTATACAAAATATTGTCACTTCAGGACACATAGGAAGTTAATGACTAGAATCTGTTTGAGGTGCTGTCAGATGGTAGTATATATTTTTGGCACACCATACTTACTACTATTCTGATGTTTCAGGCTAGATTTTATTTTAAACATAATTTATCTGAAAACTGGGCATGTAAATAGTGCTCTGCCTCCTCCCCAACAGAAACATGCCTTCTAAAAATTTTCTTTGAGATTTTTTAAATGTGTCGTTGTAAAACCAGCTGGGGAACAAGACCTGAACAGTTACAAGAGTCACAGTATGTGAAGTCTTCTCTGTCTGCTGCTTATCGTAGGTGTATTTTTTTCTTTAGAAGTAAAAAGAAAATACAGTTCAGTAAATTACTATCACTGGATGGCCTTCATGGTAGTTGAAAAAGAAAGAGAAATAGCTGACTTGCTAATAGATTGTGTAATTTGTTATTGAAAAAAGGATACTTCCCATCTATTAGAAGACTGGACAATATTATAACCGGCTAGAGAAAAATGGATTGTAAGTCATTCCAAAATAAATAAAATGTGTGGTTCTTACTGTGATGCTGAAAAGGGGGAAAAGTAAAATCTTTAGAAATATTTTAACATGTTGTTTTTCTAAGTGTAATTAATTAATGGCTTCTAATTTTTTTCCTGTGTAATTTGTATAAGTCAATTATTACCAATGGGGAAAAAATCCAAACAAGCCCAACAGATTTTCAGTTACTTTTTTATGCAATTCCACAAAATATGAAGTCTGCTAACTTCACTATTCCGTGCAATGGGCAAATTAAAGCAGGATTTTTAAGTATTTCTTTTGAATAAGCCAGCTACTTACCCAGTTCTGAAAATTCTACTAGTCTCACCTAATTGAGGGAAAGGACAATGACAAATTGAGTTGACAATCATCTAGTCACACTTAACACCTAACACTACAGGCACAAGGAATCCTACTGTTTTTCAGATGCCTTTTTTGGCTATTTTAAATAACATGAAGGTAACGTGCAGATTTTTCTGGTCCTTCTAATTTTTTGAGTTTCTTGGTAGCTGCTGTGGAAGTGTGGGCTATTGCAGACAAAGGCAGCTTTTTACAAAGGTAGAGAAAGGGTGGGGTAGAAGCTTGGGAATATCCCTTAACAATATCTCAAAGACCAGATTTATTCTATTGAAACAAATCTCCCTAGGCTTACTTTGCATTTATAAAACTGTAAATTACTCTCTCTTAGAGAGTAGCTGATTTGGTGGTAGGGGAAATCTCAATTGACATTTCACCCTCGAATGAGAAGGTACCTGTAATCTGGCCACAAAAAAAGCACAACAGTGATCAGCATTAGGCAACAAATGGTAAACCCCAAATGTGTTAAATGTTTCAACCTGTTAAATGTTGAACATATTTATTGAAGGAGATGATAGTTTTTCATTCCAAGTTTATAAGGCAGTACTGTGTTACACCCTCACAGAAATAAGCAAGTAAAGAGATGATAAGGTATCTTCCATTTTACTAGGCACAGGAGCTATTTTCAATGTATAACTTTAAGGATAACACATTTGTTTTATAATAAGGTACATGCTTTTAATCAAGTTTTTACTGTGCTTTAGCTGATACAGTCTGAATTTTTGCAAAACCTCACGAGTTCTTTGTGTAAGCACATTTTAAACTGTAATTGCACTCACTGTTCTGGTGAGATGGAGGGGCCTGTATCCCTGAGTGTTTTGTTTGTTTTGGTTTGGTTTTGGGTTTAAGTATATGCTGAAACAGTTTTTTAAAAGCATTCTGGTGTTTGGATTCTTACAGTACCTCAGCCTTTCAAGTATTCAGTTTAATGAACTGTCTCTGTTAAAACACAAGCACGTTTTCTCCGCTGGTTTTTTATGTGCCTAGAAGTTGGGTATCTCAGAGGATTTTTAGAGTAATTTGTAAGCTGCTTACTAATTTTTCATGGGACTCAGTCTTTTCCCATAAATTGTATTAAGTGACTCAGAAGTTGTAAATGGGTTCTTCAGTTGCTAGCAAAGTGTCCTCCTTGCTGCAGCATCCATTTGATGGTGTAGCAGGTAAAACCAGCACTAGAATAGTGGCCCCAGAGGGGTTGCTGTGCATTTGCTTATTTCTGTCAAGGTACCTGTAAACCAAAATGTGGTTGTGTTGATTTGTGTAATGCACCAACTGCTGTGTTCCCTTGCTTGGAAGTGTTAGCAATTTGAGTGTTGGGATTAAAACAGACCTGATAAATTAATAGATTTTTATCAAGCTTACTTGAGCGTCCTGACAGAGGAATAGTTCCTCAAAGAAAAGCGAGAATAATTTGCAGCTGGTTTTGGACAACTCTTCATAAGCAAAGTGTTTGTGCTTTTTGTAAAAAAATGTAGCTGAAATAATGCCAAAAGGTGATGGGAAGTGTGAGAGTAGCAAAATGAAAATGAACTTTTAGTATTGAAGGAGTATTTACATGCAGAAAATGGGAAGGTAGACAAAAGCTTAAAAGTAGAGAGGTACATTTATATTTGTTCCAACAACAGCTTTTCCTTTCCCTTCTAGCCTTCTTTATTAGTGTACTAAAGCAGTTGAACAGGAGTACTGTATGTATTAGCTTTGTGAATTGATGTGAAGAAATTATCAGTATACTGGTGAAAGCTAAAGGAAGGCCAATTATAATGATTTTTAAATGAGAAGATACCAAGAGACTGAATTGTTTATTTGTCACTTTGTGGATCCTTTACATAGGAATGGCTGTGTTTTGAGTTGCAATTGACTTCTTTTAAGAATGTGTCAAGGAGACAACTAGAGGATCCCCACATTTTGACTGTTGGCAGTATATGTAATGAGCTTTATATATCAAAAAGGGAAGATGTGTTTCAAGGTGGGATTTTGTATGCAAATTAAAGCTTGTTTGGATTGAAAAGAAAATGAGCTATAGAGAACATCAAACTAAGGAAGAAAGGCAGCTGGGAATAATAAGAAGAAAATACACTGGCTAGTTTTTATCAGCTGTCCTACTCAGAGAGGAAGTTGAGAGGTATTGCAAAATGGGTAAAAGGTGATTCAGTGGGTTGTATAAAGCCTGAGCTGGTGAAGTGGCATTCATTGAAGAAGATGGCCAGGCATGTTAGTTACCTAGAAAGGGTATGGAGGTGGTAACTGGTACCAGGGGAGCATTCTGTTGTGATCCAGTCTGAAGGATCAAACTCAGTTTGGGGACTTGATCCTGCATTGGCTGTAAAATTAAACATATGCTCCAAGCCTTTTA
>VZDJ01000346.1:15918413-15953698 GCA_008694505.1 Cyanoderma ruficeps | reverse complement strand
CCCCCTCTTCCCCCGCTTCCCCCTCTTCCCCCTCTTCCCCCTCTCTCTCTCAAGAAATGCAATTCACTGTTAGAATTTGGATATTTTTTGTGATTCATCTTGTCTGTGCATAGTATTATGCAGACAGGAAGACACTTTCTTTGATGGTTCCTGTCCTGACTTATTTCATGTAGTTGTTATTTGGTCATAGATTGAAATAGGATATCTACCATTATTTCCTCTGCATAACTTGATTTAACTCCTATTTGCCAAGAGTGCCACAGATCTGTGTGTATGGATGGGGGATAGTGATTTGCATGCACTGCCGGATAGAGAGAAGACTGCAGAATGACTTAAAGCAAGATATGTCAACATTTTCAAGTCCTTGCAACTCTGCTTGGCAATAGAACTTCTCAGAAACTATTTCCTAATTTAATTTTATGTAAAAAATACTCAAATTAGTAATCCCAACACCAGCAGTCTGAAGAGTTTGACTATTAATGTACTCTTCTATTGCATGTTTTCCTGTTTCAAACAGGTTTGGATCTTTAATCATTAGAATACTTTTTGTACTGATACATGGTGCCCCCTCAAATGCCCGTTTTAGATGAGAAAGCAAATGCTTACTCTCTTTAGACAGCTTTCCACACAGAAGTGAGGGGGTTTGTGGTTGCTTATTTGGTCTTTTTTGGTAAGAGAAGGCACTCCCCAAGAGGGGGTTTGTTTGTTTGCTTATTTGGTCTTTTTTGGTAAGAGAAGATTTGTGTTTTGGAATTCTTACGCTTCTTTTTAATCATTTGCTGCATAAATCCTGTGTCAGTATGTAAGGCACTCTGACTATGAATTTATCCTTCACACTGTAAATTCAGTGAATTAAAGTTTCCAGTTAATGACATAGGGCCCTTACTTTTAGTTTTACAATATTTTTTCAGTTTCTCTATGTAAGAAACAAAGTAAGGCTGCACATATGTATTACTTGATCAATTCTGTAAGTTCTGGATGACTTTAAATGATTTAAATGTTATTTGTCTTGCTGCTGTTTTTCTTAATCTGTTATAGCTCTTGCTAGGGCACTCTAGCAAGTTGCTGGGAGCAGACCATTTCATTGCTCTGCCATTTCTGAAGCAAATGATCATTGCTACAGGAAGACCTTTGTAGGTAGAGTTTAATTTAAATATGTTCTTGGCTGTTAAAATTTGTAATTTAGCACTCCTGGCAAAGCAAATCTTAGCTAACCAAGGCATTTATATTGTGGCCTGAAAGCAACAGTGTATTGATTAAGTTGGATGGCTTCAAGAATGGTAAATTAACTCTAACATGTAATTTATCCCTTCTTTGATATTTTTTAGGACAGATTTTTTTAAAATGCTGAATAGGAAAAAAAAATTGATTGAGTATTTCTAGTTACGATGCTGTTCATTCTGGAAGGAGTGATTTGTTCTCTGCAGTTGAACTTCTACAATACATGTGATTTAATCTCTCAGCCTAGGGCTGGGGGCAGTCCCAAATGTTCCTCTGTGCATTTCCTGCCTCCTGCCTTGTACAGGATCTGGGTCTTGCATGGCCAAAGAACGAGTCAGATCAGCTTCTTGATGTGCTGGATCCACCAACAACTTGAATCCAACAACTTGATGAAGCTTATGTAGCTGGAGGAAGAGAAGGATTGGGTATGGACCACCCATTTCAGCAACAGTTGAGGGTCAAGGATTGAGTGTGACATGAAACAGTCTAATTTTTGTTCCCAGCTTATTTACTTTGTTGTCTGTTAACACAGCAAAGAGTTTATTTTATCATAAAATTAACAAGAGCAGTAAACATTATTGTGGTGACTTGTTTTACTCTTAGCTAAATATGCAGATAATGTCAGATACAGTAATTCTGAAATAAGCCTGAACAAAATATTACATGTGTCACAGCTGTAGACTTGTCAAATTTTTTTAAAAAGCTAAGCAGCTGCCATGACTCTCATTAGAGGAAGAGTTAAATTTGAGCTCACAAAGATAGACAGGTTACCTGAGCATTTAGATGATACTTGAGATTCATCCAAACTGCTGTACTATGTACAAGGCAGTGTAAATAGATAATGATTTCTAGACCTTAACATGAAAGCTTCATAGGGCTTTCTGCATCAGATTAACATTTTAGTTGGTTGTGTTGGTTTGTTTTTTTGCGGGGGATATGGGGTGGGTTTTTTTTCCCCCTACAGCTGCTTTGAGTTCTGAAAAACTTTTGCATCACACTTGTCTTCAGAGTATTCCCAAGTTACATTGCAAGGTGGATTTTTTTTGAACAGAAGCTGGGTCTTACTTGTTTTTTCTTGAATCTGAACAAATGCAAGTGCCTCCTCCACGCCTTTGTTCTCCTTGTGTCAGAAGTGATCCTTCTTTGTCCATTCTTCTCCTGCACCTTTCATCTTTTTTCTGCAGAGTGTCAAGGAGCAGGAAACAACTAACCCCTAGTAATTTGGTATGCTTGGTATTGCAGTTCTATTTCTGCATGATAGTTTCTTGGTATTGTGAATGATTTATGTCATGACACTGCTGTCCTGATCACATTTTCTGTGGCCAGTCCTTAATTTCTGTTCCCTAGGTGATCACATTACATTTATCTTTTCCTTGTTTTTCTCCCAGGTGTTGCATTAAACTTATTTGATTATTATAATAAATGCACTTTCGCAAATTTAAGTGGGAGAAAAGTGCCCTGTACTGAGGGAGTTTTCTGCAGCACAGATTGTGTTACCATGTAATCTATTTTTTGAAAAAGTTTCCAGGTTCCTCTGATTAAACATCTTAATCACTTTCAGTTCTACTATGAAATTTTCATCCAAGAAAAATATGTGGATGTGGATATCACTTCTTCATCTTCTGACTAACCAGATGCTTGCTTGGGTATTTATGCTTTTTTGTCCCAGGTTTGGTGTTAGACTTGTTTAGTTACCAATTTTGTTGGTCACCATACATTGTTTAGTGATCAGTTCTGTTTCCACTGCCTGTAATGTTCCTACCATTTATAACACTGTATAAAATGCAGTCTCTCTTTCGTCAGTACTAATGGAAGTGAATGATAGTATGAGGTGATGGAAACATTTTATTTCCTAAACACTTCCCAGTTTGCCGTTGATTTTGGTTTCTCTGGAGGACTGATCTTTCACAGCTGTTGCAAAATGTAAGTGCATTTTTTCCCTGCTGTGCAATATCTGGCTTTTTCTAAACTCTCCATGGCACAAAAGGGTCTTTTTAAAATGTCACAAATACAAAGCAATTTATGTTGGCATTAAATATAAACATTTTGCTGTCATTGTTTATGGAAGAAATTGAAAGTTTAGGAGTCAATGGGTAAAAAAAAGATAAATATTGAGCAGTCTCCTAATAGAAGCAGGAATGTGAGTTACACATAGTTTGTTCCTTAGGAAATATCTTTCATTCAGTTTTATCAGTTACTGCTTGAAAATACTAAGGGCTTCATTTCTATGTAATTGCAGTAAGTATGCCTTCTACTGTCTACTCTTTGTTATTTTGCCAATAAGTTTTATCAAATGTAATGACATATGGGTGAATTAATTGTTGTAAGTTTGCTTGCACTCTAAAACTAGTGGAACTATATATATATATATATGCACATAGCCAGTTTTATCTATATATATTTATGTATATAAAGGTGCCTAGATAAATGGTTGCATATGTTTAAAACTGCCTAAACCCTCTTATGATATAAAATAATAGGTTTTAAATGAGATAACTTTACTTTCAGAAATTATTTTCCACGGAGGGTTAGCACTGGGCATTAATGCATACATATGGAAGCATAATGTTGATTCAGATGGAAGAGGAAATATCAATTTAGATTGAGGAATGTGTTCCCTATAATCCTCCCTGTTCTCAGTTATTCTTGTAGAGCTTTGCATAGAGCTTGGTAGCTATGGTGCGGGAATACTAACTTCAGTAGCAGATGTGAGCCTGAAGCTTATTACATGTTTCACCAGATGTTTCATTTATCTTTAGGGCAACCTTCTGGTTTGTTTTTTATATCAAACACTGTGAGAAATAAAATTCAGAATATATTTTAAACATGTTATGAATATTTGGAGATAAAGGAAACCTTTTATAGCTTGGAGAAGCATTGTAATGTCTCATTAAATATATTTTTCTTTTAGATTGTATTTCAGCAAGATATCGTATAATTTTGTATAATGATCCAATCTGATTTAGACTAAGCTTGCTTGTAAAGATAATGTAACCCTAAACAGAGTAGATTTTGTATGTTTATGTAAACTTATTGTCTACTTCTATATTTATTAATAGTTCATGTGGTTTGATATGTTACATATTTACTGCTCGACTTTGTTCACAGCATAAAGTAGTCTTGGATGAAGAAACCTCAGCAATTTCAGTAATAATTGTGACTCTTAAGAAGAGATCCCTTAGGGTGATGCAGTTGATATTTCTTGAGGGAAATTGATCTTTGGGCTACTTGTGTGGCTCACTGGTTTTGTCTTTGCATGATGGCCTTCGCATCTGTGCAGGATAGGGCATCAGAATTTCAGCTTTTGTGCACCCACAGCTGCTCCCGCGCTCAAACCGTGTGCTGCCCTTGTCATATTTGAGTTACAGCTTTGTCCACAAGCTGATGTGTATCTGGTTCTGTGAACAAAAAATAAGTGTAGCAAATGTCTTGATAAATTTTACCTGGGAATATTGTAGAGGACAGCAAATGAAATGTTTATGTGTGTTTAGTGAATTTTGTTCATCAAGCACGTTTAATAGTCTCAAGGACTGTCTTTGCTTCCTATGTTTTCTTTCATCACTGTATCAGTTCCATGGAAAAGAAATACCTCATTTGCACACTTAACAAAGAACAGAGTGAATTGTTAGCTTCAACTAGAAGGTAAGTAGGAACCAAGTATACTCTTAAACATGATTTTTCAGTAGGTCTGAATATTACAGTGAAGTCCTGGAGCAAAAACATTAGATGTCAAGAAATGAAACAAAGATCAAGTGCAATTCTTGCACTTCAAATGCAGCATTGAAAAGCAGGTTCTTTATTGCTCTTGTCCTTGAAAGGAGTAAAAGAGAGAGTAATTTTAAACACACTTGGATTGAGAGTTTGTGAACTCCTATGTAATATGGAGCAGGTCTTAACAAAGACTGTTCTGTATACATATTCTTTGTTTGTGGATGTCTCCTTTGTGACTGTGCAAATGTCTTTTCCCTTTGGGACTTAATTACGTAGCCTTCTTCTAACAGCTACAAGTGCTTACACAGAAAAATTGTATTGGGAGGGTATTTTGTGTGTTTATAATCTTTTGAAACAGCAGTTAGCTACCAGGGCCACTGTGTTGTGACCAGCTATTGCTCTCCAAAACAGAATTTGGAGGTCTGTTTTAAAAGCTAATTAGCATGTCTTAAAATCCAGGGTAGTATTCCTGATCCTCCTTATGCTTCCAAAGTAATGCCTAAGGAGGCTGTGAGATAGGCTTCAATTGCCACATGGCTTTTTGGTGAGGGAGGAGGAGAGGAGAAGACCTTGGCCTCATTCTTTAAATGGCAACAATGGAATGGGTGAAGTTTCAGTTGTGTTGGGGTGATCATGTAGCTGGTTTAGCCAACTGCCTGGAAATCTCTCTGGAGGAGTGGTTGTCCATTGCAGAAATGGGGTAGTTCAGCATGGGCTGGGTTATGCTGAGTCCCTGGTGGAGATCTGGATTTGTGAAACCATTGTGAACTCGGCTCTCCCACAGAGAAGTTTCGGTAATGCAATTGTCAGTTTGTCAAGTGTTTCTAACTCTCAGGACTTTGGCAAGGACATTTTTTTGTGTGCAGTCTTCTTTTCCACTTGCTGAAGGAGTGGGACATGGTTTCAAGACTCCTGAACTCCTCAAGTGTAAGAATTGAAGAAAGAGTATTTGTTAAAAAAATGTATTAGACTCTTAGCTAATCAGTGACTGAATGTATTTGGCAGTAAAACACCTGTTGTATTATGCTACCAATTAACATGATTTGGTTGGTGTTTTATGGCTAAGGCTTTGTGCATATACACCACAAGCTCTGTGTCTGTGTGGATACATTAAAGCTCTTTAATAAGCATGGTAGACTCAGTCTTCCCACAAAAAGAAAGATTTTTTTTTCTAGTCCCCTTGAGTATATTCTAATGATAAAATATGGAGGAGGCGTTTAAAACACAAATTGCGGGTTTTTAAGTAGTTGTTTAGAGACTCTTGAGAATGATATAAACATCTTTCTTCTAAGGCAGAGTAAACTTCTTAAAAGGTTTGCCTATTTTCTGCTGGGACCTGGTACTGTGATTGTTACACATAAGAATAAAATACATTGGGAAATTTAAAATAATTAAATAAGCATAAATTTAGCTTATTCTTACTGAATTGTCACCTTAACAGATACCTCAAAGTTGCCACTGTACCTCAAAGTTGCCACTGTTCCAATGATTAAACTTGTATTATTTTGAACTGTTTTTTGGTATAAATGTGTAACTGTGACAAATGGAAGTTTTTAATTTTTTCAGTTAAATACTTCAGGATATAACATTCTTTGTAATATCTTGCAGAGAAGGAGTCTTCAGCAATCCATCTAGATGTAATTCTGGTTATATTGATATTAAAGAGAATTCACTGAGTTTGCTCTTGGCTGCAACACTTATTTTTTTGTAATTTAAATGCAACTTTAGAAATAGGACATCATGGTCAATGTACTAAGATGCTTTTTAATTTTCATTTCTTTCTGTCACGTTTCTCTGTTGAACAAAATGAATTCTCTAGGCCTCTATTTTCAAGTCCTCTTGACATTGCAGTTCAGTGTTATTCAGTCCTTGGCTTTGTTTCCTTTTTGTCCTTTGACAGTTCTGTATTTTTGTATTTGCTTACCATATTGAACTGCAGATGCAAATCTAAGCATAGTTTCTGTAACAAAATATTTTCAGACTGGCTTATCCATGTTAATTTTTGTGAAACAATTTGTTACATTTTTGACATTCAGGGAGAGTGTCTAAAATAAATATAGTCTGTGGCTGTCAACCAAAGATTTTGCACCTATTGTGACTCGTGTCTTGTTTGCATTTGAAAAAGTATTTAGGCTGAATCCTCTGAGAATTACATAGTGCTCTGTATAATTGCTTTTAACGTTTTCAATAACTAACAAAAAGATGAATGCAGAATGAAAATAAATGCTTTTGAAACACAAAAAATCTCCTTCAATGAGATTCCACATTATGGCTGTTTTTTTCTAGAAAAATACTTTACTCAAGCCAAACTTGGTTTACTTAGATTGTGATATTTTTATTTTAGCAATTAACAGAACTTTGTGATTTTGGCCCCTTTAAAAAAAAAAAAGTAAATTTTTTATGTGGCTGAAATTAATGTTTAGCATTTCTTCTTGTAATTTTTCTTTACTGTATCCTTACTTATTAAGCCATCTTTTCCAGTCATAGAATCATTGAATTGCTGAGCTTGGAAGGAATGTCTGGAGGTCTCTGTTTCAATCCTCCTGCTCAAAGCAGTGCAGCTAGAACAGGTTGTACACATGAATTTTAATTGTCTCCAAAGGTTCTACGGCTTCTCTTGACAGCCTGTTGTGAAGTTTGCCCTTCCTCAGGGTTTGCAAACAAACAAACAAATAATGTATTTTGTCATATATTTAAGTTGAATTTCCAAAGTCTTCATGCACGTAGATAAGATCCCTCTGAGCCTTCTCCAGCTCTCTCAGCCTCTCCTTGAATGACTGATGCCCCAGTCATCTTTGTGGCCTGCCCTGAACTCTCAGCAGTAGGTCCATGTCTCATACTGAGGAGCCCAGAACTGGACACAGCACCCCAGATGTGTCTTGCCAGGGCTGAGCAGAGGGGAAGGATCACCTCCCTCAATCTGCTGGGACTGCTTTGCCTAATGCCCATGAACTACTGCTGGAAGAGGATCCATTGATGGCTCAACTGAACATCCATCCAGGATCCTCAGTACCTTTTCTGCTGAGTTTCTTTCCAGCTAGTCTGCCCCAGCATGTACTGCGATTCTTCCTCCCCAGGAGCATGATGTTGCATTTGCCTTTGCTGAACTTTTTTCCAGCCTGTTTAGGTCACTCCAGAAGTCAGCACAAACCTCCTTCTGGTTTTTATCATGGCAAACCAACTGAGGGTGCACTCTGTCCCATCATCCAGGTCATTAAAGATGACAGAGGAATATTGGACCCAGTATTGATCCCTTGGGCACCCAAATAGTGACTGGCATTCGGATGGACTTTGTGCTGCTCATCACAGCCCTGCATGGCTCGTCATCTTTGTGGCTTTTTTCTGAAGTCTGTTTGGATAGTATTAATCTTGTTCTATTCTTTTTTTCCCCCCCTCCAACTATAATTTGAGTTTGTAAACACAATGTTGTTGCAGAGGCATTTTGGCAGTCAGTGAAAAATAGGTACCACCAAGTGATTTGATGATTCATCTCTTCCTCGAATGAAACTGTTTTGCTTTGAGGCTTTGTTGAGAATAAATGGCGAGTGCTGTCCCAAGGGTTTATAGTCTCCAGAGAACAAGCAGGAGTGGAAAGAATTGACTTGTCCAGCCCCCATCAGGGAGTCCTTCAGCTGAGCAAGCAGTGGAACCGCAGCCTACTGCCTCCAGCTCTGATGTACTGTGCTTTTTCTCTTACTCATTAAAGAATTGATTGCAGTGAATCTGCTGCTCTGCTTCCCAACTTGTTTCCCGTGTAAAAAACCTTTAAGTTTATAACTTCCTTCTTGGCGCAGAGCAGTTTTTCTGCCTGTTCAAACAGGGTGTGAGTTCAGTTCTTGGCTACTTTAAAAGAACAAGCCACACTTAGATATAAAAGTTGCAAGAGCTCTGTTGCTGAAATATTAGCTTTGGCTTGCAAAATCATGCCATATGATGTTACAAGCCCTAGAAAGAGGAGGAATTCATCCTGACTCTGTATTGTGTAGCTTGATCTAAAAGCCATGAGTTTTATTTTCTAAATTAAATATTCTTGAACTGTTGTGGGGTTTAGTTGTATTTAAATTATTTGCTATCTTTGCATTTGAACAGAGTGCATAATCTCAAGTTGTTATGTGCCAAAGGCTGCTCCTGCGAAGGCATGACTGTCTTTTACCTCAGATATCTAACCACTCCTGTTTTTATTGTTCCTCTGACAGGACTCTGGAATAGACTTCCTGAATCTGGCCTGAATTCATTGTTTCTTTGAGGACACGTTGAAGAAGTTATACTGATGGAGGCATTGCTAGTGTTAGCTTGGGCTTTAGAAACGCAAATGAGTAATACCAATGATGATGCCATTCAGTAGATGCTGTGCAGTGTTGTAGTTCCTTACTGCAGCACTAATGCTCATTAAAATGGGGATTTCTCTTCAGAGTTACCTTGGCCTGATTTTCCCTAACCATCATGATATTACCTGGGCAGTGGTGAGAAATTGTAAGCTGAAAATTTTGGGGCAGGGGAAGGGAGTGAGGTTAAGGATTGAGATGAACTTTGGAATACTGGGAACAAACACTGTCAGCCTTCTGTGTCTTGTTTTTTGTTGAGAAGTTGCCTTTACCTTACTATATATATATATATATATGCATGGTGATGTGCACTAACATTCACCATGGGAAACCCACCTTGATTCATGGTTGCATATGTGTGTGTGTATGTATATGTTCTTTCTATGTGTGTGTGTATGTGTTCTTTCTCTCTCCATCTTCTTCCACCCCCCCTCAAATCTGTGTGTGTATATGTGTACATATATACACACACATAACTGAAAATAAAGGAGACAGTATGTGGTGATGATGATATATCTGATTTCCTTGGGAAGAAAATGCGACATGTAGTAGCTAATTATGCTGGTTGTCCAAGACAAGATTGGAAGTCTGGTATAGAAATAGTTTGGGGATTTGGAGAATGTTAATGCACGGTTAGTCTGGATCTGTCTTGACCAGTTGAAGTGCCATTCAGGTGTAGCAGGTTTTACTTTTTTTACATCCATGTAGAAAGCCTCTGAAAACTGATCCCTTGTTGTTTTGATACTGCAGTAGATAACTGTGTGTTAAAACAAGATCTAGTATGTATGTCACCCGAACTTTGATGATTCTTGTGTCAAAGTGGCGCAGTAGCTGTCACTGAACCTTTCAGAACTACCTGCTGGCTTTCCATGGCACCTGTGTTGTAAGTTGCTAATCCAGTGTTGAAGCATTGTATTGGAGTTATTTAGAAGTCTGTGCTGTTATGCCTGAAACTGTACACTTTTGATACCTTAAATACTTTAATACTCTTTAACTAATTAAATATTGCACATGTTAATTAATCAATAACTCCTGTGGTAGCAGTCATGTAAAGAAACAGTACAGTGATGTATTAGTGATGTTCTTGAACATTTCCGTTTTGGAATTGGCATAAAAACAAAGTTTCACCTAATGAAACATAACTTATTTCCTCAATTGATTAGCTCCCAAATTCTTAACACGTTGGCTTTTTTCTTACATTGTTGCTTAGCTGTATGGGATGATGTGTGTTGAAAATTTGGATGCCATCAGTTCTGGATGCTGAATTTCTGATGAGAATGTCATGTCTCTCACTGTAAGCTCTTGCTGCCTGCTAGCCTACGTGGCCACTCCTGCATCTTCAATGCTCTGCTAATGCTATCACCTGTCATGTTGAAATACACATGATATTATGTGTAATATTTAGGGAGCAAAGGAGGCTGATGTTCACATGCAGGAAGGGACTACCTCTATGAGAATTTGATTTAATCTGTTGTTTCTTGGTGCAGCTAACAGCTTTGAAAATAAATGTGCTGTGACTCTTGGTTGATAGGGAAGATTTAATAAAAAAGCTGAAAATGTCTTGTGATCTAATTGCAGTAATATAGGAGTCTTTTGGACAAATGCTTTCACAAGGTTTGAACCACTAGTCCTTCTCTTCATCCAAAATTGAATGTTTTTCCTCAAGCTCCCTAGAAAATGTTGATCAGTATCTTCTATTTTTGAGCTCATCTAAAATCAGTTTTCTTCACATTATTTCACAAACTTTAAACTATCCTGAAGAGAATTGCAAACAGCTCTTGGTAGCCAATATGCTACAATAAAATACTAGTATAATGTGTACCCCTCAAAAAATGGAGTTGTTTGATATACTCGGTTCTGGCTCTCATTAGGCATCATCTCTGTGTGGATCCACATGTGCAGTGCAAACCTTTCACTTCAATGAGAGAAGTCTTGAGGTGGAGGGGTTGTTTACTTATAAGCCTGCATGTTAAGAATCTTCTGTGTTAGGGTTTAGATAATAAAAGCTGAGTTTTCCCTCTATAGTTTTCCCTCTCTTTTGAAGAGTTGCCTAGTGATATATGTGTTGAATATGTGTGTCTGCTGTGTCGTGGCAATCATTAGCTCAAGAACTAAACCAGAAGGGAACCTGTCACTCTAATCTGTCTGCAAGCTAAAGAAGGGCAAAGATTTCTGTTGTGGCAGGGCTTGCAAGCAACAACATTTGACTCATTTAATTTGAAAGTCAGTGCTTGGCAAAGCAAATGTCTGACCCTGGATCTTGTAGTGAAGGGATACTTTTTCAGCTGTCTGCTGGCTAGGGCTTGGCTTAAATTCTGACTTACTCGTACCTCATGTGAATTAAAGTTGTGTTGCTCGTGGCTTGAAGACCTGGCTGACAGCCATGAGGAGAGCTTGTAGATGGTCCTGCAGCAGAGATCCAAGTGAAGCTGCCCTTGGTTAGAGCTTTCAGCCTAGTCGTTGCTCTCTAAGCTGGTCAGATGGGATGTCTCAGTCTGTCTTTGGGTTGTGAACTGCTCAATGGAAGGTCTTACTTGGAGATGCAAGTGGGATTGTAAGAGTGTTTCAAGAGATGTGCTGAAACGTCCTTGTGACGTATTAGACAAAGCTCCTAGTTGCTCTGCTAAATGAGGGGTGATAGTTAAATGCTATTCTTACTGAAAAGAAAGAAATTAATGTGGCATTTCATAGTTGTTTGCTCAGCAAGTAACAGCACCTGGGTGAGGCAAAACTGGTAGACTTTGTAAAACTAATGTGAATTTCGGGGGTTGTGTGGGATCTTTCTGCCTTCCTGAAAGGAGCAATAGATGCTGACTGCTTCTGACCTTCCTGGTGCATGGGGAGGTCTTGCCCTGCACAGTAGGCACCCAGTGGAAGAAGCAGTAGGGGCAATGCTAAAGATACAGTAATCTTTTTATTTTTTAATAACATACTTGTGTAGTTTTGATTCAAAGAATGAGTTTATGGGAGTGGCTACCATGTTCTTCTGTTTTGCCAAAAGCTAGAACTTCACCGATTCTCTCTGCTAAATGTTTAGTAGTGTTATCCCTACATGATGGGCTGATGGCGGTCACAGAAAAATAGCTGGTGTAACTTTCAACTAAAGAAATAGGCACTAGCCATGAATTGCTATAAAGACAATTCAGGAAAATGGCTGTATGAGGGCTGTGTGTGCTTCAGTGTTCAGACTATGTTTTGTGAGCTTGAAACTTAAGAACAGTGTGAGAAATTCTTGAAAACAGACTTGTGGATATTTAATACCAAGCCATCAGAAAACTACTTGCTTCGCAGTATCTGGTAACACAAGATGGGTGTTTTGACTTTAAATAAGCTGTGGAAGATGTCCCTCCACTTCCCACTGCCCTTTGAATTTCAGCAAACAGTGATTGGTAGAAAATACCCAAACTTTGAAGCTTTACAAAGAAGAAAAATGTTTTTCTGTATTTCCAGGGGAGATGAAGAATTTAAAAGCCCCCAAACCCCTTATGTGAACTTACCATTTTTCTTCACTTACTGAAAAGTTTTTAACAAAATGACACTTCTGTGTGATGCATACTGTATGAAATTACTGATTTTCAAAATGCAGGGATTTTTGTGTTGCTTCCATTTCAGTCTGTTCCTGTTCTGCTTTCAAATTGTTGAATATGAAAATCTGTGTCGTATTAAAAAAGTAATAGTGACTGTGTAATTCATTAATCTTTAAGCATTTCCAAATTTTTCCAGGTAATTGAATAACCTCTCTGAGTATTTATGTAAAATAAAATTTCATAAAAAACACATTAATCTGATTGACATTTATGTAGGAAAAGAATTAGTTTCACCGCACATTTTTGTGTTATTGTGTGCTTAATTGCTTTGTAACTTAGAGCATTAAGGTAGATATGTTGTAAAGAATATGTTGATATTTTGTAAAGAAAGAGCTTTTACCTGTTAATGTAGGCTCACTAGAGTAAACAAGCAAAAATCAATGGCTGTCAAACAAAGTTAAAAATATCTTAGGAAACTTTAAAAAGCCTTTTTTAAAAAAGGATGTGCCTTGTTGGATATGAGGTTACTGTAACACAGAGTTGTTTTTTGACCATGCTCATTCCTTTTCATGCCTTTAATCCTACTTTACATGTTAGCAGCTAGAAAGATACTGGACAAAATTGGTGTAAGTAAAGGCTTCAAGGTGCTGAAGTTCATGGGAATACACTCCTAATAGAAAACAGTTGATGTTTTCATTAGGCATGTGATGTTTATTAGGAAATGAGATATCATCTTCCTGCTTTCTTACAAGGAAAGCAAGATCTAGGCTGCACAGATGGCATTTTTAGTAGTACAGTTTACTGCTGTCATGACAATGTAGGCTGTCTGAAACTTTTCTCTCGATAAAGATTTCAATCTCATATCAAATTCGTCTTCAGTCAATGTAGAAATAGTAGTGTAGTAAGCCAAATGGTTACTTAGACAACAATAATATTTTCCTGCCATATAGGAGGAGATAGAGGATTAATTGGCGAGTGTTTGTAAGATACTGTGAAGATGAATCTTTCTAGATAAATGTGAAAAAAAATACTCCAAAGATATAACAGAAACCCATCAAGTATGTTGCTTTTTCTTTTGACCATTTCTTCTTGATAATCACTGCCAACAAAATAGTTGAATTATACTGCTTGATTTTAACTTTATTTCAAAGTGGGTTTCTGAATTTAAAATGCTTTTTGATACTCAGTGTTTTAATATTTCTGAAAGATAGTATTATAATGGTTTTATCCTTTGGAATAATGTTGCATACATTAGAAGATGAATTTGCAAATTACCTTGACAGTCCTTCCCATCTTATCTAGAGTTGTCTTGAGGCTTGGATGTATTTATTTAAAAACAGGACAAGTTTCCATTATCTCGAGTTGTGTAGAGAATTGTGTGGTCAGGGAACTTTAGCTTGTCCAAAGGCTGATCTGAGTGTTTGCTCGTGTGTGGATAAAATGCTGTAATAGGTTGATGGCTTTGATTGCTTCCTAATTCAGCGGTTGTGTGCTTAGACGAGAGCCCCAAACTCTCTGTCAGAAAACCCTGGGCAAGTGCCAGCACATGTGCAGGAAGTGGTGTGCTTCCCTTTGCTACTTTCCCGTTGTCCTGTCACGCACATCCCTGTACTCTCCATTCCCTTGTTTTACTCATTTGCTCTCAAAAGTTCTCCTCATCATTTATTCCCACCAGTGACAGAGCTGTCCTTTCTTACCTTGCCCTTCTTTGTCAGGAGCTTTGTCCTTACACTGGCCCATGGCTTGGAGCCACCTCTGTATAGCAAGGTAGTCATGGACAGTCACTGCTGGCTGTGCTGGGGTGTCCCAGATCCCAGGACAATTGTCCCTGTCCCTAATACCAGGTGTGTGGACATCAGCTCTGGTGGGGACTGTGCTCTGGCAACTGCTGGCTAAACTGGTAATAAATAACAGTCTGGCCATACATGCTTACAGTGGGGTATCTCCTGACAGAAGCACTCCAAATGTTGTTTTTTATTTTTGTTATGTTCTGTTACTTTTCACTGTTCATCTACTGATTGTGATATCTCCTCTGGGTGTCCTGTACTTTTTTCTGTTGACCACAATTAATATCACACAGTGCTGTCATAAAACTAACATTGAGTTGTGATCAAGGTTAAAAATGAATGAGTTTACTGAGCATACATGAGGAATTGTTACTTAGGAGTTTTTCGTCTTCTGTTTCTCTTTTTCTTTCTCATAAAACGAAGGACCTTTTTGTTTAAGAAACAAATGAATGCACTAGCAAAGCCTCAGTTGCTGTAATAAGCATTGACTCAGAAGAGGTTGGGCTTGCTCTTACTAGAGCAGTAGTGTTGGTGGCACAGATAGAGGGGATTCCTAAAGATTTGTAGTCAATTTATCTCATAGCCTATACAGAAAATGCAGATTTGTAATGTTCAGTTTTTCTACTGCAGTTGCTAACTCATTAAGAACACAAAATTCCTTAAAAAAAATTTGGCCAGATGTGTTCTGCCCCTTTTTTTCATCCTTCAGTTTAGCAATTAAAATTGGGTTGAATTAAGTCTTTTGACTTGCTTTTGGTTTTTTGCTGTTACGACTACAGCTCTTGGACTTTTGCCTATTTTCACGTGATTTTTTTTTCCCCATCCAGCTACCTACAGACCCTGGTCTGCTTAACTTCCAAGTATAGAGGAGGTCAGGTGCTTTCAGCCCAGTATAGCATAAGTGCATAAAATAGAGCACTGTTTTGTAACGCTGACTTGATATTTCAGAGGAGGAAATTAATATTATTGAGGAAGGCAATATTTACTTTTAATTTTTTTTTTCTCCATGAATAGGAGAATTGTTGAGTTACTGAGCTTGTGCATTTGTCTTGGGAGAAGTGTGTATGTGTGAGGTGGTTGGATATAGATAAAAAATCTGTAAATATTTGTATGCATATGTGGCGCACACTTTAGACAGAGAAATATATTTCAACTGTATCTGAAGGCTTTTTCAAATGAAACATTGCCTTTGCTGGAATTAATTCTGAATTCTTGTTTATCTTTGCTCATTCTTTTTAGTTGTATTTTTTAACCATAACAAGTTGGTTGTGGTATTTCTTTTATTTGTATCTTCACAATTGGAATTGTTATCAATAGATGCAGTAATTGTGATTCATAGTTTTTTAGACAGTTAATGGAGATTGTGTGTGTGGAGGGAAACAAATTAATCGGTTGTCTCCATAATTCTCTGTGCTAAATTAAATTAAATCAGTTTTCCTTCTTTTCAAATGCATATGCTGATTCCTTGAACTAGCATCTGCTAACTTGGTTTAGTCATTGAAGATACTGTCTGAAGCATACATGTGGTTTGGCAAAGTTAATATGTATAGAAAAACCCAAATTTTTTGTGCTGTGAAGTGTATAGCACTTGTTCAGTACGCATGCTACCACATGGTAGCACTTCAAAACATAAATTATTGCATTGAAAATACTACCCACATTAATAGCAATGCTATAAAAGGAACATTTTGACTGTTTTTCAGTATATTTTGGCCAGATGAACCAAAATTTGCCGTGTTCATGTTACCAGTTAAATTCAGAGAAGTGTTAGCGCAGAAAGTGGATGCTGTCTCTTCTGATGGACTTTTGTGTCCCTTGGACAAGTATGCCTAGTCTTGAGTAAATTTTAGGTAGTTTTAGTTCATCTGTCCGCTTGGTGCTCATCATCCTTCAAGGAAACAATATTCATCCTCAGATTCATTCTCCTTGAGAGAGTCTTTGTGAGGAGGCCGTAGAAGGTGAGGGAGCAGTAAAAGTCCACTTTGTTCTTGCACCAGTGGCCTGCCCTCCTGAAAGCACATGCAGCTTCTGCTCCCTGAGCACAGTTAAGGACAAATTTGGGAAACACAGGTTGAGGCAGTTAGTTGTGAAGGGCAGACCAAAGGCTACACAGATGTCAGTGGTTTGTAGCTTCGAGTTGGTTGTTACCTCTTTTGCACAGAGTCCATTGCAACAATCTGGGTGAAGAGCAGCATAAAACCAGTCTATGGCACCTAACACTGGTGCAAAGTTCTTCCACTTGGATGGGGCATGGCTTTTTAGGAGGAATGTGGATTGCTGCTCTTAAAATCAAATTTCTTAAGGTATATCAGCTTAAATTATCTTTCAGAATTAAGGCTTTGAGCAAGTGAGGTGTCATCAAATACATTGCCTCCAGGCCACCGTTGATCAAGGTTTGACATGTCACAGTATTTATTGATAGTCTGAATGTGGCCAGGCTGAAATGCATCTCCTCTGATGGTGAATTTCAGCAACATGTGGTCCCGTGAGAGGTGAATTCTAATGATTTTTTCTTGGTAAAGAAACAATTCAGTAATAAGTAAACTTGCATCATTTGCTAGTTGTTTTTGAACTCCAGGGTTTTAGATTTGTTTGCATTTTAGAATAATGATGGACCTTTTTTCAGTGCTTCAGTTGATTTGGCCTATTCCGAAATTAGGTTTTCAAATAGTGAAATTATTGAGCAGATATTTTAAGGTATAGAAAACATGGCTGAATTGTCCCAGTGTTGGATGGGCCATTACATCAGGGTTCAGTTCTTGGTCTTGTATCTGATATATTTTGTTGGTTTGTTTGTGTTTTTGTTGGGTTTTTTTCTTTTTTTGTTGTTTTTTTTCTTGGTAGGGTAGGGTATATATCTCCTAAATGTTAAAGCCCAGATAAAGTTTATAATGTTGGCATTACTTTCTAGAAAAGGAAAATGCCTTTATGTTGTTCTAGTATTTTTAAAATACTTTTACAGTAGTTGTTAAAACAAACTACTGTAATGGAGTTTACTGTCAAGATTTTTCAGTCAAGGCATTTTGGTAAAACAAATTCACACAAGTCAGAAATTTTTAAACAAAACACCCATATTGTATAGTTTTGCACTTTGTTTGCATTAGATGAATTACAGTAATGCTTTCTAGCTTCCTTAATTCCCCCCCCCCCGCTCCCCACATTTATTTGCAAACTATCAAAAAAAAAAATCACATTTTAGAGGAAGGAGGGGGTGTTTTTTTAAATAATACTAGTAAAAGAGAGAATCTTTTGTTAAAAAAAATCTACCTCAGAAAGGTGCTCAGGAGAGGGGCAATGGCTCAGGAGACAGAGGTTGCACATTCTCAGTGCAAGCATGGCTGCTGGCTTCCTCATCATAAGGATATCCCTGAGCAACTAGTTTCTATTAAAATGTAGCTACACTGTCTAAATGTGAGGGAGAAGGAGGCAGCATCCTGGCCTGGCTGTTCCCTTGCCCTTTTCTTTGCTCACCTCAGTTCTGGGCACTCTTAGGCTAAGTGACTCTTCCAGTATCAGCTTCACAGGGTGGCTTGGGAGGGCCTGTGACATGAAACAGTGAATTTGTTAGAAAAAGTGCACAACTGCCCCAAATGCTAGCAGACTGAGTAATAAATAGAAGGAGAGAGGGAGCTCTTATCCAGTCTGTGCTAAGCTTCTAGGTAAAAAGATGATGTTCTGTAGATTGGGCAAACAATGTAAAGAAACAGTGGTAACGGTATCAACAAAAGCAACTTGGCGGCTGTTATCCATTTGTGCGAGTTGGCAGCTTGTTGGAGCTATCTAGCTACTAATACATGTTATAAAATATATATGTTTGGTTAAAAGAGTTTCCATTTCTCCCTGGTGAGGACTGCATCATGTTTTAATTTCTGCAGTTGTTTTCCCAAGGCAAAGATGTTAGCTATTGATGCTTTATTGGTTCTTTGACATTTTTTCCACTATTGCCTTCATTATCATCTAACTGCTAACAGTCATGAGAGGAGGGATTGCTGACATGAAATCTGGATGGTTTTCAGTGAGTCCTTTTTCTTCTGGACAGTGTCTCTTACATTGTGTTATGTCTCTTACATGTTGCTGGGTGTACTGTGTTTAAGAAAAGAACTTGTCCGGGAACTTGGTTACCAGTTAGCTCTCAGAAGAGCACTTTTGAGAGCATGATATGCCTTTATTCAAGTTTGTAAAAAGATCTGGATGTTTTCCTGCTCTTGAATATTACACTTCTCAAGGGGGAATTTATCTGGATGTATCAGCCACATGATTTCATAGGAATCTATATCTAAGTATTATTTCCTCATCATTACATGACCACCTCTACTTTGAGAGTGTCCACCATTGCAAGAGAATTGCCACTGCAAGGAGCAGTCTAGCTCAGCTATCTAAAAGTTGACATTTTGTTTAATTTCATTTAATTATCACAAAATCCTTTCTCTGTTTCAGCTGCTTTTGAAAATCCTTTCTAGTTTTTCCTCTTAATGACTTAATTTGGCTACAAAGGATCTAGCTATAATTTCATTTTTTAGCATGTTGTAGCAAGTCATGTGAGAAACAAGTCATTCTTGCCTTCCACAGAGATGTACCTTTGAAAAGGTTATTTTAACCAAAAGAGTTTATTCTAGCCACATTTAATAACTAGATCATATACTTTTTCAATTCAAAATCATGGTTACAGTAGGAGCCTTTTAGGGTTTTTTTGGAGGAGGTCTGTGTTCTTGTTTTAATTATAAAATTTAGAAACTTACCATCTTCACCTCCAAAAAATCCATAGAAACTTTTAATGTTTAAGGACTGAGACTCTTTGACAAACTAGATCTTTGCTTTTGAGCCAACCACTGGGCTGCAAAAGTACTCGGCTGTGGGTAAGGAGCTTCAGCCTGGTCTCTGTTTCTGGAAGTGGTACAAGGAGCTTGCTTAGGTCTGGCAAGGGGGAAGGTTTTCATTCTGACTTGGAAATAGCTGTTTGATCAATTGTGCAGGCTGCCCTGAAGAGTGCAGAGGCATCTCAAGATTTGCCTTTGTTTAGAGACAGGTATATTGAGGAGGCCTCTCCTTTACTGGTTGTGTTAGGGCATTTCAGAACAAAGCCTGGGTGGTTTTGCTGTATTAGTTTCAGGATGCTTTATTATCATGGTGCCCTGGATGAAACACAAATTTCAAGCAATTTCTGTTAAGGTACTATGGTATAGAATGCATTCACCAGCATATACTGATTGAAGTCTGTAAAGGGTTTCTGTAAGCGTATGTAGGTTACTTAAAAAATAGTCAGTCAGATATGGTAATTTAATGAGAAGGGCCAGAAGACTGCAGAATGTAGTCTCTGCTGCAAGGGTGAGTGATAAGTTGGAAAAATATTTGTCCAGTCTTGAGGAATGATTCCTCATATATTTAAATAATATGTGTGGATTTTTTTCCCCTTTTGAAAGGATATGGAGTGAGGTCTGAAAATGTAGCACATTCTGCAGCTAATTAATCTGTGTTTCTTTCTTTTATAATGAATATCATATTTGCATCTGTGCAAGGAGAAGCCTTGAAAAAAAATTAACAAAAATGAGCGTGTAGGGTGTATGTGTGTTATCTTTGTAACTTTTGCAGCTGCAGAGAGAGCTTAAGGATTGTGTAGTGTTGTTGCATTTGATTTCCTATGAGTTGGCTCCAAATGTTGGTTCATCTGATAATCACACTGATTTCTCTTTCCTTAAATTTAACCAGCAGGCACGGTGTCTTAACTGTTTAAAAGGTCTGATAAGTGATAAAGTGTGTTGTTCTGTTTGCTGGAATTATGTTAAATATTCCTGAATAGAATTCTGTTCCATGAAGGTGATCTGTTTGAATGAAGCATTTAATAGAAATAGAATTTTTGTGTTGGTACAATGAAACATTGCAGCTGTTGATGTAAAAAAATGTGTTCCCTACTGTTTAAAGTGACTCGCACTATTTAGATATGTGTATTATAAACAATAATATGTACATGTGTGCATTCTTTGCATTTATATACACCTAAAAAGAAGAAACAGTGTTGAAAATTTGAAATAAAATGCAGTCAAAATTATCTAACAGCTATAGCTGGTTCATTAAGCTCTGACACTGAAAATGTAGTTTTGTGATGTAAAAAAGACACAGTTTATAATGTATTTCATATGTTCATTAAATAATTCTTTTCATTCTGAAAGTTACCTAATTTCAGACAGTATTGCCACTTAAATCACAATAAGTCTTTGTTACTGTAAGATGTTACTGCTTAATGAAACCCAGTATCAGATTTTTTTTTTTTATGAATGAGGAAGGTAATGCATGCTGTGAATGAGATGTAACAATTTGTTGATCATTTTAGCAATTAACTGCAACTGAACAAAGTCTGCTTACTCAGGCTGGTCTTACTCTCATTCTCTGAGGAAACTGGATTTTAGCGAAGAGAGTCCAGTGATTAAACAAATTCCTAGGCAGTTGCAAAAATGAAAATAAAATACAATTTGCTCATCTAATATCAAGCTTTCTCTTTAAATAGTACTGATTGTGTAAGTTTACTTTTTGAACATACTTTTTTATTTAATCCAGTTCAATACCAGATGGAAATGATGCGAAGCCTGCGCCATGTAAACATTGATCATCTTCACGTTGGCTGGTACCAGTCCACGTACTATGGCTCTTTTGTCACCCGTGCCCTCCTGGACTCCCAGTTCAGTTACCAGCATGCAATTGAGGAGTCTGTAGTTCTCATTTACGGTTAGTATGAGGTTTCCTTTATTACTCTTTTCCCCTTTTAATATTATTACTACTATTTTTGTATTCTGTCTTTTGCCTGTAAGAGTAGCCTGGCGGGCCTTTTCGAGTAAATACCAACCCTGTGTCTACGGCAGCCGCAGCAGCAGCTAAGTCTAGACAGGGTTTCCTTCTTTCTGTTTATTTTTCTTGCTATCAGAGCCCTGATGTGTACGTTTTGGAATGCTGGAGTAGCTGCTTCATTTTTATTCCTTCATCTCCCCTCCCTCGTGGAAGGGGCTGGTGGAACCCGACCAGATGTCTAACAAACCCCGCTTGCTAGCGTGTCTGGCTCTGTACGTGACTGACCAATCATCACACGAATTGCCAAGTTTTTTTAATACCTCTGACAGAAGCATACAAAACCTGGACTGTTTCTTAGCACAAAGATTTTTTTCTTTTCTGCCTATTTAATGGTGTTTCCTCAAGCTCTCCAGACCAGATGTTCTGTGCTGTATCAGAACCGTAGGCAATTTAACAGCTTTATAGCCTCCCCCTCCCCAAACACTCACAGTTTGCCATATCTGGCAGACTTGCATATAGTTTCCAGCTGAGAAGTAAATGTAACGTCCTGAGTATCTGTCAGAAAAAATACTAATGAATACGATCAATCTTATGAGCTGCCCCAAAATTGTTTCAGTATGTTAACAATTGGATTACAGTAAAGAACAAGTTGTTAAAGTATACTTATATTGGCTGGAAACATTGCATCATCAGACCTTGATGAATTTTCCACTTGTTTCAGTCTATTTTGGTTTTCATTTTATCACCGAATGCTAAAAGTTTTACTGTGTTAAGTTTCAGACAACATGAATGTTAACACAGCTTTTATTCTCGTGTTGGCATGCTTCAGCTGTTATCATGCTGCAAGTGTTAAGCTTCTTTGTCCAAGGAATGTAACAGTTTGTTTAGAAAATTTCCCCCTAAATTCAGCAGAGTATGTCTAGGCAAAATGAATCCTTGTATATACCAGTTACATTGTCATGCACAAAGCAGCATGGCAGCTTGATCCGAATTAGCTTATTGCTACTCTAGAATTACTTTTGTTTCATGTAAAATGTTGTTTAATGGAGATTTTAATTTAGTGCAGAATGACTGGAAGAATCTTTATTTAAATGAGATCACTCTTACATAAGTTCTGTGGATAATTCATACAAAAAAAGGAAATGTGAAATGGGGAAATAATATGAGTAGAATGGATCAAGGTTTCCCCCAACTTCTTGAAGTTAAGTTTACTAATTGGCATCACTGTATATTGTTGGTTGTGCAATAGGACTGCCTCTGCTATTGTGTCTTTTCTGTTTGTTGTTTAATTTTTTTTTTCACTAGAACTTAGTAATTTTTCCTCCTGTTTATGTCATTCAGATATTTAAAAAGGAAAAAGGCAGTCTGGGTTTGGTAATAATAGGCTTCCTTCCATTTTAATAATAGATCCCATTAAGACTGCCCAAGGGTCTTTGTCACTGAAGGCATATAGGCTGACTCCCAAACTGATGGAAGTTTGCAAAGAAAAAGACTTCTCTCCAGAAGCGTAAGTAACTTCAAAGAATGTTTTCTCATAGGGCTTGCTGAATTATTGGGATGCAGAATGGTACCTAGGATTATGGAACACTGTATTTTAAAATCTCTTGTAACTGTGTGTGTTGGAGAAAACAGACCTGTATGGGCAGTGATAGCTGTGCAGTGGCACAGTGAGCTGAAGGTGTGAAAGGCTCTCTGGGCATTTCCCTAAGTGGAGCATCCTGAACTGGGTTTGGGGCTAGTCAGCGGGCATGCTTGAAGGACATTGGGGAATATAACTGCACATGGGAACAGAGCTAAAAGCAGGAAAAAAAAAAGAAATAGAGGGAGGGAAATAGCTGATCTGTCTTTAAGCTCTTTCTTGCCTCCCAGAATTAAAAAAGAACAGGTATTCTGGAAGAGCTGTCCCAGTGCATTTATTCCAAATTAACTCCCCCATGTGGACACCACCTTCTGGAGGAAAGTACAATAATTACTCCATTGCAAAAGATTAACTAGTTATTACGGATGTAGGCCTTAGCATTCTTTGCCTCCAGTTGCTTGGTGTTCAATAGCAAAAGCACAAACACTTCTTAAAATCACTTCATCGAGGAAGGATGTATTCATTGTATTCAGTGTATTTCATTGTTTGGTGTCTGAAACTAATGATGAACAAATCTGTAATCAGTCAAAAAATGGGGTGGAGGCAAAAAGCAAAAGATTTTGTTCCAAAATCGAGTGTGAATGTAGAGAAGTTAAGGCTCTATTTCCTTAGAAACTTCTAAATCATGCTTTTATATCCAGATTTTATGAAAGGTATTACTGTCTAATTTATTTACTTTATTATAAAGCAATAGTAATAGTTTTTTATGTGTATATTGTAAAAAAAATACACACTGAAAATTTATGTTTTAATATTCACTACACAATTTAATTATTCCAAAACATACAATATTTTGTGAATCTAATTTTTTGGTCAGTAAAAATTTTAATTAGTCAGCTATTGGGAAAATTGTTTTTTGTTGTAGAAGTTAGAGTATTTTAAGATATTTTAGCATCATGTGGTAACTGACTGTTCAGTTCTGTGTAAGAAATGCTGATGGCAGGAAAATCAGTAAAATATTTTGGAAGGGGCAGAGTTAATCCTGTCAGTACAGTCTCTTGCTGGAGGCTTTTTCACGTTGGTAATCTATTAATAAGCAAGGCAGCTGCTTGTCTTCCAAGAGTTTTTCCTAGAGCAGCTTCTCCTAGTCTTTGCAAGCGTGAGGTTTTGCTGTGCAAATGCTTTCTTAACAAAACTTGACTCGTTTAATTGTGGAACTGTGAAAATCAAGAATTTTTACAAAATTGTTTGTTGGAGCAACACTTCAACAAAGAGAACAAGAGAGTTACTGTTTATATTAGTAAATATTCCATAACTTTTTTCACAGCTTGAAAAAAGCAAATATTGCGTATGAAAACATGTTTGAAGAAGTGCCTATTGTAATTAAGAATTCATACCTGATCAATGTGATGTTGTGGGAACTGGAAAAGAAATCTGCAGTAGCCGATAGACATGAGTTGCTCAGTCTGGCTAGCAGGTAAGTACTTGTTACAATAATGGATGTACTTTTATTCTCTTTCCCAAACCACAGTTTAACACCTTGGGTGAAATCCCAGTCTCATTACAGTCCATGGAAGCTTTGCCTTGACTTTTAGTGGGGTTAACACTTTACTCTTCATGTTCTTTTGCTGAAGAAAAAACTGCATGGTAAAACTGTAGCATTCGATTCAAGGACTAAATTTGGTCTGTAATCCTCATATGCTTGCAGTGCTTGAAATATATAAATTTTTTAGAAGAATGCGTTTCTTCAAGAAGATATGGGCACTCAGAAATTCAGGCAAATAGATCTAGAAAAAAATGGATTTTGTTAAATGTTCCTTAAGTAATTGCATGAGTTATTTTAATAAAAAAGAAATTGCCATTCTTTTACTTTGGTAGCAGGACAAGTTCGAAAATAAAATAATGAAGGCTCTGAGAAACTGGCAGAAATGCCTCTGATTGTCACGACAGGCAGCATTCGTGATGTCAGAAATTGTTTTAAGAGTTTCTGAAATTATCTTCTCATAACTTTGTCTAAGAATAACCTTTTATCCTTGTAGCCCTGAAAACACACTTTTAATAACAAAGTAGGCATGACTTCTAGCAGATAAAAGAATCGATGGTATTTAAATCTTAAGCAACACAGTGCAGTTGGATTATTGTTGGTCTGGACAAAATAACAAGATACACAAAATAATGCAGTATCTTGATGCATATAGAAGCTGGGTTGTATTCATTGATAGGTTTTTGGGGTAAAGTACTTTACTTTGGCATCAAGGTATTGTCTGCCAAGATTCTGATCCTAGTGGCCTTTTTTCTTTTTTCTCCTGCTCCCCCTCCCTCCCCCATCACGTATGGCTGAATTTAAAGCGTCTGTATTTCTAGTGGTCCCTACGTTGCCTAAGTTAGCAGAAATTTTCCACTTTCTCTATTTGAGTTTATGTGGACGTTCTGAGGGATCTGATAGCTTTTAGAGAAAGTGATCAAGAGAGAACAGGTATAAGGTTGAACTCTGCTGGGGTGTTTACAAACATCACAAGTAACACTTTGTCAATAATTCTGTCCAGTGAAGTTGTTACTTTGCACATTGGAATTAATGAAGTGAAGAATTCTTGCTGAAATACTCAGTCTGCTTGACTCTGCAGGTGTTCTGTAAGTCATTTTCTTTCCATGGTCAAAGATCACAAAGCTTTTCCCATTTGAGGAGAGGGTGAGCACTGGATGTAGGAGATGTCAATGGTTTGATTCCTTGTGAGTTCTATCATTTTACAGTGAAAAGAAGGACCATGCTGAGGATACAGAAGGTTTCCAAGTGACCTGACAGCATTGCCCTTGGTTGTTTCTTTGGGTTTCCTCCTGTATAATGGGCTGGGACTACCTGGCACCCTGGATCTAGTAAGGGCTGCTGCTAGTGACACAATGCACTTTTGGAAATGGAAAGTAATTTGAACAGATCACAGCTTTATGTCTTATGTAGTGACTGTGCTGTGCCACTGTCCTGACTCAAGATAAAAGATAAGAACTGTACAAATTACTTTCTGTTCTGGTGTTAAATGTCTGGTGCAAGACAGGCTTTTGTGTTGGTCTTTGTATCAGTAAAGGGAGTGAGGGGTGAACAAGAGAAGTAGCAGCCCAAAACTAAATACAGACTTTCCTGGCAGATTTTTCAAGCTCTCCTCTTCTCTTTGAGGAATTTAAGGTGCTTAATTTGGTTTGAAGGAGAGACAGTTTCAGAAATTACTCCAGTGGGTTGTTCAGAGTTTTTGTATGTGTCCTTTTTTAATATTTGATATCTGCTTTTAGTTACCAGGCAGATTACATTCAATGATATCTTAAATTGGTATAACTGACAAAGCAGGTGGCAAATTAAAGCATTTTAATGCTTGTTTATTCAAGGTTAGGTGACTTGTACTGCCTGCTGAAATACTTAGCTAGCTTTTACTTGAATTCAGCTATGAAGGTTACTCTGTCAAAGCATATATTACCTGAAATAGGGAGTTCAAACTTCCGCTATTCTGGACTTTTATTTTCAGGTTTCCTTATTTTTGTCTTTCAGCAGTTCAGACTGAAGGATTTCAGATAACTTTTAATTTTGGTGCATATCTTCTTCACTTAACTTTGCTGTTGCTGACAGTAACTTCAAAGCTACTGTTTGGGTTTGGCCTTGTTTTTTGGTTTTTCTCTTAGTTTTTTTTTGTTTCATTGTGTGTGGGTTTTTTGTTTTGGTTTTTTGTTTGGTTGGTTTTTTGGTTCGTTGTTTCTTTTTTGTTTGGGGGTTTTGGGGTTTTTTTAACTTTGTTTTTGTTTGGGTTTTTGTTGTTTTATTTGGAGTCTCAGATTTGTTGGGCTTTTGGGGGGCTTTTTTGGCTCCTTGGGAGCATCCCTGAACTTTTTTACTCTCTGAAGCAATGATTTTGGCAATGAAATTATTAACCCATAGTTCCTCTCTTCTGGATTGTTTTCTGCATCAAGATTTTCACATGTTGAGCCACCCACCTTGTCTGAGTTTAAAGCTCTACCTATTTGAGGTACTTTGCTTGTACCTTAGTATCTTTCTCCATTTGAAGCATATTTGTGATAATTGTATATAATAATTTACTTTTTTGGACATAAAGTTGTGTTTCTCTTGTGAAATGTGAATTGACTCAAGTACTCTAGGCAAAGAAGTTGAAGGCAGACTAGCACAAGGCTAGCAAGTAATAGCAAGTAAAGGCCTTTTACTCAAACAGTTATCCTGCTACCCTTAAGGACCAAAATGTCTTGAAGACTTTGGAGTACTGCCAGTCTTTTGATAGAGACTCAAGAATTAAAATCCTGTCAGATAATGTTCCAGATCTTCAGAGAAATAATTACAACCAACTTTCTCATTCTCATCCATCTCTTCCTTATTCTATTGATGATCTAGTTTAAATTAAAAAAAGCTTTTTTGTGGTCTAGCTTCATAATAGGGTTGTTCTATAATATCTCAATTTGTCTCAAGCAATTTTTCTAATAGTGTGCGTCAGTAGAAGCAAACATGTGCTGAACATTTACTGCACTAACATCTACTTGGCAGTTATGTTTTTCAAACATCAGATGCAGTGTTTTTGCAGAAGTAACATAAGGGTTGCTTTGGCTTTTAAAAACAATATTAACCATTGTACATTGCACTGCTTATTCAAGACTCGATGTGCTTAACGGATTATTAAGATAATTATGAAAATCTCTAATTTGCAGATGGGGGAACCTGACAGAGAGTAAATGCATTGCTCAAAGGCACACATCAAAGTCAGAATAGAAAACAGACTGGAACTCAAGACTCTTGACTTACATATCTCATTCAAACGAAATCCTCCGAAACAGCACAGGTTGAACTCAGGCTGAAATGCTGAGATGTAAACAAGTTCTGCTAAGTGGTGGGAACGTACCTTACAAGGTTTTAATCAAAAAGATGTGCTTTGCCCAGCAGTGCTTCTCTAATCCACCCAAAGCTGTTCTCACCAGGAGGAAAATTCTATACAGGATGGCACCTCTCCCAAAAACCAGTGGCTGAGAGGGGCCTCAGTGGAGCTGATGGAAAGTGGAAAAAATGAGCAGCAGATATAGCATTTTCAAACTCTTCCTCTTGTTGTTCCTTATTTTCATCTTCCTTAGCCATGGTACAAGCAAAATAAAATTAAATGAGTGAGGAGGTCCAATATGGCAATTGTAGGCAAGTTTAGGGGGGCTGTCTTTTTTGCATATCTCCAGCGTCAGAATTGTTATAGCCCAAAATTCAGTGCCTGGGTGCAGCACTGTGACTGGGGCCTCAGGGGAGCAGAGAGATGCAGCCTCCCGGGCCCACGGTCTGTGCCAGCTGGGGCCTGGGAGCTGTGCCTAGAGACAGGCAAAACTAGTGAGCAGGACACGGGCACTGGGAGCCACAGAATTGCTGTTTCTCTTTGAAGCTTGGGTGTCTGACTTAAAGCTTCATTTTGGGTATTTCAGACCTTTTAGCAAGTGTGCCTGAAGTCCTTTTCTGGTTAAAGATGCTGAAGTAATATGGGCTTCATGTGTAGTTCCCCATTATGAATGCTACAGAAGCAGAGCCAGTTTGAGGTTCCAGTCCCAGCTGCTTGCCTTGTTTCCCCCCACTAGCCCAATTTCATCTCTACATCCCTCCCACCCTCAAAGATTTTTATTTCCTCATCTGTTTCAGAATATGGCTGTACAAATAGCTTTTGTGGAATAGTCTAATGGAAAAAGTCAGACTTCTACTCCTCCCTTCCAGCCTTTCTCTCTGCCTCCTTAAAAAAAAAAACACAAAACAAAACCCAAAAAAACCCAACAAGATAGAAACCCTAACGGGGTGTTTGTAGATTTTCACTGGAAGAGTTTGAAGTGTGCCCACGCAAACAGCTGAATTCATACAGCTCAGAGTGCTGTAACCTTTGGGTAAAGGGGGAGAGGCAGGGAGATGCTGATGCTGGAACCTCCTAAACTGCCTTTCCTGGCAGCAGTGAAGTGGACCTTTGCTCTCCTTAAAATATATCTGCAAAGGGAGCCTCTGGTGGTATGAACACTCGCTTGGGAAGAGGAAGGCTTGCATCCAGGTCCCTTAGTCAGATTGTATCCTAAGAGGATGTCTTTGTGCAGTGAGTGATCTGTGAGTTCAGTTTCAGTTAATGTATAGTTGTTGCTTTCTCTTTCTGTTGGATGCTGGACTGCTTCACTGCCAAATGCAGGGCTTGCTGACAGGAAAGACCATCAGTGTTATCTGCAGGTTAGGCTACTCTGCTCACAGGTTTCTACTTGTTATCCTCAGAATTAATTGACCCTTGTATTTGATAATTGTTAAACAAGAAATCAGAAGTAAACCATGTGTCTATGACCTGATCTTATATTTGCCCTTGTGGGCAAACAGTTAAACCCCATCACAATAAGGCAGTTACAGCCAAAATGCAGAGCTCAAGAGACTGTCTTCCAGACTATAGTTTCTAATGTATTTTATGATGTGTAGAGGCTTTGACAGTTTCCCTTTGGCAGTTTGTATGTGTTTGTCATTTTGGGACACTTTTGATTATGCTACCTAAGCTACACAAATAAGGCTCAAATAATAAATTTCCAGTTCTGTGGGGCACTCCTTACAAGTCCTTGATTCTGGTAGCAGTTGTGAAGGAGTGCTCTCATATTCTTCATTAGATATATAAAAATCCACATTGCAGGTACTTTTTCTTACTTTAATTTTTTCCCCCTCTTTTACTGTCTATATTTCTTCACAAAAAAGAAAGCAGTCCCCATGTGAGAGTGGGAACTTTGTGATGCTTAGTATGAAAGCTGATAATTTTCTGCCATGAAGATTCACTATACCAGAGGAGTGATGGTCTCCTGGTGCTATCTTAAGGTGGAGCTGTCTTCTAGTTCAATTCAAGAGTGCTCTCAGATCATCACCACTGTGTGATCTCAGACCTGATTTGTTTCAGATGAAATTAAACTGAAAAGAGGCTTTGGGAGAATAATTACTGTGCCTCAGCCACTTTCAGATCACTGGGCCATGTCAGAAGTAGTGATAAGAACCCCCCCAAACACATGTAGCATGGCCATTGGTTTCTCAGCACCAGCTGTTTTGCTTTATAGATCTGTTCCTGTTGGTCTGCGTTACTTGCTAATTTAAATGTAAACTCAATTTAATTGACTCTTTTGCTGAATCTGCTGACTGAAATGCAGCCATTGAAATTGCAGTTTCTTTATTACTGATCCCCGCAGAACAACTATAGATGCAAGTGCTGAGCTCCACATTGTCTACATGTGACAGTCCCAGAGCCCTGTAAGGAAGTGAGTCTAGATAAGGATGCAAGTTACCCTTAATGGCACCACTTTTTAAAATATCCGTATATATTTTTAAACTTTTTTTTTTTTAAGTTCTATTGATGTATTGGGGGCATTTAGGTACCTGGCAGTGTGATGTTTGAGATCTGCTGTAGAGAATGCACAACGTATGGAGGTGTCTAAAGCACCCTTTGGGCAAATTAGCTGTATGATGAGTGTTATGGGCTAGAGCAATGTGGTCTAACTTTCTGAGTATCAGCAGAATAAACTTCAGCCGAATAAAACTTGCTTAGAGATCGTACATATACATTTTTACAAACTGCTTCCTATTTGTCTATTTTTTTAAGAGTTGGAGGAAAAAAGGTTATCAGCCACATGAGAACTGAGGAAAAAGCTAGTCCTGTATTTGCAGCATACTTATCACTTCATGTCTCAGTTCACATCTGTTTAAGTTATCTGTTTTTTGTTGCCCTGGCAATGAGAGCAAACACTGTTTCTGCAACTTCTGACAATAACTCTCTGTTTCTGTACTCTGTTGTACTAAGCTGGTCCCAAAGAGATTCATATAAAATCATTCTTTGTAACCAGCTATATTTCACATGGACACTATCTGTAAAATAATTGTGTATTTCTGTTGTGCACATACCTCACAAGGCTATTAGTGTGTACCTACACAAGCATTTTTGATAATATCCAGTTCTAACACTAACTCCATACAATATAAACTCTATAAAAAACTGAAAACATGCACACCCCTGGTCATGGCAATATCCCACAGTTTTAAATATCATGTGTTTGAAACGTTCAACCAAAAAAAAACAAGAAGTTTAAAAAGAATTATTATAGTGGCGCCTTCCTTGCTGCTGTGGAGCTGAAATCTTCACCATCTGCCTCTGTACGCAAGTGAGATTTAACACTCTGGCTTGTAAATAAATCATGGTCTGAAGTTCCTGATGCAGACCTCTGTTCATTGAGCAGCTCACTGAGTGAAACAGCTGTCCTTGCACTCAGAGATAAGGGTGTATCCAGCTCTGTTCTCTGCAGGGATTCCTAAGTGCATGACCAGCTTCTGTCTCCAGCTATGAGTTCTATGGATTTGAGGAATAATGTACACTTAGAGAGAGGTGTGCATAGTATTACATATGTGGTTCTCTTTTGACTTTATGCCTGTCTAGAGTTTCTCCAGTCCATAGGCTGTAGGATGAAAGGAAAGCGTAGTGAAAGAAGAGAGAATCTCAGATAACATGGTGAAACAGTGATTGAAGGATGTAATTCTGACATTGAAATGCACCAAACTTTTAATTGGAAAGAAACTCTCATGAATATTAGTGGATTTCAGCTGAGGAAGAAAAAGATGGAGTTTAGCTTTTGAGTTGTTGGTCTTCAGCCAAGTAGGACGGCAGAGCCAGGAATCCAGCTTCTGATCAAAGGGATCAATGGAGAGCAGAAAATGTCCTTCTTTCACTGCTCTACCCTTTAGGAGGATGTTTCCATGGGCACAAAACTAAAAACTTCCAAAACTTTTACTTGGTATACCTTAAGTTGAACATTCCTGCAAAATACTGAGTCCATTGCTAAAAATGGTAACAATAAAAGTTGTTTAACAGACTACATTTGTCTGGCCAAGGCAGTCGATCGCATAACTGGAACTGGACGCGCCCAGCCTGCCGCTTCCATGGTGCCTATGGTATGGAATGTGGGGCTGGCTGGACACGACACAACACTCCCTCTCAACAGCTCAGATCAAACCATGGCTGCTGAGCTTCCAGGCGTGCTTTGATAGAGTAGTTAGTGAGATAGAGTTCTGAAGAGTATTTAACTATTCTTATTCAGAATAATATTCATCAGAGGGATAATTAAAAATTAGTGAAAAACCAAATTCAGGTAGTGAATTTTAAAAAGTAACTTGAAACCAAACACTTTGAGCACATCTCCTGGAACATTGCTTGGGTTGCATGTCACAAAAGCCTCAGACTTTTTCTTTTAGATGTATGACCTGCATCTCTAATAACTAAATTCCTGCAAGGCATTGTTTTTTCATTACTGGCAGGTTTCTGGAAAGACCAAAACACTTAAAGTTGGTATTTGCAGTGAGGAAAAGGTGCTAGAGGAGGAGGTGCCATATAAAGTATCAAAATAAAATTATAAATAAATAAGTTATCAAATAATTATATGAACAAAAATAATCAGGAGCTTAAAAATCTGCAAATTGTGGCATTAGTGCAGAAATACTGGTCAAGAGACAGAATGAATTTTTAATTTTAAATCTTTATTTTTAGTAGTAGATTTAATCTTTCATGAATGTTTCTCGTATTTCAGTAATCACCTTGGGAAGAGTCTGCAGCTGCTGATGGACAGAGTGGATGAAATGAGCCAAGACATTGTTAAGTACAATACCTACCTGAGGAACGTAAGCAAGCAGCAGCAGCAGAAACATCAGGTTGGTAGCATGGAGAAACCTAAATGAGAGCATTTTTTTCCCACAAAATACAGTTTGGGTTGTGTTATCCAGGACAGATGAATTGAGATCTAAGCAAGATCTTTCAAAAATACACCTGTTAAGCAGTGTGGTGGGCTGACCCTGGGGGTGGCAAGTGCCCCAGAAAGCCAGTTTATCATTCCTCTCCTCAGCTGGGCCTGGGAGAAAAAATACAGAAGTCTTGTGGGTTGATCTAAGGGCGGGGAGAGATCACTCACCAAATACCATCTCGGGCAAAACAGGCTTGACTTAGGGCAATTAGTTTAATTTATTACCAATCAAATCAGAGTAGGGTGATGAGAAATGAAATGTTTACAACACCTTCCCTTCTCCCATCCCTACTTTCTGCGTTCAACTTCAGTCCCAACGTTCTCTTCTTCTTCTCCTCAGTAGTGCAGGGGGACAGGGAATAGGGGCTGTGGTCAGTTCATCATACATCCCTGCTGCTCCTTCCTCCTCAGGGATAAGTCCCCTCACATTCCTTCCCTGCTCTGTGGGCTGCAGGGGCACAGCTGCATCACTATGTTCTGCACCACAGGCTGCAGGAAATCTCCTTCCTCACTGACCTTGGTGTGTGCAGGGCTGTTTCTCTCACATACTCTCATTCCTCTCTTGGCTGGCATTTTTTCCCTTTTTTTCCCTTATCTGAAATGTTTCATCCCATAGGTGCTGTCACTGTCACTGTTGGGCTTGGCCTTGGCCACTGTGGGTCGGTCCCAGAGCCAGCTGCTGTTGGCCATGGGGGCAGCTTCTGGCAGCTTTTTACAGAATCCACCCCTGTATCCCCCCTGCTACCAAAATCTTGCCACACAAACCCAATACAAGAAGATTTATAAAATGGGTTAGTCAGTGGGCAATTACCAAATGAATTCACTTCTAGTGACGTGTGGTATGGATTTAGCCTTGCTATTTTACGTGTTTATTAGTGATTTATGATAAACCAATATAATTTATGAATACACCATGGACACAGGAATGAGAGATTCAGTAAATGAAAGAGGTGAAACTGCAGGTTTTGCTCCAAACCAAACTGTATCTTAGTACCATCACAGGTAGTCATGCATCTAGAAATAAAGAAACATAGTCCAGTGGATTGTGAAGAAGTTGGACTATTCTCTGATTGGAAGGGACATTTAGTCGTGTTTAGTACCAATAAATAGTAATGCTGATTGGGTGATGCTGACTTTCAATTCCTGGTGCCAAAGGACCTCTTTAAAATTCAAAACATTAGAGAATTAGAATTAAAATCCATTGATTAGAGAATCTTGAGTATGAAGAGCAGCGCTAGGTCACCCTGCTTGAGCAGAAGGGTTGGACAAGGTGACCTCCAGAGGTCCCTTCCAACTGTAACTATTTTGGTATTTGGAGACAGTATTACTTTCTTTGCTCTTGCTGCACAGATAAAGCAGTGCTCTTTCTGACTGTAGGAGGATGGTGATAAATTGGAAAAAAGCACCATGAGAATTATTTGAAAGCCTGGAGAGAAGATTTTGGTGGACAGAATTCACGTAATGTGATGGGCTAACAAATTACTTGCTTACTGAAGAGATTCCTGCATGAGGAATAAATTTGAACTCTTTTATCTAGCAGACAGAGATATGACAAGATTCAGTATTGGCCAACTGAAAATGGGCCAGATAACTTTTGAGATAAAATGTTGCAATTATTTTGACACAAAGTAAGTGATTATTAGAAAAAGCACCTGTTGTTCATGTAACAGGCTTCATCACTAGATGTTTTAAAATCAAAATTACTTTTTTTCATGTAAGTAAACTGTAGCTTGGACAGGGAATATTTTAGGGAAGCAGCTCATGGAGAGTGGTCTGTCCTAGCCATAGAATTCCCAGGGACATAGAAGCTTCATGTGTGTTATCTTCAGAATTTTTTTTTCCTTTATTGTCTAATTTGAATGGAAAGATGGCATCTACTTCAAAGGTTTTTGTTAACAACAAAGGGTTCTATTTATTTTGAAAAGCAGAGCAAAGTCGGTTCCATGGTGTCTCAGTTAATTTCTTTACTAACTATAGCTGCTTTAGTAGTGTCTCATTGCAGCATAGTTAGTGGTCATAACTTCATTTCTAAAATGGAGCAATTGTGATTAAGAGCAAGCCATTTCAATAAAGAATAATAGGCAGACTGCTGAGAAGTCAATGGGATAATGCAAAGAAAGAAGAAGCTACATGCAATTCACATACAAATATGGGCATTTCAGATTTTATTTTTAACGTTGTCCAAAAACATGTATTTGTCACTACTACTGGAAAAAAATTACTTCATTTGATTGTGCCACCAAGTAAGCACTGTTTTCAAACTCATTGGATCACAGATACTTTTAAGTAAGTGAGAAAAAACACTCTGTACTTTTTGTCTCCTTATTTTAAAGACTTTTTTGTTGTGTTGAATATGAGGACTTTGAAGACAAACTTTATAACTAAATCCTCACTGCCACATACAGTAGGAAAGCTCACATAGTTTTTGAATTTGTGAGCTTTGCAAGAACATATGTTTATCTGATAGCAGCAGAAACATTTGTCTCAATTTTTATAAAGTTTGAGTAATTTCTGTGACAAAGAGAAACATGGAAAACAAATGTTTATATATATATATATA
>VZDJ01000346.1:15709093-15918380 GCA_008694505.1 Cyanoderma ruficeps | reverse complement strand
TATATATATATATATATATCAAAAAAACTTTTACAAGCTGCTATTCCAGCATATTAATGGAAAAATTAACTCTTGTGCCTGATTTCAGCCACCACCTTGTTTGCAGTTCAGAGTTAATATTTTTTGGCTTAAAATACCTTATTTAATCAAGTTCTCTTCCCCTTTCACATTAATATTGTTTTGACCTTTAACTTGCATAAAATGGAGAATTTCTGCTTTGTGCGACTATCTGAGATGGTGGCTTCTCATACCTGCACATTCCAACCTTACTTTTCTCTATCGTGTGGGGCAGTGGAGGCCTTTATCAACCATACTCTATTCTTTCCTCAGATACAATACTTATCTCTGAAATATTTTAGAACCCCACTACCTCAGTACTATATGACTCCATTATCTCACTTATTTAAGGTGCCAGTGTGTGGGATGGGGAATGCCTTGTTGCCAGTGAATTGAAATAAACTGTGAATTGCATTGTATTGTTTGTAGTAACCTGAATTGCATTAAATGATGTAATTTTCAAAACATACTTGCTGGTTTGTGGAAAACATCTGAAAAGAATTTTTTTTGTTGCAGCTTTGTAAGTCCTGCTGCATTTTGATGCTGTTGTTTTATTTTCAGTATCAGCAGAGACGTCAGCAAGAAAATATACAGCGTCAAAGCCGAGGAGAGCCTCCTCTTCCTGAGGAGGACATCAATAAGCTTTTTAAACCACCACAACCACCTCCAAGAATGGAGTCACTCCTTATTGCAGGTAATGTTTAGCAGTGTTTTAAATTTACTTTTAACATAAGAATGCTTGGGAAAAAGTGCAGTTGGATCCTTTGAAAGCATTTTAAGTTTTCATTACCTTTGCCATTATGGTGTGATATTTTGGCTTTGTAGCATTCCAAATCCTGTCCTTGATATTTTAAATTTGAGATTTTAAAGGAGAGATGGAGAAATGCTCCACGGGGAAGGCTTTCTGCATGAATGGGTGTAACTGCTCCTTTCACTCATGCCCCAGCCCCTCCCTCAGCTCCAGAAATTCGGGAGCTGTACAGACAAGACTCAGGAATAGGCTGTTTGGGCTGGAGCTTCTGATTCAGAGCAGTTGACAGCAGCCCCAAATTATTGATAGCATTTCTAGGTTTGAAATGGTTGTTGCAGCGGCTGAGAAGGACTTGCATTTAATTTCAAATAGCGTGGGGATAATTTCTTTGTTTTATATGGCCAGAGATTTAGGGAAACTGTCCCCATATTCTTGCACTGCCGGGTGAGGGAAAATATAAATGAGAGCAAAGAATAGAGATAGGTAGAGATACCACCCCCAGTTTCTTCAGTTCACTGGTGGGCTGCAGGCATAGCGACTGTCAGTGCCTGTCTTGTGCCTCCTGGAATGGTAAAAATACCTGGGACCTCACACTGTCAACAGAGAGCAGACAACCTAGGTGCCCCGCTAAGTAAAATGAGTTTGAAAAATGTCATGAGAAAGCAAATTGTTTAAATGTAGCAGGCTTTTTGGATCAGATAGTTATCACCTTGTTTTGTACTGAGAGAAAATTCAAAGTTGTGCTAATATACTGTACATCAAAGAGTGCTTTGGTGTAAAAAAAAAAAAAAGTGGATTTGAATTACCTGGATTTTGAAGTGACCAAACGATTATTATTTTAATATTTATTAGTTTCACACTGATAATAAGTGCTGTGTTTAGATGAAATAATGTTCTTGATTTATTACTCCTTACAGAGTCTTTTAGAAAACCCTATTGTTTTTATAGTTTTTAGCAGTTACTGAATCCTAGCAGCATTAAAGTATTTAAATATTCAACTCTAGCAGAGCTTATAAATGCAATGGAAGAGTGTATGTGTGTAGACGTGTGCTTTATGAAAGTGAAAGCTTAGGATGAATCATCCCTTATGAGAGAAGGAATTGAAAACTATTATACTTAAAGGAAAAGACAGTTTTCAGCCAAAGCACTTACTTTGTTTGTTCTTTTATCATAGTCAGGGGAAGAATTGAAAGCATCCACTTCAACTTAGATGAAGTAAAGTTTGTGGATAAAGAATAAAACTTAGCTCTTCGTCTCTGAGGCATTTAAAAACTTTTCAAGTAGAGCATTAAATTGAGAGTTTATTGGCCTTCTAAACAGCCTTAATTTTGATTAAACTGGCTTCAGGTTTTGCTATTCCTAGCTAACAAGGGAAATAACTTGTAGCTGTAAGAGTATAAAAATGTTTTGATGGGCACGTTTGATTTGTAAAGCACCGACAAATCTTCATACCCTGATGATTTTTGAAACAGCAAATAAAGTGAAATGTTAGCTAGAAAAAAAGGCTAGCAGAATGTCAGAGAGGAATGGCATGGTTTTCAATGTGCTGCTGAAAAATATTTCTTACAAATATTTTAATAGAGAAAGCATGTGCATAAGAACAGAACTGAAATTCAGGGTTGTAGAATTTTTAGATCAGCTAAATTGAAGAATTAACGTGACTGAGCTTTCATTTCAGCAGCAAGAATTGCTTATTCTTTTTATTGCCATATGTATTGTCAGAAATGGTATGTAGTATTGCTGGAAAATTAAGGGGGGTTTTGAGCATATCAGTTTACCTGTTCTCCTAATTTAGTTTCTTCCTCTTCCCAGACATATTTGGGCATCCTGAAAATGTAAAATTCCTAAGTGTGGAGTAGTTCAGCAGAATTAGTGGCTTCTCTATAAATCCTCGGTGGTTCACACACATTTGGCTTTTGAAAAACTATGTTCTGGGGTGTCTTTCTGAATTTCAAAACTGACAAGGGTTTACTGTTTTCTTTTGACAGGTCAAATCAATACTTACTGCCAGAATATTAAGGAGTTCAATGCACAGAACCTGGGCAAGCTTTTCATGGCTCAGGCTCTCCAGGATTACAACAACTGAAGAAACTTTGCTGTAGCCCTCAACAAGAAGAGTTATTTACAGCTTTACACTGTTCATGATCATCTTGAAAATTTATTATATTGGGAAGAAAGTCTTGTAAAACACAGTCAGCTTGAGCTGACAGTAGAATTCGCTTATAACAAAAATAAAGGCACATTGTAATGATATTTTAGTATTTTCTTACTTATTGGCCCTATTGAACTGGAATTTTCTGTGGTCACTCAGGTTTTATAAATGTTTGGCAGTTATTCATGTTTAGTCATAGCAAATAATATGGGTTTTATTTAACTTGGAGTCGGAAATAAAAACAAATATTACAAATGTTCAGTATAACTGACTTAAAGAAGAAATTAAAGATTTCTAGTTTTGGTTGAAAAGGTACAACTGCAATGTGCTAGACACTTGGAGCAGTTGCTCATTTTTATTTTAATCTGTTTGGACAGTCTGGTGCAGTGGTCCTTCTGTATCACAAATGTTTCTTAGACTTCACATTTAGAACATACAAAACCCATAGGACATGCATACCGGTCCCCCCCATATTTTGCTGTGTTTCCATTTCCTCTTGCTGTCACCAGCTGGGTTGAAATCAGAATCTGGAATAAAGAACTGGAATGAAAACCAGTTAATGGTTGGACTTAGAGATCTTAAAATTCTTTTTCAGCCTAAGTGATTCTGTGCAATCCAGTGATGTTATTGAATTGTTCATGGCAGAAAGTCCAGAAGTAGCTGGAGCAGCCAGTGTGGTGTAAAGAGCAGCATCCCACTCTGCAGGAACTTTGTCATGTGGATGATTATTCCTAAACTTGATCTACTTATCTTTTTAACAAGAAAGTTAAAGATTCAGTACATGGCAACTCACACATGTTGCTGTTGTGATTTCATCTTTTTTTCCTCTTGCATGTCATTGTGTCTTGTATTCCAAGAGCCTAAAATGGCTAAAGGAGGTTTAGTCTTCTAAAATAACATCCTCTAAATATGGACCTAGCATGGAATTCAGCCTCTAAGGTGAATATTTTGGAAAGTCATAAGTGTGTGAAAGAAACCTGGAGTTTAGACTAAGTACTTATTCTTTTCCAATCTACACTATAGTGATTGCAATATTTATGTAGATATGCATACAAATTTTATTCAGCCCTCTCATACCTGTCAAATTGCCAGGCTGATCTTTTACTTTGGAAACCTTGGGCACTTTTTGTGTTAGCTTTCGTACAGTGAACTCCTCTGAATTCAGAGATCACTGCAGAGTCCTGTTGCCACGTGATTTGAGTTTCATTTCCTATACAAAAAATATTCAAACTGTGTTGTCTAGTTTGTGTTGTCTAATTTTGTGTAGCAGCCAGGGAACAGAAGTAGGAGCAGATAATTAGGCTAAGATGAGACATTTGGGAGAGAAAAAAATGATCATCTGCATAACTGGGAGTAGGAGACTGACTCTGTAGCTTCCTGTGTATGGAAGGAAGCAGTGGTAACATTATGCACACTAGGAGGTTTGCAAAGTTAGCAAAACAAATACTTGGAACAGGTTAAAAACAATCTGTGTGTTTTGAATTAGTTCTTTAAGATTGAGGATGGAAATGGAGGAAGAAGGCAGTAATACTCTTGTGCTGAAGTTTACAAGCTCATTGGATTTTATTTAGCCTGATTGAATGTGCTAAGTGTCAAAGTCCATTAAGAAATAAGAAAGACTTCAGCAGAGATTTGTGGTTTCTAAAGGCATAGAACTCTGCCAGGGAAATGAGATACAAAAGTAGGTGAGGTGTAAGTAGATTTTATAGATGATCTAACTGTTCTGTTCTGAATTACACTTTGGTCTTCTGTCATGGTGGAAGTAATCAGAAAAAGTTTATCTGGGAGGAAAGAGAGGTGGAGTCACATGAAGGTGATGATCACTAAAAGAAAGTGACATCTGTGAAGATCAGAGATTAATAGGGATGAGGCGTTGTCTTCATACTGGATTCAGTGTGGACTTTCCCCACTATCTCTGTATATCTAGAACTTTTCCTTGTTTTTTTTACCTAATGCAAGTGAGGTGGCAGCTCGTTCACCATGAGATATGTTCTTTCTATTTTTGATTATTGCAGCACTGCCTGGTTTTTTGCTTTCTTGTCTGTTAAAGGCTTTTCTGTATACTAGTGAATATGTAGTGACATAGCATCTTTGAGAAATGCGTATAAAGAACTTAGAACTTCTTTATGGTCAGCAAGCCATTGCAGAGGCAGGCATGGCCTCTTCCCTGTGGTTCCCTCTCCATTACATGTCCACAGGTAACACATACACACACAATGTGCATGCAAGGGAAAGACTGCCCTGTGGTTGCTCAGTACATACAGTCTGCATCAAGCTGTCATCTCTCCTGTCAGGCTCCTAACCATACAGATTTGTGTTGGGATAACTGGCTTGTAATTAGTTTTTTATTTCTGCTAAAATGTAATCCTTGTAGGAGAAAGTGTTACTGTGGTATCCATCTTTAATTGGTGTGAATCTTACAGGCTCTTCAAGCTAGATGTGCAAGTCTTTCAAAAGTGACATCTGAAAGGAGAAAAAAGGGGACAATTGTCTTAGTTTTGATGTTGGAGAAGAGCAGCGTTTCTTCTAGTTGTTTAATACTTAGGATCTTCACCAGTATAACTGGTGAGATTTTGCTGTAAGATTTACTGCCTCTGTTCCACTGCTACTTGTGAAATGACTAATTGTATTGATAATTAGAGCCAACATGGATGTGAAGCACCATCTCCCTTAACCACAGCACTAGCTCAGGTCCCAGTGCCATAACTGGCACTTAGAGGGGCTGTGCCCCTCTCCTAGCACCCTTGTTATGTGTAGACAAAAAGGCTTTGCTGGTGAAGGGTGGGGTGAATGTGACTTGGTATTGCATAGAGAGTCAGAAAGTCTGTGCTCTGGTCATTTGAGGTAGTCACAGCAGTGGATGGTGCATGCTCCCACTCGGTCTCAAGGCAAAGTGGAACAGGTTAATCTCATAATTTCTAAAATTCTGAAATATGTCTGTTTGGACCAGCACCCCAGTTATCCTCAGGACAGGCCATAGGGAAAGATGCTAAATTTTGGGCCATCTATTTGTTTAGCTAAAAAAAATAAATAAGTCTTTAGGTACCGTTAACTGTCACAGCTGTTGTCAGAATCTAGTCCTTAACATTAATATTTAAGGAAAATGAAACTAAACGGGAGAGCTTTTCTGTAATCCGAATGTACTTGGTGTGACCTTGCCTTGACATCACAGTGATGCGCTGCTTGCATTCTTCATTTGGTGTTCTCAATTTGGACCAGACTCCTTCTAAACTGTAAAGCATTCTGCTGCTGACTGCCCACATGGAGGAAACACAGGGTTCTCCCCCACTTCTACACAGGTTGTCATGTCCTTTTTTCTTTTCAGCTCCACATGATATTCTCCCAAATACTTAAACATTTAGGAGGCATGATCTCTGCTCCTGTGTGTCCTGTCAAAGTCTGGACATGTGTACAGAGCTGACCAGGGTAGGTATAAGGAACTGCCATGTAAGGATGGGTAGTGTTTGTGCTGGTGCAAACACATGCAGAGGGGCAGAGTAGAGAAGGTCTGAATGAGGTTGCAGATATCCTTTTAGGTGCTAGCAAAGATAGTCAATGGGATTGGCATTGGCAACCAATAACTCTTGTAAAGAACATTTGACATCTTTGTGTTTATGCTCTTTATACTTTGCAAATTTCTGAGCCCATGCATTCATCTCGTTGGTCTATATTGCTCAATTTTTTGCCTTCTGACAAATGTGTGATATGACAAATCACTGGTGACAATCTGAGGCATCTTTAAGAAGCAAGCACTATTTAATGGTTCTCACTTGGCATCCGAAGGACTCGGAGTGCTCTGTTCAGACGTCGTTAGGAGCTGGTGATGCAAATAATATCCCAGTCAAAATACGTGCAGAGTGTGCAGTGAGAGGAATTGAATTTCTCTCTGTAGAACTGCTTCTCATCTGGTTTGACAGCCCTGGGGTGAGAGATACGTCCCTCAAGATTTTCCATGCCCATGCCTTTCTTCCCTTGAATTTTATGCTGCCTTTTAATTTTCTTTGGGTTTTGCTCACAGCTTGTTGATTTTTAAGCAAAACCAGCATACTGCTCTTAAACCCATGCCTTCTGTCATTATATTTACTTTTCTATGAATTCTTCTGGAAAGCTTTGTCTGAAGTTGGAATGATGCTTTAGATTTTGTGATCTGAACATTCCATTTATGGTGGAGGTTTGAGCTGCTCAGGTGTCAGATATGGTCCCAAAATCAACTTTCTCATGCCCCTGCCCTTCAGCTGGCACTGCTCAGGAGATGGTGGTGCTGCTCTTTAGACTAGTCTAGAGGGACTTTCAGAAGCTTTTCATGTTGACTTTACTACTGGAAGGAGGTTTATACAAAGTTGGGCTTGCGTTTTATTTTTGATCTTTTATTGACAGAACAGATTGCTGTTGACGCAGCTCATCATCTGCTGAGCAGTAGTCAGCTGTGCAGAACTGTGGAGGATGTCCCTAAGAACAACAGCTTTGCAAAATGCTCCTTACTGAGAGAAAAGCAAAAGGCTCCTTAATAAAAGAAAAGTTAATGTCTTATTCAATTAAAGTAAACATTTATATGTGAGGAAAAACGGCCAGATCCATTTTACAATGATATTAAAAGGCATTTGAGTGTCACTAAAACAAACAAGAGTAGCAATTTATTCATCCATCAGAAACATAGCTGAAGCCTTCCGAACTTTATAAGATGAAACGAATATGTTCAACAAGGATTGCCATTCTGGTTTGAATGATCAATTTATTCAGTCTCTCTGCATTACTGAGGGTGATGTTGCTTAAATGTCATATGATACATCAGTCTTTTGATTTTTTTTTTCCCCTTCCGGATTTTACCAATACAAATGTATTTTTATATGAGAAAAAGTGTCATGTTTTCATTATTCAGTGTGTGATTTCATCCCTTATCTCTCAGTAAAACTGATGGAGAGCCACATCCCTCAGGTTAGAAAGTGGAAATCTGGTTGAAAGATTCAGGGGTCTCATAACACATGCGGTGTTTGCTTGCTTATGTATCCTGATGTTTGAAAACAAAGCACTTAAATAGGTTTTCTCTGTCACAGAACTGATTAAGGGTTTTTTTTGTTGTTGTTCCCAAATCTTTCACTTTGCTTGTTTAGCATTAGCAAATTTAATTATTAACTCGCAGATTGCATCTAAGGCAGGAAAACATATATAACTAGAAATCACCAGTTGTAATAGACTTGCCTTTTTCAAGATGTAATAAATGTGCTTGAAAGGGATATCTTGACTAATAATGACCAATTTATATATTTTAGAAGTAAGTAGATCAAGGCTAGTCTGTCCTGCAAGAATTTTAATACATGAGCAGTTCCTGTTTTGAACCAAATGTGTGATTTCCACACAGATAGTTATTTATTTTTTCACTGGGGAAAAAAACCGCAAAAAAGCATGATCATATTAATTGCTGAATAGAAGTCTGGCAAATCCATTGTTACTGGCTATGAAAAAAACAGTTTCCAAAATTATTAGCAATTACAAATTTCAGCCATGTTAATAACTTGTTTACATGGACTTCAAGGTCATATTAAAGTCAATAATTTTTAATGTGACTCCTGAAGTCATGCTCTAAGACATCTAAATTTCTAGTACTGCTAGAGGGGAAAAACCCTTTCAGTTCACAGAAGAGCACTTTCTACAATTATATATGTGAGCACAAGCAGTCATGGGCTTGGTTTCTTGTGGCTTTTTGGTCTTCTTAGTTCGACCACAAATAGCTGTTCACAATGACTCCCACGCACGGCTGCCACAGGAGATGTTCAGTTCTCTCTCCAGGAGTTTCTCACTTGTGAGTGAGTGCTGGTCCAGCTCTGCACTGCCGCCGCCCGGCTCCCGTGGCCGAGGCTCCCGGCCCTCGAGGCCGCGTGTCCTGCAGCTCTGCCCGGGCCCTTGGAGCTCAGCCTGCTGCTCCCTGCTGACTGCCCTTGGCCCGTGAGTTTAGGAGGTATCGGAGCTAAGAGACTGTATGACTGCGTTAGCTCTGCCTCGTTAGAACCGCTCAACATCACCCTTCATTAATGCTGACACCACCAGCTGTGCATAGCGAAGAGTGTGTGTGAGGGGGAGGCTGTGCAGGTCTGCCTTCACAGGGACCACCAGCATCCGTCCTGGGCTGGCTAACATGAAGTGCAGTCGAACAAGCTGTTTGAAAGTGAAGAGCTCCCATTTACAAATTGATTTCTTTGTTAAGACTTCCATGAGTATTTAATTAATCTCCACTCTCCAAGGAAAAAATTCTGTTTAGGGGGGATACCCAGACATTTTAATTTTATGTATTTGTAGAAGGGAAATCAGGTAATTTATGAGAGGCTCCTGAATCAAGCACCAAACCAGTTCCATGGTTGTAAAGTAACTGCTTTGTATTTCTTTACAAATTACACATGCTGGCAGAAAAATCAGCATTTGTCGGTGTGAATATTTCTTAAATCATAAGAATTTTCGTTAGATCATAGAAGAGACTCCTTTTGTATATATATGGTATTTTTCATCTATCTTAAATAAGTGGTACAAATCAGGCATCTATTTGAAATTTCTTATCTCCTTCATAGGCAGCTGCTGCTTCTTCCTCTCTTTGGACAACCAAACTTTGCTTTTCTCCTACAAAATCTAGAACTGCATTCCTCACTGAAGGAGGTGAAGGAGGACCTGGGCCATGGGCTTAGCAGTCCCAAAGGAGGAAGCCCCCATTTCTGGAGAGAAGGTTGTCCGCGTCTTGTGGCTCACCAGCCACCCGGCCATAGCTGTAATGTGCCACTCTAGGTACTGGAGTGTCAGTAGTGCTGTTGATAGACATGGGTGAATAATTTCTTTATGCAGAGGGCAGCTCTTCTTGATTTGAAACATATGCGCTGCTTCTTCACTCACAACTGCCTGGCAATATAGATGTGAGCCCAACAGGGATCCTATCTAAACCCGGATACAGGAGATCCAGATAACCACCCTGAGAAGGTCCTTGAATCCCAGTGCTTCATTCCTCCAGTACAATAAGTAGCAATTCTCTCTTTTGTATTTTCTGAGTATAAGCTCCTTAAGACAGATGCTGTGGTCTGTCACATGCATTTAAAGTACTTCATGTGCTCAATCCAGCCCATGCTCAGCAGGCCCTTGATATCATTTGGAGAATCTAAGTATAATTGCCTGATTATTACATCTTATGGAGAAAATAGTACATGATTAGGCTATTAAAAGGTTGTGTACTGAGTAACAGGATGAAGATTGCACTGACAATTCAGGTTTTTCCTGTCTCTTGAGGGCTTAGATTTCCAAAGTCTAGTAAAGCAGAAATTATTGTATGGATTTGTGTAGAGTGCCATGCCAGCTGTATTTGAGGATGTATTCGAGACACAGTTACTCTCTGAGAGCCAAGAGAGTGGAAAGCAGCAGCACAATGCAATTACCTGCTATGTGTACGTGACAGCAGAGAGGTGTTAATGAGCTGCTTTGTTACCTGCCAAACAGCAAAGCTGTGTTGAGGCCAAAAGGCATGGATATGATGAACCCTTCTGGTCTTATAATGCCACCAGCCAGACAAGGTTGTTCTGCCTCCCCTCTTCTTAGCACCTGATTTTAATTTCTTGTGTTTCTTTGTTCTGTAATTAGATCATCATGTAACATATTTTCGGCCATACTCTGTGCTCTTTGTCAGCCTTCATCCTTGGTCATTCTTTAAATTTTAAGATGAAAATGCTTATTTTCCCTTATGGAAGTGCCAGAGCTTTTCATGTGAAACTTGAGTTTTCCTTCTCTCTTTTTTCTTTTTCTTTTTCTTTTTTTTCTTTTTTCTTTTTTTTCCCCCTTTTCTGTAACCTCAGCATTGGAAATAGCTGAATCCCTTGAGCTAAAGCTTCCCAAAAAAGATCCTATTAGTCAGACAGCTAACATCAGGAATGTTTAGCCTGAATTGTTCAAAGTTATCCTGAAGCAGAGTATTACAATGGAAAATGTTAAGTAGCTTCCTCATAAGTGTGGCTGCTTGTGCTGCCAGTAATATCCTTGGCCTTGTAGAGAATGTTCTTGTGCTAGCTAAATTAGATTAACCAGGAAATTTCTTTAATGTCTATCAGATTTGAGACTTCCAGGCTTAAGCCTGCTGCCACTAAAGCTGATGGTGAAACTGTTGGATTCTGTGTGAACGTGGACTTCTCAGGGGTGATGTCAAAATTTTGTACTGTTGAAATCTGTGAGTATTAAGAATGTAAGAATATAGGCATTACAGTGCAAAACTAAAGAGAGTAGCTTTCAGACCACACTTAAGTGTGAACAAGAATGTGTATGACAATTCAGTCAGTTTTGACATTAGCTTGTAAAAATCTCTAAGTGTATTAAGAACATAGGACTCTCCATGGCTTCTGTTAAAATTACATTTTTAATATTGTAGAAAAAAAATTGTGTGATGAAGGGTTCAATTCAATTTTTCTGAATGCTTCATATATCTGAAGAGTTACAACTCTTGGGAGAGCATAATATAATATCTAAAGTCATATTGGTATTTAATGTTTTGTCATTGTAGTTCTGTTTTCAGCCTGTGCACTATACTCCATTACCTTCAGATATGCTGTGGCATTATTCAGATTTAAATAGCTTTTACCTCTCTCTGGCAAGAAAGCAATTCTGAATGTATTATCTGCATTGTTTTTTTAAGGAAACTGATAATATGAACTGCTGCCCTTTTCAGCTGGAGATGGCTGCCTGGTGGCCCTATTTAATAGCAGGTAAACAAGTAGAGTCTCAGCTGGCATATTGTCACTTGTGTATATACTATGTGCTCTGCTCCTGAGAGCAGGTGAGACATTTGCAGATTTAAAATACTGAGCTATTTTGTCCTGTATTTTGTATGTTAGACATTTTTTTTGTCCCCCTTAAAATCTAGAGTATCTTGAATGCTCATGTTGATTTTGAGTCCCCAGAGGGTTTTTTTTTCAGAGCTGAATACCTGCTGGGCCAGAGCATGGGCCAGCCCAGAGCTGTCTTTGGGAGTAAGTAGTTCAGAGGGGTGAGTCACTGCTTGGGGTAAGTCACCTTACTGGACTGTGGTACCCCAGCTACCTGGGGTACTTTCTGTGTGCTGTGCTGTGCGTGGCACAGACAGCCTCAGGCTGGGAGCCTCAGGGAACACGTTGTGTCTGTGACCTGAGCCACTCTGCACAGCCTGTGGCTGTTGCAGCAACATGCCAAGGAATCGAGAGGGAGGGAAGTTTCAGGATATCCTCTACACCAACACCTCCCCTGTTAGAAAGCAAGAGTTGATGGTGGCTGAAGCCAACACTTTTACTGACCATTCATGGAGGGCAGAAGCCTATTCCTGGCAGAGGAGATCAAAAATGTCCAGGGGCAGCAGCAGCATCCAACCCATTAATATCCATCATACAGAGAATTCACAATAAATGCTCATACTTGACCACCTTGCAAAGTGATCAGCTCAGCTGCAAATAAGCTTCTCTCTTTTGGATCAGTCTGCTGAGCTAAATGGGAGAAACCTCTTTGAAGCTTGTTCATGGCTGATTTTAATACCAGCAGTCTTATCTTTTTGTATGGGACGTTAATTGTGCACATCCCATTAGTGCTAATGGAGTTATGCACCTGAAGTCCTGCACATGAAGATGGGACTATAAATCCAGGGTTGCAACCTCATTAAAGTTGTTTATTTCACATATAAGAGCCCTTTTGCCACCAGGATACCTTAATTCATTGCTTTATTTGCCCCTTAGAATGAAGTTTTCTCATCTCAAGATCATAACTGCCTCTTTTGTGCCATGCCCTGAGATGACCACTAGTACTTTTCACCATCTCCATTGCTCAACATGGCAAANAAAAAAAAAAAAAAAAAAAAAAAAAAAAAAAGAAAAAAGAAGCCCAGACACATCTCCTGTGAGACCCTGATACAGAGAAACTACTTTTAAAAAGTCTTTTAGGCCTCACCAGTTCCTGCATTGCTTTTCATTATGAGTGCTGGGAGGTGCTGCTAGGCTATGCCATTTCTCAGAGCAGTTTCCCATTGCTTTTGGTGATAAAGCTCTACTCAATACTTCCCTGTGGGTGGTGAAGACAGGGCACAGTGAAAGTAGGGGCAGCAGTGCTGGACTTGTGCTGGAGGAGGGGTGTGTGTGCATCAAGGAATGAGATGCTCTGGCATCTGGGCCTGAGGTAAAGGCAGGGGAAAAAGAGAAGGTGGGAAAGCCAGGAGAGAAATGGGATTTGCAGAGCTGAAGAGGGCTAGCTTTAGTGAAGAACAAGTGTCCACAACTAGTGGGATAAAAAGATGGATTTCCCCAAGTGACAAAAACAGGCTCAGGTGTGACCACTTATAAAACCATGGTGGTTTGTGAACAGATGGAGTGTGCTGTTGGCACAAGCCTCTGTGGACTGCTGGGCAGAGATGTTTGCTCCAGTCCCACAGGAGGAGACACTTCTGACAAGTAGGTACCTTGGTCTTCTGCTTTCTTGTGGTCTTTTCACCCGAATTCTGTTCATCACTGAAGGATGATATATGTAGGAATAACAGGGCCTTTTCTGATTCATCACAAATTGTGGATAGCAAAAAAAAAAAGTTACATTCTAATAGCCTTTGCTTTGAACTTATATTTTTTTTTTACAAGAATGATTTTATTCACATTGGTCACGAAAAGCTTTGTCATCTCCAGGCCAAGACTTTCTGTAGTAGTCAGAGAAAGTCGAGTTCATCAACTGAGCGCCTATGACAGATTGCCCTGGCACAACTGGTTTGCCAAAGACATGAATTGAAGTCTGAACTCTCCAAAAGGGATATAAAAAGAGTAATGGCTATAAAGAATATGTGCCATTTCTGACTTGGAAGGTTTGAAAGATCTGCTTTAGGTCCATGTTTCTTGGTTTGGATTTGTATGAGTGTCGTGGTTTTCGCAGGAGGACACTGAGGTTACAGGGAGGACTGGGAAAGTGAATGCCTGTTCTTTGTCCAGCCTGGCATGTCAGAGGGCAGTGGACTTGGGGCCAGCTTTAAAACAGGGTGTGTTTCAGAAACATAGGTAGGAAGATGATCATTAAGAGGGTAAGCAAAGGGGGGATCATTTTGGTGAGGGAGGGGAAAGGGAAGGAATTAGGAAGACACAGAGCTATTTACCTGCCTTAACAAACCTACTGACTTGAGGAAATGCCCGTGTGTGAGGGAGACATTAAGGGCAGGTGCAAGAGTGGGTTTTCATATTACTGAGTGGGAAGATTTCTGCCTGGAGGCAGCTCAAACTAGGTCTAAATTTGAATGAGTGCAGACTGAAACCAGTGATGAGTATTCTGCAAGTGGTAAGACTATGGTAGTGACCTGGGAAGAGAGAGTACGTGTCTATGTAGGGCAAGGCTAAGTGTAAATGGACTTGGTGGAACAGGAAAATATTTTCTAAGGCATTAGTCCACAGATGACATTTTATTCTGAAGAACTGGAATGTATCCTCACCACTTATATCTGCAAACCAGAGCCCAACTGCTTCACAAAGGCTCCCGAACCTATCACATCCCCCAGCACCATCTTGCTGTTGTCCAGTGACTGCCGTTTCTGTTTGTGTGTGTCTCTTTCAGAATAAGCTTTACTACCATTGCAGAGCTTCCCCTTCACTGCTGCACACTGTTTGCAATACTCAGCTCACGGAGTCAATTTGCAAGTGTAGTTATCCTGGTTTGAAACATCTCATTTGGAGATGGATCCAGATGAGACAGCCGCAGTATTGAACTCTGTGTTGTGACTCAAAACTGACCAAAATGAAACTCCTCTACACATTTATTTCCATTTCCATTTTATTTTCTTACTTATTTAAGTGAATAATTAGGAGAGAAGTTGCTTCCAAGAATGTGCTTCACCCAAGGTTGCATGGTACCCTGGGCAACTGAGTCCCCCTTAGAGATGTTTCAAATTAACAGTCTTAGAATTGAGGTGTACTGAATGCTTCTGTCTGCTCCACTGTGATAAAGGCATGCCTGCCCTTGGCACACTTTCAAGCTACAGCATTGCAAACATGGCCAGTATCCAGGCACAGCTCTCCCTCTCCCCATCCATAACTGAGACCATAATTTCCCAACTGTCCCTTGGTGCCCTGCTGGCAAGGCAAGCAGCTATGCCAGCAGTGCAGTCATTCAATTTGTGCAAGCCTAGGGAGACCATGAGGACCCTTCAGTCAAGGACTCTTCAGTGAAACTGCTGGCTCTACCCCTTTTGTGATAATCACAGACATTTATCTATTAAAAGAAACAAAATCAGACACTATCAGTTTGTACCAACTTTTTGTTCTTCTGCTTAGATCTGTTTTTTTGTCCCAGAAGCTGTACAGTTTTCTGTAATTTTTAAGAGGTTTTATTTTTGACCAAATCAGCACAATGTAGTAGTGACAATAAAAACGAGGCCATTTTATTTTAACATCTGACTGTGAATCATGTTTGACATTGGCAGGGAACAAATGAAGGCATCCTGTTGTCTCCCTGTGAATTGAGAGGGTTTTTGTTGGGGTTTTTTGGGGAGAGGGGCATTTCTTGCTCTTTGGTTAGAGTTTTTTAGTCATTCAGGTTTGTAGTATGCTATGCAGAAAGTGCATGGTTCCTCGCGAAACTCTTCTGATTGTGGGCCTGTAGGATAAATATTTAGCAATCAGCTTGGCAGGGGAAGCGCTGCTGGGAGGAACCACCCAGGGAGCATCCCAGTATCTACTCCCAGAGCAGATCCAGCAATACTGGTACTGCTGAGATCCTGGCTGCCATGCCTCCTGCATTGCTGGTTGCTGGCCTGTGCAAGCCCTTGATGAGACCACACAAGTTGGCTTTGATCTAGAGTCTACCACCTGCCAAGGCCTCTTGTGTGTCACTTGCCCCCAGAGTGGTTCATCTCAGCTGCCTTCTGCAGCCTGTGTTGGACCTGGTCTTCTGGTGCCTCTCTGTGAAGTGTGTAATGGTCAGGGGACCAGATGGAGGGACCCACTTTTGAATGGGATGTTTGTGTCCTGAGCTCTGCCGACTGCAGAGGAGACACAGGGTTACCTGCTCAGGTGCATGCAGACTGTCAGTCCAATGCACATCCCCCTGGTACCTCCTCTGAGATCACACTGGAGTTGAGGGTCCCACCTCATTTTTTCCCAGCTCATCCAATATTTTTTGTACGTAGATGACATCCACCTCTTCATGCTGGGCATGTGATACTCTGAAAACCCTGAATTTGCACCTGGAAATGGGAATAAAGCGAGTCTGAATGCAAGGAGTGCTCTTGCTGTGCCGTGCCACCCTCCCCTGTGTCTGCCAGCAGGTGTGTGTGTGCTCTGAAAGTGGAGTGAGTCCCCACTGATGATCAAACTCTGAAATCCAGAATGTGCCCGTCCTAGTGAGACAATCCTGTTCGTTACATGAAGTGTATCGTGCCGTTGTCGATATTTTTTAATAGCTACAAATATTTTCTATCAAGTTTTATTAAGTGAGACCCACATACTTCTCCCAGCTGTGATTGCGGTCTGTTCCTACATAGCTGTTCACCCCGCCTTTGCTCAGCAACACTTCACAGTCATGCTGTGGTGCAGATGAAGAATTTGGGTTTGAAGTTGGCAATCTGATTCCCATTAAAGCTGTATGGAAATTTGCCACACACCTGCCTAGGAAGCTGGAATAAATAGTTCAGTGCTGTACAGTGATATCTAATAGCAAGCAGATAACTTGAAAAACCTTGGTTCAGCTCCTCTGTGCTCTGTCTTTTCATGGTAAAAGAAGGAGAAAAACACTAAGGCAGACATGGAGAGGCTAGAAAGGGCTGTGGACCTTCTGAGCATGAACCTTTAGCCCTTCTGAAGGGAAGGGAAGGGCCTGACATCTGGTACAGCTGCGGAATGCAGCGAGGAGAGCAAACTGTGAGACCCACTGACGCTGGCTCGGGAGAGAGGCACCAGCGGGAACGCGGCTGAGTTAATTGCTACAAGTTAATAACCATACAAGGCAAAAAGAAGAGCATGTAAATCTTTGTGTCTGACTCCCATCTTCAGAAATACCTTCACACTTTAGGAGCAAGTGTCATAAGTAGAATTTAGACTCTTCATTGCAAGCATTACTTTTGCAAGGAAGGCCACCTTTGTTCAGATCAGATTCAGAATCACAGAATATTCTGGGTTGGATGGGACCCAAAAGGATCACCACACAAATCTATTAACCATTAACTGTGGGAGGCACTCTTGCTGCAAGCACGACTGATTTGCCCTCACTAGGATGCAGCTACATAAAGTTGTGTTGAAAGCTGGCATGCAGGAGCTGTGGGCAGAAACTTCCAAGTTTAGGTCCTGTGCTGTTTACAAGTTGGTTGATCCTACTGGTTTCCTAGTGCTTTCTCATGGGTTTTCGCTATCTTTTCTGCATGTCTATGGACACCTGGTGATTAGTATCTGCAGTTAGAGCAAGTGGCATCAAATCTAACTGTTGTTGTTTCATTTTACTTTTTATGGCTCTAGCAGTCTTAGCATCTCACTTGAGAGATGAAGTAATTGTGTTTTTCTTTAGGAGTTCACAAGCTGTATTTGAGAAAATAATCTTAACAAATATTGGTTTGCATTTAAAGAAACGTTGATTTGCATAAAATTGTGTTAGATTTTTTTTCTGCAACATCTTTTAATTACCATTCTTTGTTATTATCAAAAACTAAGTGATTCGTGCCTCCAGGCTGATAGTGATCTGTAAGTTGCATTGGAGACAATATATCTAATTCAGCAAGAATGATGCACTGACTCCAAGGCACAGTGCAGCCTGTTACAAGTGATAATCTAATCTAAATGATAAATATGAATAGATTAAGGATGTAGTAACTTTCAGAATTGCAGTTTGTGACTGGGCTCATGGGCTTCAATGACAACTCCCTCCCTGTTGTCAAACCTATATCTGCACCTGAAGCACAGCAGAATTGCATCTGTTATTATCACAAAAACCTAAACCTTATCAATGGCATAGAGACACCTGCTAATCTTCTGCAACCTGTTTACACATAGACTTGCCTTTGCAGGACTGGTCTTGAAAAGGGGGGAGAAAAATTACCTCTTGGCTGGCACCAGATAAGCCAGCCCAAGCTGAAGAGCTGCCTCACTGCAGACCTGCTTTCCCTGCTCTGGTGGCTGTGGGCTCTGTCCCTACCATGCTCCCCAGGTGAGGAGGGGCCCGGGGAGAAAGAATAACCTGTCTCTCCACAGTCTTGCTGTCACAGCAAGCAGGAGGGTAGCTGCGTTGCAGATAGGAAGAAGATTTGCTGCACAAGAAGGTGTCATTCCCTTAGTGTTGCTTCCCAGTGCTGTAAACTCCCTGGGCCAATGTAAATAATGGATGTGAATTAAACAGAAGTGGTTTCTACTGTTACGTAGTTATTGTAACTATTTTCAAGTTGTATGTCAAAGAGATTTTTCAGGCATGTCTGTGCTCAGAGGGAAACTGTAGGTAGATCTGTGTGCTCAATTTTAGCATTAATCTTGGGACAAGTAGGTAACAAGTAGTCTCTCAATGACATTATGCTATATTGTGTTTACGATGTCAGACTAAGGCCATTCTGATTTTTTGACTTCTATAAAACACCCCATATACTGTACTAGGAAATAGTCACTTTTTTTACATATGATGTGCCAGGTTGGTATGGTTAGACAGTTTTGGTACATTTCCAAAGAAACTAGAATTCTGGGATTTTTTATTTCATTCCACCCAATGCAATCTGATCTACTGCTGGTCCCATGTGAAGCCAGTTTATGTACCTTTGGCCACACAGCTCCACATGATTACTAGCTGACTTTCTTGGCTCTTAGAAAATTGTCAGGCAATTTTTTGATGTTAGCTCCCAATAAGAGAAACAGGGTTCTTGCTGGTAATTCTTTAAATACAGGGTAATTAAAAAAAATAAAATCCCTGAACTACATTTTTCTTATATCTGGGCAGTTATAAGATGCTGGTTTCTTTATTGGGGAGAAACAATGTTCTTTTACTCCTAGCTGGAGACTGGAACAGAGAACAGAGAAATCTTTACTAATAAAATCTATCAATCAGCTAAACATGCATGCCCAATAATTCCTCCAGGGTCATGCAAATTTCTCACTGGAAAACTGCATAGTCTGTCATGCCTGAAAATATTTCTAGATGTTATTATTTTTCAAGCTTTGTTTTCATTTGGTGATGTCAAGATGCCAAATTTATGAATAATGTGATCCTTTCACCTTTTATTTAGCTACTGGATGAGCTGCATTTCTCAGTTGTAGCTATGGTTTATCTCCATTGCCCTGTAGACTTTCCAGGGTCAGGCATGTCTCGCCATCCTCCTGGGCATGGGATCATGGGTGGGGTGGTTCTGCAAGGGCAGATGAAACAACATAACTTCTGGAGTGGTAGCAAAGCCCACCTGGCACCTTGGCACAGTGGGTCCAGTCCTGCCCCTGTAATGCTCCTAACAGAGGACTGGGACCATGGGCTTGGGACCAGGGTAAGAGTATTAATTTTGAGTAAATTTGAGAGGCACATTTTGCATGTTACTAGCCAGGGAACATTCTGCTAGTAATTTCTGTGGGATGGAGGAACAGTGGGGAGGAGGTGGCACATTCCTGATTCAGTGGGAAAAGACTCAGGCTTTGGGAGCCCAAGTCAGAGCTCTGCCCTATTTCGCAGAAGCTAAATGAGCATTTCTCAATCTTTTAATATCAAAGGACCTACAAGGTTTTTTTGATCTGAGCACCAGCAGCCAGGGAGTGAGCGGTGCCTGTAGGCAGGCACTGACATAAGCGCCTGCCAACTGCGTGGGATGCTGTGTGTGTGTTTTGGTTTAGCTTCTTAATTATTTTTCTGCAATCAGTTCCCGGACCACCTTCTGGTGCCTTACGGATTGTGGATTGCCCATGGGCCCCACAGAGCAATGCTGAGCTGGATGACTATTAAGAGCTTGGCTGCACCAGAGGCACTATGGATGAAGGATTTATGTGCTGTTACATATATTCCCTGAAATAATCACTTCTGAAGTACTGATATTGATAAGTGGCTGAGGTAGAATTTGTGTTCCTATCTAGTCCTACATGCCTTGTTTTGCAATTATCCACCTTCACTGGTTTTCTCATGTAGACTTAAATTTGGCAATTATTTCTTTACAGCAATCTACATTAATTCAGACATTGCATCCAAGGGTTTAATCCAATGTGTGCATTTCAGGTGAAACGTTAGAAACCTTTCAGCGTCTGTAATAATTTTTCTGTATTAAATGTAGGAATTTTTAAATTTAACATTAAAAAAAATACACTTTGGTTGTATGGGCCAGCTTCAAAGTGGCTGCAGGCAGGAAATTGAAAGCTGGATACTCTCTTCTAGCCCAGTGGAAGAAAAACTTTCACAGGAGCTGGACTTCAAGGCCAGTTCAGTGTGGTCTGGGTTTGCTGAGGTTGCTGCTTGATGGGGAACCCAATCTCCTTCCTAGGGGTGGATGAAACTGTCAGGAGACTGGTTAGCATGACTTTGCCCTTCAGAGGACTGTGTGCTGCTGCTGCTGCTGCTGCCCTGTCCCCCAGCAGTGGGGTCTTTCTAGGGATGTTTGTTTTCTCTTCTGTCAAGTCAATGCCAGTCCATGGACACTGGGGTCGGTAGTTAGTTGTTGGTCACAGCTTAAGCTGACAATCCCAACCTGGCCTGAGGAGGAGTTGGCAGATACACTGGGTGTCTGGCAGGAGGGTGCAGGCCTGGGGCACAGCACGGGAAGTGATTGACATCACATCATTACCCTCTCTAAATTCCTGTAATCAAGGTCTTGGGCAAAAGCTAAGAAAAAGCTGCTTTTGCCTCAAAAAGTTGTCATGTGCCAATATTTAATGCACAGCTCATGGCTTCAGGCTGAGACCTGCTGGTCCTGTAGCAATGACAGGTTCCTACTTCCTGCATCCACCTGCACAGTTCCCAGGGCAACAGAGCTGAAGATACACACCTAGGAAAGGTGAGTGATGATATGATTATGGTAAAGAAAAGGTAAATCAATCACTGTGTGTTAAAAGGGTAATTAGTGAGCAGGTTGCCACTTGGTAGCTGAGCATTTGAACTGTTTGGTCAGGCCAGTTTTTTCAGGAGTGGCTGATATTCTGTAGTACTTGATCTCTCCAGTACATACATCCCGTTTTGTGGGCAACTGGCTGAGTGATAAATCTGGCTATGCTGCAGTGGAGCTTAACCCTGCTTGTGAACAGCCACTGTAAAAACATTTGGGGCATGTGCTGCATTTTAAACATTGATGTCATGGCCGTTTTTGTTGCTGTTTCAAAACACTGGAAGAGACAAGGCAACAGGATTATATAGTTTCCCGGCTCTCTTTTGCTTGTTCCTAATCTTAAAGTGATTTTTCTTTTCAGTCATAAATAGCATTCTTTTCATTTTCTTTTAATTTTGCTGCTGCTTTGGATGTCAGATCTGGTTTATATACTCAGTGTACACACACATTTCTTAAAAGAGAGGGATCCTGATGTTTTGCTCAGGCACTTCGCAGCCCATTCCTCATAATAGCAACAGCAAATCTACTCAAAGAGCAAATCTTTCTGCCCTGCCAAGTGCATGACTTTCAGCAGCACTGGGGGAGACAGCATTGGACTTCCATACTCTCCTCATACCTTACCTGTCCCATAGCTAAGGAAAATTAAACTGTCCCTCACAGATGAGCGGTGGGGATTTTTTTGGTCAAAGGAATGGATGAGAGGGGAACCCTCCTCACCCGCCCTGTAGGAATGTGTTCTTTCCTGTAGATGATCGAAAAAATGATGGTGCAGCAATTTTCTTGTGTGGCCCTTGATGTTGATATTTTCTTTAAGTATCATTTTCTGTGAGCAGAGAAGAATCTTGAGTTTCTTTTTGTGTTAGAAGAAGGCAATTTTCTAAGTAATACTCTAAGTGTATTGAAGAAAAGAAACTTGAGAGTTATTCAACTTCAAGGCTGAAAACCCTAAAGGTGAACAAGAAGAAACCCACCGGGTATTATTATCATCAAGACAAACAAGCAAGCCAACCAACTAACCAACCCAACAAATAAAGACCTGGCCCAGTTTCTGGTAGGAGATGGCAATGGTGTGGGTGTCTGTCTGTTGGACTGACTGATGCTGTCAATAACTCCCTCCTCCTCCCCCTTGTCTTTTAATTTTGTCAATGATATTTTTATAACTGCTTCTTCTTGGATGTGTTTGGTGTTGGTATAGGAGAGACACCAGGAGAAACACCATCATCTGATTTGCTCTGGGCTTGGCTGTGTTGTTCCGCGTATGTTTCTTGCTTGCTGGCCGCGCCGCTGCCTCCCTGATTGCCTCTGTTCTGGGTCAGTGGGCTCAGCAGCCTGGGAGGCCATCAGGTCCTTTTAGGGCAGATCTGCTTGGTCAGGCCACTTTTACAAATGTGCCTTACATTGATCTAATTGTCCTCTGCCCTGACAGAGCTGACAGCCTGCAGACCTCCCAGGATGTGTCCTTCCCTGCTTTGTGGCTTTTCTTCCATCATTTTCCATACCATGTCTATCTTTTTCGCTGTTAGAAGAGCTTAAAATAGATCTGGGAATGGAGATACTGTGGTTTTATTAAGAGGATCTGATATTGTTATTTACTTTCTCCATGGTTCTTCTATTAGTGACCATTGCAGCTCATGCTTTATTTCAATCTGACATTTAACAATTCATTTAAGAGCTATGAATGCTTAATTTCAAGCTTTGTCTGAAAATATCCACAAGATTTAAATTACAAGTTGCCAAAACCAGTAGCCCTGTAGAGGGGAAGCTGCTGCAGCTCCACAGCCTCAGGCCCAGCCAGCAGTGACACTGAGCACATGCTTCCAGTAAGCACATGAGTGCACACACACAGTTGTGTGCTCAGCCTGGAAATAACACCTGGAAGTAAACCAGACAGAAATACACAAACAGAGCACAAATGACCTAAACCTGTCCTCTTCTCAGTCCTGTCCTATGCAGTACCTCAGAGATTTGCCCCAGCGGCCTCATGGTCCTGGGTCTTTCCTAGCCCCTGGGGCTGATGCTCTCCTGGGACAGCCTTGAGGAGCTGGGACAGGATTTCATGTCTCTGACTGAGGCGCCACTGGTGTCTCTGTGCTTTTCTGTGTGGGTGTGAGCCTTTCATCATAGAACTGAACAGGTTATTTCTGGAAATAGAAATGGTACAGAAACACTAGAGATTACTCAAGACTTAGGCATGTTCAGAAATGTCTGAGTGACTTAACAGCCTTGTATCCTTCCTTGGTACTTAAAAACATAAAACTCATCAAAAAATGGTTGCTGTTTGTGGTCCCAAGTTGCTTTTGAATTTACTCCTGTTTTGACTAGTATTGCACAAGCTGTAGATTTTATACTATGAAAACTACTCCCAACATAACAATTTATGGTGAAACTGCAGCATATATTTTAGAAAGATAGAAACTTTGATTCAGGACTGGATAAATAATGAAAAATTCATCACACCATTTAGCAACTTGTACCAACAGCAACTTTGGTCTAACAGACAGCGATTTGTCAAAATCCACTGTCTAAAACCTAATTGAAATGTTGTGCTGATTGACAGAGCTATAGTCAACAACATTCAATGTAGAAGAGGATATTTTCTTCCCTGTGTGCTTGTTAGATTAAAGAGCTCTCAAGGATCAGAAGAAGTGTCTCTGTCTAAGGAACAGAGGCATCTGTGAATGGTAGGGGTATAATTTCCTACCTGCCTCCAGTTACACTCTCTTGTGATCCATCTGTCTGTGAAGCTATCAGGTATTGTGTTTTATAATTACTGCTTGTTAAAAATATCATCTTCATTGTAAGTTTAAAAAAGGAAATCTCAACAGACCCTCAAAAAATGAAAGCAAAGCTACTTCTAGGAAAAAACAACAACTTTTAATGAGAAATAGATTAAAAATGGGAACACCTTACACAAGGATTTGTTTTAAAAGACCCCAAAGAAGCACATAGAGCATTTCAATGATAAAAGAAATGTACGTGCTTATGAAAATGTTTTATGTCAAGAAAGTGCACTAAAGTGTTTAGATGAGATGTCTCAGTATAATTGCAGGATCACATTGAGAAGTGTCCTTTGCCTGTTCAGGTGCAAGACTGAACTCAGAGTTTGACCTTCAAGGTAACAGCTGTGTTCAACTCCCTTCATCTGGGAACAAAGTGGTGCATCAAATTGACGGGAAAGATGGATGTACTTGTTAATGGGATCTGGGTCTCCTTAATAAGTGCCTGATTTCCCTGTAGAGATGATTTTAGGCAGGAAGAGCAGGTGCCTCACAGCCCTGGTTTTCCCTTCAACCAGATGAGAGGGGACACTGCTCATCCCCTTCCAACACACCCAGATTTGCTTCCCACAGAAAGAAAAGGCTGTGGCTGAATTACCTGTCTGGACCTAGGGCTGGGAAGCTCTTTCTAGGCTCTTGTTAAGCATGTAGCCAGGACTGACATTTAGGAAGTCTCTGAAGGCATGTCATTTCCATGATGAATATATAAGGAATTAGAAGAAACGTTGTATTTAGCATTAGAGGAGCCTTAATTAAGTGGATTACTCCTACCTGGACCAATTATTGCCTCAGTGACACTGAACTGTTGAAGCAAGAAAGAGCATTATGAGGTAGAGGGACTGAAAACTCATGCATAATCCTAGTTACTGTGATGGCAAGACTCACTGTGCCTCTGATTTAACAACAGAATTTACCCTCTCTTTATGGATGAATGCAGATCCCATTCCTTATCCTTGTTCTGGTATCACTATTTGCTTCTACAGAAAACTAGATGTCCCCAGCCCAGCTGAGCTACGTGTCTGAGAAAAAAAGACCCTGTTGATACTGTCTACTCTTGCCATTTTATTTCTAGTTGCTTCCTGCTTTCTTTTCTTGGTTCCTGTTCACCCATATTAGGAATCAGTCATCCAGAAGTTGCAAAATTACAACATTTGCTCACGTGCCCTCTCTTAAAGGGGCTGATCTATCTATACCAATGGCACCCTCAGAGGCCACCTAAATCCAGCTGGCTTTGTCCCTTCCTGCAATGCTACATGCCAAGGCTCCTTGTAGGGGCAACCAAGCTCCCTTCTCATGTCCAGGCATAGACAGACTGGAAGATGTTGGGCAGACCTACACTGCAGCAATACAGTGTCAGTGGGTGTATGCCTGGGAGAGAAGAAAGTGAAATGACCAACTGTGGTTTATGGCCGTGGACTTACTATTATTTTGGAACTAAGGCTGTAAACTCCGATGTTGCATATCTTCAGCATGGTACCTTCAGTGAAGCTGTACCAATTTCCACAGGCTGATGAGTTACTGCTGTGTCTTAGTAACTGTGTGCCTATTCCTTTCTCTGCATGTGGTCAACTTGGGAGGGAAAAGATGGGGTAGATTTTCACACCAGAGTTCAAATTGACTAGCTGGCATTTAAAGAAATAACCCTAGACCTTGCAGAGGCAGGGGAAGAGTTAATAACTGAAATTCCAGTTTGGACATCAAGAGCAATCATGACTTTTACTACATCCTTCTGCCCAGCAAGTATAGTAACAAACTGGGTGGATGACAATCTCTCTCTGTTTGTAGAGACTGAAAATTATGGTATTTGCATGGCAATAAACTGTTGTGGGAATAAAAACAGCTCTCAGATGTTTACTGCTGGCAAACGGGGACTCTGAAAAAAGGGATCACGTAAGGATTTATGTTTTGTGGTGGAGAAACTGACAGTAAAATATATTTTTAAAAAAGCCAGTATTCTTACCTGGTGCCATAAGCACGCTCTGCTTCTTCATGGTTTCACCCTACTGGACTGTATTTCACACTCTTCAGAGGAAGTACACTTTCTTTGCAGATTGAGACCGTGACAACTTCTCTCTCATCCTCTGCCCTGGAGTCTTGTTAAAAGGAGAAAGAATAACTGCATCTGGAAAGTGACTGGCTAAATTACCCAGGAGCCAAAGAATTGGGATAGTGTGAGGGGGGTTGACGTACAGTTTGTGGGTTACTCTAGCTATTATCTCAAATGGCTCATCCCATGGAACTATGATGGGGTAACCAGAGGGTCACTCTACTTTTAGTCACAATTCAGGTGTTGCCCCTGGGTATCTCTGGACTGAATGGACTGTTTTTCCTGAGGAAAGACTATAATTAAAATACTCTTTAAGCTCTCCTGTATGTATATTCAGTCCCTGAGGAGCCTCCAGAGGCAAGTGCCCAGATGTAGAACTTCTGGGGTTTCATCCACCAGGACACACACAAACATGTCTCCATATGTGGGTTTTCCCACACATAAAAAAAACTTCTGTGCCAGGGCTGTCAGGAGAATAGAATAAGGGGCATGGACATACTGCCCTGGGGGGACACTGGGCGTGGCATGGCCCATAGCCACTGAGTCTTTCTGGTGGTCAGGGTGCCTGAGTTGGGGCTGCAAGACCTCCCTGTGGCAGTGGCTGGAAGCTGAAGGGGAATTTCTGCCTCCAGAAGGGAGCCAGCTTTTCATAAGGAAATAATCTCATACGACAGTGTGATGAATTTGTGTGCATGTATATCCTTGGCTGCTGGAGCCAGTCCAAGCTACGTGTCTGTGTGCCATAGGCCCTCTGTGGCTCAGAGCAAACAGAGGATCCCTTTCAGCCTACGTGGTGGGGAACTGTCCTTCTGGCATGAGGTCATGGGTCATTTCCCAGGCTGGGCGTTTTGGTTTAACAATGCTCAGGAAAGAGACTTTGATTTTTGCTGGTTTATACTAGTGAAATCTCTGGAGAAAGAATGGTTGATTTTGTGCAGTTATGCTTAATTAATTTAATTTGGTAATGGCAGAGTTTTGTTGGTGAAAGCCCTCTTTCTCTGGTGTAACCTGAAGAACCTGCCAACACTGCTCTGCTCTAGTAAGTCACCCTCTACACAGGTAAGATCTGATGCAAAGTGGTGCTCAAGATCTGGCTGGTGCCTTCTGCTCTTGCATGGAAGGGTCTAGCAAAAAATATTCAACCCCTTCCGGCCAGGAATGCTGCTCAAAGAGAAACAGCCACGGGGTGCACGGGTGACTGTGCCAGCAGCCATTCTGCGGGGTGAAGCCGTCTGCTCTGAGTGGGCAGGAGGAGAGGAGGAGGAGGGCTCCCTGCCAGCAGAGCTGGCCTGGGCTGGTGGGGTGGACTGAGCCATCTCTGTTCCCCTCTCTGCGGCCACCCTGGCCTCCCTCTTTCCCAGTAGTTACGTCAGAGCCTGTGTACTTTGCCAGTAGGTTTGATACGACTGACTAAAAGCACCATTTTCCTGGTAAAACAAACACAGACTCCTTTTTAAAAACACCTTTTGATACTTTATGAGCAGGGCTGGTATATGTAACCTATCAAGCCCAACATATGGCTTATTATGACATTTAGCTGATTAAAATAGTCTAGACATAAACTTGAGATTTCAAAAATGTTTAAGCTAAGTCCGAAATACATTTTAATGTACAGTAGATGTATACTGCAATTTGGGCCACCTGTGTCCCTGTAGGAATTATGGAGCAGGAAGTACTTTTGACTCAAGAAGTGTGTCTGAAAATTGAGGCTGTAAATTAATAACAGCTTGTCTGTTAGATTATTTCACCCATAAAGGAGTCTGTATATTTCTAAATGCCTCGTGATTTTCAATACCTTGCTGTTGTTACTTTTATTAAAGAAGGAGGTTGGCAACAGTCTGGACATCTAGGTCGGGCACATTTTTAGAAAATCACGGAATAAATAGCAGCAGCCAGCCAGACGGTGGTGAGGCATACCTGTGGCCACAAGAGGAGGAAACCCCAGCTTGGGCTGTTGGTGGGCATGGTGGTGCCGGTGTTCCCTGGCATCCAGGAGATTCAGCCCAGCTTGTTTCAGACACTGGGCAGCTGCTTGTTGGCTGTTCCAAAGCTAAAGGTAGGGCACTGTGCACACACCACCATGGGCCATCTCTGTAAAAGGCCAGATAATTTACCTCTTTGTTGGCTTCCCGGTCTCCTTGCATAACTTCACTTCCTCACCTTGCCTGTCTCTCTCTCTTTTATTTTTCCATCCTTCCAAGAGTTTTATCTATTTATGGTTGTTCAGCTGTCTTTGGAAAGGGCCAGAATAGGAAAATAAAATACAATAAGATAAAAAATTCCTGCTCCATGATATGTCCCAAGCTTCCTTGAAGTGGCTTCCAAAGAGGGGTGCAATGTATCCTAAACACTTCAGAGAGGGAGCCATCTCCACAGACTCCTAGCAAAGGGCATCACATAAGGCTGAATAACCGTCAGGGCATCTTCAGCAGGGGGACAGGGCTGGGGAGAAACACCTACTGAGAAATTTCCATGAGGAGGAAGTTATGGCATAGAATATGCATTCTATCCCCCATAAATTGTTATGTAATTCCTATTTTGCTGAGCAGTTCTGCCAAATATGTTAGACCTAATGACTTGCACAGTGCATGAGAGTGGCCTACACGGGGTGATTATTTTGGCAGAGAGCTGTGTTATGTTCAGTCTGGTCATTATGCAGGGGTTTAGATACATTACCCCTCTGTGGTTCATCCTCACGAGAGGTCTGCACCTCCCTCCTGGACACTCCTGTCCTGCTGAACAGAATAGCACTTTGGCTGGAGTATGGCATATTGTTTCAAGGACAAGAAAAATGAAACCACTGGGACAACTCATGGAAACTCATTTCACTTGAACAACGCAGGGCTGTGGTTTGGTAGCTACTACTCTCACAGTCTTGCAACACCCCATCTGCAGGGTGTGTCACTAGGCAACTGGCAAGTGAAAGTGGTGGAAGATGTGTCCCTGCTCTGGGTCTGGGCTAAGATACAGGTGTCAGTGGTCCAGCCAAGACTACCTGATGGTGAAAGGCTCTTGTTCTGCTTGCAGAGAGGTCTTCCTGTGACATTAGAGGTTGTGGCAAGTGTTGAGGCTGCCTGCAGCACGGATGCTCTGTCTAGCAGCCCGTCTGATAGGCAAGAGCTAAGTGCAGAGCCCAGGTTATCTGAAGCACTTCAGAGGAAACCAGCTGCAGCCAACTCAAGGCAAACATGTAGCCAGAGAACCTCAAAGTCCTCTGAATCTCCCTCCTCTTCCTTGGTTTCTCCCTTCTGCGCCCCCCTTGCCTTGCTGGCTTGGCATTGCCCCATCCCTGTTCTTGCAGGCTTAGTCCATCTGGCATGTTGGTTGTTAAATCATGGCTGGGCAGTCCTGCCAGGACACCGGGTTCCATCTGAGAAGGCCTCTCTCTCACCTTTTAATCCATGAATGAAAGTGAGCCAGGTGGAGGGGAATGTTCTGGCTTTGCTGCAGGGTGCTTGGTGTCACTGTGTCAAGCACATAACATGGTTGCTTCTCTGCACATGCAGAGTTGGGTCAAACAGGCCAGTGTGGGCTGCAGCCAGAGCCTGTTTGCACCACAGCTTGGTGGGCAGTGAGCAGGGGCTGCCAGGGGGAGGATGGAGCCCAGTGGGGAGCAGGGCTGCAGCGGTCCTGGGGGACAGGGAGCAGTTGTCACTCTGGATCAGCTTCTCCCATCCCAGAATGCAGCATATTAAAGCAATTAAGAAAAGCTCTGCTCAACACAGGGATTTTAAGGGGAAATATGAATGTAAGGATACAGCATTCCTCGATCAGAGGGGAGAAATAGCAGAGGGTAAATTAAGCACAGCTGGAATGAGCATAAGAAATAGATTAATTCAACGAGATTTTTTTTTTCTTTCCGTTCTTTAAAAATTATGGGAGCTAGGAAAACTAGCACATCTTAATTCCACTTGGTATGCAGCCCTTTAGTCCTCTTGCCTGTCAGCCAGAATGGACTGAATTCAAGTGCAAACCATTCACCCTACAAACCCACATCCACCCCCGTCCGTATCCCTCTCTCCTCTTCTTGTGCTGCTGTGAGGACAAATGCTGTGGACAAGGGAACTCTGGAAAATATACCAGGAAATTATTTGCTTGTATGTTGTGATACTGGTTCAGAGAAATGAACAGAACTCCTCCGCAAGAACAATGTCAGGTTCTCCTTCCAATATGCTTGTCAGGGAGGGGATCATCCCTCAGTTCTGAGGCTGCACAGAACTTGATATGATGGTGTCTTGTTCTGTGGCTCAGGTGTTCAGTTTAACACAACCTGTACAGTGGAGTTTGTGGACTGGGGCTCAACAGCTACTTCTGCTGTGGCTGATACTCCGCTTGTCTTGCTTCTAGGAACCTTATCACAAGGTTGGGCAGGAGCTGTGAAATCATAAGCTTTTCCTGGGTGCTCCTGAATTATGGGGGATACATTGCTCTCTCTCTTGCTGGATCCTAAGTATGGGCAAGCTCATCTGACCAGTGCTCAGGGCAGAGATCAGCTTCATGCTAGTGCCTGTAGGGCCTGGAGTGTACTCGGAGCAGGAAGATGAGTCCAGGGATCTGAGTCCAGAGAGGTTAGGTGGAGGCAGTTCATGTTTCCCTGCCTGTGATGTGTGGCTACAGGCTGCTGCAGAGCTCAGGAGCTGGAGGCACTCCCTGTGCCAGGACGTACTGGCCCCTTGGTTCAGCCAGCCACTGGCCCCCATCCTACCCCTCCATCCTTCAGACCTCTGGGATTTTGCCTCTCCCAGGAAGGTCAGTCCTTGGGTTAGGGGCCAGGCTCTCAGGTACTGCCCCCACCACTGAAGGGCTTGGGAGGTCCAACCTCCACAACTCTGCACTGGCACCTCTCAGGGACGGTTGGGCTGCAGCAGTTCTGGCCTAAAAAAAGATGGAAGATAAAAGAGTCAGGAAGAGGATAATTCTGGATGCTTATTGTAGGCACTGCAAAAGCAGGAAAGGATTTGAAAGAACAGATGAAGCCTGTTGCCATAACATACAAATTGGTACATCAACCAGTGCTGGACAAGAAATGCAAGTTACGGCTGGCACTCGACTCTTACCTCATACAGCTGCTGGGTAAAAGCATAAAGGATAACCTTGATTTTGAATCTCTTGGCTTTGCTTAACTTGTACTGCAACCATAATACTAAGCAAATACATGTTTTCTGGGAAGATATTTTCTTTTTCTCTTTGGCAATGACAATTTTTGTTGTTTTCTATTTAATAAAATAACATATGGTCATAAATTGAGTATCATTTGCTCAGCTGTATAGATGTCTTTGTTGGAACTTGTCCAGTCTTCAGTAAAAGATATATTTAACAGGTTTCAAATACAGTACGTATTTAAAATGAGGTGAATAATCCTTAAGGCATTTTGAAAATGGTATTTAAGAAAAGCCTGTTCACAGTATATTTTGCTAACTTCCCTTGTACTGCACAGCTAAGTGTAATGTCTTCAGTGATGCACTCAGGCCATCACAAATGTTAAACTCAGCAGGTATGTATGGAGTCCCAACCAAGAGTATGGTATGGATAAAATACCCTCTGTGAGGCCGGGAGGCAGGGCTGCATTTCTGAGGGTTTCAGGGCACCTCTTGGACTCTGTGTCATGGTTTGACACTGGCCAAATGCCAGACACTCACGAAAGTCATTTGCTCACCCCTTCCTTGCTCTCAGCAGAGCACAGGAGAGGAAAAGAAAAAAAAAAAATAAATGAAGGGCTCATGAGTTGAGATGAGGATTGGGAGAAAACACTCTAAGGGCAAAATAGGTTCAAATGTAAAGGTATACAGTAAATTTATTATTAACAGAGTAAGAGGAGGATAATGAAAAGTATAATAAGCCTTTAAAACACCTTTTTCCCCCTCAGGCCTTCCCTCATTTGTACCAACAGTGCAGAGAGACAGGCTGTGGGGGTTTTGGTCAGTTTGTCACTCGGGATCTTCTGTTCACTCAGGGAGAGGAGTCTTTGCTGTGCCATGGGGTCCATCCCATGGGCAAACAGTTTTCTCAAAACTGTTGTGGTGTGGGTCACTGGTCCATAGGGTTCAGTCCTCTAAGGATAGGCTGCTCCAGTTTGGAAGCAAGGGCTCTGTCGCGCTCTCTCCCTGGAAGCAGGGGCCCTCTCTACTCGGGTCTCCCACTGGATCACAGCTCTTTCTGGCATCCATCTGCTCCGGTGTATTTTTCCCACAGGCTGTAAGTGGATTTCTGCATCCCCCAGGAACTTCATGCATTACAGGGGGACAGTTTGTTTTACCATAGTCCTCACTACAGCTTGCAGAGGAATTTCGGCTCCAACACCAGGAGCACCTCCTCTCCCTCTTTCTTTTCCACTGTCCTTTGTGCTGCCATGTTGTTTTTCCTCTCATGTTCTCACTTCTTCCTGACTCACTTCTCTGACTAGAAGAAATACTGCTGCTTGTAGGTACCACTGCCAAAAGTTCCACTAATTTAAAGATTCCTGCGGGATTCTGCAGCACCGAGAGGTTGATCTCTTTTAGGTTCACACTGGAGAGTGGCTCGCCATGTTTTCACTGCTGGCCAGGTGGCCCTGCAGTGACCACGCAGGCAGCAGTGGCACTAATTAACACTTCTCTTCATGGGCAGCACTGGGAAGGGGAAGTGGCGTGGCTGGCTTGGGGTGGCCAGGCAGGTGAGGGCTGCTGTGGGCCACGCTGAGATGGTGGCAGCCATGGTGCACTAGCATGGGCTGCCCCTGGAAAAAAAACCTGTGCTTGTGCTGTTTTGATTTTTTTTTTAAAATATGTCATCCCAAAGGAGTTACCATCCTCTCTAATTGTCTCAGTAGCATGTCTACCTTCAGAACCATCAGCCATTGGCTCTGTTCAACATGGTGGAAGATTCTAGCAGCTTCTCACAGAAGCCACTTCTGTGGCCCTTTCTTCCTACTAAAAACCAGGCTGTGCCAAATCAACACACTGTGATGTATCCCCTGGAGCAGCAGCCTCTGAGCTGTGTCAGGGCATCCTCATACTCTGCATTCTGCCCTCTCCATGCATGCCTTTCCCCTTCCCTGTCCTTGCTCTGTCCTTCCCATTACTCTCCCTCCTTCCCTCAAGGGTCACTGGCTTGAGAGAGCCAGAGTCATTACATCATTGCCAAGCCAAGTCAGCAAGTTGTTTTATAAGGATGATATTTCCTAGCAGAAGGGCTCTGATGCCTTAAAACACTTTGTTTTGTATCATCTGAACAGCATAAAGAAACCTTAAAGAAGGAGAAGAATTGAAACTACACTTCTGGAGTGAAAGGATATAAACATATTGTAATATACTCATGACATACTGTTGCTGAATTTTAGCACATTAGACTCTGTCTCTTGCACTTACCTGAAGACACTGCTTTTGTTGGTTTCTGCTCAGTATGGTGGGTCCTCGTGAAACCTTTCAGAGGAATCAGAGAAAGATTTTGCAAGACCAGCAGGAAGTTTAAGGGATGTTCAAAGCAGACAATGTAGACTTCAAACAAAGCTGTGCAGATAATTTAGACTTCAGGACTGTACTTAGATAGAAGAAAATGTATGCTGTGACAAACCCAGCTGCTGTTCTCAGAGCATGTGACTGATATCATGAGCACAAGGCCAGGACCAAAAAAGGTCACAGCCATGGTTAAAGTGTCGCCTTCTAAAATTTATCAGATCTGATGTGCATGTTTAGGATGATGAAATGCTGGTTCAGATACTCCTCTCACCTCATCTGAGGAGGCCAGGCTAGAGCTGCCCCTTACAAGTTGATTGTTCCCTCTGCAAAACCTAGTCAGAGACTTTTCACAACCATGTCTGACCACAAGCTGTGCAAAATATGGGTGAACAAAAGAGGTCCTGATGAGGTGACCCATTTGCAGCAGCATAAATTCTGCTTATTTTATCCAAAAGAACCTTCTGTTGTGGCCAATATCATTGCATGGACCTTGATCAATGAACTTCTAAAGCTTGGATCTTGCAACTACCTTTGTAATACAACAGAGAGGTATCCAAAAAGAGGGGTTTGTCCAATGATTAAGACATTGTACAATTTACACTGTTGTCAAGAACAAACAAAAAACTCCATCCATGGCTTTTGGTGTAAAGCCATGGTGTTTGGTCCAGGATTTTGGTGTAAAAAAAGTGAGAGTCACAGAGAGATCACTGAGAGACATTCAATTTGAAGATCTTATTTCTCCAGTCAGACTTAAAATTGTTGCCAGGTTGAAGGAAGATAGATTAAAAGGAAAAGTGTGGCATTTAGCATCAGAACAGAAAATGAAGCAGTCATGCTCTCACCTTATCTCTGGCATAGGCTTGCTTTGGCAAACTTGATATGTCAACTAGTGTGTTGATATCTTAATTTTGCCATCTGTAAAATGGTGACACCTATTATGTTTCCTGAAGGGGCATGGGTGATGTATGTTTAGCAGCTGATAAATGTAAAATCCATATTTGGAAAAAATACACACTTAAAAAAGTTTCAGTGATAAATCAGTGAATTAAAAAGTCTGATTGCCAGGAAGGCAGAGGCTGAGTAGGACATGTAGACCTGTAAGTCAGTGGTGAGATGTGATGGTAGGACTGTATTTCTGGTTTAAAACTTCTTTTTTTTTCTCTCTTCTCTGATATTCTTGTTCTTTTCTCCAAAAAAAAAAAAAAAAAAAAAGCAACCCTAAATTATATCTTAGGGTTTTGAAATAGCATCAAAGGCATAGTTGGAATGCTTATAAATAGCTGTATCTTTTCTTGAAGGTGTGGTGTCCCAGTTTATTTGAGGACTGATGTAGGGAGTCATTGTGGGCCTGGGGCTGTGGATACTTGATGGGGCTGACTCCTGGTAAGGTCTGTGCTCTTCCTCCTTGCTCACTCATGTACCCAGACCTGGCTTCTCCACGGCCACTTGTTCTGCCCTGCTGGCAGCGTGTGCCACCCGCCCCGGGGGATGCTTATGTATGTGCAGGCTTATCCCAGTGCCTTCCTCCCTTGCCATCCAGTGTTTGTCTCCCCAAACCCTCCCCTCCTTCTTCTCCAACTCACAACTCCTGTCAGGCCCCTCTTTCCCCTGGCTTCAGACACAAGGGCAGAGTGCAATTCCTTCCTGCATGCCTCCCTAGGAAAGATCTAATGACATGCCCCCTCGCTCTGTGGGGGTCTGGAGGCCCCACAGCCACATCCCGTGGCTGGCACACTGTCCCAGTGCCACATGCAAGGAGCTGGCAGCGAGCTGTGAGCACAGGGGAGACGTGTCAGACAGCAGGGCAAAGCCTCTTCCTTGAAGAAAAGCACTGAAGGATGTTGATCTGCAGAAGGATCTGTGCTTTCCACAGCCTGGGGGAAGGCAGCTCCCCGGGGGTGGATCAGGAAGAACCATGGGGTGGCATCCCGTGGCATGGTAGCACAGGGCTGCTGGAAGAAAAACTCTTGGCTCAGAGTCCATGGAATGAACTGTAACCACCAGCCTATAAATGAGAACATCCAAACAAACAAACAGAAATAAGACCAAATGCAAAAAAAAGAAAAAGAAAAAAAAAAANAAAAAAAAAAAAAGTGGGAAAAAAAAAAAGGATCCAGGATGGTGCAGCTCTGTCTCTGGGCCCTGTCGTCTTCTAGGACTGATGAAGCGACTGGGTGGTTCTTCAGATTCCTGTGGTCTGAACACACACCCTAGTCATCACTGAGATGAGCATGGAAAAAAACAGTAATGAAAGAGGGCTCTGATTTATTTCCTGATAAAATAACCTTTGCTCTCAAAGGCTAACATTTCAGCTCCAGCTTGCAGAGAATGATCTTTTATTTCCATCCATCAAAGCCTACATCATGCTGGATATCCAGAGTATTCTTCACACACAGCCATGTGTTGGCCAATGAAGGAAAATTACTACCTATAACTTTTTTTTCTGAGGGAGGAGAAAAAGGAGGGGGGCTGAAGTCTGTATTAAGGACAGAAATAATTACTATCCATTGCAACCCTGTGACTACAGTACAAGGAAAATTGCTTAAAACTACTAAGCAAGCCAAAAAATGTTTTTCTACAGTGTAAATAATCTCTGTGTTTTTTGGAGCCTTTGATTTGAATCATCATCCAAATAATTCCTATTTTATTTTTGCTCAGGTTGACATCTTGAACGAGTATTCAGGGCCTTCCCCCTCTGCTGCTGTATTAGATAAATACCAGTACTTCACATTTCTGTCCATTACCGGTGTCACTTGGTGTAAGAACCTGCAGTGTTGACTGAGAGTGACAAGAGTAACAATTAGGATTTCCAGTTCACATGGATGATTTCACACCACATTGTGCTACAAATGGCTACAGGGAACTGTCAGTGTAAGTGAGTTAAAAGCAAGGCAGATGTTTATTTGTAATCAAAACATTAACTGAGCTTGATACTCGATGAGGCAGAGGCACCTGCTCTGCAAAGGAACTGTTTAAAATAATGAGTTGTTTTCCATAAAAGAGAGTCTGTTCCAATATATTTTTCTGAAAATATAACTTTTTAATGTCAGTGGTCTGCACTTGTGTAGAACAAGCACCCTACAAAGTGAAGAGTCTTGCAGTGTTCACATGATCACCCTAATGAGCAATGTGAGCAGTGAGCCCCAGTGCAGGACAGATCAGGGTTCACATGGCCCAGTGCCTCTGCACTCCCTCTGGCTGGGAGTGTCAGCTCAGTGTCAGCCCTGGGTAAAGCCAGGGTTTTCCCTGGGTTCTGATGGTAGATTTGGGGATGTTTTGGAGCGCTCTGAGAAGGCACATTTTACAGGGCTCCATTCTATTAGCTCTGAGCCTTTGGTGGGTTGGTGGAGCCCCTCTACCATGTGGGGTTTCTGGCTTTTACAACATTCTGTGAAGAGACTCTGTAGCAAGAAGGTTGTGTGGGTGTAGGAAGTAGCAAGGGACTGTTTTCCTTGAAGGTGGATAGAGAATGTTCATGGGTGCATGTACTGCAAGTCATCCAGCATGTGGGAACAAATATTTTTATCTACAGAGATTAGCACACGGAAGTGAAGGCAAGAGGAGTGCAGAGACCATGACCCTAAGTCTCTTGAAATCATTAGGGATTTCCTTTTCTGCTAGGAGATGAGCATTGCTATTTTCCTTGGAGAGCTCATTCTATCACAAGAAAGAGGTCCAGAAAGGATGGGATGAAGGAGTATGAAGACTTCTGTGCAGATGAGCGGAGTGATGCTGCCATAGGTCATCAGTAGGCAGTGACAGCTCCCAAAACTCCCCAGATCCCCTGCAGGAAGCACAGATTTATTTCCTTTGAGTTAAAAAAATAACATCTCATAGCTAGCAAATATTACAGAGATACTTCCCCTGAGAGCCAGCCACTGCAAAGCTCAGTGAACAGAGTTACCTTGGAGCAGTGCAGCAGGATTAAAGGTCAGCCTCCTGTGTGGATGCCTCCAGCAACAGTCAGTGGGAGTTTTAAAGATTGAATATCCTCACTGCAGTCAGTTAAGGCTTTGAGAAGGCAAGTTAATGTTGGTTTTATTATGAGACAATATAATAATGGTATGGGCCATTCAGCCATTAGCATATCTACTTCGGCTATAGGGAAACATTCATGGCCCAAAACAGAAGCTGGGAAAAAAGTTGCAGAATAACAGAAAATAGCTGTAATTCCCTAATTTTCAAGTTCTGGTGTTAAGGACCTACAGGATTATTCCCCAGTTCTCAGCTAACCATTCCTTCCAGCTCTTGTTGTAAGCAGTTTTCACTTAGCCTGACTTCCCTCTAAGTGTACCCTTCATCCACAAGGACCCCATAAAAAGTATTAGGCAAAGATTAAACATTATAAACGTATAACCAGCTCATAAAATGAGTTTAAATGCTAAGCATGAAAGGGTGAATTTGCCTAAGGGGGCTGCTCTGAACTCCATTGACTCAGGGAAACTTGTTCCTTGAGAGACATATTTATCACTATAGTTTATTTGTATTACAAGAGGACCCAATGAAGACTAGGGGCTTCATTGTGTGGAGTGCAGCTCAGACATTCAATAAGAATAAAATCCCCCTGAATATTTTATATCAAAACTGATAGGAGAGGCCTAGGCTAATAAGAATAGAAGATCTTCTATTCACATTTCACATCTGGAAAACTGAGGATCTTCAGGATGAAGGACTTGGCCCAGTGCATGCTGGTGGTCCTGTAAAAGCAAGGGGGCTCAGTTCAATCCTGCAACATGTCCCACTGCAGATCCTTAGCAGGATCAGCCCCTGGACTGCCCTTTCAGGTGATTAGTACAAGGCCTGAGCCCTCTGCGCTGGACCAACTTCATATCTTCTTGCAACAGATTGCTTTTTCAGTTGGGATTCAAATGCAGACAAGATAGAATAAAGCTCCTGGGATATCACCTTCTTTCACAAGGGCAGACAAGGGTCTAGGCATTTGCTGCAGAAGCAAAATGCTGCCTTGTGTCACTTAAACAGCCAGAAGAGAAATGCAGCCACAAAGACTGCAGGATGAAGATACACTTTTGTATGGATGATTTGAGTACAAGGATGGTGGAAAAAAAATCCAGAATGGAGACAGACCTATGTTTATAGTCCTTAATAGCTGACATGATTTTTCAGGCCTGCCAAAGATGTGAGAGCTTTCTCAGAATGATTTATTTTACACCCAGCTCCTCAACAAATAGTCTCTATGTCTGTAGAGTTTGTAACCAAAGAAGCATTGATCATTGCCTGTGTCAAAAGAAGAGTTAAATTTTGCATTAAATTCCAAGCCTTTCCATTCCTCTAGGCTAGCTAACATTTCCTATCGTCAATTGACTAGAGTTTGTTTTCATGTTTCATTTTCTTTTCTATTGATGTATTAGTCTGGTAGACTGAGTTTTCTCAGAGGGTGAACTTTTGTGCAGGTTTCATTAAAAATATTTCACAAGACCTCTCTAAAATGTGATCTGTGCTTTTGTGCTGATTGAAAATGGTGCAGCAGCTTGTTAAAGCATATGCTTTTGTATTTTATCAAAACAGATATTTTTTTTAAAATGGAAATCTCAACTATTATGTTTCTCTGTGGAGATTAAAGTGAGCTTTTTCAGACTGTCAATAGAATTACTTTGAGCCTGATTCTCTTGTCAGATGTACCTCAGTAAATAAAGAGAAATTCTTCTAAAATCGGTGGAATTATTCTTATGAAAAACTTCAATGCATGATTTAGCAAGGGCCCTTGTTTTTATTATGTATCAGCCAAGCTGTGTAAACTGTCCCAGAGCTGCCTGTTAGTAGCATATATTTAACTAGAATATTAATGAAGGAAAAAGTCTAATTATTTGCATGTAATGTATTTCTTTAAAATTCACAATAGGAAACAACATGTTTCATATTACCACTTACCTCCTCTAAGGCAAGAGTTGTTCCAGTGGTTAGACTGTGTGAGAAATTATGTTACATACCACCACGGAGCCTCATGTATCTCTAAGCAATCTGAAATTCTTTAAATCTGCAGATCAAAATGCTGTTGTGTATTACAACAAGCTGTGCTGTACCACGCTGTCTCCTCTAAAATCAGAGAAAGAGATGAATAATTCACTAGGGTGCTTTTTAATTTCTAAAATAAATACTTCGGTGCTGCACATTTTAATGGATATTGTAGAAGGCGATTTGATGCAGAAGCTGAGTGTTCTTATCATTGCATCAGAGTAAATACCGTGCACTTTTTGTCTCAATGATTTGTGTTCTTTGATTATGGTTTCTGAAACTGTCCAGAATCTTGAGACTTGTTACATTTGTCTGCTGCCATGTCACTCAACTTTTTCCTTCTGTTGGATAAGCAGTCTTGTGCCTGCTTAATACAGGTATTGAAAATCTCAAAAAACATGTGTGGTAGAAAACAGTGTCACATACTGACATCCTGATTCTTCTCTTTCTGGGTTAGCCTGGAACTGGAGTCCTCATAAAATGCTTGAGAAAATTTTCACTGCTGGACTTTTCTCAGGAGATTGATTGCTTATTTCAGCTTCTTGTTTAACTCATAATTATGGTGATTATGTTCTACTCGTTCAAAATTCTCCTATGTAAGAGCTTCATTCGAAAACAATTTGCTTTCTTCTCTTTCACTAGCATGCAAGAATTACAACAACCTGCAGGTGCAAACTTTTGCTAAACCAAACTCAAAGGTAGGTGGGAAGCTAAAAGATGATGCAAAGGCTCCTCTGTCCACTTCTCCTGGGTTATATAAACAACAGAGAACAAAGGCTTCAGAGTGATTATCTTTGTTCTGATCTCTTAGCTAAGGAGATCTGGTTGGTGAACAGAATTTCTTTTCATGGGAAATTTGACTCCTCCAGATTTGTTTTTGTTGTCAATGAGAAAGTTAGCTCTTTGTTTTCTCACAGATCATTCATCAAGGAAAAAAAAAAATAAAGGAATCATTAAGACATGTCACAGTGTCTTATTTTCATTTTGAGAAATACAGTTTACTCTGGTAATATGCAAATATCTTGTTTTGATATGCTGAAGATATTTAGTTTTTCAGAAAAAACCCAAAACAAAACAGAGACCAACTTCTTTCTTTCTGATTTCTTTGGAGATTGGTTTATTTGTAAAAATGAAATTTTTTGATTAAAACAAAGCCCAATTTTCCAAAGAAAACTGTTCTGTGGAAATATTTATTAATCCCAACTTGCTTTTGCTGTTGCTGAATGTTGCTCAGATTGTATCATGACTCCAGTTTTCAGCCAGCAAGTGAACCAATCTCTATATCCCTACCCAAGAGTGTGTATATACTTTGCACATGTACACACATGTATGCACAGGAATGACTTCTGCCCTCAGCTACGTATGTTAATCCCAGTGGAGATTACCATCGACATTGTGTGCATATGAATGAAAGCAGAATTTGGCTCAGGATTTGTAATCAATATATAAGGCTTACTGAGTGATTTGAGATGCTCAGAGAAAGCTGTTACATAAATGTTAGTCATTATTATTTGTAATAATTACCTACAGCTGTAACTATGGCAAGCCTCCACGTAAAAACAGCTAGCCCCTGACATATGGCTTCTGTGCTTCAGCTCCAGATTCCACCAAAGTGCACAATAAACTCTTTCTTTAAAAGCATGTGCCTGAAGGGAACATGTAACCTCTGGCACACGATTGCAGCCATAACGACGAGGAGAGAATTATGCCATCCTTATTAGCAGCAGCAGTCTGACTCGCACAGAAAGGAATGGGTGTTGGATCGGACCCTATCATGTGAATAACATGCTCCTGAGATGCATTACAGCCATGGGCAATGTAGGCAGCAAATTAAATTCAGGTTGTAACTGGGTCAGGGCTGAAGAACATTTTGTAACCATATTTTTCCAATGTGGCTGCAGATTAGCTGGACCCTTATTTTTTGGGGATGTCTTAATTCTCTTTGGTTTTACTTTTAAACTAACTAAATAAAAAATATAAAAACAAAGCAAAAAACCAAAAACAAGCACAATGCTCCCCCCAAAAACCCCAAACCAACAACCAACCAAAAAACAAAAAACGCAAACCAAAAATGCAAAAAATACCCCAAGCCCCAACCCTACAAAGATCCTCCCAAGACAAACAAAACCTTCCAAGTGTCCTCTTACTTTTTCTAGCTTTCCCCATTTCTGACACGGCCTGCACAGACATTTAAAAGATGAAACACAGAAACTGTTGAGCAGCACACAATGCTGCTACTCAATAGTCTCAGGAGGAAGCAAGGAATATGGCATCTGACTGAAACTGCTTGGGAATTTAGGCAAACAGCCTGTAATTGCCAAATTGATTTTGGCCAGAAGACCAGGGCTAACACCCACAATAAGTATAAAGTGCCATGGGATCTTTAATGACCCCACTGCTTTGGACACAGTTTTACCTTTATTTAATGCACATTTTATGTTTGTGAATAATATAGTCCATAAAATATATACAGTCAGGAAATGCCAAACATTGCCAGTTTCCCAAAGGCAATTTCAGAGCTTGCTGAGAGCACTCTCAGGCCTCAATTCATGATCGTGTTAAACTTTGTTTATATGAGGTAATCCAATATTTTATTCATTAAAATGCACCATGCACCTAAGAGGAATTAAACAAATGCTTTACTATGCACTAAAATTGTTCTTCCCCCTTCAGTGAGGATTAAGCAAAATACTCCATGGACCCCTGGACCTCGTGCAGTTGGGGAGGCTGCAGATGCTGCCTCTGCTGACTTCACAGCAACCTTCTGGATCTTCTGCCAGTTCCCTGCCAGGCAAAGGCAGGGCAGAGAAGACTGGAGAGGGCAGAGGGAAGTTTGTGTAATGAGCTGCCCGGGATGCTGAAATGCCTGGGCTCCTCTTCATCCTTGAGGAAAAGCTTCCATCCAAAGACAGTGTGTGGAAATCCTGCCTTGCCTTAGGGTGCTCTGAGACTGATGATAGCAGAAGGTAAAGAGAAGGTGGGTGCCATACTGAGGAGGAGAGACTCATGGCAGTCACTCAACATAACATGGCATTAGCTGATCAGTAATGAAATGGGAGGAACATCTGCATTTCTGAATTCAGAGTGGCATCTTCTACAGCTGCTCAGCTTGGAGATTAATTGCCTCTGAGTACCTCTGATGAGAATTCAAGTTTTATTCTGTGTTTAGTCCAGCTATAAGAGCCATTTGTGTTATACTGTTGGTAATTTTGCTTGGGTGCAAACAGAACAAGATTTTCAAAAATAGGTCACTAAACTTAGGCTCCAAGGATTTATATGCACACACTTAACTCAGTGATCTGATTTAAAAAAAAGCAATCTGAGTGCCCAAGGTCTCCCAAAGTTGTCAGATCTGTAGCCAGGCAAACACAGAAAGCTATAATCAAGACTGTGCAATTACGTGCATATTTGTAATTTTAAAGATTATGCTTCTATTCTGGTAATGACTGGGGTTTTACGCAGTCTTTTGTATTTACTTTTTTTAATAAGGAAAATGATGGTGATGGTTTCCTGAAATCCAGATCAGGTCTCTTTGGGAAAGACCACAGTCTAGTTCACCTACAGCACCCTGATTTTCATCCTGCTGAGCACAATGTGCAGCAGCTGGAGTCACTGGAGTCTGTGTCAGAAGGAGATCTTTCTCTGCCTCCAAAGGTCCAACCTCCCACCAAGTGCCAGGAGTGGCTCAGCTCAGCTGCACTCAGCAGAAGGGCCAGGTATGACTGCACACACCACACATCTGAGAGTAAGGTTTTGTACTTCCACATCACTGTTCATGCATGAATACCACTGCTTCCAGAAAAATACTAGTAGTGAGAAAATCTGTGCAATATTTTTGGGACATAAGTACTGAGAGCCAACCTGGCATTAATAACTTGTTCTCTCTTTAAGATTTATCTCCTTTAAACCTTTCTGAAGATTCATGAATGAAAATGTCATCTTGTGGCTTGGATCAATGTAGGCAAGGAAGGGTCTTCCCCTCAGTGGGGAGGAGCCTATGTTCTTGTCAGTCCCCATCTCTGGCACAGAACAACTCTGGACTTTGAACACCATTTGTAGTTTTCAAGGGTCACAGATTTGCAGTACCTGAGGTGGACTTCTGACATGGATGTTCCGTTTGGAAGACATCTGTCCCATGGAGCTCTTAACCTCTGAAAATAACAGCATCCAAAACAACCTGATCACCAACATATGTGTGTCATCCAGCTACGTTTCTGCTTTGCTGTTGCTCTTTGCAGCCACTCCCTCTTCCTGCCCACAGAGCACGGCTGGAGGGCAGGGAGCACTGCTAGTGCCTCCCTGGCCAGCCTCTGGAGCAGCTCCTTCACAGAGGCTCATTGCTCCCACTTCCTTTCTAAAGAGATCTTGTATTGGACTCAGTCTCTGCTTGGGCCTCTGTGGCACGCAGCACAGAGGAGGTCAGGGTAGGCAATCTTAATAATTTATTTGGCCTAAAAACCTATTACTCTCCTCTGCTTCATTAGTCACAGTCCCAGGAGCATTAAGATTAAGGGGTGTTGCCATGATGATGTCTGGTGTTGGGAGACTCATACCAGGAACTGAAGGCCAAGTCTGTGAATTTCCAAATTTGATATAAAGCAAAAGGGTGTTTCTGTAAAAATGATCAAAGCAGGGACTGATCTGGAATAAGTATTTCAAAAAGCATACTTGGAGCAAACAGGCTGTGAGCACCCGTTGCATGGTGGTGATGCTTGAAACAGATCATTCCCCTTTTTAAATGTCAAGTCTGCCACATATCATTCAGCAGGAGATCCTCCTAATTAGTTTAGACTTTTCTCTCATGGGTCACACCCTTTATCACTTCCCACTCTGTATGACTTGACTTATGGAACACTTGGCTTCAGACACAGCCTCAGTCCTGCTCTTTGCATGCTATTTGCACACAAATCACTTACATCCCTGTATTAGTCACTCTTCTGTTTCAGTGATACATTTTTTGGTACGTTGTGAGTCTGAGGCAGGAGTATCGCTTGGATATGTGAAATCACTCTCATTGTGGGAATAAGTCCTAGTGCTTGATTAAAAAGTAACACTTCAACACATGTAAAATAGCATGGCTCAAGTCAGCTGCATCAGAGCTGGTTTTACTTCTCTGTGCAGCCCGGGTCTTAATTTCAGAATGTTTGTTAAAGCACTGAAAATACAGGATGAAAAGGCAAATTTGGCATCTCTTGTGTCATCCACATAAAACTATCTTGGGCTGGTGGATGATACCTGCGTCTTTCCAAGCCCAATGGGATGCCTTAACCCCTCCACTCAGGCACCACTTTCCAAAACAGGGAAATGTCAGGAAGACTCTTTGTGCCAACCAGCCTTTAATCTGCTGGGTGAACTTTCTGCTGGGAAGAGCATAAGGTATGAGTTTGAAAACTCCTGGCTAGAGGACAGGATGTGAGCCCAGGTAAGAGGACAAGGCAGCTTCGGAAAAAAAATCCCGAAAAACCCAACCCCCCAAAAATACACTACCTCTTTCCTTTCCTCCTTTCCCTTTTTCTACTTTGTTTCAGCCAAAAACTACAGCACATGCTGCCAAATTCAGATATATGGTCAGAGCATTGCCAATTAAGTGGCCATCAGAAGGGACAGGGCCCAGCTCATGAAAATATTTGAGCTTAGCTGGGGTTAGGAAAAAGAGACACACACACAGAACCTGAGAAACCAGGAGATTTTCTGAACAAATATAAGATTTTCAATAGCCAGGGAGCTCTTTTTGCAGTGGAATGAATTACATCCAGGACAGGGAGTACCACATCAGTGGAAATAATATATATCTATATATTATATCTATATAATGTATAATATATAATAATCAGGAACTGAGGGACAGCAGAGATGAGGCTTGTGTCAACAAGCCCTCTGCTACAGTCCCAACATATGGGCCTCTGCTCTTCTGGAGTCCTGTGGTACAGGGCTCATCCCAGCCCCTGCATGTGGAGAAAAGCTTGGGAATGTGAACAGAAAGTACCACACTTGCAGTGCCATAAATCAACAGGCACATAAAAGGACTTAGAAGTGCAGGGCTTTTACATTGTGATTTTGGGGAGCCCTCACAGAAGAAGATTTTTAAGTACTCAGGCTGACAGTAACACTACGTAACAGAGACTGGAAATGGGTCTTACAAAATCTCTACTTTGAGATAGCTGTTCACCAGAAACAGCTGGAGATAATTCTTCATCTTTCACTTGAAACAGCTATTTCAGTTTAGAATCCACACGTGGAAGGGAAGGTGGCTGTGCAGTTCCCCCGACATTTTTGTTTTTCACAGCTCACTGTGATCAGTGGTGGGGTTTTCCATTGGCATTCAGGTGAAATTATAGGGAAGTAACTACGTTCAAAATCTTGTTGGATCTCTGGGCTGCCTGCAATGCCAAGGCTTGCCTGAGGCTCAGAGGTTTTGTCTCTGGGAAAAATTAGGAGGTCTTGACAAATAATTGTAACATGCTGTTAAAGAGAATCACAGGAAGGAATGACAAAATCCCCAAATGATTGGGTATTCTGTTCCTTTGTAACATTTTGCTCTTATTAATGCAAATTGTGCTCACATATGTTATTCAGTGGCCAGTTTACTGGATCCTATGTTTGAATCCCTTGTAACATACATAAGAATTTATACATTGTGCCTGTTCTGTCTTCACCTGCAAAAAAAATTCTGAAAAGGAAGAGGGACACAGAACTATAGATAATCTGCATAGGAACACACATATTTTTCTTATGTTTCAACTGAGAAGAGTCTCTATCACATGAGTTTACCTTCTGTTTTGGCTTCCAGTGAATCCCCATGATGCAGAGCAAAACTTAGCAGGAAGAATGAAGTTTTCCACCCCAGATGGTAAATTGGTCCAGTTTCACTTGAAATTTGGCCTTTTTGCAAGTGTTGTTGCACTTGGCCTAGTAGATTATAATGAAATTTCAAACTAGGATCATTTGACTATGGGGATTAAGTATTGGGCATATTCCATTCCTGGATGGAGTAGGACTTTCCAGTCAATTAATTCTCTTATCTCCAGGGGCTACTGTGATATTCAGAGCTTAAAACGTGGTGACTGTGACTCTTAGGCTCTGACTCAGTGCCACTGCTGACACTGAGGTAATATGGGAGGGAAGGATTGAAAACAGTCATCCCCTAACACCATGTGGAGCAATGATGATCCTCGTGGACAGGAATGGGGACACCAGATGAAGGGGCTGGTGTGAGAGCTGAGCTGGGAAGTGATGGGGTGCAGAAAGGAAGGTAGGGATCCAAAACTTTTGGGAGTGGTGGGGGGAGAAGCAACTGGAATGTGGGTGGAGGTAGGACAACTCCTGAAATGAATGAAAGAGAAGGTGGGTGAGGACACTGTGGGGCAAGAAATTATGTGAAGGTAGAAGAGAAGGTCTGTGGCAGCAAAGAGTGCTGACATTGTATCCCAGCCCCAGGAGATGGAAACAGGGAAGTGACAAGCCAAGGTGGCAGGTCTGTGCACAGAGTGACCAAGCACTGCCACCAGGCACTGCCAGCTGCAGCAGCCAGGCCTGTGTGGGAGCTCTTGGACTCCTCTGCTTGCACCTTTCCTGGTACTGCCTTGGGTTACTCCAGCTCAGCTGAGGACACCCAGCACAGGGCTGAGCTGCTTAGGGCCAGTATGGATTGGCTCTGCATGTCAGAGGGCCCTGGGCTTTGCAAGCAGACTGTAGTTTTTATATTTATACACAATAGTTCCAGAGTAGCCTGGATGAAACCTTGATCTGGGCCACACTGTAGTTTGCTGACAGGAATTTCATCCCTGGCTTCCGTGCCAGAGATGATAGTAATTTTTTCTTGACTTTTGCATCAGCAATTCTATGTTTTGGGATAGGAAATTGAGTCTTGTTCTTCTTGGACATTGAGGAGCCAGAAGATGCCAAGATATTTCTAAGCCCCAGAAGTAGAGGCTATAGAAATTAATCAGAAGCCAGGCCAAAAGCTTCTCTTTTGGACAACTGCAGCTGCCGGTTTCCTCGAGCCTGAGCAGACACTTCTGAATAGGCACTCCTGAGCACTTTCTGTTTCATCTGGCATATGGGGTTGAGATTTCATACCAGAGTTGCACTGTTTTGTCCAAAGTTTTATTTTTCCTTTGCCAAGATTAAGATCGACTCAGAGGTTCTTATCCAGCTAGCTCTCCTGCAGGTGCCAGGACATGACTAGATGCTTTAATGGCTTACTCCTTTTTATAAATGACATGCCGGCCAAGCTCCATTACTGCTCCAGAGAGGTCCAGAGGAACTCACAGCATCTTAGGGAAAAAGGGCTGGAAGGGATGTGGGGTGACTCAGAGCATCTCCTGCCTTGAGACACTGTGGCTGTGCAGACCACAAGGGGTAGTGTTTTCAGAAGCACTGAAATCTCATTTTTAGTCACCAGTTCCCTTTGTTAAGTCAGAAGCAGAGACTTGGGCAGGCTAACTGTTGTGAAAAAAATGTGCGTTCATCAGGTGTGGCAACTACTGACACCCCTTTGGTTTTGGGGGAACTTTTTTTGCAGCCATATGCAGGACTCAAAATACCTTCCTTTCAAATCAGAAATACATGTGGCATCCTCTTTATTTAGCTATAAGTCAGTTCTGTTTGGGTGAGGTAAATCTACTCCAAAGCTCCTGTAAGTTATCTTTAATAAAATGGTGAGTTATGACATTAAAATGATAGGATTGTATTCTTATTTTCTGTTGTTTGTATTTCAAGTCATGCCTACATTCCATCAAAACATGCCTTGAGATTCAGTTGTTAGCTGCCTCCTTGCTATTTGAAGCTGCATTCATCCTGCCTCTTTCAAACGTAGAATGTTTTTAAGCACAAGGAATACACACAAAATGGGACGGAAAATTTCGCATCCTATCTGACTAATACCAAAAGCCTTTGATTTGAAAGGTCACAGAAAAACAGTGTGGTGCAATGCATCTCTCACAGATTGTTCAGTGTTTGCCTGTGGTTTAACTTCCAGTCTCTCTATTGTTGTGCTACTTTCTAAGCACTGTTTTCCTAGCGCCTCTGGAAGACAGTCTCTCCACAGCCTTACCCCCGTTCCCCCTGGCAGCCCTGCTCCCTGGATAGATTTCAGCTCAGGTTGAGGTGACAACATAATGGAGCTGCTGATGGTCAGGTTTCAGAAAACAATCATGCACCTTATGAGAAACAATCACTAAAGCACAAGCACTTAGAGGAGCTAGAGATAAAAGAGTCTCATTTTCTTGGCAGCCCATGTAGATGTTCTGCAATGACTGATGATATGCGTGTTATCTTGACACCATACTCTCCCATGTTGAAACTGTTTATGGGAAATAAACATCATGTGAAAAACAGATTGCCAGACACTAAGTAAATCACTCTGATGAGGAACGAGTCAAGTTCTGCCAGTTTTACCCACACTGTCATTGTTATGATGTAACACATTCCTCATGACTGATACTGTATCCAAATTAGGGCACAAAACCTTCTCTTGATCAGTTGACTGAAATTCCCTGCCTTGTAACAACTGCACACACACACACACACGGACACAACCTTGCTCACACACACAGAGAACCTGTGTCAGTACAAAATCACATCCTATGTTAGTGGAGGATTAAGAACATGGGCAAAATGATAAAAATTGTAGATTTTATACCCTTCCCTCTTTAATAAGCTGTTGCAATTTTCAGAGTTCTGCTAGCAATGATTAATAAACATTTGGTGTGCTAAACATATGGAAAAATCATCCCATCTGGACCATTTAAAACTAGGACGTAGACTTTATCTTTGTTTATTTCATCCTTAGCTGAAAGGCTTATTATGAATTGCAATAATCCAGGGAGCCAACCATGGAAGACAGACAAGCTCTTTAGATAAAACCAAAAAGGCAAGTTTTCTAACCGAGGACCAGATGTATTTTTGGGTATTGCCCTTGTACATATTTAGCTGAGCTTTTCAAGTGGTGAAGATTTGCATGTTTGTTTTGCAATACTAATGAATATGTTTTAGATTTACATTTTAGAAAATGGAAACTTTTATCTTCTTGGGGCTTTGTAAGTTAATGATTTCCAGAAGATAGTTTGGTATCCTCTTTTAACCCTTCACCATTGAAAACATATCACTTTCTGAGGCACAAGGATCTAGTGCAGGCCTGCTGAACCAAACCCGGGAGATATATGTGACTCTTTCTATTGTTTATTTCTGGAATTACATAAAATGTGGGTTTTAAATTTTCAATCTAGTGAAAACATATGTAAATGGCAAATTATTTTAAAACTAACTTAATGTGAATCGTGGGCTAGGCATTACCATACACATGATCCTTTAATTAGATAAATAAGGAAAATACGTTTGGAAAAATATAGTTTTGAGACCCACTATCTTCCATGAGTGATTTGGTTTCCTCCAAGATAAAGACTGGTTTTGGGTAGTAAGGAAAATGTGCTGCATAGCAACATTTTTACTTCTAGTAGAGAGAGCAAAGTTGCAGTTTCATAACATAGTTTTTCACCCTTTGATTTTCTTTAGAGAGGTTATGAGAGAAAATAATTAATGAATAAAACATAATTTTTCAAAGGCTTACCCTCAGTGGCAATTTTTATATGACACGAGCCCTATCAGAAATGAAAAAATTCTTCCTTAGGGAACAACAGAACGTTTTAACACAAGAGATAGCTATAGCTTTGAACTTTGGGTGGTTGACAAATCAGTCTGAAACAGCTTTTCTTCCAAATTTTTCCAATTGTTCATGCAAAATACGATAGGAAACTAAGTAGGATCTTGAAAGAAGACGATGCTTCTTATGCTTAGTTTAGGAAAAGTTGCAAACCACTATGCATCTAGGATGCTGAAGTGGTGCCCCAGAGGGGTCCTGTTCTGCAGGGTTGTGTTGTCTACACTGCAGAGCAGCTGAAGCCTCATTCAGTGCAAACAGCTCTGGTATGAGCAGTTTGGCTCCCAGGCACAGCTGTCCAGTCCTTCACACACAGGACACATGTGTATCTCAGGGGATGGGGGTGTGTGCACAGGTGACACTTTTGTCCTCAGCCACGTGTGCATTCTCAGGAAAGGGCTCCTGGAGAGGGATCCAGCTAAGATCCCAGCTCCAGTATGGAGGCAATTTGGTAAAGTAATATGCTTTTCACCTCTGTTTGTTTTTAAAGAGAAAGTCAAAGTCAAAGCTCCTGTGTGCTCTTGGCACAGCAAGGGATGGCATGGCATTGTGCCTGTCCGGGCAGGGGTGACAGCTCAGCACAGTGTCTCCAGGAGCAGGAATATCCAGCAGCTCCTCTGAGCTGTTTAACTCCTGCCTCTGTATTGGTATGGCAGCATGTCAGCTACTGGGAGGCAGGTGCTGGATTTCTGGGGTACATTTAGCAGCTGCAGAGTTTACAGGGGGGTTAATGGTGTCTCAGATTTGCTTTTCATACCTGTATCTTGTAAACAGGGGAGTTGCAGAGCACAGTGCTACTACCCAGGCAGGTCCTGTGCAGAGATAAGGACCTGACAGTGTGAGGGAAGGCAGGAGGTGGGACAGGGCTGCCTCCAGGATCTTGCAGCTCTGGTTGGTAGACCAGGGGAGGTAGGGGTTCTTACAGCTGTTGGGTGACCAAAGCTGGCTCAGACTAGTCAACCACAGAACCCAGAAGCCATGTTTGGGATCCTTTTTGAATCATGTTGTTGTAACTTGGTCTCTTCTCACCAGCATGGGCCCTGAGGACCTGGTTGGGCACTGCAGTGGCAGGAACACCACTGTTCATAGGCTCTCAAACAGGTGTCCCTCTTGAAACAGGCAGTGCTGTGGAGAAAGTGTCCCGTGGGTGGAACTGACCCCAAGGCCACTGGAGGACCATGCTGATTAGCCCCCATACACTGAATTATAGGAAGTTCAGGCTGTTGAGGGGATGGACTCAGATTTTGTTTCAGGTACAATGTTGTGGAGAAGGTGACCTTACCTAGGGACCGTGATTTGTTTTCAACAGAGCCTTTTGGTGACACTGGTCCTCCACTACTGAAGCAACTCTAATGACTGCATAGGCATCATTCTTTCTTCTCTGGGAGAAACTGAGGACATAGCAAATTCCATAATCCTTGTTTACTTTACTTTGCTACTATTTTTCCTTTTTCATTGTGTGTAACATTAATACCTCCATTTCCATCAATATGTGCATAAATATGAGTGCAGCTGGAAAACTGACAACCACGCTCTGCTGAAGCAGTACTAATACTGTATTCTAACACTGCAGATTTTTATTTGCATTAAATTGAGAGTGGCTCATGCACCAAGAGGCAGAGAGCTGTTGATCACATACTTTTCAGGGAATGGGAGCCTTGCTGATACTAGAAAGGTGGCTAACATGAACTAAGCAAGCTAGACTTTAATTCATCTCAAAATTTTTTATGTGGATATAAGACATATAGTCTTGACCTGAATTAGTCCATGTTAATTAAATATAACCTAAACATTGCTTTTTCTCTAGGAGAATGACAGAGCTGACACATTTCCTATAGACCTTTCCCTGTCTGACCTTGAGTCAGGATGTTACACTCTATTTATTTCATCTAACTCCATTTTTTCACAGGACTTCTGCTTCTTCCAATGTATCTGTGATGGGTGGAGAATAAAGCAGGCCTATGTCACACACAAAGCAGGAAGAAGTGGAATAGTCTCGTGGTTAGGGTAATTGGCTGTGATCTAGGAGATATAGCTTCTATCTCTGCTTCTGTCATAAAGTCCCTGTGGGAGGCTGCATAGAAGTCTCCCTCCAAATTTCTGAAAATAGCTGCTATTATTCTCTAGGAATTCCACATAGGAAATTGAAATCTGATTTTCACAAACTCAGCTGAAGTCAATAAAACCTGCAGATGTGGGGCTGCTCTGAGAATTCAAGGTCTTGGGTGGTTGGCACTGTATATTGAGTACCAGAGGTGAAGAAAGAAGGTCTTAAAATGTCTGAATTCAGGTTCCCTTAGATTTATTGCAGACCTTCTGTTTCATCTTGCCCAAGGCAGTTACAGCCATGCTTAGACAACCCTAAAGCAGGTTTGTCTCCCTCAACTGCATGAAGGCTGCAATCTGGGGGAGCTGGAGGGGAGAAATCCGAACATCACTTTTCTTTTCACTCAAGATGCTACTGTAATTGCAATGCCAAAGGTAAAGACCTTGGCATTGTTGACAACTGTTTGAATGGAGGCCTCCATTTTCCAACCTCATTTCCCCTCTGCACAATAATACAGTTATAAAAATAACTCTCACTTCACGTGGATGTGGTGGCTACATCAATAACAGTAACTCACCAGGTCTGGCACTGCTCTCTGATGCCAGCTGGCACAAAGGGATTTTGTCCATGCCACTGACCTCTTCTAGTCACACAGGAAGGCTGTATGCAAACTTCAACCTGAGAGTGGCTCCAGATCTTTGAAGTCTGTGAACTGGGAATGGCTTGGGAAAATGTTACCTGTACCAGTCTGTATCATGTCAAGGACCATTCCAGCAATACAAGAGCATCACTGGCAGATTTGTGGTATCCAGAGTGTTCCCTGGCGCTTTTTTTTTCCCTGCTATAAGTGAAGCCTCTAGCTCCCAAAGGGCACTAATAAAAGACTCAACATTTTGTGTGAGAGGAGAAGTGTACTTTTAGTACAGGTTAGAAATTATACTTAATTATTTGTTCACCTCCAGGTGTGAGGAACACATGGGTGGCAGAGGAAGAGCTGAAGTAAGTCTCAATTTTTTCACCAGCCAGCATCAAATAGACCCACCTCAAGACACCTAGCAGATCTGAGCAGGTACCCAGCCAACAGTCCCTTCCTCTAGCTGAACTTAGTAAGGCAACATTTACATGCAAGCAGAAGCTCAGACAGCCTTAATCCTCACACCTGCATGGGTTTGGCCCTGTAGCCCAGTTACTGCAGCTAGACCTGAGCTTGCTCCACCCATGCTCTGAGTTGATGGATGTAACCTGTCTCGGGAAGCCATATGTTCTTCCTGCCCCAGGAGTCATGCTTTAAGTTAAAATGTAAGTCAAGCCCTGCTTACTGCCAGAATCCAGGCAGCCTGTGCATCTGCCTTGTGTGTAGTGCATTAAGCCCTGTGGAGAGGCAGGAAACATTAGTGGGAATGCCATGACTGATGGGGCTGTGCAGAGTCTCAGCGGAGCTGGCAAGTGTCCTGCAGCTTCTGCCATATCCACAAGCCATAACATCGGTTTAGTTTAATGGTGTAACAGCCCTCCAGCCAGGATCATGCCTTCACATAAACCTGACTGGTTGTTCTATTGTTTCCTTTGTTTGGTTGCTTCTTTAAAACATGTTTTCTGAGGAGCAAAGAGGAAGCACTCCCCAGTCTGCTTTGTTGGGATTCTGCAGGCTGGACCTTAACAATCATCACTGGGTGGGTTCAAGTTATTGAAAAGCACTTTGTGGTCTGAGCCAAAAAGTCACAATGGTCACCTGGAAACTTTAATAAAAACTTGATACACTTCTGTGGAGGATAATAGCCAAATTTTGTCCAAGGTTACATTGAATCAGACTGGCCGAAGATCCCGAAAGAATGATTGTACTGATGGAATTTAGGGTTTACTCTTTGGGCACAGTAAGCCTGCTCCTTAAATAGGAGTTTTCCATTGACTTCAATGAAAGTTGGATAATATTAATATTTTTCCATAGAATTAATAAAAAGCAATCAAAATCTTGCAGTCTCTACTTGATCCATTTTCAGGCAAAACTTTCAGTGTAAATCAACTGAGATGTTTGCAATGGTTTGAGAACCATTGGAAACATCCCAACCATGTGACACTATTTGTAGTGGCCATTTCTCATAGTGTTTTCAATACTGATAATTTACTGTACCAAATTACGCTCCACTGCACAATTTCAAAACCTGGTTCTTCAGACACTGTATGAAGGGAAAGTTGGCACAATGACTGCAATCTCAGACTGTCCAGATTTTATTTTAGCTTTTTTTTGTTGTTGTTATGTTGGGTGTTTTTTGTTTTTTAGTTAATTTTTTTCTTAAGAAAACTGGTATTTTTAATTTATAGAGGAGAAAATTGTAAAAAATTTATATAGAGTTCCACATATCTTTCCTTCACAGACTCTGGACCAGGTTTATTTTTAAATATGGAAGCTAATTTTTGTTAATCTTTTTGCTAGTTCCAGTGTTACCAGTTCGTACCATGTTTGGTGGTTCTGATACCTCTTCCAAGGGTGTTTCCTGTAGGGTGCTGAGTGCAGTCAGCTTTGATTTGTTAATACACTGGACCTGATATTACTCTGGTTTAAAACTAAAGAAAAAAAGGCATGAGAAGAGCTCTCTTTCTCGGCGAATGACAAACCTGTTTTTCACCCCACTCCACAGCAGCTGCTTCAGGTGTACATTTGCTGCTGTCAGGACAGGGATGTAATAATTTTGCAAGGAGAATAGCTTTACTGGGAGAAAATTGGTCCCCTGGATTGCATAGGAGGAAATACGATCTTTTGTGACTTTGGCTGGAGATGGTTACTTACAGCAGGTTAGACTTTTGTAATCTTTCTGTGAGCAGTGGAAGGCTTTGAGGTCCCTCAGATCACACGTCTGGAGTGCACACAAGTCGGGAGCATTCTTTCTGAGCTGTTTGGGTGAAGGAAGGATTACCTCCTTGTACGCTTCATAGGAAAAAGTCTGACATTGACTCCAGCTCATTAATAAAGAAGGTGGGGCCAGGAGCATTGGTTACCTTTTTCACATCTCATTCTGGAAAAGGCAAAGTCAAATTTTACTCCAGTTTAAATCTCTTTACAATGACCCAAGAAAATTTCCTATTGTTTGGATGCTGTACCTCGCAATAGCCATTTACTTCTCCTGTTCAAAACCCCATTAAAAAAAAGGAATTCTTGTGGATACAATTCCCATAATAATATTGTGCAGCTAGGATAATACACAGTCAACTGAGGTTATTTTGCATCTAAGGAGATAGAACAATATGTAGCTATTCTCACTTTTTCTGGAACTTTTCTCACTGAGAAAACTTTAGAAAAATCCATCTAATTTATAGGACTCCTTGGGCCTGGGGACCACACATCAAGCTGCAATATTTAACATATCATAGCAGCAGCACAATACCATATAAAAATAACACAATAAATGATTAATGGACTAACTCTCTCAAATTCATTCCCTCTGATTATTTCTTTACAATTAAAACAATTTGCTAGGGTTTTTTAAAAGAATAAGAGATGTGTCTCTGAAGTTATCCGCTGCTGGTATTTGTTTAAGCTTAGAAGAGCCTGAGCTCCTTTGGTTGTCTTCTTAGTGCTGTGTTGTGCTATATAGACACCCCTTCTGATTTCCAGACATACCTTCCTTCCCCACTGCTGCGTCCCACTGCCCCAGATACAGGAAGCATGGATTGTGCATGCTGTACTCTGGCAATACCCTCATGATGGTAGATGGCTCCTTTGACTTTCTAGCAACATAAATGGGACAGCCTTGGGGCAGTCTGCCCCTGGCTCAAGGATTAAGCTAATGCAAAAGAGGTTGGGAAGCTGTTTCAGCTTAAAAACTCTGGAGAGATGCTTTCCAAAGGTTCAGGATAGCAAGATGTAATCTGGATGATTCAAACACATTTATATTTTACTGCTTTCTCATAAAATGTGTCATTGCCATTAGTACTGAGTAGTCAAGATACATAGGTGACAACATTGTGTATCTTCACCCTGGGCAAATTAGCTGAAGAAGTACTACAATACATGTACTTACTCCAGGGACTTTCATGGCAACAGCAGATGGATTACGCTCTGGGATGTAGCAGACTGCTTTATGGGAGGTACTGTTGCATGAGGGGTTTGTCAGTGCTTAGGGACAACCCTGCCACTGTGTAATTTTCTCTGCCTGTCTCTTTAGTGTTCAGAACTGGATGTGACTGAGACATTCCAGTGGCCATTGATTCTAGGCTCATGGAAATAGCATGGAACAGTTCAGAGCACATCTGACCTCCCAGGCCTGGGTGCAGCTGCACTCTCTGGTGGCATGTGTGTTGCAATGGGCTCTTGCAAGGCACAGTCCCTCTCCTAGAGGGGAGCCCGTATGCTGAGAAAGGAAGGAAATGTGCTGTGCTCCAGCAGGTCTGTTAGTCTGGATGAGTAGGATTGCAACAGAAAGTGGGAAAGACATCTGCCCTGCAATGGAGACACACGTATTATGATACATGGATGAAAAACTTTGGAATGATGAAAGCAACTTCTCTGGAAACATACACCACTGCCACTGCCACAAGCATGGGACCAGATGCGTTATCCCACAAGCTGGTGTGGCTCTGCTGTGGAAATACTGACTCCATTGACTGATTAGTACTTTGTGAAAACCATATGGGGGTTAGGAAGTCCTACAGCAGTCCAAGTCCTTGCTTCTTGGGGAGAGCTGAGGCTCTGAAAACCATGGCAGAAATATTGGAGAAGCTTGGCATAATCGCTTTCCTAGAGTATGTGTAGGTATGAGAAACTGTTAGGGCATATGCTCCAATTTTCCCCCTCTCAAAAATCTCTTAGTACATCAACTGTGCAACAGAGACAAACCAGAGGCTGATGAGTGATAATGTGATTCACAGAGGCAGGTACTCAGAAGGACACACTTGATAAAGATTTTTGAGATGGTGTTATTAGGGTCTTTGCATCATGTGTGTAGGAAAGGACTCTACTTTTATATAAATCATTTTGTGACATTGCTGAATGAGGAAAATCTAACGTTAGAAAGGAAATAAAAATACCTTTATTTGTCTTTTTCCCTACTACTCTCCACAAACCAGTTCTGAGTGCAATACAACATTTCTGCTTGAGCCCATCCCAGGTAAGGTGTCTTTGTTGCCTTTTTTTTTTTACCCCAGAAGGGTGCTTTCTCCTCTGTAGAGCTGGGAGGCTCTCTTGGCGTGGTCTCAGACAGGAGGGATTTCTTATGATGAGGACACATGACTGATGAATTTACTCATTCTACTGAATCTCCCCAGTGCAACTGATAGAAATACCTGGACCAGCTTTCATCTTGCTCACTCTTCTGAAGTTCACACTTCTTCCTGGTTCCAATAAGGATTTGTTCCTGTAGGCCCAGGCAGTGGGATTTACCCAATCCCTAAACATTGAGGGTGTAAAAATAGTGCTTTTTGTTGACTCCAGGCAAGAACAAGGGTTTAATGTATTGTCTCTTTGGAGTAACCTAAATGTCCCTGTTCACATATGGAACCTGTCAGGAAAAGAATCTTTTCCAACACAAAGTATGCTTTTAAAAACATACAGGGGAAGTGAAAGCAGTGATCAATTTAATCTCAGTGAGCAGACTTTGAAATTGGGGCTACAGCAGCCAACACACAGCACTGGGGGAACATGTATTTGCTGAGCAACTGTTGTAGGAAAGATGGACCAGAAGTGGCTCACAGTGCCTCAGTGCTGATGACCACAGGTACATACAGCCTTTGATATCTTGTCCTCCTACAACTCACTTATGTGTGAACAACACAAGTATATGAAGAGGTTTGTGTCTGCAGCAGTAGGATTTGCCCAATCCCTAATCCTGAAGGTGTAAGGACTGGCATTCCTCATTCCTTCCAGACAGGAAAAAGGGGTTAGTGCATGTTTCTGTTTTTTTGCAAGCTTTGTAAGCTAGAAGTATGTCATCATGTACAAAGCCTGGAAGAAAAATGAAACCTGCTGATGTGAGCTTGCCCTTGCTGCTGCTCGGAGCAGACTGAAGCTCCCTGGTGAATCTCTTTGAGCTGGAGGAAAAGCAGGTGATGATGGCAGCAGTGTGCCAAGCCTGAAATAACACACCCAGACTCGGCAGGGCTCACCAGCACTGGCTGGTTCTGCACTAACATGGTCACGCAGCTTTCCTGGCTCCAAATACCAGCAGAGCAGGCTTGTGTCTGCCCACAGTGCACTCTGTCAACAAGACTTTCTAGTGCACATCAAGCTTCAGATAAAATCTTGAAGGCGTTGGATGTCTTCCTGGGATGCGCTGAATATCCTCTCCTCCCATTCACCTTGGTGGGAACCAGGCAGCATCTCAGCACCATTCATTCCCTGTATTGCCCCATGGAGGTTTAGGATGTTCACATGTGATGTTTCTGTACACAATGAATAACACATTGTTCAGTTGCACAATAAGGTGTGGATGGGTTTGATTTCCTAGAATCAGCTCTGTTTCTGAGCTGGCTTGCACAGCTTCTGTTAGTAGGGTAGAGAGATCACAGAATCACAGAATATGCTGAGTTATGTACTAGTGTGCATGCCTGTCAGCTCCCTGAGCTTTAAGGGTGAGATTGCAGGACTGTGGCCTCATCACAGCCACCAAACTTGGAGAGAAAGGTAATTCCTGTCCACAGAAATAACCCCCTTGTCCCCCTATTATGATGCTGAACACAAATAGATGTTTATTTTAATGCAAAGTTAAAATAAAACATTGCACAGGTCTAAATCTCTTTAGATTAATACAAAATGACACAAATATTGCTGACTCTTCACTAGAAGGGTATTGTGAGGACTCTTGCATTCTTGTCAATGTTAATAAATTCTGAGAGATTTTATAATTTAGTTTGTGATAAGGAAAACATTCCTCCCTGTTAGCTATGCAGCATGAATAGACCAACTTGACAAGCTTTCATTGTCATTGTCTACAAAGGTATCAAAAACTTACAACATATGGGCACATACACACAAGCATACACCCAGACACACATGAATACAAATACACACACACAAAAAACTCACAGCCAAATGAACAGACAAAAATAATTCTGCCTCTTATGCTATAGCTGTTATGTCTTGGCCTTCTTTTTCAGCAGGGGGAAAAACTGTAAGTTATTGTTTTTGAAAGTTTAAAAAGCCTCAGGCAGTGATAGCACTTCTAAGAAGTTTCACCAGTCAGTCACTATCCCTGAGCACACAGCTCTGGTTATTTTTAGATAAATACACAGGAAAAGAATCTACTATCTTATTAGTCTTATATTCTTGAACGGGCACAGGTACATAGTAGGGAAACCAGTGTGGCTTAGGAAACCAAGACTCAGGTGCCTACCTCTCCTCCCTGGGACACCTGATTATGTGCTTGATCTCAGATATTCACCTCAGAGCTCCTCCTCTTCCCCTCTCAGCTGTCTCCTATATTTACATTCAACAGTGCAAGAGGGCATCCAGTAAATCTTTGCTTATGTCTTTTACAGATATATCAGACAGACTGCAGATTTCAGTTCTCAAGGGTGGTGTTTGTCCAGTCACCATCTGTTTCTCCAGGCTTGGATGATGCCAAAGAATAGGACTGGTTTTCACAATACAACACAGCTGCAACTCCAGCCTCCAGGAAGGGCATGTTATAGACCTTGCTGCAGATGCTTTGAGCAAGTCAGGAACCTTTCCTTCCCTCTTCATCCTTAAGGGAGAGCTGACCCACCCAAGATTTAAATTGTCCACTGGAAGTGGTACCTAAAGGAATGTGGTAAGGTACTGCCTGTGAACACCACATGCCACTGCCTGTCCCAGATGGCTGAAATCACCCTAAATTTACTAAACAAAAAGTTCCTCTTAAAATTTTACCTCAGGCTGAGTGGCAGAATGCTTTAAAGTCTTCACTCTGCTAGATCAAAACTTTTTTTTTGTAAAGTTGAAACTAGAGTCTGCACCAAGCTTTTGGATAGCTGAGGAACAGAAAGCATTTGCTTTTATGCTGCCTCACTGGAAAATGCCATCATTTAGTGTGGCACTACAGTGTTTTGCAATGAAGAAAGACATGACATAAATTTGTTTCTAATTTTAGCTTGAATGAAGCAATTATTTTAAATAATATGTGGTGAAGGTTACTTGCCACTGCACTTTTATTCAAACTCATTTGAAGTAATGCTTCCTTAACCTCACTAAATAAAATTGGGAAAGCCAGAAAGCCATAGATCTTCATTAGGGTTGTATGTATAGGCATCAGCCAAATCATTATCATTAGCAAATCCATCAGGCATATCTAACCTTAGTCCAGTATTTAGATCTCTAATAAGATCATTAACTGCTTCATTTACATCATTATTGAAGTTCTCTGTACCATCTTTTTTGGCCCATTCTTTTGTCAATGAATTGTATATTACTAGCTCAAGACTGAAGACTGTGCTCCTGTCACCTGGATTCCTGATAAAGTCATATGCCAATCCTTATTAAAGGATGTCCCAGATATCTACATTTTTCTTTTAGACAATAGCCTCCTTTAGGGGAGAATTCATAATCTTTGTGTTCTAATCAGAGAAATCGTGCTAAGCAAGTCTGAACACACTCAAAAAAATTGACAGACATGAACAATGAGGATCAAGAGAAAAAAGAATGGAACAGAAGAATTGGTATTTGTTAAAGACAGTAAACCTGTCCTCTAAATTCACTCAGTGGAAGGAAGATACCATTTCTAAAAACAGACCAGTCTGGCCAAGTCAGTAATTCTTTAGCAACTGTAAAAGTGGAAAAGAAACATACAGAAAGTGAAATCCAGGTCAGGAAACTAAAAATGAGTTTTAAAGAATTGCACAAGTATTTAGAGAAATAAGAAAGGCCAACGCAAAAAATAAACTATAATGATATAAAGGATAAAATGAAAACACTGTATAACTTCCTTGGCAGTAAGAGGAGGATCAGAGAAAGCATTGGCCAACTAATAAATGGGACAGGAAAGCTAATAACAAAACATGCCAAGAAGGCCAAAGTGTTTAATGCCTTTTATTGCTTCAGTCTTCATTAAAAAGCCTGACTGTAATCAGATGGCTGACACAGTTAACACCAGCCACAAAAGGGTAAGAGCTCAGGCAAGAATAGCGAAAGAAATGTTTAGAAACTGCTTAGATAAATTAGATTTTCTCAGATCATTCAGGCCTGTAATTCACCCTAGGTTACTTAGGGAACTGGCTGAACAATCCTGAAGGCCATGGTAATTATCTTTGAGAATTTGGATTATGCTGGGCTAGAAAAAGGCTGAAAGAGTGCCTGTTATTAAAAAAAAGGAAAAAAAGAGGACACCAGTTGATCTGACTTTCATTTCCCAGAAAGATCATCAGACAAGGGTTCAAATGACGTGCAAGAGAGCAAAGTGATAAGTAGTTATCAATGTGATTTGTCACGACTAGATCATATCGAACCAGCCTGCTCCTTTGTTTGTTTTTCCTATGACTGGGTAACAAGCCATGTGGATAGGCAAGAATTCAGTAAGGTTTTTGCACCGCCTCAAATGGCATTTTCATAAGTGCCCAGGGAATTGTGGTCTGAATCATGGGCCTCTAACTTCACTGGGCTCAATGAACAATAATACTGGAAAACATGCTGCATTGCTTTCCATGTCAGCTCTGCTGGCCAAAAGTCATGGCTTCAGGACCACTGACTCTTGACAAAACTCTGCAAAATAGCCACAGTATTTATTGGTGAATGACAGCCAAGGATCTGTTGTCAGCAGTTCAGCATTGCACTGATTGGATTTAGCAGGTAAGGGTCTGTAAGGGGCTGTCCTGGGGTCCAGATCCACTGTTATCATTACAGTGACTTGAATGATGCCCTAAAGAGTACATATTTTAAATCTGGGTTTGACTCTTAGCACTGACAAATTGCAAGCATCTTGAGGGAAAGGCGTGGGGAATTGAAGAAATACTCTAAGAGAAGCAGGATAGCCTTGAATATAAACTGGCATCTAGATAGGGCTAAATGCCTCCCTGAATACTTAATGGTAAATGAGAGGAGAGGTAGCAAAGATCTGGGAATTGTAGTGGATCATAAACTCAGCATGAGTCAGTAATGGCATCCTGTTGTGAAAGAAGCAAATATTATTCTGGGATATATAAACAGCAGAATTGTACAAAAGACATATGAGGTAATTCTTCCATTGGTAAAGTCTCCAGTAGGGAGCCAATTCCAGTTTTGGGTACCAGACTTCAAGAAAAATTGTAGAAAGTCCAGGGGAGAGAAATTAGCCTGGTCAGAGGTCTAGAAAACATGCTCTGTGGGGGCAGGTGTCAAGAAATATGTCTGCTTAATTTATGCGGAGAAGACTGGTGAGACTTGTGCCTGCCAGGCTTCAAATAAATAAAAATGCTACTTCAATGAGATGGTAATAAACCTTTGTGTCTCTATTCATTGTGTTTAATACAATAAGCTATATGTTTAACAAAGATTTAAATTGAGTTTTTGAAAAGTCTTTTTTCTGGAATAGATTCTTCAGAAACAGTAACATCCCTCTGATGAGGTCCATTAAGACCAGACTTATGAAATACCTGCCAGCTATGCTGCAGGTAGAGCTAGTCTTGCCTTAGACAGATTGATGAATTATTCCTATTTTCTTTGTTTCTATGACAAAATGGATTGGTTTTTAAAAAATTCTGGATCCATACTGGCACATACTTACCATAAGCAATCTCTGCACTTGTCACAAATATGTGCTATGGAGATGCTGTGTGTGATATTAAACTTGTTGAGGCGTAAATCAATGTGTAAGTTAAGCATATGCTTAGTCTAAGTGCATTCACTTCTTTTGGTAAATTCCCACCTTCTTTTCATTCAAAAAGTCATTCCTGGCAAAAGATGGCTGTAGATGAAGGATCTCCCTGTGGCTCTCTGTCCTAAGCCACAGTCCTGGGTCCTCCTCATCCAGAGGATGGGGAGAGGGAATTGGTGTTAACATTGGCAGGACAATTTCTAATCATCTCTATGGTTCTGGCCCCACAGATTGGTATCATGACCAGGCTGGGGAGGTGGAGGAGACTGCTCCTGCTCTTTCTTGCTGCACTTGAGGGGCAGCAGGCCACCTTTGAAGAAGCCTGTGTGATCATGAGTGGATACCAGCTGATGTTAACCATCTAAGAGTGGGTGCTGAGCACAGGAAATGCATCTCCCAACACCCCACAGAGTGAGTCAGTCCAGCTCTGTCCCTCCTCAGTCTCACTCTTCTCACTCTCAGGCCACCAACAATGATCCCACCAACTCTGGCTGGTGTTGGTTTTCAAGGATGCAAGGAGGCAGTCAGCACACTTCAGTGATTCAGCCAAGCGGTGGCCCACAGAAACAGGATTGACCTGGCCTAGGGATAGGGCTAATCTCACCCAGTACCTGCACAGGCATTTTGTCCAGTGCTAAAAAAAGAGCAGAAACCTAAAGCCAGATGGAAACAAATGCAGTGAGCTGCTTCTTTTGGTGGCAGTCTGCAGTTAGACAAGGCTAGACTGATGTGTGACAACAAGTGCCCTCATTTTGGCCAGCAAAAAAAACTTTGTTCTTGTACTTGACTAAAAAATGTCAGCTAGGAGCCATAACACACAGAGTTGTCTTGTTTTGCTCTTTATTCCAGTGAGTGATGCCAATGCTTTGTTGTTTATTTGGATTGTTTTTATCTTATCCAGTGTATTTTGCTCTGGGCAAAGATACAGGCATTAAGTCAACAGAAGGACCTAGGTGTTGCAACAATGAGTGTTGGAGCCCTTAACTGTTGGGCACTGGGCCATGTAGTGGAATCCCAAGCCCCATATGAAATACTGGTCTCCCTAAACAAAGCACAGGGTTTAACACAATAATTTATCTCTAACCATCACATGGGAATGTGTCTCTGCCACTCAGCCATTTATTATTTCCCAGCCAGGAAAGTTAGAGAGGAGGAAACAGTGTCTCATGTGACTTTGGAGAACCTTACACCCACTGAATAACAAGCAGCAAAGGGGGAAGGGGCAGAGAGAAGACTAGCAGTTTGGAAATAGCCTAAAGGCAGAAATTTGACACAGAAACTCTTTGGCATAAATTCCTCAAGAACAGTGAGGCAGATAGAGGAGAAAAGAGGTCCCTAAATGATTTGTGAGCAGAAGGCAGGGTGCTAATGTATTTACATAATTTATTCATAACAGTTTGCTCAGCCAGCTCTACCAAGGACACGGATACTGGACGCTTTAAATGTTCTCTAGGGGAGGAGTGAATCTGACTTTTTGAGCTGAACCAATGGCTACTGACGTCTCTGCTGCCCTTTCTGTGTTCCTCTGTGAGTTGTGGATCGAGTGCTGGGTCTGATGCTGGTTGGTCCCATGTACAGATGCCCCACCTGTGCAAAGAGAAGCTGAGCACCCACATTCAAGCCACTGCTGGATTTCTGTCATTTTTTAAAATTTTTGTATCCACCCTCTGCACTGTGGGTTAGTACCCCAGCTCTCAGACAGGGCATGCTGTGGGAATACACTGTCAGCAACTACCAGTTATGAAATATCCTCAGATGCCTTTGACTGCCTGAGCCTATTCAGAGCACTACTGTTCTGCATGCTCAGAGAGAAGATAAAACTGCCCTGCACACCAAGTGAATCCCACATTGTGCTGGGAACAGGAAGGTCCCTCACTGCCCTGCTGCTCCCTCCCATTTCTCTTTTTGCTATGCAAAGTCAGATGAAAATGAATTAGATGCTTGTACTGAGCATTTCAATGGGACAGAAACTCAGCAATTTTACCTGTCAGCGGGTCTCTGGGAAGCAAAAGGTCCCTGCCAAGTCCTGCTGGATCTTGAGCAACCTGTGAGCAGCGTTGGCATGGCAACCCACAGATACAACTTCCAGGCATCATTTGTCTGGGGACTAGCCTCTCTCCAACCTTCAGCCTGGAGCTGGGGCTGGCCAAGTGTCTAGTTAATCTGAGTCATTGAATTGCTGGGAGGGATTATAGGGTTAAACTGGGATAACCTAAATAGGCTGATAAAAGGCTATTCAGTAAGAGATGCAAGTGCCCAGCATCTCCCAGGTTTTAGCCCTCATGCTCTGGAGTCCTGAGTTGAACTTATCTAAAAGAATAAAGGGTAGGCACTGGAAATTCCCCAAAAAACTTGGACAAACACCCAGTGTGATCTTAGTCTCTGTGAGAGCTGGAAAGATTTATTTTAGAAAGAGGTTTGGATGGTTAAATATTATTTGCAACTGTGGTTTCATTTTGTATGTACAATGGTTTTACTCTTAGTTCCTTTGCTGTTCTATAATCTCCTCTGTTTCTTCAGTGTAATTAGCCTGTTGTTTTCGAAAGGCTGCTGATTGTGTGTGAATTGAGCTCATTATGCACTGACTTGCCCTGTTCATGTGTTATGTATGCTGCCTGCGCCTTCGATCCCTGACCTGCACCAGAAGGAGCTTTGCAGGCTGAGATATTTGCATGTGGCAATGGGCTGAGGAAGGGGCTAACTCAGCAGGCTCTTGGCTCAGCAGCCTCGAGCCTGAGAGCCCCAGCTGACGGCTCTGGAGACGAAGCCTCCTCTCATGGAAGGATAGGAGTCTGTGCTCCCTAAACAGGAGCGGTTTTAATCATAGGGGCCTGTCAGGGGGTGTGTTTTGGGTACTGTCTGAGATCCAAGTTCTCAGCAGATGTACTCTAGTGTCTTATGCAAGATAACTAAAAGATGAGTCCTTTCAGAGGCTTGATGTTTCTAGGTTCTGCTCCACGCCAAAACCTGTAAGTACTGGGGAAAAATAGTTTCCGTTTTCTGCCAGCATGGCATAATTATCCTGAAATAATGGTCCTTGAGAATCTGTATCAGGACTTTTAAGCTGTAAGTCCTGCTATTGTGGATGTTCTATGGGAACAAGATAGAACTGGGCTTTTGGGAGTTTTTACAACTCCACAAGTCTTTGTAAACGCTGGCATGGTTGGTTGCATTAGAGCCATAGGTTTTATAGTTATGGGTTCCCAGACCTGTCTGCTGGCTTCCAGGTGACTTCAAGCCTAGCTTTGATCTTCTGAACCTTTTAGATCGTTTAGTTTCAGCAAATGACTCTTTTTGGGAAAACTTTGTTTTCCTCCCAAACTTTTGTCTAAGACTACATCAGTGTTCAAGGAAAATCTCAGTATGCTTTGAACTAAGTTCTGGGGGAGCTGCCTCATCAAAATGGAACATCCTTGCCCTTCCCAGTCCACATTGTGTGTGACTTGCTACACTCTCACAACTCCCACTAGTTCTGGTAAGCGTTGCCAAGTCATGTATGTCCAACAGCATTAATTCATGAGAGTGTGAAGAAGATTCCATTCCTTCCACGTTATGTTCAGGAGCAGGGAAGAAAACAATGAAAACTTCATCCCTTTTGCCTTCTATATACAGACACTTACAGGAATTCCATTTAATTGGTCTCTGCCTGGGGTAATGTGAGTTTTGTCCTTAAAGAATGAGTAGTCATTCATTTGGTGGAGAAAGTCAAAGTCAATGTTAATGAGATTGCTCCCTCCATGCAGGGAGGTGCTGTAGCTGAAATGAATGTTATCAAACATAAATACCATTTATGAGTGCCAGGCTCCCATTCTGTGTTGGCCTGACAACTTTCAAAATGATACTTGTTTTAGTGGCTAAGCAATCAGCCAAAGTGACAATTTCTTCTTGAAGGCAGCTTGACAATCGAGCAACTTCTATTGCAGTGTTGCTACTGAAACACACAGTATGAATCATCACAGTCACTTTCTATTTTCAAAAGTGATAGTGATAAAGTATATCACTATGTAAATACAGGGGATAAATACTTCTCAGTCCAGCAGTAGCAAGAGGAGGATGGTGATGGACAGCCACAAAGGGAAAATGTTTGTATCATAATTGTGCCTATTTTTTTTTTTTTTATGGAGCTCATTCATAATGCCTATAGAAATTAGCAACCTGGCAAGGGAAAGTGATGTGCACAGCAACTGCCATTCCTGCTACTGGGTTGCCATATTAACCTTCAGTTTGATAATTAAGTATTTAGTTTCTGTAAATCTGAGTCACTCCTCTTAGAAGGGAAAGGCTCTCAGGTTCTTGCTGGACTTGCAGTGTGATCAGGGGGCTCAGGATTGAATTATGGTTGACGTGCAACTAAAAGCTATTTTTGGAAGCAAATATTTTTCTATGAGTAGGAAAAAGCAGTCAAATGTTTAGGTATACACTGACATTTGTGCTAATAAATTACACATTTCATCTCAGATACTCAGTGTTTAAGAATTTGCTCAGTAGAGATGGAGCTGGTAAGAACTCATGCAGTAGGTAGGATCAGACCTCTCTGCTACACCAGAGACTCACTCCTGCTCTGCCTGACAGCATTCGTACACTCACCACCATGCTGAGCTCTCCCTTCTGGCTTGGGGCTTGTGCAGGTGCAGTGAGTTGGCCTGACCTGCTGACCAGTTTCTTAGGTGGCAGATGCCAAGGAAGAGGAGAAGAAATATGACATTGCAATGAAAACCAGATAAAGCCTGCAGGGTCTTTTCTGGGAAAGCAACATCTTCCAGTGGAGTCAAAGGCACAGCCACTCCCTCAGCTCATGAGTACGTGCATGTGAGGGCATGCCATGACTGTATATGCAGAAGTGTTTCCATCATGTGATCTGTTGTTCATTCCCAATCTTGTGGTCCAATGTGAATCATCCAGAAAGCTCAGAGACTTGGGAGGTGGCATAATCAATCCTTTGGGGAAGTCTGGTCCAGCCAAAAAAGCATCAGTGGGGGACTTGGAGTGAGTGGCTACACACATTTTCCATTCTTAGCCATGATCATCTGTAGGGCGATTCAGCTCTCTGGATGTAATTCCCTTCAAAAGACTCCACAGTATCCAAATTATGCATGTGAAGCTGTCATGTCTGAGTCCCATGGCATTCTCTCTGGAGGTCCAGTGTCCACTCCAGAGTATCGCAAATGCTGGGATTTGACACCTATGTGTATTAACTGAATTGCATTCTTAACTTAATCAAGTTCTAATTTTTTCAGGAATGTGGGAATTGCTCCCTGCAGTAGCAAGATGACTGGAAGTCTTAGTGATTTAGCAACTGCAGACTCCTTGAAATATCTTCATAGCATTAGACACTGGCAAGTGGAGGGATGTAGGGCATACCAGTACTCGTAATAGCCTTACAAATTTAGCCATTCCACTTCTGAGAGCACAGCTAGTTTAGCTGTTTCTGAGGGCCCTGCCTTGTCCTGCCAATGCTTAGGAAAGTTGGTGTGTGGGGACACTGGCACTGTCTGCTTGTGCTGGGGCAACCACAGAGCTCTTTGATCTTCATCAAGCCAACTGTTTTGGGGTGTTGATGTGCCAGTGTTAGCTAATGAAGCCTGCAGGAGGTTGGAAGAGTTTCATTTATGCCCAGTACCTGGATGGAATGCTTGGACATGTCTGGACTGATTAATTAGTCAGCCTGATAAGTTGTACCATGTAGGCTTACATTTGGGATGTCTGCTCTTTCCTGTGTCTTCCTGGCTTCCCAAAGTTCACACAACTGTAAACTTTGAAGGAGCAGGCACAGAGCTCCATCTGGCTTGACAATGAGACTTAGACACAGAAGTCAGTTAGATCTAGCAAAAACAAGCAAGCAATAAACATNATATTTATATATATATAAAAATATATATTTAATATATTTTAAAAGTGCTGTGGCCTACACAGTCATAGGGAAGTGTCATAACCACAGCAGTTCTCCTGCCACTGTGCTGCCTTGGTGACAATGTTACAGCATAACCTAAAGCCCAGGGAAATGTCCAGTGGCTCTGGAAATCCTCTTCTCTAGATATTTAGCCTGTAGAGAAACTGCTCTTTTTACCTGTCCTAGCCTGTTTAATAACTTCACAAATCACACCACCTTGTTTGTTTTGCTGTGTGGAACCTCCTGGTCTGTCTGAGTTTTATGTGCTGAGTGTGATGCTATATGTTAGGGAATATCCCTTGGGTCAGCTGGGATCTGCTGTCCTGGTTGTGTCCCCTCCCAGCTGGTTGTGCACCCCTGGCCTTCTCAGTGGTGGGGTGGGATGAGAGGCAGCAAAGGCTTTGGCTCTATGTGAGCACTGCTCAGCAATAATGAAAATATCTCTATCTTATTAACATTATTTCCAGCACCAATCCAAAACACAGCCCCACACCTGCTACTGTAAAGAAAATTCTATCCCAACCAAAACCAGCACATTTACTAATGAATCTTCTGAAGGCAATCCTCTATATGAGGAAGACTATGGAAATCTGGCCAGAAGAGGTCTCTCAGAACCGAGCATGCTAGGGCTCCTGTACTCAGAGAGTGTTGATGATATTCTGCATAAATTCACATACCGTCATGAGATGCAGATCATCTGCCAGTGGGACTGGAGGAGCTGAAGTCTTCCTAAGGAAGAAAATATTTAGTGTCAAATGAACATAAATCTCAGGCCTGAAATGATTCAGATTATAACCTGTGGAAGCTCGAAGGCTGGGACTATTATCAAAGGAAAGAACAAGGGATGAAAGATGGGATCTCTGTTGTGATGCAGCAAGCAAATACTTGCTCTATCTTGTTAGCAATGACGTTCAGAAACTCAGCTAATAATAGCCCAGCCTTGATACCAGAGAAATCAATCCCCATGTACTGATTTGTGTACGTGATGTTCAGAACTGCAAGGAGATGTGGTATGAGACAAATTAAGTGTAAAATGTGACAAACTGTTGGATATCTCTTTCCTGTTTTCACACCCTGGTAAAGGAATGGCAACAGTAAGGATATATTTCAGTCACTTGAGTACTGTCTCATGTATACTTATTTAAAAGGATACTTGATCAGTGCAAAAACCTTGAGTCAGAGAGCTAATGGTTGTCAAATATGATGTTATGTTGCTTAACACAGACGATGACAAATGTTTTTTTCTAAACTATCTGGCTTATACCTACATATGAGTAATCCGTTGCGGAAATGTCGGAGAGGATAGAGGAATGTGGTAAGGAAAAGAAGTTAATTATCAATCACATTCAAAAGTCTGAGCCAAAACAAGTGAACAAACAAACAAACTAAAAACCCACAAGTGAGCTTTGAATAAGAGCTGAGACAAGAACCCGTCTGATAATGCTATCAAAGCTGTTTCTTCCGTACAGGGACCAGGGCAATATTTCCAGTTGGGGAAATACAAGAAGACAAGGACTAGCTCCTTTGCAAACCCTCAGGGGCACACTGGCAAATTTTTAGGGGTCTATTTCTGAAAGGCTAAGTCTGGAAATAATGTTGCCTGACACTGAAGGACTGAAGCACCAGGATTGCCTTGATTCTGACTTTATAGCTCCCCAGATGGTAAGAACTGCTCTTATCTTGACAGAGCTGAGCAGCTTGGCACTGTGCTTGCATTAATCATGCTCATTGTGATCATTGAGCAGTTACTGGATAAAGTAGACAGGGATCAGAGTGGTGACCAGCACTCTGGCCCCCTGCTCTCCACCAACACCATACAGCTGCCTCCAGCTTTCCTCACCGACTCCCAAATTTCTACCTGACAGTCTTGACCCCCATGTGACCTCTATGCTAGTGCATAGTGCAAGGAGATAAGAGCTTAAATCCCTCCCGCAGGCAAGAAGCTGAACATGCCTGGCTAACCCATAGGACTCTAACTCCAGTTCTTGCATGCTTCAAATAGATAGAGTGGGTTGGCTGCCTATGTTTATCACAATGCCCTGGTTTCTGCTAGTGAGCAAGAATCAAAGCCCATAGATTCTTTGCTCCTCATAGATGTTTATCTCAGTTGCAGTTGCACACCTGAATTAGAGGGAAAAGTGACATTTTGTATAGCAACTTGTGTTGGGATTGACTGACTAGGTCTGGGCAGCAGGGAGGCCTCACGGGCGTCATGGTTTAACCCCAGCCAGCAGCCAAGCCTCAGGCCCACTCACACCCTCACCAGCAGGAGGGGGGAGAAAATGAGAAGGGCAAAAGCCAGAACACTCATGGGTTGAGATAAAGATAGTTTAATAGGGAAAGCAAAAGCTGAGCACACAAGTAAAGTAAAAGAAGGAATAAATGAAGGAATTAAGTCACTGCTTCCCACTGGCAGGCAGGTGTTCAGGCATCTCCAGGAGAGCAGGGCCCCATCACATGCAGCAGTGACTTGGGAAGACAAACACCATCACTCCAAATGTCCTCCTCTTCCCTCTTCTTCCCCTTGCTTTATATCCTGAGCATGATGTTATAGGGTTTGGAATATCTCTTTAATCTGTTTGGGTCACCTGTCCTGGCTGTGTCTCCTCCCAACCTCCCAGGCACCCCCAGTTTCCTCCCCATCGTGGCTGTATGAAAAGCAGAAAAGGCCTTGGCTCTGTGCAAGCCCTGCTCAGCGATAACAAAAATATCTCTATATTGTCAACTTTGTGTTCAGCACAAATCCAAAACACAGTTCCATAGGAGCCACTGTAGAGAAAATTAACTCTACACGGGCTGAAACCAGCACAAGAGGCTTCACTGAGAAGCTGCCAGAAATTTTCCTCATGTCCAACAGAGCCAGTGCCAGCTCAAAGACAACACAATGGCCAAGGCTGAGTCCATCAGCCGCAGTGATAGCCTCTGGGATAAAGTGTTTAAGAATGGGAAAAATATTGCATAGGAACAACTGCAGTGAAAGAGACAAGCGAGCATGTGTGAGAGAAACAGCCCTGCAGACACCCAGGTCAGTGAGGAATGAGGGGCAGGAGGTGCTCCAGCCGCTGTAGCAGATTCCCCTGCAGCCCACAGTGCAGCCCATGGTGAGGCAGCCGTGCCCCTGAGACCATGGAGGATCACAAGGATGCAGAGATGCCCCTGCATCCCCTGGAGAGGATTACAGGGGTGCAGAGATGAACCTGCAGCCCATGGAGAGGATCACAGGAATGCAGAGATGCCCCTGCAGCCCATGGAGGATCACAAGGATGCAGAGATGCACCTGCAGCCCCGGGAGGAGTCCATGCTGGAGAAGGTGGATGTCCAAGGAGGCTGTGATACCCTGGGAAGCCTGCATGGAGCAGGCTCCTGGCAGGACTCATGGAGAGAGGAGCCCACACTGGAGAGCAGGTTTACTGGCAGGAGTTGTGACCCTGTGAGGAACAGAGAGGCCTCTGGAGCAGCCTTCTGTGCCCTGTGGAAGGGACCTGTGCTGGGGCAGTCCATGCAGGACTGCAGTCCATGGGAAGGACTCATGTTGGAGAAGTCCATGGAGGACTGTCTCCTGTGGGAGGCACCCCACAATGGAGCAGGGGAGGAGCGTGAGGAGTCTTTCCACTGAGGAGAAAGGAGCAGCAGATATGAGTGACGAACTGACAACATTCCCTATTCCCTGTATCCCCAGTAAAGAAATTGGGAAGGTAGTTGAGCTTGGGAAGAAAAGAGGTGTGAGAAGAACTTGCTTTAAGATTTAATTTTTATTTTTCATCACCCCATTCTGATTTGTTTGGCATGAAATTAATTTCCTCAAGTTGAGTGTGTTTGCTTGTGAGGTTAACTGGTGAGTGACCCCTCCCTGCCCTTATCTCGACCTATGAGACTTTCATATTCTAGCCAGGCATCTGTAGGGGTAACACTTCCCATCATCCTGACCATGCTGCATTCAAAAGGGTAGCAGGGTTATTAAAAAATGAAATTTCTGAAAGCCCAGATAACAAGCACAGGCTGTGAGCTTCTTGGTATGTTTCCCCATTAATTTATTTGTTTGTTTGATTGTTTCTTAAATAAATAAATATGCCAAAACCAACACACATTTATTTTAATGTCATTTAGTAGGGAAACTCTTCTGAGCTTGTTCAAAATTTGAAAACAGTCTGACCTCAGTCTCCTACTACAGATATGTCTAGACTAGAATTTGCTCTCTTGTTGTAACTTGTGTTTATTAGTTGTTTGCCAATTAACTAGTAGAGTTGGTGAAGACATTTGAAATTGTAAAAGATAATCTAAACATTCCAAGAAGATGTGTTGCAGCAGTCAGACATTTGTGGTTTACCTTCACTTGTGCACTGAAAACTCACAAGTGTTTGCTTCACGGAACGAGCATTTATGGACCATCTCAACTTTCATTTATAGGTATATTAGCCAAAAGGAAGTAATTGACAATCAATTAACTTGGGTCACACATCAAAACCCTTGTAATACCTGAGTATTCTAGTTTCAAACTGAATTAAAAACGTTAGTTAGTATAGGCTTGGCTAAGAGGTCACAGTGCTGAAGAATGTGAGATACATGGAACATTTTGTCCAGAAAAATGTTTGAGGAGTCCAAGGGCAGAGGGAGAGCAGCCTGCTGCATGAGCTCTCAGAGACAAAGTGGGAAGCTGTCTGCTCACTGGAAAACTGTGAGGAGAGGAGTAGGATGCAAATATTACCGCAATGGAAAAGAAATGCCTACTGCATACAGTGGTTTGAAGAAGCAGATTAAAAAATGGTGGCATCTCTCTTTCATGGAAAGAAAGCTGCTGGACTCAGAAGTCTGTTTCATTTGATGGAAAAAAATCACAAAATAAGCCAATGGCTTGAAGTAAGAGGCCCGACAAGAATCAACCTTTTCTTTTTTTTTTCTTTCTATAGAGAGTATGGTGAACCACAGGGTTGGATATGGGGGGTGTTTGGCGATGGTAGTGCACAGTCATGTCTTGGAATGGTACAGCTTGATTACAAAGCAAAATCTTATTGACATCAAACAAATATTTCAGAGTAAAACTAACAACCAAAAAGAGGTGGCACAGATAATCTTAAAATGAAATGGATCATAATGTACATACTACTCCAATAAAATTTATATGACAACAAATTGAGCATCTTCAACCATTGGTTTTTATTCTGTAGAAAATAATTAGAAGATAAGATTTTAAAAAGGATATACAAGGCAATAAATGGCTTTCATGGAAACTTAAAAACCAAAGGGAAGTGAAAATATTTGGTAATTACAGCTATAATTTATGGAATCAAATAGTTCCTTTCTCCACTGTAGACACTGTCATTGTTATACAAGTCACAGGATCATTTATGAAAGTAAAAAAAAAAGAGGAAAAAAAAATCTGGTTTGGTTTTTTTCTTATCTTATGAAATATTTCAAGTCCCATGCCAAACCTGGCTCAGAGGCCAAACTGAATCTTGTCCTCAAGAATATAAATTCTGGGAGACCAAATGTGTGTTCTGGGAGATGAACCATCCAGTGAGACCCTGAGGAGCTGAGGAAGGCCAGTGGGATTAGGAGTGATGTTAAATTACAAAATTCAAATTGGATTAATGTCTCCCCGTGCACACTGATGCCCTGACCTCCCTGCATGCAAGCTGATATGGTTCTGTACGCAGAGGGAGAGACTGAAACCTGTCCCTTGTGCCCTTGTGCCCTATAGCAATGGCATGGTGGTCAAAGAGGAAACTTGGGATGCAGGTGCCTTCTCCTGGCTTCACTTCAACTCTGGCTTGGCCACTGCCCCATGAGCTACAAGTTTTCCCTTTTCTTTTCCCTCTGAGAGCAACTGGAGGAAAGAAAAGGAGTTTTTCTGTGTTGGGAAAGTGAGAGATATCACCAGCTAGAAGAAAGATAGGAAGAAGGAAGCAGCCACCCTCTCTTCTCCCTCCCTCTGTAGCAGGGACACTGTTCAGGTAGCACCAAGGGCTGGTTTGACAGCAGATCACAGCCACTGGGCCAGGAGCAGCCCTAGGCAGCTGCTGGCATCCTAAACCTGCCCTATATCCCTGCTTTCTCAGAAATAATTACCTAAGGACAGATCTAAAATCAATTAGCTGATCAAGGGAGTGACCTGTGTGGAAACTCAGTGATGTATCTGAACTCAGACTGTGTCAATAAAAGCTTCAGTCATAGCACAAGCTGAGCCAAGAGTGAGGTACATTTTCCCATAACTTCATGCATAGCCAATTCCCCAGAATTGAACAGCCATGTTCAGCCCACTTTAGGGCGTAGTCTTTTCCACCCTGACTACATATTTCTATGGCAACTACTTTTACCAGACACGTCTGTGTATATGTGTACATGTAAATAAATAATAGATAAGGTACAAGTAAATGGTGCTAAAACTGTGCTAGTAGCTCTGTTGTGTTGCAGACATCTCCTGTTCAGTGCTTCCAGCCCCGTTCTCCATGCAGGTCTGTGCAGCAAAGACGCAGAGCAAAGGGTTGGGTTTTTACTTGAAACCTGTGTTGTGGTTTACCAGCAGCAGAGTGTTGCTGCACTGGGCTGGCAGGGAGCAGGCTGCCCTCTGTTGCGATACCAACAGGGAAAACTGGAGCCTCTCTGATGCCTAATGCAAAAACCAGGCAGCGGTTGCAGTTTTGGACAGACAAGGCGAGTCAGTCAACGTGGTCACTGTGTAAAGCAGTAAGGAAGAACTGCTTCCTAATTTGCCAGCTTTTGGAGTTAATATGTGAAGTTAGGCAGCTTTTCCATCTCTAATAATTAAAAAAATCACCGGGAAAAAATTACATTTTCTCCTATATTTCCATATCATTTGGCTCCATGAATCCCCCTTCTTTTGACGAGGTGGGAGCTGAGTGGTGGAGCCAGGACATGTTTGACTGTATGGAATTTTTTCATTTCTTGGATAATTTTTTTTAACTTTCTTTGCTTTCCTTGCTTCACACTTTCCAAAGCATAATGGTCTGAGAAGTAACAGGCTCTGTCATGCCTTTAAGATGCTAGAAACTTTCCACTTGCCTCAGAATTCTGCATCTTAAGGAAGAAGCCTTAGACAGCAAGATCTAAAAAGCACAGAGTTGTATAACATTGAGGTCAGGAAGAATTTGGCATTTTTATAGAGACTTACACCTCACTGTGAGTGTAATCCCACCTACAGCAACCCACCTAACCTCTCCATCTTTCTGAAAATTAGAGACACTTCAAGTTGCAGCAGAAAACTTCTTTAGCTTCCTTAATTTCTGCTGCAGTTTTTGCCTGGAGGTTCCTTCCTCTTGGCTGAACTAAACACGTAGGTAACTGCTTTTCTGCCTTGGGCCATTTATAATTCATAAGGTAAGTGTTCCTCTGCTGTGCTCCCCTGGGGGGCATCCTATGAGCTGTGCTCCCAGACCACATAGCTCTGTGGAATTCAGGAAAAAGGCACTGTAGTTTTGGCCACTTTAATAAAATCTCTCCAAACCCACAGATGAAGAGTAGAAGTTCTCTGTTCTGTATATGGTTATTATAAAAAAAACAGAGAAGATGTGGAAGACCTAAGTTGGGTTTTAACTTCTTTTTTGTGCCATAGTTCTCCAGAGCTAAGAGCACAGGCAGTGTTAGAGACAGAGACATAGGAGTCTCCCCTTTTCAGCTGATTAACCCTGCAATTATGCAGCAGGCCTAGGTTCCCTTCCTCTTGCTTCCTCCTGGATGCATGTCTGAAACATTAAGTTTATGGTGGACCCTGTCTGCAGCAGGAAATCCCTCTCCAGCTCCTCCCTAATGCGGCTTCTCCTGGGCCTGGAATGTTGAGGTGTGAGCCATGCTTCCCTCCAGTCAGGCAGTGACTGGCACCCCAGTCCCACTGCCACAGGATGGTCACTCAGCAGGTGGATCCCAGTGTCACGGGGATGGCAGTGAGGCCGTGGCAGCAGGGGCTGAGCTTTAGCTGCAGGTGGCCAGGGAACGTTACCTGCACTCCAGGGACACCCAGGCTGTGACTCTCCATCACTTTCAGGCAGCTCAGCCAAGGCGACGCTGCCTCTGGGTACATGGTAACAGAGCTTAGAGATTTAAAGCAAATCTTCAGTGCCTACAGCCTCTCAGGTGCCTAAACAAGTTAGGTGAAGTTTTTTTTGGCTCTCTGTCCTCTATGTAGGCATCTAAATTGTGCATGAGTTGCACTTTAGGTGCCTTGCTGTTTTCTTTGGGTTTTGCCCTCAGCTGTGAGTGGGAGCACAGGTTTGCTCTGGCACGTGCAGCAGAGGGACAATGTCACCCATGGACTACATCCCAGAAATACACTCCCTGTTGCCTCCTTTTCTCTTCCAGCTCTTAAACCTTGTGACAGTGATTACAAAACTCTACCTACCATTCTGCAACTGCTCCCTTACAACCAAGCCTGTGAACTCAATTTCCCAGTTGTTTGATCCAGTTTATATCCTCATCTACCAAAATCATTCTCTCTCTGGTAAAATCTCCACTTTCTGCTCAGCTTTTGCACCCCTCCCACATATATGCATTCTTTAGTCTGGATTATTTGTTTACACTGATAATAAACCTAATAAAAGTGCTGCTCTTCTCTTTGAGCATCCACCCTAGGCTGCTTCAGATCTGAGGAGCAGCCAGGATAGAGAGCTGAAGGGATCAGCTTCAGCATTTGGGTCTGGCATGACATAGGCTACAAAACGTGGGCTTGCATGATAACAGTCTGCAGTTGTTTAATGATAGTTCCTTCCCCCTGTGGTGAAGGATCTCTGGAAGCTTTATTTTACACTAATTAATTTTCACTCCTCTCTGCTTTCATGGCTGACCTTTTCCATCAAGTCTCACAGAACAGATGAATTGTCTGTGAAACTGAGGTTGTTCAGACATTATTCCCTATAGCTGTGCTCCTTTCCTCTTCCCCAGGGAAGGAAACCCATTGAAGCAAGCTGTTTAAGATATTTGCAAGGGAAACCGTGAAGTATTTGGCCTTGTTTTTCAATTTAAATATGCTGGTGCACAGCACAGGCCTATTAAGGCCCAATTTTCATGGATATTTTATATTCAATCTTTGTATAGATGCACATACCATATAGGTTATTGCTTGTTTTAGATATAAGGGCTACACGATAATAATCACTTATCATCACTAGTCAAAAATAATTCTAAGCAGACTCAGATTTTGTTTTCTGGGAGAAATATTACTTACCAAGGGAAGAGTACACAGATGGGTCTGCCACCTGGAAAATAGAGAATTGAGATACTCAATTCCAGCTGAAGTTATTGTTTCTGCACAAGTCCTAGAATTTATGCAGTAAATAGGAAATAATACAAGATCAAGAGGATTTTTAATGGACATAAAATGAAGACAATTATTGTGGTATCAGTTGTCGTTGATACATAACTGCAGCAAAGTGATGCAACAGTGGCTCACTCGTAGAAACAATATTTTTGTGTGGGAACCTTCGGCAGGGGTGCTAAAGAGTCAGAGAAATTGTGAAAGAAATTAGTGCAGAAAATGACAGATCTGTCACAGAGGAGTACAGAAAACACTGGTGACTTAGTTCCTAACTGCCCTCACCTCTGGATGTGCTGTTTTCTTACAAATTAATTTTATTCCTCAGGGTTCTTCTCTGGGGACTAGCTTTTAAAATTTGGTAGAGCCAAACCATGGGAGTCTTTGAGTGCCTTTTTTGCAGTTTATATTGCCCTTGTGCCTTGCTAGTAAATACAGCAATTGCTTGTTATGATTTCTGTTTGTTCTTTGGGAATATAATGACATGTTTTTACAGATTGCTACAGGTTTATATATAGTCTAAATGACTTAATTAAGAAAAGTAACTTCCTCTGCCCCAAATACCTCAGTATTGAAAGATTTATTCATGGAAGTAGGCAAAATAAAATCATATTAGTAGACCTGAGAGATTAAAAATTATGTGTATATTTCTTTCATTGTGAAGAATGACTGGAGACATGAAATTATATACAGGTATGACTCCGTCGTCATTAGGAGGAAACCAGCTTCATTTAACAGTGGGTAGGAGGGCATGAACATTTTATTCAGTCAAAAGAAGATGGTAGATAAATTACATCTCTCTGAATTTGATCAGGACAAGGAGCATGTTTCATCTTGTGAAAGACTGTGTAATATCTTTAATAACCATAGGAATGAAGGCTTTGCTCATATATTTCATACAGAGCTTCATCTCCATGGGGAAAGGAGCATTCAGAGCAGCCCACGGGGAAGAGGCATATCCTGATTAGCGCCGCTGCCGCGTTTCCCTCCAAGGCCGCGGCTCTGTGAGCAGCACTGAGATGCAAAACCAACAAAGAGCTCAGTGTCTCCCAGAAAAACCCCTATCATTACAGAAAAATTACTTCTTGCAGGAGAAATAAGGTTTGCCAGAAGACGTGGTGTTTTGTCAGGGCTGCTGCTGGCTCGGCGCGCCAGACAGGGATCCCGGCTCTTCACACCCACAGCAGCCGCCGCAGGGCTGGCACGGGCTGCGGGGCCGCTCTGGCCTCCGATGCCGAGCAGCACCGAGAATAGCACTGGGTGGTTCGTTGTGTGCAATAGTGGAAAAAAAAAATTGTATTTAAATCCAGTGTTTTCCAGAAGTAGCTAAACCCAGGAGGTTATAAATTATTAACCTGTAAAGCAGAAGGTTTAGGAGACTGCCACTTGTGTGTCCTGGAATAGTTTCTGCTACCTTTTTGGGATGGAGCAGAACCTTTCATTTAGTTATTGCTTTCCAGCTCAATTTGCAGCAGCCACAGTTTATCTAATCCTTGCAGTACATTTTCACTCTGGAAAAAAAAAAATTCCAAACAACAAATAATAGAAAATTGGGTTTTGCCTCATTATTTAACTTTGTGTTGTGTTACCAAGATTTGCATTACTTTTAGGTTGAGCGCTTTAATTCTTTACCTACTGTGTCCTGCCACTATTTTAAAAGACCCCTTCTCATCAGAGAAGGGGAAGGGAGGAGAAAGATGTAATGTGTGGTTAGAAACAACCAAGACTAAGAAGCAGAGATTGCTCAATGATATAATTAGTGCTTCCTTTTCCACTCTGAAGTAAATTATGTCCACTATGCTTCAAAAATATATATATTTGCTAGAGAAATGTATTCATTCACCACATTTATCTGTTAATGCCTTACAAAAATTTATTTTGCTTTAAAAATGTAATTTTTTTTCCAGAGTTGATTTGTGCACTAATGGTTTAAGACAAATCCTTAAGTAGGAAAAAGTCATATACGGATGATGGGGAAAACCAGGATGAAATTATGAAAACAAACCACCTTGTATGCATTTCACCTAAACTTCTGTTGGCAATGTGGGCAATTTGTGGATGAGAAACTCCAGGACCTCAAGTAGGTGGAGTGGTTGCAGCTCTGTAGCTGCCCTGCTGTCTCTAGAAATGTGTACATACACGCTGGGTATGTACGTGTTTTTATGAATAGGTATGAAACTATGCGTGTAAGCTTTATGATAAATAGCATGTGATTTATTTGTGCATAGTGTGTATTAGAATGATCAGATTATCTAAAATACATATAAATGATTTTTGGAATTGCACAACAGAAATTATGACTTCCAGAAATAAGTAAAAAAAAATGACAGCTGTACAGGAGTACAAAAAATGAGAATTTTCTTGCATTAAATAGTAGTGTAATCAGTCAAATATTTTATCTGTTTGCAATTCAATATTTCTATTTACTTATATCTGTCTTTGCTTTCTAAGTTCCTGATTGCTAATTTTTAAATTCAGGATGAACCAAACACTGGATGATTCAAGACACTTTCTGAAGCTTAGAAGAGAAAGCATAATATATCAGAAATACTGCTATATAGAACATTTGAGACAATACAGACTGAGGTTCAATTATTGGTACATGCAGGTATGTCAGTCTTTATCAGCACATCCTGTTTGGGCTATCTTCCCACAAACAGCTTAGGTGTTAGTCTCACAGAAGCAGTGTATCATTCTCTTCTGTTTATTTTTGGCAACTACAAATACCATAGAGGATATTTGTTTTTGTAACACTGTAATGATGAAATAGATTTACTGGCTGCAGTCACAAGAATGCTAAGCAGATATTCATTTGTTTAATCTCTGCAGCTTTGTTGAAAAATTTATAACTGTCTGGGACAAATTGTTAGGAAAAAACTGGACATTTGGGTTTATGGTTATGGGATATTTTTATAGCACCCAAAAAGGTATGGGAGATAGTGTGGGTACCTACAGCTACAGTGCAACCAATGGAAAAGAAGTTATTAGTGCCACAGGCTTCATGGCACAAACAGGGAACCCACAGCAGTGTGCCCTCAGGGCGAGGAGGACAGGCTGGCTTCACACTCAGAGGTATTTGCCATCTGGGGCTTCAATGGGAAGTGCATATGTTAGATAAGGTGCAGTATGCCAGATGAAAGAAATCGTGGAGCAGTTTTCACTTTTCATCACCTGAGATGGAACCATTAGTCCAGATCTGGGGTTCAGCTATATGATGACTTTCTTCTGGCAGGATGGTGTTTTTTTGGCATTTCCTTCCACAATGGAAAGATGTGGAAGATGTGGCAAAGACATAGAAAAGCCACAATACCAGATCACCACTGATAACCATTATTTCTTTAATTATGACTCCAGAATCACCCTATGTAACTTTAGGCACTTCATGAAAGTGATTTCAATTCTGTACAGAAAGTAAATATCTTTCTGCAGAGAGACCTACAGTAACAGGTCTTCTCACGTTGGCTCTTCAAGTAAAGCTCTTACAGTGGAGGGGACTAAAAGCAGCTTGCTCTTGCAAGTCAGCCCTGAGTAGCAGGTCAGTGCTTCTGAGAGACCTGCTTTATTCCTGCTTCCTTGAGCCAAGCAAGCTCATCCTGCAAGCAGTCAACCAAAAGCTGAAGACACAGAGAAATACAAGAAAAGAACAGCATGGTGCTCCATCTGCTTTGCTTGCAGTGCTACCACACTTTTTTCTCCCCTTCACTTCATGGAGTCTAACAAGCCCTAGAGCGACTGGGTACTGCTCAGACTCAGACAAGCTGTTTTGATCGGTCACCTTCTGCTTGTCTGCAGCTCCAGTGCTGTTTCCACTCCTGCTTTGTCTATAGTAGTGAGGCAAACCAGCTCCTGCTTCTATAAGTAAATTTTCAGCCTTGTCTACTTGGTTTTCCTCTAAAGAAGTAAAACCAAGGTAAAGAAGACAAATCTACAAGCAATTCCTGGCATAAAGAATAGGATTTATCTGTCTTTTTTTTCTTCGGTGTTACTGTTTTTATCCCAGTCTCAATATTGTATGTGATATTTCTTGCAACATGGTCATGGGGCCATGTTACATCCATGACACCTATGGATTTACACCAGGTTGAATTGAACACATTTTCATTTGTTTCTGCGTCCTCAATGAACATGCTCATTGCTGGGTATTATTTTCTTTAATCTTGCTACTAGACACAGCACTGATGAGGGAAGAAGCAGGCAAACATCTCTAGCTGCTACAGCCACGAAATAAGCTTCATTTTCCATTTTATTAACTTTGACCTGAAGGGCACTTGTTGCGGTTACCTCTTTGAAGGTAATACGATGTCTGTAAAAAGTATTTATACTTCACAGTTTCTTTCTGCTTCTTCCCTTGAATATTCTTTTAGAAACAATTAGGACTCTGCTAACAAAATAGGTCTTTTTTACCTTTATCTATAAAGAAATCACCTTACCAACATACTAATATTTTGCAGGAACATGGGGTTTTTGACAACATTTTCTTTGCTTCAGATTGGTGATTTGGATCTACCCTGCAATCATGCTGCTATTGCCTGTCCTGACATGTCTGCCCCTTCCTTTTATTAGGTGATTAGTATCAAAGAGCCTTGGCTTCATCTCGCCAGGAAACTGGAAAGTTTTCTGCAACCTTAAGNTATTTATATTTATATTTATAAAATGTGTCAGTGGTAACAGAGCAGTACATATTTCAGATCAATGCAGTGAAGAAGATTTTCAAAAACTTTTATAAATTACACCTGAAAATCCACAGGAACATTGTTATTTAGTTAGGGAAGAATGCTAGAGAGTTTTTACTGAAAAAAAAAAAAAGGCTTCACTGTCTTAAGTACTATGCTGAGAAATCAAAAAAGATGTCTTCTTTTCACAGGGCTTGTGAAATACATGGCATTTGAGAGATGATGGGAAGTTAAATGGGAATAAAATGGAATCAGTATAGTCAGCAATTGATACACAGGAGATTTGAAAAGTGAAATGGTAATTTTTATCATCAAATTTGAGATAGAGTATAACGCAGGCCTTATTTTCCCCTCAGGTCATTTGTACATATATGTTTAGCTGCTGTTGAATAGTACTTGGCATAGGCAAATCTTTGTTTATTTTGGGGAAAATAGGATCTCAGTCATTTCAGAAGCAAGAGAAGTTGTTTTCCTTAATTGCACATCTGAATAATTTAGGGTTTAATTGTTATTTATTTAATAATTACGGTATTAACATCATTCAGCAGCTATTCTATGTGCTATTGTCTGTGATCTCTAAATGACAGTCTTGAAAGATCAGGCTGACTTTAACAAGTGATCCCATCTTGCAACCATGTAAACATGTTTAGCTTTGCATCCTTCCAGTCACATGGATTAATTCTGTGTTTTCAGTGACTTAAGATTATTTTCTTCAGACAAGGAACAGCAGTTGCCCAGAAAAATTTCTATGTTGCTCCAGTATCATAATCCATTACCATTTTACTAGTGTTTATTTTCAATACAAAATTTTCTGGCACTGAAATAGTTGAAACCAGCATTTTAAACACAAGTATAGATTATATCTACTCCAACAACTTTATCTCTACAATAAATATATACAAATTTACAAATTCATCACATGGTAATTTTCAGCTGATGCCTAAAGTAATTACACATTCTGTGCTGATAACACATTCAAGGTTTGTTGTTTTTTTATGATACCACAAGCTGGCGAGACACCTAGATCAGGCCTGCTAATGCTAATTGGCAGATAAAGCATAAATCTGAGGGAGTCTGGATTCCTGCCTTTTGCCAGTTTTTTGTTGATTGAACTGAATTCTTTTAATCCTAGCTTTTGAAAAATGCCAGGCAATTCACTGTTGTCTTTCCTATGTGCATTTTAATCCATCAGTTCTGTTACTCCTTTAATGCCGCCTTGTTTGTTTTTAATCCAGTAGACTAAACAAGTTTTCTTTTTAACTGTCTTCTAAAATCAATCATAAAGGACTCCCTAATGCAAAAAATAATTGGTTCTGATGACATAGCTATAACATTGATGAGGTTTTTGTTTCTTGCTGATTTATTGAGGCATATGACCTAGTGATAATAGCAGTGATAAACTTTGAAATATAATAGTTTACCTGCTTGTCAGGTGAACACACTTGGTCATTATCTCTACAGATTTTATACCAAATATATCAAGCTTTTTGGGACTGCATCTCCCTTCAAGGGTGTGAATCTTATTCCAAGGCCTGATCCCTACATATCCTGTGGTCTGAGTATATTTACATTCTATCCTTTATTATCCTTATTTTTATTATACAAGCAAACATAATTTTAAAACAGGATTTCAGAACCTGCTCATACATGAAGGATTTCAGAACCTGCTCATGCATGGCATAGATCTTATTGAAAATAGTTCAGTAATTTATCATAAAAGGAAAAGATTGGAATCTTCCTTTTGAAACCATTTTTTGTGAACTTAGCCCTGATTCTCATAAGAAAGACTTCTGTAACTGAAGGACCATGGGATCCCACTAGATGTGGGTGAATGTGTGAAGGCAAAGTCATAAAGTAATAGCAGATGATCACAGAAGACAAAATGATACAAAGGTAATAGATAATTCTAAGCAATCAAGACAGAGTGCTTTCAAAAGTTACTTTCTGCAGGAAAAGATGAAGATGTGCATTGTTATCTCCTGAAAATAATGGTATAGATCCAATCATACCTCAGGAAGGCCATGCTGAATAATTCTCAGAAACCAAAAGAATAAATTGGGGAAAACCACTCTAAATTTGCTTTATTTCTAATATTTTTCCATGAAACATCCACTGATGGATGAAGAGGTTTCCCCTCTTCAAAACAGAAGCTGCCTTGAATATCTTGATTCCCTTTTTCTGAGATAGTGTCTCATGATGGTAGAGTTCACACAAAATATTTGTATTTGGTTGCTGAAAGTTTGCCTCAGATAATACACATTGAGATAAAAAAGGAAATAGAAAAAAGGCGTTTAAAGTTGCTAACAGACCTAGTGTGCGCCATTTGTATAATATGCAGACTTGCAGTAAGTCAGCAAAATCTGTGTTATCTGAATATCTAAATTTATATTGTTAAGTCATTATTTTCGCTGGGTTTTAAGGCTTTCTGCAATCCATTATACCATAGCTGGTAACATCAGACAGATCTACTGAATTATTTGTCTTAACTTGCAGATATGTGTCTTTCATTCTCTATTTGCTTAATATGAGGTTTTAACAGAAGCATACCTCTACTATAGAATTTTGCACATTTTATACATTCAATTAAATATTTTTATTGATACAGTATTTTATTAATTATCTTTTCCTTATTAGACAGCACTATTCTGTCAATTTTGCCACTACATAAGATGAACCTATTATTTTGTCCAACCTGTTGGCAATTTACTTTATACATGCTTCTAAATAATGCCTCGTGCTCTGTTTTCAGAGTGTAGTATTTAAGCAACATGTAGAGTAGGATTAACTTACTGGAAAGGTAGGAACTGGTTAACTTTCAGGACTACAATACATGGAAACATTCAAATTTAAAAGATCATAATGAAACCCAAATATTTTTGGTTTCTTAGGGAGCTAGGCCATATCTTGACCCAAAGTTAGTAGCGAGATCTGTTCATGCAGTGAAATGGGATCATTGAATTGCAGAGTCGAAAAGGCCCAGAAAGAGTCTAATCCATCCCTTTTAGTTCATACAGACCAAAATAGGCTTCACTGGGTGGATGTCTTAACAAGAGCGTACATTGCTGTATACTCTGCTTTTACTTTGCTATTTGCAAGCTGTGGTCCTACAAGGCAATTCAACTATTTTATTATTCAACATGCTATATTGGGTTTTCGGGGACCCATATTTCTTCAGACACTGAATGTCACAAGGATGACAAAACATCCTTGTTCTTGAAGACATGCTCTGTGGTCCTTCCTGCATTTCAGTCAGTGTATTGCCATGGGGAAACATTCCTGGAAGGTAGGAATAAGTCCTGCCTCTTAGAGGCATGTCAAAAGCCACGGATGGCTGCACTGACAGAGAGGCAGCAAAGTCCATTAACAGCAGGTGGGGCAGTGATAGGTCCCACACTGAGAGAAACAGAGCCATCGATGGTAAATAGTGTTTGGAGCCTACTACAACTGGTCATGGACATTCCTCTCTTCAGGTAAACCATGGATGTAAATTTGGCTTTGAAAAAGCCAGATATTGTCAGAACACATCCAGAAATTATTAGGAATCTTAACAGACACCTATCTTTTATGTTAAACCATTCCTCAGAAGACTCCAGTGCACTTTGTAGAGGCATCCAATGACATGTGGAGATTTGACTTTTAACCAGGTCCAGGAAACAGAAGAACAAGATGACTGTAAATATCAACACTTAAGTAACTAATAGTTGGGAAATTAAATCTGTGAATCTAGTTTCTGAAATGATGACTATGTTGTGTCCCTTTTGCTAGTCAGGGTTTGACCTTTCTTGTCACTGAAGCAAAATTCTGTTTTTACAGCAGGAAGCAACTAATATCACTGGTGCTCAAGGGAAATCAGAAATGGATGTTACACTGTTAGTTGAAGAATTATATTGGTAATAAATGAATACTGACCCTTGGATAACTATTTTCTCTCTGCTATGGTAGGCAGCTCCACCTGCTCTAACTGTTGATTCCAACAAACGAGTTCTCAGATATTTGGTATGTACCTGTTTTCTCTAGAATGCTTGTGGTTCTGTGGGAAGATATGTGCATGACAAAGTGGTGATCTGTGCATAACAAAGAATTCCCCTAAAATAGCTGTACTTTGATGAGTTGAATTTATTTGCTTTTAGTAAGTGCTACTGAACTGTATTTCTCCTGCTACCACAAAAGCATAAGACATGGAAAGATTCTTCAGGCTTTGGCTGATGTACCAGTGTTGCTTATCAGGAGGAAGAAATGTGTGTTGCCTTTTGCACATTAGAATCTGACATTTGTATCTAGTTATTTTCAGAAGCAAGAATATTTTTATTAGGAATATCAGGCTAGGCATAAGGATTAATTAGAGCAGAATAGGATGTGACAAACTCAACAAGGGACCTTATGGGAGTGCAAGGTTCTATTTGTTTTAAAACTAATGGATTTCACTCCCAAACATGTATTCTATCATGTTTCAATGACAGATACTCCCAAGAACTAGGGCATGTCCATCCCACTGGGCCAATCAGGATCACTTGTAAGGGACACGGAGCATAAAAGACATCAGCCACTGAGTCTTCTTCACCTTCTGACTGGCAACAGCAAACTGGTTTTGGATAAGGTCTCTTACACTCCACACTTACGGGAGTCAGCTGTTGTCACAGGGTGACCTTCCACCTCAGAGTCTTTCTTACTTCACTGATATATCTTGATTCTTAACTTCTACTCTTTTTGTTTCCTGGTTTTGGGTACATTCATGGCTACCTGGCCTTGCCTTGGGACAGCAGGAAGAGGAATAACAAAGATAAAAGTCTATTACCTCGAATCCTCCCTCCTGCATCCCTACATAGGTTTCTGCTGTAAAGACATGGCAAGCCCAACCTAGGCTCAAGGATCACAGATTTATATTGATCATTTAAGTAACAAATGAAATTGCACCAGAATTTTTTCATTTTATCAGTGCCTAGTAGGCTTCTATTTTACAGGAGGAGGAAAAAGACTGAATTCATGGCCTTACTGTCTCTGTAGTGTCTGAAACTGAAAGCATGGCCTCTGTATTTTTTTGCACACACAAATAATATGTTCAATACTGCAGTTATGGTGCGGCAACGTCATTTGGCATTCAATTGAATGTAGCAAATAAATTGTGATGGTGATAAATACTGTGTACAATATACCTTCATATTGATGGAAACCCTAGTGAAATTAATTCCCCCATTTTGTTCTGTTTCATCAAATCATTCCCAATAAGTGGTCCCTTTGTGATCAGTGACATTGATGGAAGTGGTGCTTGGAACTGCTGCTCCTGAAAACCATCTGAATCAGAGGAAAAGTGCAGAACCTGGGTCTGGGTCTTCTGCCTTAGCTTGTGTTCAGAAGATTTGTAGGGCTTCTTCTATGCCTTTGTTTGGCATACAGAGGAATAGACAAAAAGTGATTCTGAAACTGTTTGGAAACTCACACAAAATGTTTTTCACAGCCTACCAAGCTGTATTAAAGACTAAGTGTTGCAAATTAATCAGTGCCTTGAAGTTTCACTTCTTATTTGTGGAAAAAGTTTGTGTTGACTGTGGTTCAGTTACCCAAATGTATTTTGGTCCCATAAGAAGTGAAAAATCCTTAGCCCTACAACAGAATTTGGCAAATGGAGATAGAGAGCAGGTACACAGAAGATGCAGATGAAAGTGAGGCCACAAACGATGAATGAACTCTGAAGGCTCAGACTATCACAGGTTACATCCGAAATAAGTTCTGTCAGAGTGCTGCATCAGTTTACATAATATGTTATTTTCCTTTTACTTGTCTTTGATGTGCAGCCCTTGGCTATGATGTTACTTCTACCTGCACAGAATGAAAAGGAAATTGTCCACCTGATGCTCTCTGGGGTATATTTTTAACTGTAAAGTGAAGTAAATCAAAGCCAAGACTCAGAAGCAGTTGCTGTCCTGAAGAGCCAAGTATTTTATTTTACATTGTGCACAGGACTATGTTCATTGCGTTCCTCTGTCACTAACTGAAAAGGAAAAGCAGTGTTTTGTAACCATGACATACCCTGTTATCTTCCTCAATAATGAGCTCATCCAGATTACTCCAAGGGGATGCTTACATTTTATCAGTGGCGCCTTGTTGCACAATTTCCAGTTTCTTTCTTGAAGATACAATAAAAGATTTATGTCTGAAGGACTATGATGTGGTTTTCATCTAAGAGCAAAACAATTCCTTCTAAAAAATACTGTATCCCCAAATGATTTCATAATTGCAAACAGCGTTGATGAGCTCTGTGGCTTAAATGAGTTTATAACATATTTGCTGTGTTTTCTAGTGAATATTTTTGGATGCACTTAGTAAAACCCCCCTGCTTTTTAAAACTGACACAAAATAAGTGTGATCCATTAGTTGATGTCTACTGTAATAAGTATTTTTTTCATTTAATTTCAAATTATTTAAAATATTTCTCTCTCATTCTCTCTTTGTGTGTGTGTTAAATAGTTTCAAATCTGAAAGTCAACCATGTTTCTCATTATCAGACATCAGAAAGGCTTTTTTCTCTTTGTTATTTCATGCCACTTGAGGATAAGCAAGTTTCAGAATACTGCATGTTTTTGATGTACGGGTAAAACTCACATCTTCTGTTCTTGGTGCAGAAAGCTTATCTGCACTGCAGATCTCAATTGGATATTCTGTTCTCATCCCCTGTGCTGGGCTCAGGTTGTTATCACTATTTCCACATGCAGATAATTCAGAATTCCTGCAGCATTGACAGGAGAACTGGCCTGTATCAGTAATGTCAACATGCAGAAAAATATTTTGTAATACACCTTGGATGAAAAAAATTTCTGAATCTCAGCTGCTATCAGGGAAGAAACATTGATGTAAAAGACTAGTGACATGATTCTAGGTAATACTGTCTAGTCAGTTAGAATTACTTAATCACACTGAATTATGAACATGGTCTTACTACTTTGGTTATTCTATTTCTTTTTACACTAGTAGCACTTGATGTTAGAAATGTGTTGTATTTTAGCCTGTCTGTGGTAAAGTCTGTTGATTTTACTTGAAAGACTTTCTGAGTGCTTTCTGGAAATAATTTACAGTGTACTAGTTCTGATTTGAGTTATGGACTTTTCTTATTCTTACTGCTACATCCGGCAGAAAATAATGTCTCATTTTTCAGATACATCTCAGTTGTCTTGGATCAAATTGGTGTTCCTCTTTATTCAGGATATCTAAGAGTGGGTATTCTGAGGACTAAATTAAGGGCAAAGCATGTACGTTGATGTTCTCAGTATTGCCATGAAGTGGGGAATTCTGTAGCCTAGTAAGAAAGGGCATTTCAACTGCAAAGGTGGTGTCATGACATTAATATTCTCAGGATTAGTTTCAACCTTTGCATCCCCATGTTACACACAAGAGACACAAGTCATTCTGGGTGCGGATTGGGGTCTAAATTTTTCAGAAGCTTCTGAACCTTTGCATTTTTCATTTTTCATCAAGGATTTGCCCAAGTTGCCTATATTTCCCCATTGCTAATTTTGTGCTCCCATTAAGGTAGATATTAAATTAGAATATCAGCATTAACTGCTGACAAAATGCATTAAAAAGGATGGTTCTAATTTCATTTCAGAAGGGAGGAATTTAGCAAATAAGGCATGAACTCACTGTCCATTCTAGTGATTCCCTGTGAGCAGTTAGTGCAGCACCTTGTGGAGCCCAGGCTTGGCAAGGAAATTACCTCTCTGGGACACATCAGTTTCAGGTGAGGCACTTAGTTGTGTGATGCTTTGATCTGGCAACATCTCTCCCACAGTTCAGATCTGGAGGGTGCTCTGTAGCTTACACAAAAACCTGGGAAAGCTATGGTCAAGGGTAGAGTGGGAAAAGCACAGTGAATCAGGCTATAGGCTTTGGAAAGAACATCAAAGCATTTCAACTTCTTATAAGTCCCAGAATACTGCATGCCTTTGCATTCAGATTCCTCATTCATTTAACCAGGATTGCAATGGGAATGGAAACAACAGAACATGAATCCATGGAAACAAAGGCGTTTGTATTATTCTGTGTGGCCCTCAGAAGCTGCAGTTTGGATATAATTATGACTCAAATGAAAGAACATTAACAAAGCGAATGAAATATTTTTTCTCTCATCTGTTCCAAAGAAAGCTTCTATGATTGCAGATTTCATCAATAGTTTTGGCCACTCTTTTACAGAACACTATTTAAAACAGGTTATTTACCCTTTCTAATGGATCTATCTTTACTGGCATCTGAAAATTTTGTTTAAAGATATTTATTATATAGACAATCTGTCAAATTCAAGCAGAAAAAAAAATTAACATTAGTTCTTCAAGGATAAAGTTGTGGTGTGGGAAAAATCAGGAAAATGTTGTACCATGAGGAGTTGCTTTATGGATTTAATTCAGTCTTTCAAGGATTTTTGAGGAGAATAAGGCAGAGGGACTTACAGGCAGACTTCTAAGGGCAGCTCTGCTTTTAAGAGTTCATGTAAGGGTCTTTGATTCCTTCAACCTAGTCTTAGGTACTTAACCACTTATTTCCTTTCTAGCTACTTAACTACTTCCTATGACTATAATTGCCGTCACGTCCCATGGTAGCACATGGAGAGAGACCCAGGTACCTGAACAAAGCTATTCGGAGCTGAGAGGTGAATGTGTGGTGAAGAAACTGATACTAGATTAAATAGTCTTTACAAGGGAATACATTTTACTGACTTCTTTTTACATTTTGTGTATCTTAATTAGCATTGAGGTCAATACAGAGTAGCATCTTCAGTTTTAAGACTCCTTTCTATGCTACAGAGCACCTACAATGTAAGGATTGGGAGCCGAGGGCTAGTTCCTGTCTGGAAGAATCTGCAATTCATCATCTAAATGGGGTGTTAAATTGGACAACCACAAAGAAAAACTAACTTGAAAACTGGAAACTTAACTTTAAGTATTGAGAGTACTTTCAGTATACGGCAATAAATAGATGGGCAATACATGGAAAATCTTCCGTGGTTGTAGTGCTCAGGTCCTAGCTCTAGCACATACATGCTGTAACCCTTTTATACACTCTGTGACATGCTTTCTAACTGGTCATAGTCTGCTTGCTCAGCTAAATCCTGCATTTGAGTAACATTTTCAGTTCCAGTTTTACACCCCAGAATACTGAATTCTGAAATGTCCTTGCTAAGTCTGCACTGAGATTGACAGATGTGTGATGCTTAGCAAGGGACATGGCTGCTTGGTCGTTTGCAGACACATCTGTGCCCATCCCCCTCCACACACAGCATGGTGACTATCAGCCATCCTCTGCCTGTAAGGCAGTTACAGTAAATTCTGCAGAGAAACAGCCCAAAACTAATGAAGCTTTGCAGTTTTTGGACCCTCACTTGCTTGCAACCAGTCTGCTTGAGGCAGGCATGGGTCTAATCTCAAAAGGTTGTGCAGATGTACCAAACCCTGCAGGCAGGCAGCTCAAAACCTGCTTCATTTACCACTTCGGCACTGGTTTGGAGGGCAGCCTTGGAAACTGTTCATTGGTATTCAAGTGTTACAGTAATGTGCTGCAGATAGCAATAGGTTCTGTATAGGGACACGTAGGATCTCTTATCATCTTAGCACTGATTTTCTGAGGCAGTGCAAACAAGGTGTTTAACTTCCTAGTGCTGCAGTTTCTTCAGCACAGTGACAGCAGGGACCTGCCCCTTATAAAACACCCTGAGAGCAACCAGTGGGAAGGATCACAAAGGTGGATAATGGGAAGTTTAGCTGGGGTTTATCTTTAAAGTGTTTTGACATTTTGTGATAAAGGATATTGACTTCAGGTTATTATAAAAATATTATTTATTTATATTTAGAATTAAATGTATTAAATATTAATTTTTATTTCTAATTAGAATTATAATTTCTTGGTATTTAACACTCAATGTCATTCTCTTTTCCAGTACTCATACCAGCCACCACCAGTCTAAAGCATGAAAATTTTCCTTTCCAGAAGCTGCCCCAATGTTACTGGGTGGAGAAGTGGAGGCTCCATGGCATGCCAGATTACATAAAGCGGTGTCAGAGTTGGACTGCTGTCATCTATGCTGATTTCAAACACAGAGCTGCCACTGGCACATTTGCAGTTTGTGCCAGGAGACCAGTCTGAGTTAGTAATCACTATTTGTCTTGTGCTTCAGACTGCATGTCCAAATGCTTCAGCCCATACATCATCAGGGTGACAGAGTGTTTGAGGTGACTGGCTGGAGGATCTTGCTGACTGGTAGAACCACAGTTCTGAGAATCAGGCTCCCAGTTCTTTATCTTACACAGTTCTGTGTGAGTAACTCCTCCAGGAGCCTTTGTCCAGTGGGACTCCAGACACTGACATTCAGCAGTGCAGAGTGCTGTCTGCTGGATAACAGCCACCTCTGGATAAGTCTTTAGAAAGAAAAGCTGCAGGAATGCCATTTCTCATCAGCTGGTGTCACTGCTTGGAGCCAGATGTTCGCAGCTGGGTGTGGTAGTACAAAATGGTCTAGGAAAGAAAGAAGAAAATGTTTAATAGGAAACATTAACATTCTGGCTAAGCTATGGGCAAATGCAGCAATCCCTTGTTTACAACAATAACTACTGGAAGTTGCAGAAATAGACCTCTGACATTTAAAGTAGTACGTTGACTCTTTTTGATCAGACAGGAGATAATGTCATGCGCTTATTTTACCATAAACACTCCTAATAAAGACTCAGCATTTCAGTTATTGGCAAGAAATAGAAGAACATGAAGAATTTTTGAATATTCAAACACCAGGCTGTTTGGAAATATGTAGTTGGCTGTAATTGTACTTCATATTTCTTAAAAACTCTTTGCAGTAAATGTCGTAATTAATGAATATGTGATACTGAATATGTGATTTCCCGATTACTGGAAATCTTAGAAGTAAGACAATTTGCCTATTCCATTTCTTTCTAAAATAACCCAGTCTCTGGGAATGGGGAATGTTTATGGTGAACAACAAGGACTATATTAAAATTTAAAAAATATAAATAAGGAAGTGCTTAATGGCCTTTGGAAACACAGCACATAATGCACAAGCAGTTGTCCCATGTTTTAGGAGGATAGACATTCCCTTTTTCTGTGGATATCTGATCATCTCACAGTGGCTAGTGAGTCACACGATGTGAGGCAGGATAATTCTGGTAGGACCAGTTTGGAGAATGAGAAAGAAGTCACAGAGAGTTAAGCACCTAAATGTGCACCAGACCAGGAGATGAAAGCGACCACAAGAGGAACGTTGGCTGCTGCATTCAGTCCCCTGCACCTGCTCGTTAAGTGAACATACAGCTCCCAATTAGAGACCCAAACTGGTTATATAAATAAAAGAGAGTTGGGGCTTCAGACCTAGATCCCAAACAGCCACAGAGCCATTCTTTTAGCTGGCAAAAAAGGCTGATGCCAGCTGAATATCCTGAGTCCCAGGTTTGGGACATTTAAACTCCTACACAATTTTTAGATTTTTGGAGTGAGGAGCCTAAGAATACATATGCTTTGAAAAACAGGGCAGAGATCTTTCTCCCTTTTAGAAGAGAGTTGCTGTGGGACAGTGCTCCTTTTCATTATTATTTATTATTCAGCTCAGTGGTTAGTACACTCATTCAGGATGTGGGTGACCCAAGTTCAGTTCCTTCCTCTGCCTGAGGGGCTGTAAACTCACATCTCATACTTCCTTGGAGAGTGCCATAACCACCAGCCTATGTACTATTCTTAGGGTGGGGGACATTAAGTCCATCCTCTTGAAGTGGTGCCTATTTGCATCTATCCTTTTTCTCTGTCTCAAGAAATGGGTAAATACATCATGTGAAAAGGAGCAGCTTCAGCAGAAAAGCTTCAGAGAACTCTTCTCTTGTTCATTCTAATTTAGGCCACAGCCTAGAGTTGAGACCAGTTTCCTGAAAAGTGGAAGCTTTGAGTTTGATTCCCCTAGGGCTGAGGGGTAAAATATATTTTCCATGTCCTGCGCCTGTGCCCCTTAGCCATAAAGGGTAAGACTAAGGATGTACAAATGACAACCCCTTTGGGGCATCGATCTCAAAATGACTTTACAGTTAGGGCAATTTGTGGTCAGAAGCCCAGTGGTAAAACTGTCCAAGTGTAAAGGTACATATGTATTTCAAGTAGAAATTTACCATCTGTAAAGATACGTATTTTAGCTTTGCTATCCAGGAAGTTCTTACTTGAAGACTAGCATTTTATACATTAAAAATCACCATAGTGGCTTAAACCAGAAACACACGTCTTATTTTGCCTACTGCACTGCTATGTAGATCTGCAGATGGGAAGTGCTATATGATGACTTCTTTGAAAATCTTCCCCTTTGTGACACTGATCCTATACTACTTAGGAAGGAGCATTTCTAAGTGCCAAGTATGGATACAGGAATGGCAGGCTGATTCCAAGTACAATTAAGGTAGCCTAGATAAGAGCATTTCAGTGTGGATAACCTGGGTTAGTCCAGTTAGTTATCTGCTGTCGGGTATATCTAACAGGAGAATGATTGCCTATTCCAAGGAACAAAAATCAAAAGGATTTTAAGAAAAAGTACTTGCTGGCTGGGATAAGTTCAGGGTCCACACTGGTGTTGCCTCAGATTCAGCAGTGATTTGAGGAAGAGAAAACTCAACTCTTCCCAGGTCTGTGGTCAGACTGCTACTCCTCAGGAATCAGAGCACAGCCCAGTGCAGGCAAGTGGGGACAACAGCCAAGAGGCCCAGTCTCTTTTTGCTGCTGTATAGAGGCCAGGAAGACATTGCACATGGGAGCACCAGGAAGCAGTCTGTTGGAGTCCTAATGGCATCTTGCTGGAGCTTAGTCTAGAGCTCAGGAAACTGAAGACCCTAATTTGCACTTTCTGTGCTGCCTGCACTCAGTGTGAGTGGATCCCCGTGCCCAGGGAGCGCAGTCCTGCCTGCTGCATGAAAGCATCACTGTGTCTGGGAAGCCATGCGTGCATCAGACACCATCCACTTGAAACTCAGATAACTTTTCTTGCAACCCTGAGCAATTACATTGAATTACTCTATCTTAAGCATATCTGCTGCTCTTAAACCACCCAGTGACAAGGCTTGGAGGAAATGGATTTTGTTATCGTGTAAACAAGTGGAGCAGACAGCATTATGTGTCAAAGAGACCTGCTGCTTCATTGTTTCTAAATACCATTTTTTAGATGGCTTGCAGAGTTATCTGCAGACCTTCCCTGAAGAAGGGACAAATCTAATTGATAGCTGATGCCCAGCATAGTTAATATTGGTTGAACTGATGTTCTAATGAACCAGTGTGCTGCTGTTAAGCTACTGGACAACTTTTGTAGCTTGTTAAAACAGCAATAGTGTATCACTTATCGAGGCCAGAGAGACTGATTTCCTTAGGGTAGCTGAGACAAAGCCAAATGCAATCTAATCCAAGCCCTTATCTATATCTTAGTTGAAAGTTATTTGAAGATCTCTGATTGTCATAGTTTGATAAGGGTCCACATACTGTGAATTTATAGGCCTGTTGTTCCCACCATATTTATAACTTCATCAAGGTAGGGTTACTTCTCTTTTTCTCGCTTCATGAAGAAATCTCTGGGGGATCATTTCCAAGCAATTGAATTTAGTTACTTCATACAATGGCAGGTGAAATTAGTGCAAAGTAACAGGAGCTAGATTAATGTGATTTCAGGAAATAATCCATAAAAATCTTATGAGGCCTTTAGCAGGTTGTAAATTGGATTTTAGGCACGGCGAGAGAGAAAGAAAACTTAAAATCCTGAAGAAAATAATCAGTCAGTAATGAGAAGTGCTAACATTTTAACACTTTATGCTGAAATAAAATGCTGGAGAAAAAACCATAAAAATGACGAACAGCGACTTTTTAAATCAAATGAATGATTAAAATTGTGATTATAAATGTAAATATATGCCTTCTGCTTTTCTTACCAAACAATTGATTCATTTATCATCAAAGAGATGCAAATCAATAAGAAAAAATTGAGATGGAAAGAAAAGAAAAATGTGTCTCAAATAGTACCCATCCCATGCCTCCAATGGGGAACTGATTTTTTCTTAGTCTAGTCATTAATTTTCATCATGTATTGATAAAGATTTGTGAGTTGGGAGCAACAGGCCTGATGCTTTCAGTTTGAGGAGCGACCACCTTGCCTTCTTTAAAAGGAATTATTTTCAAGTATTTTCCACATTCTTTCTGACCCCTTTAATCCTTCTTTCACAGGAAATGGGAAATAGTTTTGAAAAATTGTGTGCAATCCTTTTTTAGTTGTTTTAAAGCTAGGTCATGACAGAATAAGAAATGTATGGATAAGCTTGGGATTTTGATCAAGGCACATCTTTTGTGATATACTCCAGACAGCTTTCTTATCTACAAAAAGTCCTCAGTATCTTACTGAAAGTATCTCAGCAGAGAAGTAAGAGAATGGATGGCTGAATTTCTCCCTCTCAGCACAGGCATTCAGGAAAGGAAAGGTCCAGCTTTAAAATGTGTGTGGCTTCTCCCAGCAGGGACGGGGCAGATCCCTGTCCCACAGTCACAGCATACACAGGAAAACAAGGAGAGAAGGAGCTCTTCATTATCAAATTAGAAAGACCATGGGCTGCTGGCCGGTTTTTGTGTCATGCATGCAACCATATGCCTAACTTATCTTTCTTCTTCTCCCTAAAAAGCCTAGTCTTATTCCTATTGATTTGGGGGTGGATGCTGACCTGTGCTATCTCCTAACAGTGTGCTGGCATTGATGGGGTAGTGGTAGCTGGTACAGGTCAGAACTGTGCCAGGGTACACGTGAACAGTGGTGTTGGTCTTGAACCAGAGTTCTGGGATCTCTTATTTTGCTGCCATACATGACTGATATAACTGCTCTGTCCTGATTGTAGAACGTGAGCTATACGAGGTTTAGCACTCCACTGTAGAGCCCTTTTTATACAAAACTGCTTATTTGCTGATGGTGATGAATCTCTTACATGGACGGGTAAGTGAAGAAGATGAAAAGGACTATCCTTTCTCTCTTTTGACTATACAGAAGTTTAATTTTAATATGTCTAACTTAGTTTTAGACATCTAGCTTTATCTGCCTTACAATGCAGGAGATGAACCCCACTATACCTGTCCTGAAATGCAATTTCTTGAAATTTCATGGGTCATGAAAATGAGCTGTAACCCACTGTTTTTTGTGATTTGCAAAAATCAATGGTTTTGTCATTGTCCTTTATTCAAGAAGATTGCTCATTAGAAAGGAAAGTCTTTCACAGAGGCCCTGAGCTGCTTTTTTCAGTCCTGTAGGAGTTAGAGCTGCTACACTGAGAAGGAGCTTTAATTTGATGTAGAAGCCATGCCAAGCAAAACCAGGGAAGAGCAGCTGATGGCATAGACCTCAGGGTTCAGGGTGGCCGGCTGTGTCCCTGCCCAGGGGAGGTTCACAGCAGGGCTGTGCTTGGGCTGGGGACAGAAATCCCACCCGCTCCTGAGAGCAGACTCCACCTGTAGCAAAGAGCAAACATTTGGGCTCGGTGGTGACACAGACTGTCAGGGAGGTTTACTAATTTCTCATTTGGCCTCTTTTTCCCACTAGGGCTTTACTGGTGCATGATTCATCTGGGAAGGATGATTTTATTATAGAGAGCCATACAGTAAACACCTTGGGGAGAATTTGATTGTAAGGGTATAAAATTGATTTCCTTTCCCACAGAGAAATGACTTTTTAAGTATAAAGATATTAGAGGTACACTTTATGTCAAAATAAGTATAACCATACCAGAGGAGGGAAGAAGGGGTTAAGCAGTTCATTTGCTAGGTTAGTATATCCTGAACAAAATTTCCCTTCGTCTCCAGGTGTTTATGGGTTTACCATTTACAAAAAAATGCTATTAATATTTGAATGTCTGTTGGAGATAAAAGAGAATCAGCAGAGCAGGTGTGAGAGGGAAGGGTTGAGCCCTTGTGAGACCTGTACATTGCAGGGCTAACATTCTTCTAATGAAGGAAAAGTGCTCAGCACATCACTGAAAGTTTTTAGTAACCAAAAGCATCCCAGTACAGGAAGGTAAATCAACTAGGTGAAGATTACTGTAATGGACATAAATGCTAGCTGGTTGTTCAATGGAGTTTTATTAAATTATTACAGTAATCCTTTCCTTTCTTCCCTCTGTATTGGAGGAGATTGGAATTTAGCTAAAAGCTAGGAAACTGATCTTCCAAGTCCCTCTACTGCTCTCCAATTTTCTGAATAAGGAATAGGTTTTTTGAGGATCAAGAATGCAGAAAACATCACTGGGCCAGAGCTGAGCCACAAAATGGGGATCTTCTTGTCAAAATCCATATCGCTGCCAGCCAGATGAAGCATTGCACTGCAGACCATCTCCTGGAGGGTCCTTGCTGATTGCAAGGGCCCTGTTGGAGACCAAAACAGGCATTTGGATGCATGTAAGAAAGGAAGGAGAGAGCAGAATGTGATCTGACTAAAATAAGCCTTGGTAGAAGACACAAGTGAAGATGTCAAATAAAGTGACTGCTGTTAAAAGGTAACAAAATTTCATCCAAACAGATTAAGAAAGGAAGGCTATGGCAAGCTTCACTAAAAACAAGAAGAGCAGCAGCCACATTTTTCTGAGTCACAAGAATCTGGGATACAAAGCTGAAAATGTTAAGAACTGCACCATACCCTCAGCTGGCTCTTCCATTTCTGATTTTATTTCAGAACTGCTAACTGTTCATGTAACTTATTTTCTTGAGACGTAGGAGTTTAGCTTTCAAAAAAGCTATTTAACTGTAGAATTTAGGAGACCAGATAATTGAATTTTCCAGTTTAGATGTGATCTAATTGTCTCAGTTGGCTATAATGTGAAATGGAAGAAATTTCCAGAAGAAAAAGAGAAGCTTATGTGCTAAAAGCAAACTCTGAAGACTTTTGTGGGCATTGTTATTTTGAGGAAAGAATAAAAAACAATCTACAGGAAATGTTTTTTAGAATAAAAAAGGTAGAGACTGCAGTTTGCAAATAAAAGAAACTATGCAAGAACACTGGAGCCATAAGTCCATGAGTTATTGTATCTGGCATATTCTGTGATGCCCTTATTTTCCAAGGGGAGAAAGAGTAGCAGAGCTCTTCCTTTCATTTGTACTGCTTCAGTGAGGAACCTTAAGCTGTGGACTTTTTCAGAATAACACACATTTTCTATTGAGCAGACAGATTGCATGGGCAGAGCACTTCTGTCCATGTAGTTTATATGAGACTGGAATTTATTAGCACAGTGTTTTTAAAGTGCAATAAAATGCAGCACTCACATCTCTCTGGGGATCTGTATTATGTAGAGTGTTGTGACTTAAAAAGAAGAAGTGCTGTCATATTGTGCTCTACCACCCAACTTGCAGGAGCAACCATGGTTAGGTATTCAAATGAAATACATTGGTATTTTCAGCAGGGCTGAAGGAGAGTTCTTCCACACCAGGGCAGTGATTCATCTGCCTGAAAAGCTTCACATTCCCCAGCCAAGTGGCAAAAGTTCTCTTCTCCAAAAGCACATGGGAGAAGGAAATAACAAAGGTAACTTCTCTCTATTAGCAGCACTTCAGCTACCCAAAGGTAGATGTGTGCAGTGCCTGTTGTCTGAGAGCTGTTGCAGAGCTCTCCTTAACTTTCCTTCCTACCTCAAGGCTTTATTATCTGGATGGCTTCCCCTGGTCAGCTGCTAGGTGTGCTGCTAGAAGCCACATCACACTGATGGCTTCTCAGTCAAGTCCCTGGGGCTCTGTGACAAACTGGTGACACATTCCTCCTCTCCCTCACATCAGAAAAAAATGTCCTTGGATATAATCCCCATGTGCAAAAATGTAGTTGAGGTTTAAGAACCACTTTAGACTTCAATGGTGTTGTGTCTACTGGAATGATATTCATGTACTGGAGAATTCTTTAGGACACACACAATTTATCTGCCCTGGATGACTCAGTATTGGACGCAGGGCTGGGCTTTCAAAGTGTTGTGTTGACTTTGCTTTCTGTTCCACTTCTCTGGTTTTAGCTTTACCTGAATAGAAGTAAACTATTATTAAGAAAGGAAAAATTGTGTTTAGAGAATTCTAGTCTAAAGAATTTCAATGAGTATAATATAGGGATGCTATTTGGAGAAAATCTATTTGTGAGCTAGTTCTTCCACTATAATTGCCCCTAAATAGGTAGAACTTACTACTGTTGCAGGTTCTGTTTGGAGATGAAAAATTATTTTTGGTCAGAAGCAGAACAGTTTCTTCCTTTTTTCATTTTTCCTTTATAAGTATTGAGGTAGTTAGTTCAATTGTTTCTCTTTGTGAAGATTGAATAGTTTCATTTTTTACAGTTTTACTACTGTGACATTCTAATACACACACACACACGCAAACATACACACATATATATGACTGACTTTGATGAAATGAAGCTGAAGCCAAGAGATTATTCAGGTTTGCTTTGCTTCGGCTGTACCTGCTTTTGTAGTTTTTGCTTTAGTTTTTGATGAAAATGCTAAAGAAATAAGATAATGGCTTATTTTCTTATTAAAGTTGTAGTAGAAGAAATGAACTTTCTTCTCATTTACCTCCTTCCTGAGAAAGTGAATATTCCTATATGAACTTCTCAGCAGGAAAGCATTTAGAAAACTCTGTCCTGGACCCTTGCTTTTATTTGTTAAGGAACCCTGAAGATTTCATTTAACTTAATCTCTGTCTTGCTTCCTACCCTTCTCTCCCTCACCTGTTTCACTGAGTTGTCCAAGTAGAGAGTATCTGCCAGAATGCAGTGTATATCCAGCATATATTATTGTCCTAATTAGTGTATTCTTCCTTTTTACTTCAGCAAATATCTGTCAGAAAAAAGGCACAAATTTTCTTTCATTGGTGAGTCCATGACTGTTTTCGTGTCACTGTGGACTGTGATTCAAGATCCTTGGCAAATTTAGCTGTAGCAACTGAAGAAAAGGTATTCATATGTGCGTACATCAGTTTGTCCTCTCGATCTGTTGAGCCCTAACAGATGAAGTCACAGGAGATCAAGGGATCCAATGCTTTTAGGTCGCTAACTTAGTAACTGAAGTTAGTGTGCATCCACTGTCGGGGAATTCCAGAAATCCTTTTTTTGCAAGGATTTATATTAGGATTCTAGTTCTGTTGCGTGCAATCATGATGAAGACAGTTGTTTTTCTGTGCTTACACCCCGTGTGTCTTGGAGAGCACAGAACACCAAAGCAAACAAAGTGTTTCATTCAAATTCCTTCTCCTGTCTCTGCAGAAGATGAACAGGTATGAAGACATTTTGCCCATTAGACTGCAAGCCCAACGATCCAGTCAAGCTGTTGTAAGTTTCAACCTCCTATGAAGTGTCAGGTACTGGGCATCATAAGATACTGGCTATGAAGGGCAATGGCTGTATAAGTTTTATCTTCTTAAAATCATTTTAGTTATCCCTACTGAGGTAGAACAGCCAAATAAATGACAAATATTACAGTGTCAGCACATCAAGATTTTTGTGCTCAGTTGAACTCAGTTAGATCTTTTAATTGTCACCAACATGGTATACAATAACACCTGTTTAAGGATGACTGAGTAGGTATTAATAGTTTCAATGTTCTCTTAATATATTAGGTTATTAATTATGTATTCACACACACGCTTCACACAACACCTTAACCCATAGCCATAAAGACAGTTAAGATGTAACCATGTCAGGAAGCAAAAATAAAGATAAGAATTCAGCTGTAGTGCAAAGTTGTCCATAAAGAAGTATTTTAATACATGAAGTATCAGATAACCTTAATAGTATGTGGCTTAATCAGCTGTTCATTTAATTACAACATGGAATTTAACATACATTAATTGTAAGGTTTTAATCATCTAACAAGAGAAATAGAAAACACTATGGACATAACTATATTTATACAGAATCAAAAATGAAATTGTCTCAAACTTATTTAACCTTCTCTTCTCTGCCAACAGCAACAATAACAGAAAATCATCTGTGTCCTGAGGTTAAATACTCAGTCTTTCAGCCTGAAATGTGAATGTTTTGGCAGTGCTGAAAGTCTATTAAAGGAGAAGTTTTGTTTGAGATTGTTTTGGAACCAAAGCTATTTGGAGCTCTATTAGACCCCATTATAATGGAGGAGTGCGTGGGCAGATGTTCAAAAGCAACAAGGTTGCCACATCTTACCAGGGTATTGCTCATCAGCTGAGCAATGGTAACTGGCTAGTTGCACAAACTCACCCTCCCTGGTTGTAAAGTAAAACCTAATAGCTTAACTAATGAGTCATTAAACCAAAGTAATTTCAGTGCTTTTGCTTGTATGCCCACAACCAGAGACTGCATTGGAGCTCAAGTTTTAGTGCCAGGCACTATGAGTAAGTTTTGAAGTGATTTTGGAGTGATTTAGCACCTGAAGTCACATTTTCAAAGGTGGTAGGGGGGTTTAGCGAGATCAAAGACTTAGCTCCCCTGTGTCTCAGTGCCCACACCATGTTTGAAGAGAGTCTTTCTCAAGAGGGAGCTCAAGTCACCCAGGCCAGGAGAAAAGTGATGAGAAAAACCCTGAGGTTTCTTTCTTCCAGGGAAGAGAAGAAGTGGAGGAAATGACACAGAGGATCCTGACCAGCTTGTGTGGTTGGTGAACTTTGTGGAAAGACCTGGGGAGTCTCCAGTTTCTTATTCAAGGGAGAAATTCACCCAACATTTCCCCTGCTTTGTTGTACCACAGCTTGGTTTCTAAATCATTAAGACACTTCAGAAAATGCTGTCCTAAATGTCCACTCCTACTCATTAAAATCAGTGGGTATCAAAGATTTTTGGTGGGAATGGCAGAGAGGGCCCTTACAAAGTTGCACTCCCCTTGCTTGTGACATGAACAGAGCCTGTTGTGTGAATGTGGTGTTGTGTTCATTCCAGGGCCATCTATTATTCTCTGGGTAACAGAAAATACCATTTATTTCCATTTATGCAGACCATAAATCAACATGATATTAGCAGCATGTGATCTAATGCTGCACAGTGTGCATCAGCATGAGAAGAACAAATCTGTTCAAAGTTCTGGAACACTTAAATGTCCCTTTTTCACTCCCTTTTTCTCCTTCCCATTGTTTTAAAACCATTTAAATAAGACCTTCTACAATCATTACAGGGTGGGCTTTTTCTCTCTGGGGAAGAGGAAGCATTGCTGGAAACCGCTCTCTTCTACTTTGCACGGGAGGAAGCTTTTTAACATCTTTCTGGTTTTCTATTATCAGGAGAACAAGCATGTTGCAAATCAACCTCCCAGATGTGGCAAAAAAAGATGACACTTAATAACAAATCACAGCATCCAGATTGGGAGGTTTTCCGTTATATACTGGTTTTAATACAGTGAATCCATCTGTTACAAAACAGGAGAGAATATCTCATCATGGGTATCATTCATAGATTACTAGCTGCTGTTGCTTAAAGAGACACATATTTGGGTGCCAGTGAGATAAAGGAGCTAAAATGAACACCCTTGTAGATGACATAATGCCTGCTTCAGGTTGCACCTACCCAATGGCTCCGGTGAGCCAGATTGCTACTGCCATACCAAAATCAGCAGGCTTGGTGGAGGTGCAGGATGATTTGAAAATTCACTAACTGCAAATGGGTGTGAGCTCAGATGTAGCACATACTAGCAGAGCTAAGACCAGCTCAATGTTCAGGACTGAGCTTCTCCTTCCTTTACGGCTCCTGGAACCACGCATGCCTGCCTGGCTTTATGGCTTCCTACCTGGGTAGAGAGTTCTGAAAGTAAGCAAAACTCACATCTTGAGTTAATGCTGAAAATCTCACTAAGAGTTTTGAAATAAATCTACTTAAGACATTAATTGAAGTATAAGGAGGTACTTGGTGCACTCCCAGTGGATGGGGAACTGTACAACAGAGGGACAATGGGGAGGAAAGAACAATGTCATCTTGTAGGTGTCTGCATAGGCAGAGTATCATAGTGCATGCAATTAATTCTCTTTTCATGGCATGGAGAGGGAGAACAGTGCTATCAGTTTGCACAATGAAGGTGTTGTGACATACTTAAGAGTTAAAAAAAAAGACTGTCAGAAGGACTGAACTGGAAGCTCCTCAATTCTCTCAGGGCAGCTTATCACTTGATTGCTCTCCATTTCTAGATGACATGGGTAATGCTAGACTCTTCTTGCAGCATCCATGTACCTGACAACATCATTTTGTCAAATCAGGTTAAAAACTGTTTTTTGACTGCTTTCAGGTGGATGATAATACCAAAGAGGTTATGGAGTCTCCCTCACTGGGGATATTAAAAAACTGTCTGAAAGCTGTTGTGGTTTAGGAATAGTATATTCCAATTTAGTCTTCTCACTGAAACCACTCTAAGCCATGGACGACTTGCTTGTTCCCTCCTTGCGCTTTTTCCCTGCAGTGGGATGAAAAGGAGAATTGGAGGCACAAAGGCTAAAGATCATGGACTGAAATAAGGGCAATTTACTGGAAACAGCAATGAGATAAGAAAAACAGTAAGAGCAGCAATAAAGAGAGAGGGTACAAGAAAAGAAACGTAATTACTCACTGTGGAAACCCCCAGCAATATAAAATACCCAACTGCTCCCTCTACCATGCTACCCCACTGCTCCGAGGTCTGATTCAGCATCATCCAACCACTCCCTCTGGCTCAGAACTGGTGTTACCCAGCAGGTCTATCCAGCTGGGAACCAGGGCCACCTCACCACTTCCTCTGCCATCGTTACTTGACTGGAAGAAGCCCTTTCTCCTCAGAAGAGACTCCCTTCACCCCAGCCTTGGAAACTGACATGAGGTGGTATAGAATAACCTCTGGGTTCTGTCCCTACCCCTCCTGGCTGCTGCAAAAATTGACCCTGTCCTGTCTGGAGTCAGGATAAAGGCAAAGCTGTACAATGTGCTCTGGGATGACCCTGCTTGAGCAGGAAGATTGGACCAGATGACCCACTATGGTCCCTTAAACTTTGTGTGATTGCGTGATAGTTAGGTATTTCATCATGGATAGCAGTGGTTTTATTATTGATATTTATGTGAGTTTGAGAGTGCCAGTTAATAAAAAGTCCTGATGTACTGGGAGCTGTACACATGAGATATCTTACCAAATACACAAACGCATAAATTTATTGGAGTCCCTAAATACACTTCTTGAATCTTCCTGAAATGCAGCCTATCAAGACAAACTAACAAGACTTCTATTGTACTCTGATTCTGTCTAGTAAAATCCATTTTATCTCTCTGGTAGTGCTTTCTATTTCAATCCCCAGCATTCTTTAACATTCACAGCAGGGTGAGGGGTTCATATCGTTGTTTCAGCTAATTGGTACTGCAATAAAAGAATATGAAACATAAAAAGATCCTGGAGGAGAATGTTATAAAAAGCATCAGGGCAAAGTGTCTAAATGGGCATGTCTGATACAGAACACCTGTAGCCTTTAATTTAGAGCTTTTCCAGTTCCTCTGGTGTGCTCCTAGGAGAGATTTAAAACATCCTCATCACACTTGGCTGTGGACAACTTTTCCTCCTTGTGCTTGGCGCACATCAAATGCAGCTAAACAGATATTCAACAATTTTATGAGACACATGGTGAAGGAGGAGGTCCTGAGTTTCCACCTTGTTCTTCTTTCCTAATTAGAAAAGATTTTCTCAACCAATCTCACAGGGAAAAAAAAGCACTGAAAATCTTGGCGCTAACTTAGTTTTGAATCTGGTTGCTGTGTGTTTCTGACAGGCACAGAAAGGCTGCAACAGTAAGAGGGCTGACAAAAACTAGTCAGTTCTTCATGATTCTTTATCCTTGCTGATGTCTGACTTCCAAGTAGCCATAAGCCTTTTCCTGATATTTCCAGCACAGAAATCTTGTCTGGCAAGAGTTTCAGAATTCTGGAAAGATATCTGTCATTTTCTTGGGTACTGTTTGTCCATGCAAGTCATGCATGGTGAGTCTGATATGTACTGACCTCATGGCATGTGGTCACTTGTTTCTGTCTAGAAAATTTGGACATGACTAGACGGGGGAGAGCACGAAATCATGATTTTTTTGTCTTCCATCTAGTGGTCTTCACACAGTGACCTGAAGTGACACTGGAAGCTGAGCTAATCATGGTAGACTTCTTTGAGCCATGGTAGCTGGGTGGCACAGCTGAGGTCCACAAGTAAAACAGAGCCTTTAACCCAGGCAGTCATGAACTACCAAACCATCTAATCTAGATGCTCACTAGTACTGTTATAAATTATGAAAATATTGAAAACATAGAGAAAGAGCAGTATCACCTTTGTCTGTGTTGAAAAAATAAATCTTGTCTCTCAGTTCTATGTTGTCTTTTTTTAAAAGTCATTTGATCTTCCAGTTTGAAAAATTAGTGTTTTCTAATAGTAAACTTATTTGTAGCTTTTGAGAATTTCTAAATGAAAGTGATACCAGCAAGCTTAGCTACAGGTGATACAGCTGTCTTTGCCTACTCATTTGCATCATTTGCTTCTCCCTCTTTTACTAAAAAGCACATACATTTTGTCCATACTGACAGGGAGAATAGTAAAAAAAAAGAAGAAAAAAAACGAAATTAGTCTGGATTCCTGAGATCTGCTTTCAATTAACACTTTGAGGAATACCCAACCTGAAACAGGGACCAGTTTGCTGATTGGTTCTCTCATAATTTAGATATAAACATATGTCTCATTTTCTTATCAGAAAAATGTGGATTAGAATATTTGAAGCATATATTACACAGCTGCAAGATATTTTGGTCTGCTTTTGTAATGAGGGGAATAGGAAGAGCTACTGGCAGTGAATAATCACCTCAGAGTCTTGGGATGACTCGCACTGCTGCTTCTCTGCAGCTCTTGCTTCTCCCCAAAGGACAGAATGAATCAGCTCTGAGAAGGCATGAACCATGTTTTCTGTGACAAAGCCTGCATTTCCCATCGTGTTACCACACTGGAGCAAAATGACGTCTCAAAAGCTGCCTCAAATATATTCTCCCTCCTCACAGGTGCAAGCATGCTGATAGGCCTTTTCAGGAAGTGGTGAGACAAAAAAGGTGCCTGTGTTAGTGGTAAACAAGGAGAACTAGCAATACTTGTGGAGCTGGACTGCAAAACTTTCTTTCCTGGGATATTTTTCAGGCTAAAGATTGAGCAAACTCAGGAAAGACTGGATATTTATGTGGATGAGAAGGTCATCCTGAGCTGCAGTAGAATCAGCATGAAAACAACACAGGCTGGATGTAATTCACCAGATAAAGCAATTTATAATGGTATTATGGTTTTAAACTTTGTGGGAATTGAGTTTTCTTTGTGTGCCAGGGATTTTCTCCCATCTTCTTGCAAAACAGAGCATTGACGTCTGTTTCGCATCATTGCACTAGTCTGACAGTTGCTTCTACGGTTTCATACCTTTAAATTTTGGGTGTTGAAGAAAGTAGTTTTACAGACACCCAAAAGAGCTCAGATACTAAAAAGCTTTTGTGTAGACATGGCAAACCTGTGACTTAAATCATGTGGTTGAAATTTGCAATAGGCATCAGATATCTGTTGTGATCTGGCACACGGTTGCAGGGAAAGTGGGCAGAAGGAGGTGTGGAGAAACAGTTGTGGAACAAAGAGGTTATTCCTGAGAGCAGTTTAACAGCTTTTCTGCTAAAGAAAATTGCTGATGTTAAAATTAAATGGGAAATCTTATAAAATGGTAATAACTGTCACTTCATTGTCCATAAAAATATGCATACATTGCTGTTACAAGGGGCTTATCCTTTGTGTTCTTGAAATCTCAGACAAGAAGTGTATACCAATAGTAAATACTCCCATAATTTCTGATACAAGTTGCATGAAAATAGTTACATCTTTTCTTGAAATAAGCAGAACATAGGAATGAACATGGCAGTGGCAACAAAACTCCGATTTTTTACAGAACAATAAGGAAAAACTGCTCAAATAATGGAATCATTTGTGTTCTGTAAAGGGATACTTCTCAACATTTAGGAATTCATTTGTTAAATATTTTACTAAACATTACCCCTCAACAGACTTTAAATAGGCAAAGAAACTCATATAGTGTAGAATCTGAGATTATTATAATGAGTGGGGTGGAGGTCTGGGAGGAGAAGGGAGTGGAAATGGGGTGTTGGTGCTCCTTGTCTTCAGCGGAGGGAGGAAGGTGAGGGTGAGGCAGCCCTTGGGCTAGAAGTGTGGGTCTAATGCATGTTTGTGTCTAGAGATAGAGCAGAGAGGCAGACTTAACCCTGAAGAGTGGAAGGCTTGAACTTCAAGAAAATGCAGTCTTCTTAAAGGAAGTTTTAACAGTCAACTAGCCATAGAAAGGCCTGAGGCAGTGAGTTAGGTAGCACTGGAATGTCTTTCAGCATGTAGAAGAGAGGGACACCCACATCTTAACCTCTCTTTGGGGGGTCCAAGTATCAAATGTAATGACCAGCACATGCTTCCTACTGCTTGTTGCTATAGTTTCTCCAGACTCTCTGAAATTAATTTGTAGGCCTAAACTTCACACAATCTCCAAACCCTCAACTTTCATACCTGTCACACAAATTGGGCTGTGAATATCTTGACTCCTATGGCTTGCCTTGCTGCACTGGGCCCAGCACGAAGCAGCTGTACATGGTTTCTACCCGCCATGTGTTTGCCAGTAATAAACTTTCTCTTGAAGCTCAGAGTTCTCATTTGCTTCCCAAAAATTCATAACTGCTGGGGAGCAGGGGGAAAAGATGTTTGGGATCAGTTAGCCACTGCCATAAAAGCATCTGTGAATTGCACTGGGACCACTAAAGACCCTTTGTCCAGAATTCCTGAAGATATTTCCAGAGCTGAAGAAGTACAAATGTGTGTAAAGCCTCCTCTGTATTCTATGATACAAGTTTCTCTGGATGCAAGTAAGAATCCATTTCTTAGTATAACCTATGAAAAGGTGCATTTAAAATGCAAGGAAATACAATAATGCAGGAAACACCACAAGCTGTGATCATAATCTAGTTTCATTTTGCCTTTATGCACAACTATTTTTCCTCCAACTTAAAACTTTGGCATTTCCTAGTTGTGGACTTTGGAGCCAAACTTTGCTAGTGTGAATCCATCTCTAGGTTGAGATATTTATGGTGATGTTGAAATCGTACTGTACTAGTGAAAGAACAGTAGCGTATTTTGCAGGAATAATGAAATCTCAGCAACATGAGACCTCAATAAAGCACATTGTTGCTAAATCTTTGCTGACTGCTGCTTTTACGTGTGAATTATAAGGTGTGCGGATAAGCAAAGTGCGAATTAATGAGGTTTTGCTGTGCTGAAATGAAACTGTGGTGGGACATGAGCTAAGAAATATGGTGTTACTTAATATTTTGCATTCAAGAAATTATGTTTTTTGAGCAGCTGCCAGTCAGAGCATGGGTGGCTGCACTGAGGGCATCTTTACAACCATATTTTTGTATGTATATTCCTGGGGGAGATTTTTATCCATTAGTTTTATTTCTATTAACCAAAGAGAAGGTTGAACAAACTAAATCTCTATTAAGGCCTAAGAGGAATAGACCTATGAGCAGGAAGCTTTCAAGAAACCCTTGTCTGTTTTCAAGAAGCTCTTGTCTGTGTACTCAACTAAAGCGACTGTAGAGAGGACCTACTCCCTTTCACTTTCTTTCTGTGGTTTGTCACAGTGTCACCTCTATTCCTCTCATTGCTCAGCCTACTGCTGGCCAGTGGTGCTGAGGGGTGGGAAGGAATATCTCATGTGAGACAATCTGATCTGCAGTTTGCTCAGCACCTCCTGAGCTCTCACTGGGATGCACCACATTAGTTGGGCTCGTAGGTGGTGGAAAAGCTCATGACCACAAACATACAGAGTTCCTGTCCGTGTGAGAGGCTGTGTGCAGGGCTCAGCCTCTGGATGAAAAAGCTCTTTCCAGGTGAACACAGAGGTTTAGTAAGAAATAATGGATGCTGCATTTGTACATTTTGCATCTTGTACAACTTGGATGTGCATTTGCAGGATAAATGTTTCCCTGCCTTCTCCTCCAGGCTTTTAGTGTTGCTGATGCTGACTGAGGTGTCTGATAGCTGCTGTGGGTACACAGCACATCAGCTTGCTCCTGTGGATAGAGAATTCAGAGCAAATTCAAGGCCAGGTCATGAACAGCTTTCTCATCCTACCTCCATCTATCCTCTGTTCACTGTTTTGCCTTTCTCAGCCTCTCTTTATGTGTGGAAAAGCTAGTCATCATGTCACTCTGCCAATCCTCCATTGCTGTCCTTACCAATTCAGCACCTGGAGACATCTGCCTGAGCTGGTGTGGAAGCTTGTAGATTCATTTGGTGCAGAACGCTTTGCATCCTATGAGCAATCTGCAGCTCCTTTCTTCCAGACTTGTGTATGTGGAGTGAAACAGAGCCAGGACCACAGTAGCTGAAGTGCATTGGTGCTTGCTTAAATATACTGGCTTAACTTTTATTGACTTATTTGTTTCTTTACAGTGGGACAACCTACCACAGTTGGAATTTTAGGTGAAGTGGGCATGAAGCATGGGAGATGACATGAATGCTTCTGTAGAAGAACATGGGCTGAGGGAACATTCCTCCTCCAGGAGATCTTATGGAGGAACTGCTTTCTAGTTATAAGTTTTCTGTCATCACATTTTGCATCTTTTCTCACAATATAGTGAGCCTTTGTGCAGAAATGTACAGGTTAGGCTTTAGAGGAGTCACATGATATTTTACTGATGCATTTCTTTGGTTTGGACATGAGCTGAGGGACAGAGTGGCAAATGGCTGAGGAAGTGCTGACAAGTCATCCATCCGGTACAAGCATCCCTGAGAAGATTAGTGATCATCAGACATGTAATTGTCGTTTCGTGCTCTTCTCCCCTTCTCACAAAGTCCACATGCATGAACATGCTCTTCCATGATAAATCCTACAAATTTCATTTGGAAAGTAATTTCTCTGAGTATTTCTGTCTGAGGGTTGTTTTCTTCTGTGGAAGCAAAAGGCTGGAGGAACCTTAGTTCTGGGGAGGGAATGGGACAGTGTAAATACCCCAGTATCTGCACTGGTGTCAATGGGTAGCTGCACAGTTCAGCTGGCATATGTCTTTGCTGGAGTAATCTTGCAAGCAGATGAGCTTTTGCATAAGCTTTTACTAGAACAAATACCATCATTTATTCAATGCTGTCTTCTTGTTTTTTTACTTGCTGGTTTATATGATCTTCTCTTGTTTCCTCATCTGACAGTGGAGAACCAGTCCTTAGTTTCCTATACAGTTATCTGTTCTCCTGTGTAAACATGGTGTTACCTTCTAGGCAAGGCTCTCTGGCTTAAAGATAAACATAGAAGACAGGGTGCTTTTAGGACTTAGTTTAATTAGGCACAACACAGTTTGTTGGTTGCATTTGTCACAACTTTTGAAGTTCAGCTGATTCTAGACAACATCCAAAACAATTCATTACTTCAAAACTGAACTACATCTACTTCTAAAGTAGCCTTTTCTCACTGCTCTGTTCTGTTGCTACATTAGTGAGTCCCACTTACTCTGTATTTGGATTTTGGGTGAAGCACAGTTGCTTGAAAGCAGTTTCACAGTGAATGTGTCTGGGTCAAAGTGAGCTCTGCTGAAAAGTGATTTTCCTACACTACTCTCACATCACATTCCCATCCCATCACATCCTGTTTCACCATGTGAGCACTCTTTTTTTTTTTTTTTTTTTTNNNTTTTTTTTTTTTTTTTTTTTCTGAGCTTCTTCTGAGCACTAGATAGCTGACAGAGCATTTCACACATGCTTTGGCTGAGGTCAGTATGTACCCTCAGAAAACCAGCCAGATGCTGTAGCAGGTTGAGCCCAAGACCATTCCTATGCATTTCTGATCTGAACACCAAGGCCGTGCTTGAAGTACCAGAAACTTCTCAGGAAAGAATATTACTCTTTTCCTCCTTAAAATCTCCATCTCCAAACTATGAATGAGTTGGTGTACAGCACATCCTTTGACAGGCCTTTTTCCTCAATGATACAAGTACTTGTGTGGCAGAGTGTTCTCATTGTGGTACACTCATCCTGCAGTAGGTACCACCCAAACAGGTAAGAGGTTGCAGGATGAAGGAGATGTGGTCTCACAACATCCCAAAGCAATGAAACTGCTGCAAAGTTTGCCAGACTGCCAGCACTAAGTTACTTCCAATTAATTGCAGAGAACTGCAGCAGAAACAGTGAACTCCCCATACACTTTTCCTTCTCAGCTGACATGCCTTAGACAATGGTAATCAGGCATCAAAAGGCATGAGCTAAAGCCATAGAGCTTTACCAGGACCAGTGCTTTCAAACAAGCATGACTCACTTGTCAAGCATGGCTCTCAGCCTGTGGAAAATCCTTCTGAGGGAAGCAGAAGCAACACCGCTTAGAAGACATTTAAAGTGTTCCCCAGAGACATTTAAAACTAGACTGGACAAAGCAGTAGAAAGTGTACTGCAGGGAACAATCCTGCACTGGCATGGGGTTTTGGTCTAAATGACCTAATAGGTCTTTTCTGCCTCTAATTTCTATGATTTTATGACTGGAAATAACTTCTAACTTAAGAGGATTTAGATGGCAGGCATGGGCATGCATTATTTACAGCTGAACCTAAAGTAACTGCTATATTACGGAGTGTGTGAGCAGTAGTGGTGAGTGAAGATTGAGCAGGTAAATGTTGAGAGGAATGCATGGGCTTAGGCAGCAGTGGTAGAGTTGGGATAATGAAAATAGATTTCTTTGCAAAAGGGCTACTTCTAATTGGAAGATGTATAAGAATCCTGACTACAACAGGTACCTTTCTATATATTTTACAGTAATTAGCTAACTTGTTGGCTTTTAAAATCTTTTTGGATACTGGCAGTGGTTGTTTGGAAGGCATATAGAAAAGCATGACTAATTTTACTTTCTTCGAGAGAATGTTGCAGGGCTTCCTCTGATAGAGGCTGAGCTCCCATAGCTCATTGCGTATTTGGGAGGAACTTCCAGTTAAATACAAACTGTTGTGCCAAATTGTGACCTACTGATCATGCTGTGGCCAAACCAGTTTGCAAATGCACACAGAGAATGGTTTCCTCCTCTGTGCTTGCCTTTTCAGTTATTATCAGCCATTCCTGACATGTACAAGTAATTTTCTCCCAGACGCACTCATGGAGCAGGGTTATTTATGAATGTTTCTTTCCTCTGTGCACAGGAGTTGAGGACAGGGGGACTGCCACAATGAAGAAAATCTGCATGTGGCATGGATGCACGCATGGTCTGAGCTAAGGGATGTGCCCTGATTTTGTGATTATAGTGCCATAGCAATTACATAGCTTATTTAATCAAGTAGCATCCACTCTGGTGTCTTCATTTTTTTATTAAAAAAGAAAAAAGACTTCTCTAATTATCAGCTAGACATGTGGAGCTAATTACTGTGACTTTGATGTTCTGTTTTTCACTTCCTGACTTTTATGTTATCCCTTTAAATGCTTCTGCTCAAAATGCACTTTTTATATATGTGTGGAATGGGGAAACTTTGTAATAGTAAATTGAAAAGGGAAGTATTTTGATTTCCTGTGTATTTGGGTGCACATCCACTGAGACACTCCAGCACAAAAATCCTGAAAATGTAGCAGGATTAACTTGAAGTAATCTTCCTCAACTTCCCCCCATTTTCTTTGCAAGGGGAGGGAATGTGGGATCAGGATTTCAAGAATGGGACTACAACTCCAGGAGTGTAAAGTGTAGCTTGGACTCTACTGCAATCTTGGGTAAGTCATTGAACATCTATCTGCCTTAGTTTCTCTTTTTTTGAAAAAAAAAAAAAAAAAAAAGTAATCTCTTCTTCAGGCAACTGATGTGACGCCTAATTTGTGTGTGTAGAACTTCTTATAAATCCTTAAATTAGGGGAGGAACAGAAGAATAAGTAGCCATTAATACTAGTCTCACCAGAATAGATGTATTAGCTTGCTCCTAGAGTTCCCTGAAATGTTGGATTTTCCATATCTTGCAGTTTTATTGAATGGCCAATCCTCCTCTCCTTTCCTTTAGCTTCATTAACCTGTTCTGAAAGAGAACAAAGAATCAATTGAAATATGTAAGACTGGAAAGTTTAACATGCTACAGCACTTAACTACAGTCTGCAGAATATTTAAAGTGTGGTTCCACTCTGAAGTTGGCAAGCTGAGGCAATACCTATGTGGTGCATTAAAGCCACCAATGCTGCATTTATTCTGTAGAAATAGAATTTGCAATGCTCACTATTTATTGCTTCTCCATGATCTTTGTATGAAATTTGCTCAGCTGATAAGTAAAAGGAGGTAAGTGCCCAAATGTCAGTCATGTCAGCTTGTCCTGAGACTCCAAGCATGAGCTGTCTATTCTGTGCATTGACTACAGGGGTGGAAGTCCTGATATTTGTGTTAATTCCTTTCCCAGAGATTCTCTACCAACCAGTCTTCAAATGCAGCTCCTCTTCTGACTGCCTTCAGTGGATGTGTGCAAGGGTAAATGAACACAGCATAGTGAGCAGTTGTGTGGAGATGAGACATAAGCAGAAGTTGTGTTAAAAATGCCCATTTCTGGTCAGACCAAACAGAATCTGTGCCTTATCTATTACAAAAGAAATATGTCATTTTTACTCTTACTTGCTTCACCCTGCAAGTTTAATGAAAGTGTCGTGCTTCTGCTTTTTTCTACTAAGCTTAATTTTATCTGAATTTTGTGTCATTCATCTGCAGGGCTGTTGCCTTTGTTTTTTTAGTGCTAGTAATTCATACTACCTCCCAGAGGTTTTGCCCAGAAAGGACCAGACATACCTGCACTGGGGAAATACTGAGTTTCAGTCAGTCTTCCAATGTGTTTTCATTGTTCAGCTACTGTTAGCTGTAGGCAACAACAGTGCAAGGGGCACATTCATAAAAGCTATTCGAATAATTCTCTTATTGCCTTTTCTTTCTTTTCTTCTTAGTTTGTACAGTTTGGAAATCATTATAAACCATTCTACATGTTTATATACCTACACATTCACATTTTTTATTGGATACATAAAACCTTTTTCCCCTATGTACTTGAATCCATAAAAGCAGCATAAGGAGTGGAGAACACGACAGGTCTGTAGAATTTATGCATATAAGAATGCTGCAGCCTGGGAAAGGGAAAGAATATACAATTGCTTCTTTTTCAATACATTCCATCTATTCAGTGATCTTGATTATAGCACACACAAGAATTGTGTGACAGCTGCTTGTCCCCCATCATTCTTCAAATAGTCCACCCCATCCTCTGCCACATGGTGTGTTTATCTTGGCCAGCTACCCACCTCTTCAATATTATTAGCAGTGTGATAATTTATACTGTAAACTGAAAACATTTCAATCAAAGGCAGGATCCAGTGCTATTGGAGCATGTTTTCACATCCATAGCCAGGTCAGGCCAAAATATATATATATATATAATTTTTTCCTTGAAAATAATCTGGAACTATTTATTTATTTATTTATTTATTTATTTATTTATTTATTTATTACATTTAAATTTTTTTCTGATTGACAATAACTTATAACACACAGTTGTCTGTGGCTTAATAGTGTTGCATTTCACTGAAAACCTGACGTCATCTACAGCTAAACCTGGGATTTTCAGCAGATCACAAATGTTTTTAAATCAAAAACTCATTTCTTCAGTGGTAAAAGGAAAAAAAGAAAAAATAGGGCATCTGTGTTGCCCATGATTGTTTGAACCTTAATAGGCAATTATGTTTCTATAGGTTACAGCAATTGAGAGAGGTACTGTTTAGTATTGAATCATTTCAAAATTATGTACTATAGAAGACAGCAACACCACTTAGGATTTTGTTTACAGTGGTGGAAGAAATTGTGTTTATAATCTCAGAAAAAAAAAGGAGAAGCATTGGGAAGTTAGATGTCCATCACTTCAGATTCCAGCTCTTGCCACTAAGGAGTTCTCTGGTAGGAAATATTGGATGAATCACTTTGCCTATGACTGGGCTGCCTCATGGCTGTTCAGCAGTGTAGAAAAATGGTACTTCATGGGCTTAAAGAAGAGGCAAAGATTAATTTTCAGAGCATGACAGGAGCCTAAAACCAGGTCTTACAGTTTCCTCCTGTGGTCTTATTCAGTGTCCTTTGGTCTGTAGTCTTAAAAAATTAACCAGTCAGCCTTACTGCTTTGAATTTTTTCCCAGTTACAAAATAAGAACAGCAATTATTGCCCAAATGTCTTTGAAATGCTCCTGCAGTCCTCTCAAGGAGACAGTCACATTCAATGCTGCATTATTGCTGTTGTAAATTCTGTGCAAATATGCCTCAATGTTCAAGAATAAACATCTTTGATAGATTTAGGTTTAGTTATCTTGATAGACTAAGTGAAACAAGATCCAGATAGAAGTGGAAGTGCTGTGACTATGCTGCAGGGTCCTGTGGGGTAAATCCCTTCCTTAAAATGCTAATTGTTCTTCTGGTACGGAACTATACAAAGAACAATAGCTTATCTTCTGATGGAAAAAACAGCTTTTATAGCAAATAATGTTCCGGAAGCTGAATACTGAACCCAGGACAAACCCTTCGGCAAGAACTCACATGTTCTTGTATTCTTCCTTAAGGAAGTCAGGTTTTCTGGTTTCAATACTTTCTCCTTCCAAATTTCCAGACTCAATACATTTTTGGTTGAATATTCCAGATCATCTGGAATGGGTTTAAAGAACAGATTGGGGAATGGACAAGATTAGGACAAGCAATCTCCTATCCCACAGAACAACCTCTCAGCATTTTCTGTTTCTGAAGCCATTAAACACACAAAGAATTGCATCAGTTTAACTGTTTTCAGCCTAACACAGTTGAAAAAGTTGTGATGTTGTGAAGTCCTTGGCAGGCAGATTCTAAGAGTTCCAAGAATGGTTCATATTAATATAAGTAATATTAAAAAAATTGGGTATTTTTACTTACCTATGAAAAAAATAAATTCAGCACACAATGTGTGTGTATGTCTGTGTGTATTTTGAAATTATTAATGCTTTTGCTAAATCACCTAAAATAAAGTAGCTGAGTGGGTTTAGATGTTTAGTTTATTTATTACAAAAATGAACTAAAATTTTTTGGTAGACAAGTTTTAAAATAAAAAAAATACAAACTTCTAAAGGAGTGCCCAAACCATTTAGAAACTTTTTTACTTTCTCCATGTTGCTTTTCTGTGTCTTTGCTTTTTACAGGATCCTAAATGTGAAAGGTACCTTTTTTTTTGCATTAATCTTTGCTAAATAAAGACATTATCTTCTTGGAAGATTTTAACTGAAAGATGGGTTAATCATAAGTTTTTCAAATGATTCATTCAAGCTTTGTTCTATTGTCAGATGTGGTTTGGAAAATTCCCACCTTTGCTTATGATATATGTTTGAACCAGAGGCCACCAAGCAAGCAACATAGGAAATTCAAATTAACTACAGTATTAATTTCATGCTTCTGAGAGACAGCTGGAGATTGGAAAGAACAACATTTTCTTTCTGTGTTGCATCTGTTACTCTTCTATCAAGTATTTTGGTTTCAAAAGGAGGAATGGAAGGAAGAACACATTTCTTTGCACTTGAGCTCCCATAGTAAAAATAGTAGTAGTAATAATGATAATAATAGTATTTGAGCTCCCTTTCATTAAATACCAGTGAAGGTGGAATTAAAGAGACAACTATAAACTCTGTGCTGTATGTATCTGATGCAGATTTCCTGAGAGAACTGCTGAGTAGTTACTCCCCTGCTGGCATTGGCCAAGGTGGTACCGGCTGCAGGAGAACGGGACATGGTTTTAGCCATATAAGCCCCATGTCACCCTTCCTCCACCATTTCTGAGCTTCTCATTTTGTCTGGGATGGGTCTGCCTCATCTCATGACTCATTGTGTGAGGAGCTGTCTGGCATCCCAGACCCCCACTGTGTATTTGGATTTTCATAGTGCGAGAGAACAGAGAGGAAAAAAAATACATGTGCAGGTTCAGCCCATGTTGATTGATTGTTCCTTAGCTATGAAACAATTTTCTGTACCAATTATGTTTTTGCAGATGACAGAAGCCATTTAGTCTAATGACCTTAATAATTAATTTTCATTATAAATCAGATTAGTTAATGATGCTGAAGTCTACATTCTTCACAGAGCTAAAGCACAGTATGTCACATGAGCTCTCAGGACATATAATTTGCTATATAAGGCACCGCTTTGGAGATTTTTGGGTCAATAAGAGTAGCATTGACTGTCTTTGACCTCCAGGATTCAGTAGGAACACCCACTGTGCCAATGTCAGGTCCTGGGTAATAGCTTTTCGTTTGCAGCCACGGGCACAAAGCACCCAAGGCTGAAGATTCACCAGTTTTATTGCATGTTTGTGAGCAAAATTACTTAGGCCATTGTTTTTTTTTTCCTTCAGTGTAAAAAGTTATGACAGAGCAAACAGTATTCTGGGAACAAGGCGATGCTTTTTTGTTCTATTTGCAGAATAATATTCTTGCAGAATTTTTCTAAACTTTTGGTCCTGTGGTCACTTTAATACACATACAGACCATCTGTAAAATATCTAAGCGGGTAGCGAGCAAACAAACAAAATTTAGAATAAGCTATATTTGTATTTTTACCATTTAGAGTAGACAATCTGTGAACTTTCTTCAGAAAAGTCACAGGCTTCCTGAATGAAGAAAGGTAAGAGAGGTTCTCTACAACAATTTTGCAGAAAACTGTATTATTTCAAGCCATGAAACTACTGATACCTCACCGATGTGTTTAATTTTCTCCATTCTTAAAGTCTCTGTGTTGAGATGAATTGACTGTTTTTATTAATGGTAAGTATGCAATGAAGAATGTGGATAATCCCTTTGATAATTTTGATGATTTTAATTTAGGATATTAAACCACTCATTATTTTTGGTGTGAAATGGGCCACCATCTCATGTTGTGCTGTTCTCTAACTGAATCCTTCTAGTTTTGCAAAGCATTGTCAAAGCATCGATTAACAAGCTATAATTGCTGGCAAATATACTGTGAATTATTTGTATATATCTGTATATCTGGCTCAATAAACATGCTTTGGGGTGCCCTTCTGTTTACTGGCTTCCCCAAAGGAATTACATTGAGTCAAAATGAAACAGAATTAAACAAAAGCAAGAGTTAGAAAGGAGAGAGAGGAAACAGAAAGTGATTATCTGTAAGAAAGTTAACAGCACTTCACTGAGAGACTCACATTTTTGACTTCATGTTACCAGAAGGTAAAAAAAAGAGAGGAAGAAGTAGATACCCAGACTGGAAAACTAGACAAGGAAGAACAAGAAGGCAGAATGGGGACTGCACAGCCAATATGAAGAGGAGTTAAGAATCATTTTTACTACATAGGATACAGCTATTTGGGGTATACACATGACCTGGCAAATCTGTGTCTGACCAAGGAAAGCTGGGAAGTATTATTTCATTAAACTGTGTCTCATTTCTATTCTTGTCATTAGCACATAACTGACGAAAATAATGTTATATGAGCTAGCACAGCCTTGTCACTTCCTCTTTGTACAACATTGTTAAATATGGTGCTCTTCTCCAGCAATAACCTAGTCACATCCAGCTCATAGGTTAATTTATAGACTTAATTTTTAATCCATGTATTCCATTAAAAGAGAATTTGTTAAAAGAACATCACTGTCAGGATGGTGGTATATTTCCTGTGTTATAGCACTGCATTTAGAGTGAAAATTTTGGACCACTTAAGTGTCCTATAGTCTCAGATATCTTAAAAAAGGGAGAAGAGTTAATACAACACTACACTGCCAATCTGTAAAGGTGGATGGTACCGTGTCATAAGAGAGCTGCAGGGAATGCAAACATTTTCCAGCCTGGGCACAATGTGACTGCAGCACCGCTGGCTGGGCTCCGCAGATCTTTTGCCTCTCCTGGGGCACCAGGAGCAGCACTTGCTGCAGTGGGGAGGGAGCAGAGACTCCCGCAGGTGCAGCCAGCCCTGGGGACTGGGCAGGTATGCATCTACTTAGGCAATCTGGAAAACCTCCTCTTACATTTTAACTAAGCACATTTTTAATATTAAAAAAATGGTTTCAAATTGTTAATTTTAGCCCCCAAATATTTTGTGGGCCTGCAGTTGGGAAGTGGTTTCTTAATTAAAATTTAAAAAAATAAAGTGAGGAATGTAAGGACATAAAGTGAACTTGATTGATTTTGCCAATATTTAGTTTCTAACACAGCAAAGGCCCTGCCTTAACTACAAAAGAAGATACAGCTTTTGAGACATCTACTTGTAAATTGTGTCTGAAGGAACTTTATTCCATAATATCTCTACATGTTCTAGATAAAGGACTTCTGGAGGGGATGGGGTGCAACAACTGAATGCAGAGTGCATATTTTCACTGTAGGGGACAGGAAAAACAGTAAAGCCCACTTTTATTTCTTCCGTTTTAGAATTCTGAATGTCATCTCTGTGTCTAATTTCTTCAAACACAAACTGAAGAGTTTTCAGTTTCCTTTCCTCTCTTCAGTAAAAAGGCAATTATTTTTTTAGGAAAAAATGTAGTTGTTCATAAAGAAAACTTACACAGTGTTTGTAAATAGGAAAAAGGCCCTTAATTCTGAGCACCATAAAATCAAAGGGAGGCTGAAGCTCATGTCAGTGCATTCAATATTTTGGATTTATTTCATCTGTGGCCATTGAAGGGGTGAAATATTCCCTCTTCCCCTAGGATTTCCCCCTCTCTACTGCACTCATTGGGGAATGCTGTAGCCACTCAAACATCCTTTGCTGTGCTTTGGAAATGAGGCATACAGCAAAAGGATGTTTTAACTGAGAAGGTGGATCAAAATTCTACAGGAACAAGTGACAGCTTGATCTGTTTGTAGCTTAGTTACCTCATCTGTAAAAGTACTCCTTTATACTAACCTTATACCACAACCATCGCTACTGGAGCTGAATGTCTGCCAACTGTACATTAAGTTATATGACTATGCATCATTGAAATTATTTAGTTCTTTCATCCTTTTCTTACAGGAGAACATATACATACAGCTGGGGGTTTGGGGTTGCCATTTGCCAAAGTTTCCAGTTGACCAGTCTGATTTTGGTCTTGCTATTAGCACTGCCAGGCCTGCATGGATGGATCTGCAACACAAAGCACCTACTCTGTGTTCAGAGATGGCACCACTGCCTGGATTTAATCAGGTTTTTAAGATGTGGGTTTTTTCAGATAGATATCTCTTCATATTTATGGGAGAGAAGGCAGGACAAGGACCTGAGGCTTATGTTTGAAACAGGAGGTAGTTAAGACTTGTCATGGGCTTTATTTTATTGGAGAATTTAATTTTTTTCCAATTTAACTTAAACCCTCCCTCCCCCTCCCCACCCCCCCTCCCCTCCCGCAAGTCCTTGCTTGCCAAAAGAGTTGTATTGTCCTTTAGGGAAAGAACTGCATTGCCCCAGGGAGCAGGGAGTAATTATCTTGACCACATGTGCTGGTTTTGCACGGAAGTGATTTTTCCAAGAAAGTTATAGCAAAATCAATCAGTGACCAGGTTTGAATATTGACATCTGGTGAAGCCACTAGAAAGGCGACATGCCTCGGTGGACACACAAGTTAAAATCAGAGAAACTGCAGAAGTTCTCGTTTCTTCTGGCTGGGAAGAGGTAACAAGCAGGCCGGGCACCCCCCCTGCCATGGGACCCGAGCCAGCTGGGCCGTGTCTCGGCCAGGCCCCTTCCCCAGAAGCCCGCGGGGCCTCGGGTCGGGGCTGGGCCCGGCGAGTGCCAGGCAGGGGGAGGAGAGGCGGTCCCATCCCAGTCGGATCGGCCCTCCAGCGGCTGTTAACATCTTACTGCTAAAGCCACTTCCCTATCGCGGCCCCGGGAGGCCTGGCAGGGCTGGACCTCCTCCCCGCAGCTGCTGCTGGGCAGAGCAATGGGGGAAGCCCCAGCTGTGGGCATGGTGCTGTGAGATCCCAGCCATCCCTCCCCACAGACCGCTGCAGCCACCGCTACCAAGACCCCTTCCTGAGGGAGGGGCCCAGCCGCAGGAGAGATCATGCAGCTGAGACCAAGGGTGGCTCTATGGCCATGCAGAGTGGCCTCGCAGCTAAAAATCGAATGCAGCCAGAACACCTGAGATCCTGGCCCAGCCCTGGCACGGCCTGAATTTATCACCTTTGGACACTGCCTGGGATAAAATGATGGTCTACAAGTTTGGGTGGGAATGTTAACTCTTTCTTTGCACACATGAAACTTGCAAAACACTAATCCTTTCTTAAGTAAGAGAAAGGGACAGAGTGGAGACATGTACAGAGACCATATGAAGACATCAAAGTCGGCGAAGGAAGAGTTGGAAGATACCTTGTCTTAGGCTGAAATTCTTGCTAAAGCCATGGTAATGGACTGTAATATACTAGAATATCCCTTTAAGTCATGGAAATACATATTGGGGAGCATATTGGGGAGATGAATAGAGTGTTGAGATTGCAGATATAAGCAAAGGTATTTGTGGTAGACTAAGTAAATATGGAAGTAGCTGTGATCTTATGAGGATCTTGAACAGAGAGAAAGAGATGAGACGAAGATTTGCCCCCCAGAAAAAGATCTCTGTTCTAAGAGATGAAGAAAACCTTTGCTTTTGAACCGTTCATCTTTAAAATAGTACCCCGTGAGTTTACATGACCCATCATGCAGCCGTGATAAGGCTCTGCAATGTGGGAGGGAGTTTGCAACTGCAGATTCCTGGGCGGTTGCTTTTGTAAGAATTAAAAGCCATAGGAGAGCTGTCTGTCCTGTGAGAAGTTTTCACATGGCAGACCAAAAGAGTCTTCTCTCTCTAAATGAACTGATGAAAGACTTTTTTATAAGTGGTAAACTGACCTTAAGTTTTAAGTCTTGTCTGTATACATTGTCCATGAGAAGGGAAAAGAAAGTTGTCGGGGAGGAGAAGTGTTTTAAAAGTTTTATTTTGATTCTTATTAATTTTTTCTGTCTTATAGGTTTGTTAATAAACCTGTCTTTATACCCTTTTAAGTTTTGAGCCTGCTCTGCTTTTTCTCATAATCTTATCTCACAGCAGAAAGGGAGTAAATAATTCTAGTGGGCACTCAGACCAGTACACCACACTTCACATCTTTCAGGTTTGGACAGTAATCCTGAGCTTCTGGGCTCAGACTTGCATGACCAGAGCCACCTCAAGGCAATGCTGCATTGATAATATCCACTAGTAACTGTAGGAGGTCCAGACACCGAAGAAAATATCTAAGATGGACAGACATGTTTTTATTTGAAGGGATTCGCCGAATACAAGCAACCTGTGATCAAACGATGCAGGGCAAGTTTGATGAAACACCAGGAGACAGAGGTGAATTAGAAGCGAGGTGACAGCCAGAATAGCTCTGCTTTTACTCATATGTGTTTCAACATTAATGTTATTTTAACACACACATGTGTGCATGCACGCACACACACACACTCACACTCACACACACACACACACACACACTCTCTCTCTCTCTCTCTCTCTCTAACTTAATCTTCCTGAATAAAAAACTCTAGGCATTTCTCCAAACTGTTACACCACAGTCTACTCTCAGACAAAATTGCAAATTTCTGCAATGGGTGCTTTTATGGAACTGAATTTTAAGATTGAGCTGCTACACAGTATCTCTTTTTTGGTTTTCCTTCTGTAACGGAACATCCTTATTTGCCTATCTGGCATAGCTATTGTGAGTTATATTTACTGACTGGAAACTTGGCAAGTCCAATATTTTTTCTTGGTAACAGGATACTACCCACAGTTTTTACTGACTGGGCTCTGCAGCAGCCAGGCGGAACATACATCATTAGTTTACTGAATAATGAATATACTTTAAATCACGATTCAAAAATGCTCAGTTACAGTATATTAAATTAGTTAAAAAAAAAAAAAAAGTAAGAACTGGCCTCCCATAGTTGAATTAGCAAAATCAAAATAGGCTTTTTATCAACTTTATTGAAACTAATTCAACTTTCCAAGAACTAAAAATTGGTTTCCTGTCTTGACTGTTTTGGAGTTACTTACTGTCATCTGTTTCAGACGTTAAAGGATATGATTTAATATCAGCAATAAGGCCTCTGTTCCTACTTTGGCAGGTGTTAATTATTTAAACACTACTCATTTCAATTTGTTTCCAATCACTCTTTTGAGTGATTTACTTTACATGTTTCTTCATGCGTATTTTCTGCACACACAAATAAAATAGGGGGGAAAGCCCCATATCGGTAGCTCTATTTCTTCTCTTTTCAGTCTTTCTTTAGATAGGGAGGTAGAAACAGAGGGATATTTCATGGTTGATGGTTTTCAATGATGGAACATAATATATAATACATCATTTTTATCTCCTTTGTGATAATAAAAAGTTGTTCTCTTAGGGAGATTGCTGTGGTTTCTGCATGCTAATGGCTGTACTCTGTGTGAATGAATTGTGAAATGGGTCACAGTTCCTGAAGCACTCATGGAGGTTGCAACAATATAGACAGACTTCTTTGTGAAAAACATGAGGAAAGAATCTTCTAAAATAACTGCAGTCATTCCTCTACACCTAGAATTCCAGCAGTCTACTTGCAGTGACAAAAACCCACACTTGTAAGAATATTGTCTGGTTCTATACAGCTGCTTATTCATAAGATGAGAAATGTCTCCCTTGCTGTATGTGCCTGAATTATCATCTACCATCATGTTAGAGTCATCCTATTTTTTTTTTTTAAACTTTACCTTTGCCTTGCTTTACAGCAATGCACCAGAGAAAAAGGAACTCTTAGCTCTGTACAACCGACCTCTGTCTGGTGTGAAGTGAAATTCTCATTCTGCGACAGATAACTTGTAATTTAATACATAATTCTTGTCAGTAGAATAACATAAGGGAAAACTAGACCAGAAGGAAAGGCGGCCATAAGAGAAGGAATTTTATGCACCACTGGGAAATGAGAAGCTGACAACTATAGGTATTTCAGTTCTACAAGGCAAGTCATTTCATCCTGGTAATAAATGGAAAAGGTGGGTGTTTGTTTAGATTTAGGCCACTTGGTAATGATTTTAACACTCAGCTAAGCCTCTTGCCAAGACAAGCACTCCAAGGCCAAAATCTATAATGAACTCTCATCTTCTCAATTATAGATTCAGCTCCGACCAAAGTGATATCCAATATTCCCCTCCCCACTCCACAAGTGCAGAGACATGCTGATGGACGTGCAAGCAGCCAGGCTCTGCATGGCTCCTGCAGTTCCCCAGGACCCCACAGCCCACCCAGCTGCCACGCTGGGGCACCAGCACCCGCCACCTCCCCTCTTCCCTTCTCAACCCCGCCCCGCCGTCTGTTTCATGGAAATGGTGAGCGCAGAAAGACAAATAGTGCCAGTGATGCTGGGAGGAGTAGAAGGACAGGATGGAGGGACTGTCCTCCCTCCACCTCCAGGATCCTCCCAGCCCCTTCCAATGGATGGGAGACTGAATCAGTGGAACCAACTTGTGATTGTGTTGGCAGGTCTCTGCCGGCTGGCTGAGCACGCTGTGGCTTCTGAGGGACTGGGACAGTGGGCAAGGGAGACATGGCTCTGCAGCACCCTGGTGCTCATAGTCCGTGTCCATCTCCTTGCTGCTACGTCAAGTGGTGTCTAGTATCTCCTCCTCACTTGCTCTTGTCACCAAGCTCACTCTTTCTGATGCTTGTCCAGCAAAAAAAACACAGAAGGTAATTTTTTTTCCAAAGACTTATGTTTTGTAATTTATCCTCCTGGCCTCATTCCCTAGCTTGTTTTCTTCTGCCTTTTCCCATTCCTTTGCTTATTTTTCCTTGTATGCTTTCACACATTATAGTATATTTTTCTTTTAATCCATATTGAAATGAAGGCATCTTGACCTCACCTGCCTAGTGGCTGGCACAACTCTGTCTTTGTTCTCTCTTATAATTCCATAAGCAATCCCCTGTCTTATGCCAGCTCCCACTAACCCTACCTTCACCGAAGACCTCATAAAGCTGTGGTACATGTTTAGAAGGTGGAGACAATAATATTCAGAAGGATTTTTTTTTCTTTTGGAGGAATGTATATGTATCTACATTGGGGATAAAAATGTACCCGTAACAGTGGGGTTTAAGGAGCAGAAGAAACTGATGCATTTTTTGCAGGGTGATCTGCTTTGTGCAAAGAAGCACAGCCAGGGGCTCTATACTGCTGCTCTGGATGCTTGCTTTTTCCAGCAACTTGTGGTCTGCTGCTGAGTTAAATGGATCACTAACTCATTTTCAGTAGACTTTTCCACTCATTGTCCACCTTCCTGACAGAAGCTGAGGAGTAAAGAGAAGGATTACAAGATAGGTAGGAATAAGCAAATTATTTGCCCTGCAGAAAGAGCAAAAAATGCAAAAGATGGATGCAGAGACTGTGATTAATTCAGAAAATAACAGTGGAAAATAATAAATAAATGAGGAAATCAAAGCCAAAAAAACCACAACCCCAGACTAGGTCTGTGTTATTCAGAAGTTCTGACTTCTGCTCAGAACAATGAGTCTGTTTCAGCAAGAAAGCCTTCCTTAGTCCTTTGTGCTTCCTTAAATAGTAAAACCTCCCTTTATATGGTTTTGTGTTCTTCATTTATACTGTGTTACATTTTTCCTTTTTTTTTTTTCCTGTTCAGCAGCTGGCAGGGGGTGACAGAATTCTAGAGGGTAAGTGCTACACACAATACATAACCCAGTCAGTGTAGTCTTGCAGTTATCAATCATGGGTACTCAGGCTTTATATCTCTACTCATGAGTTCAGTGTGACTTCTGAGCAACTAAGAACCAGAAGTTTTGGTCTCCTGTTCATTACAAAAATGTAAAATATGTTGGGCAAAAGCCTAGATGAAAAATTAAAAGAATTATTATGATTACTGTTATTCATATTCTCAGATTAAATCTGGTTTTAGTTCTTTTTTCTTCCAGTGACTTGCTTGTGTACAGCAATCTTGGCAGAAGGCATTAAATCATATGTAGGTTAATCACTTAATGTTTCTGAATTGCTTTGAACATGAAGTGTGTGCCAAGTACCACTAATATTATGTGAGACAACATTACGATAAGCTAGGGGTTTAATCTTCAGTCTCTTTTATCAATCAGTAATAGCTTTGTTTGGTACTATATATAGATTATAAATATAATTATTTGAATTCACTGTAGATTGAATTCCATTCCCTCCTTTCACTGCGAAAGAGGAGAGGCATAATATGTAAAGAAAGCAACTTTCAAAGAGAAGAACTTTCTTACCATGACCCAGGACTGAAAGGGATGTACTGAGATCCCTAAGCCCAGTGAGGACTAGTGCAGTCATCTAAGCAAAAAATAAATTAGTCTATTTTAGAAAAGAGATTGTAATTATAATTAATTATAATATGTTTTATTGTTCCAGAAATACTAAGTTCTCCTCCTAGTGAGCTGATCAGCAATTTGATTATTGTTATTGCTTGGAAGTTTGTTTTCATTTTGTGTAAGCTCAAGTTCTTAATGTTGTGTTTTCAGAAGTAAAGTTAAATTTACCTTGTTACTTCCCTTGTCAAATTAATTCTGTGTATTCCTTAAATAATGCGTGGAAGACTCCTAGATGTGAATCACTAAGGCCTGCATTTTGGAAAAAAAAATTAATTTTCTGGGTAATCAAGTATCCTCAGTAATACAGGCAGCAATTTTCCCTTCTGAAGCAATACATGAAATTGTTATGACTTACAGCTTGATTACAGGTGGAACCTGTTAAAATTATTTACCTTTTCCACATAATTTACAGATTATTCATCAACCACTAGCAGCAGAAATGTACTTGTCTGTGGATTTTCAACATCTAATGTCTTGGGTGAGTTTAGAAACCTCTGTGGATCTTTGGCGATGCATAAGATGCTTTTATTGTGGCAGTGGTCAGACTACTATAATGATACGCCTCATTTATGTAGTCGTACAAAGTAGAAGTGGTCATTCTAATTCCATTGAAACTGCTTTGAGGTTTGGATAAGTTCCATTTCAGTAGTGTACATTTTATAATCTAAATAAATATTTTTCCTCTTTTTACTCCCAGGTCTTACACCTTTCATGTGACCAATCTGTTTATGTATCTGCAGACTAGAGAGTGAGGGTGTTTCCTGGTAGGCTGGAATTCAGGGTACACATACTCTGTCCAACCGTATTGGTTGCATGCTTCATGAAATAAAATTGGTTTGGGTTTTTTCCAAGCAAACCATATTTTTAATCAGTCATGTTTTCTTTCCATGAAAACACTGACTTTTTGTCAGAATTAAGGAAAATAACTCTGAAAAACTTTTTGAAAACCTATTAATTTTTTTCAAAATATTTTCATAGGCATGGTCCTTTTTTTTTGATCAATATTAATATTAAGCTTAATGTCTAGTTTCAGGACACCAATAGCTAGAGCATATGTCTAGCAGACTAATAGTGTCTGTGCAAGTATAAAATCACTTCCCTAATCAAGCTCTGAAAATGAAGGTCTATATGTTTTCTGCATTTCACACAAGGAGGAGCTTAAGGACTTAAAAAAAATCAAATCATATAGCAGGTTGACCAAGTGTATTGAAACAAAAATATAAATGTGAAACCCCAACACATCATAAATAAAATGAAATGTATCCAAAACCAATTAAAATGCAAATCATGAATTAAAAAAACCCCACAACAAAACCAAAACATACCCCCCCCCCATTTATCCTATGAACTTAAAACCCAGCTCAGGCAAAGTAGTTTCTCTTCTTTTGGTTTCCATGAACACAAGATTTTATGAGTACTAATATTGAATTACTGCATATTATCTGAAAGTACAACATAAGATCTGTTTGGGCAGTCAGTAAGATGTCACTCATTATTGTTTCACCTTGGGGACTGAATATTGAATCTGAAAAAATAAACACTCAATGTATGCTCCATTCATGTGGCAGGGCTTTCTGTTACAGCTTCCTTTCTGATATACAGCTCCTACCTGATACCACATAATGGAAACCCTATCAGATTCACCTATGTTGTAACTTACTCATAAATACCCAGAATATTTAATTCCCTTGAGCTGCTCATTAAAAAGAAGAAGGTTAAAAGCATGTTTTTCTGTTAAGTATTGATATGTGAAGTGCTGCTCCTATTTTGAAAGCTCATTAAATGTTTAATGACAGTTTTGTCTGATCTTGTGTGTTTATAAATTGAGTTCTGTTGATTCATTTCCTCTGGCAGCACTGAAAAGTTTTGCTACCAATGGGATGAAAGAGGTCAAATTTTAGTTCCTTGGCAATTTCCCTTCTTGCCTATCACTTTCACAGGCTTTTACAATGCCACAAATTGCCCGTGCTTTAACTGACTTTCTGCTTATGTGTGAGAGATTCATCCAGCTCTCAAAGGTTTACTGATTGATTCATGTTAGGAAGGCATTTCTAGAATTGCAGCTACAGCTGAAAAGATCACATGACCTTTCTTCTTCTCCCTGCTGTTGGAGAGCTGGTAGTCTAGAGCAAAAGAAAGCCTTTTCCCTTGCTTGTTTGAGAATGATGCATGTTGGCTCCCCTGCACTGCAGACTGCTGGAGAAGAGGAAATATTTACCTGAGCAGAACAAAGCCATACACTTGGTCTTTACTTTCAGTCCTATGAAAGAATGCTCTGGTCCATGGAAAAGCAATGGAGATGCAGCTGAGCTGCCTGTAGCCCTGTCATTCCCATGCCAGAAATGACAGATCAGGCCATTCTCTTACCTGAATGGACCTGGTGTCCTGAAACCAAACAACATGAAACATGGCAGAGATCTCATCCAGAAAACCCTGCCTTGCATATACAGTCATTTAGCCAAAAAATGCCCTTAATATTTATGGAAGCATTTGCATTATACTTTAAAAAAAACTGGTGCTGTTAGTTTGAAGTTGGACTCACACCCAAAGAAGTATTTAGGTTCTGAAATTCTCGGCAGGTTCTTTGCTTGGTCACATCAATCCTCCCTCCCACACCTTTCTTCTCCACTCTGGTACCACCAACATGGATAAATGTTGTGCCCAGGAAAGAGACTTCATAAAGGAAAATGTGAAAACTCCAGGGCTGTTTGAGGCAAATAGAAAAGATCCTAAACCAAAGTGATTGGCTAAGCATTAACAGACTTTAAAGAGACTTTTTAGAGAAGCTAATTAAATTACATTAAATACAAGTGACAGTAGCCTTAAAGAAGATTTAAACATTTTTATTTTTTTTTAAGAAATATTAACATGCCAAATTATTGAGCCAAATAAAGTGAGTGATCTAAAAATAACAGACAAATTCTTATTATTTCCCCAATCAGGTATTGCTTCACAGTATCCAGGAAATTAAGGTTAGGAGTCCTAACAAAGAGTCTGTTATCAGTGTATTAAATGAAACAGTTTAGGCTGGTTTTATTTTAAATCTACTACAAAATGCAGAAATTTCACATGAGTTTTTTTTTAAATTGAGCAGAGATAGTCCTCAAAAAATAGGTCTATATTTTAGATTTTGTGCTACTAAATAAGGTGAGAATCGTCATGTTTGTACACAAACCATAGTGTGATTTATAGTTCAAGTAAGAAACTCCACATGAAAATGCCTTGCATTAAAATTCTTATTAAATTAGCTATTAATTTAATACAGCAAATTAAAAGCCATTATAAACAGGTCGAAAACCCCAATGGCACTACATCTGTGCACGATTTACTTCAGCCTAATACACTGTCTGAAAATTTTAGACTGAGTTACTAGCAACAAATTTTTGAGATTTTTGAAGCAGTTGCGGCCAGTTGCTGACACCAGGAAAAAACAGACACTGGAGTAGAAGGGTTTTTGAAATATAAATTCAGAAGAGAGGCTAATAAAGTGATTTTAAAGGGTTTATTTAATGAAGTGAGCAAAACCAGGGATGCAATAAGAGAATGTAAAGCCATATTGTTCTTGATTTTTTTTCCTCATGATTGTAAAAGACATAAACATATCTATCAAAATAAGGGGAGACTGTTCATTAAGATAAGTTGGCTGGAAGTTCAAAATATAGCCTTGGCCATAATTCTTTGAAATCTGCTAAATACGATCAAATACTTAATATTTTATCTTGGACTTATATTTCAGATGAGGACAGAATAAGTATGAATTTAAATTAACTTCTGACATGCTCTGACAGTAGGCTTACCTCTCTTCCAACCAGTTCTTTGAAGGGCACCTTTCTGCAATAGGAGAAAAAAAGTGGTGCAGGAGCATTAAATTCCAGATGTAATTTATGTTATTTACATATTTACAGTGTTTCTGGGAGAGGAGAAACTACACTGTAGGGGGGCAAATGCCTCTTCCAGAGCAACCTGCTAGTGTGAGCACAAGGTATCTTAAGAGCCAAGACTTTGCCAGAGTATCGCATGCTGCCTTCATTGCTGTCCCTGCACATATCAACAAAGACTGATATTTTAAATAGAAAAGCATAACTATAATACAGACTGTTTGCTTGTACTCCTAGGTGATCATGACATTTGGTGATATTATTGATAAGTACCTTCATGCAGCACTTCAGTTCACAACACTCCTCTGATTTTCCACAAAATGTTTTCAACAGAATATTAAAGAAAAAAAGAACAAGAGAGAGACAAAAATGCCTTGTGTAAAGTTTTTTGCATTTTTTTTTCCAGGTAGATCTCAGGTGCTTTATGAGAAGAAATAACCATTAAAGAAATGTTTGGTGAAAAGAAGTTGCAGTGTATTGGAAGGAAGGATGTGGTTAAAGCAAATGCCTAGAAGGCAGCAGATAACAGTGCCGTTCCCAGATCTGGCATAAATGCTCCTTTTGACCTTTCACCAGAGTATTTCTGTGCTTTGGAATCAGTTTCTCTGTAAAATGGGGGTGATAACAGTGCTTAACTATTACCTTCTTTCTGACAGAGCAACGGAAAAGTTTTTATTTATGCTTATTGCAAGATATGAGAACCTGAGAACAATTAAAACTGGATCAGTTTAGACATGTCGGTTTAAGTCTTTCCTTCAAATAAAACATTTAATTTATAGTTTTAGGTTCATTTTATGCTAATTAGGGGTATTATAAAAAAAATCATCATCCGATGAGGATTTGCTCAGTCCTGCAAATAATTAACTAACTGCATTACTTAAAAATTCAATTTTCTTTTCATACAGTCAACCAAAAATAAAAAAAGAGGAAACAAAAAAGAGTAATAATTCTTGTGTACTGTATATGACCAAGAAGTTTAATTTCTGATAGCAGATTTTAGCACTAGTAGTGTGATCTTGATTGGCTATTAGAGAGAATTAGAAGAAAACAAAGACTATTTTTACACCTTCTAAAATAACTTAGAGGAATGCTTTGATTGTTTTTAAGAATTAAACACATAAAAAGTGGCATTTCCCTATTCCTTTTCCAATGAGTTCTGGAGCTGAGAAATCCCCTGGGCAAGACTTTCAACTTGCTTTCCTTCTATTGTGGAGCAGAGAAGTGTTGCTGAGGCCTGCAGAGTCTTCCCGCTTGTTTGAAGAAGAAGTAGACTCTTTTCTACTGTGATTCAGCACCCACTGAACAAACTATCTCACCTCTTTCTGGCTTTTTAATAGGGAGGTTTTAGCCCTTATCTTTGGAAATATGTCCCAAACAGGTCACAGGCTTAAGAATCTGGCCCAGGATTACCCACCCTTAACTGAAGCAATGTTTACACATAATACCATTTAAATGATGAAATTCTGATTGTGAAAACAATAGACATATTCAATCACTATATCCCAGAACAAATGAGAGAAATATTCCAGAACTCCTATCAGAGCTTAATAGGTATAATTTTGCTTGCGATATGGTAATACACAGCAGCTTTCCCTGGATGGCTGTGTAAAACAAAGAAGTGATTGTCAGCCTTTCAGAATCAGATATTAATGATATTTCATGTCTTTGTTGAGTCTGTGGAAAGCAGCTACTGCACCTAAAAGGGAAATGACTTCCATACCAACCTCCCCCAGCCAAAGTCATTCAGATTGGGAAAACTGGATGAAGTCCATATTTATACTTCAGAAAGAGGTGTAAAAGAAGATTTCAAGACAGTATTGACTGAGCTGTCCTCCAGGCTCTTTACCCAAAGTTATATCTTATCATTGTGATGAAAGTTTTCAGTTCAATGTATTACAGTCTCTTTGCCCCCCTCCCTCCCTTCTTTTTTTTTTTTTCCAAACATATACGAGGAAAGAATGTAGTGTAAGCAAAACTCCAATGTGTTTCTGGCAAATGAGGAGTGTTTTCTACATCTCATATATTTTTGGAAGCACTTGAATCCAGAAGTAATACATCTTCCAAATCAGGAAGAAGGCTTTTTTATTAGACTGATGCCTGCACACAGCAGAGAAGGGCTGTCTGCCCCAGCACTGCAGCAAGCAGGGACTGATGCTTTGTCTGAGCTAGCTTGGAAGATTGGAGCCAGTCGAAAGAAGGGTTTCTGTAGCTTTATTGCTGCAACTTCATTTTGTTCTACTACTGTATGTCCTCGCTTCTGCAAACTTTCTTTCATTTGTTTTAAGAAGAGGTCTTAATTCCAGTGTAAAATCCATCCAGAAAGGGGGGCCCCTCAGCACTGTATTCCAGCTGGTGGGGATTAGCTCAGTCCTTTTACCGGATACGTATCATTTTAATCTTAAGCCTTTAGACCCTGTACAACATACTATTAAGTCTGTTACCAAATAAAACACTAAAAGGCTGATTCACTAAGGGTTACACACCCTTTGCAGGGAAAAAGCTAACATTTACAAAGGGATAACTGCCAAAAATCACTTAAATTTCATGTCTTTCCTATTTATTAAATCCCACATACACCATGTGTACAGTAACTTCCTTGGGATATGCCCCTGGGAGAAGTAGAAGTCAAAATAAAGGAGCAAATGCTCCCCTAAAACATGCCTCTATCTCTGAAGAGTGATTTACATTGGTTCACATCAGAAAATCTGAAAAATTAAAGTTATGTTATTCAGGAATAAAATGAAACCTTCCAGAAAGTGTGAATCATGTACTCAACTATGATAACGAGTAATACATTTCCTACAGGAATTAGTGGTTAGGGTATGAACCCAGGGCATTAGCAGACTAAGAGAGTCATTTGCTAATGATCTTGTGCCAGCAACTTTGACTGCAGTTTGTGACTTGGGTGCTTAAACTGCAGCAATATGCAGCACTTGGTTATTTAGGGAAATGTGAGGGGCAGAGTCATTGGACCTTGAACCACTCACTTATATTGTTAATAGCAACTGCAGATGCCTGACTTTGCTCCCTGTGGAGCTTCTTAAACCATCCTTTATCTGTCTGTCTGGGGTGAGACAAAAAAAATCTCTGATATTTATAACATGCTCTGGATAAAGGGAGTGATCTAAATGCAAACTGTGATAGTCAGTGTTTATTGGCTAGCCTGTTGTTCTGATACAGGCTCAGAAGCATCTCAACCATATTATTTCAGCCAGTCATTTGAAGTTAATCACCATAGTTCCTCGTACTAAATTAATGCCTATGCTTATGGAACCATCTCAGGGCATGAAGATCATCTCAGGAGGTCATTAGGTGTGGCTGTGGCAACAGCACTATGAATGAAACTGCACTGATAGTCTGTGTCCTGCTGTTCGGGTAATACAAATGATTTAAGTTTTCTTCCAGGGGATTGGGTTGTTATTATTGTTTTCAGTAAGAAATAACTCATCTGTTTTGGAAAACATTGTTTAATGTATAATGGAATATTCCACTAGCACTGAGAGACAGAGCTGCGCCATGCCAGCCAGCCAGCCCTGGGAGTGACTGCAAATCAGGGAGCAGGCACCCCACTGAGACTGGATGCTGTCCCCCCCTCACTGTTATTTTCTACAGAAAGAATCCTGTTCTGAGGCATATTGGTTAGAAAAATTAAAAACCTGAATATATGCTGTGACCGAGTTTTTTGTTAGGGGATAAACCAGCATAGAATAACGCAATATAGAATTTGCAAAGTCTTTTTGCATTCAAGATACTTGAGTAAGATAAATGGTAAAATCACCATATTCATTAAGCCCTGGGATAAAGTACTATTAGTCCTGCTGTGCAGATGTAGAAGTTGAACTAGAGGCAAAGATTTTTGTCTGGGAACTGAGGTAAAGATTTTTGTCTGGGAATTGAGGTAAAGATTTTTGTCTCAGACAGGTTTATAATTCAAAGTTTTTATTCAGTTGCCCTGTGTTCAGACCATGCAATTCTCCCTAGCTCCATTTTATTGCAAGGCTCTTGGTGTCTTCATTAAAGACCTAGTTTGAGGGTTCACATGATTTTTGTTAAAATGTCAGTGTTCATATATCAAAGAAAAATGTTTCAAGGCCATATATTGTGGGAAAACTCTGGAAATAAAAAGGATCACTCATATGTAGCCTGGAGGCTGAAAGGACCACTAGACAATGTAAAAAACAATCAAAACCAAAATGTGCATGTTTGTGTAACAGTCATGATTTTAACGAGAATTCTGTGATTTTTAAGGGATCCAACTCATGATTTTTCAGTACTTGGCTAGCCTGTAGTGGAAGATTTACATCTGATGACCAAGTTCCCCTGTCGCTTCACATACAGTCAGTTTATTTTGGAGGATCATCAGACACAAACTCTGTTACATGTTAACAGCATTGCCAAGCTCAAAGATTCAAAAAATCATGACCTAGTTTATTCTACATGGCAAAGCGATTAGTGAGAGAAAATGCAACAACAACAACAGCCCAAAAAAAGCTCTTAATATTTGCTCCGTTGTCTCCTCTGTGAGGCCTTCAGCAGTGCCATGGCTCAGTACCACCACCAGAACCAGCTGGTGGTATTTATCTTTAGGCATGAGAGAGATTTCTGACGTTTAATGACAAAAATATGGGTCTTTCTCGGCATTATCCATAAGCTATTTTCAGGGGGAGTGTAGTGGGAGACTTTTACAGACCGAGCTGGTCTGAACAGCCTTTGTTGCTGCAGAAATTGGAGGGGCAGCACCTGGGACCCCTGTTCGTGCATTTGCATTTGCAGAGCACCATCAGGGGGAGCTCCGTCACAGAGTTAGCGCCCGTGTTCTGCAGCTGCCTCACCTGGAAAAACACCTCCGCCTCTTCCTACGAGCAGTAAATACATGCATCGAGTCCATTCGTCTTTATGATACTTCCACCGTCTTCATCACACTATCATTAAAGCTGGCAGACAGTGAAAATTTCCATAAAGACCAATGAAGAACAGAATGGCCAGTGTCGACGTGAATAGGGTCAATCGTGGACTCTCAGATATAAGATGCTATGTGGTTCTGCTGCTTTCTTTGATAGTGCCATTCAATTGCAGAGTTTTGCTGTAAGTTTTTGTGGCCCTTCAATGAGGTACCATATCAAGGAAACCTTTCCTTTAACACCAAAAGGTTTCTATAGAGGTCCTGTTGTGATTTTCTCAAGGAGCCATCCATTCAGCTGGAGCCCATCTAGCTCTGAAATGTCTTCTGTTGAACCCTATTATGTGAAAGAGAATTGGTCAAGGAATTGCACCAAATGTGTATGTGATACATCATGAGATCCAGTATGCAATATGGTACACCAGTCACAGAGACAGCAGTCAGATGCTTTCTTTTTTTCATATAAGAAAGGAATATTCTTGTTTATAGAAAGTTAGAGAGTTTTATTTATTCATTTATTTTTAAATTCTGTGGAGTACAGAATTTAGAGATTGTGACTTGAGATCTCCATGACCTGAAAATCTTCAGTAAAGACTGAGGACCCATAGTATCTTTCTTTAGTAAGATGCAATGATGGTTAACAATAAAATAGAGAGTTAGGATGATCTCCATTTCATCTATATGCAGGAATAATAGCATATCTACTCATAGCTATGCAAGATGCTATGAGCAATGGAAAATGTTGAGTTTTTCTTAAGGATAACTAGGGAATAATTAGTTAAGGAAGATAAAACTTTACCCTAAAATCCAAACAACAGTTTGGCACAATAAATCCAAATTTATTGCTAAGATTAATTCTTTTTAAGCTAAAAATTGCTTTCCTTTTTAGTTTGGCCTATCACTCTTATAGCTGAGAATATGTGAGGACCTGGGAATTGACTCTTTATACTTTTATTTATGCTGGTTGAGGCACTTCTTAAGTACTTTTAAAAAATTACAGAAAATTTCCTCCATTGCTCAAATTATGTTGTGAAGGAATTCTGATGAATTCATTCCCAAAGAAATAGATTCAAGTCATTGCTGTACTATTGCCAGCATCTGTAAAACTGCCTGGCAAAAAGCATGGAAACAGTTCATGCAACATTGGTCTGGCCATTTGTACAACAATGCCCACATTTAAAATAGCAACCTTATTCTCCTTTGTGATGGGACAAAGCAGAAGGAATAAAGTTACAATCATATAACAGAAGACCTTCTGAGAAACATATTTTTACCATGGTGAGGCTTTAAGGGTTTGGACAGTCTCCATTCTTATTGATACCAGTACATCAAGGTCCCATGTAAAAAATGAGTTTCCATGAGATTTTACAAGAAGATGGTTACTAGAACCTTTCATTTCTGTCATTTCTGAAATGTAAAATGCAGCATAACCATTCTGCCTGGTCTTATTGGTGACATATGAAATTATTCCTTATGTGTAACTGGTTCATTTTGTTGGTGTCTCTTCTTCTTTCTCTCCAACCCATCACTACCTTCAGTAGTTTTTGAAAGGCTAGATAATGAGGTCCTTGTGGCAGGGAATCTCTTTTCTCCATTTGTCTTTTAGCTGCTAAGAGAGCCCATGGTTGCCACACAAAAGTGGCAATGCACATTACAAGACTACTGAAGTACTTTTTGCATTGTGAAGGGAATGACATAAGCCTGCTTCTAATAAATCTTGCATTTATGGCAGCATTAAATATGTTGCTTCCCACCTACAGGAGAACTGCTGCAGGAAGCATCTGCAGCGCAGCAGAAGTCCTGGTATTTTGCTCTTGAACTTTCTCTTTGCCTCATGCAGACAATGGTGTACAATAAAACTGTTGCAAAACTGAAATCACAATAAACCAACCAAACTACCAGAGCAAACAGACTTCTATTCCAGTGATGCCAGCACTCTCTGCAGCCTCAAGGATGGGACTGACTGCATTGAATGGGGTAGGAATTGGATCCTGACTGCAGCTCTGATACATGAAATCATGTTTGTACATTAAATGTACTGAAAGCAGTCACTTCTTGGTACTTTGAAATTTTATGTTTCAAGACTTCACCAAAGTCCAATGACTTTATTTCTTCTGGACTAGAGGATATTGTCAAATGATCAAGAATTCCTTAGAACTTTAGCTGTGTTTGTCAACACAGAAATCTGCAAGACTAGGATAACTGAAGTATTTGTCAAGTTATTTGTAAGACTTTAGGGCATGGGGCCTGGCAGTGCACTTAGAAGTATAGCGGAAAGCCTTGATGTGTCTTACCTATGTGGAGGAGTGTGTTGGTTTATCCAAAAAAGTTTCAGTATGCAGCTATTTGGTTTTGTGCAATGCGGATAATCCTGGAGAGGCAACATCCAGCCTGTTATGCATAACCTAGCATGCTCAAGACTTTACTTGCCTACTTTACTTTGAGGTTAAGGTAAATGTCAGAATAGATCAGATGTTCTGATTTTAAAAATATATGGGACCTGAAATGGAGCCAATCATGATTCTTCTTGAAAGGCATGAGGACCTCTTTGAAAACCATGGGAGCTTGGGTTGAAGACTTGTCTGGAATGGTCTTGGAGTCCATTCCTCACCACAACAAAAATAATGCGAAAGGACAGCAAAATAAGTGAAGGCATTGAACAGTTTCCTTTCCTACGGTTGGAACCATGAACCATCAAAGAAGAAAGACAGAGGGAGAGACTGAGGGAGATAACTGATGCAGTGAGCAAGACTTGGGACACATGGGTTCTGAGTCTTCTTATGTCAGCAACACAGAGTGATGAGGAGAAGCACACCAGAAAGTATTAAACAGGCAGTAGCTTACATGCTGACCCAGAAGCTAAAAGACATGAGGGAAGGATGTGATGATGGAAACTTCAGGGGCTGTGGTTAAGAGGCGAAAGTGGCTCAAGTTGAATTAGGGCGTGCAATAAGAAAGTTAAATACAGGAACCTCTTGGGATTTCCATCACCGAATGCTGTCAGTAAAGAATTTGTGGCCAGCAAAACTGGGAGAGTATTTTGGAAGGTGCATGATGGTCCTGCCAGATCCCGTCCCTCAAAAATTGACCTTAGGGAGTATCTGCCTTAGGTCTCACAAGGTAGGTATGACCATCTCTGAAAAAGTTGGTAACAAAATTCAGTAGCTATTAGTTACAACAAAAAAGTGAAATAACTTCCGTGCTTTCTGCCTCTGCCCAAAATACACTCGAGAGTTTTGAATAACTTTTCCTATTCCACTTCCAGATTCTTCTCGGAGGACCTCTGAACTGCTTGATTATAATTGATTTGTTCCTTGTACACACTGTGGTAAAGGGTTTCATGACTAAACGATCTCTAAGTTAATAGGAATCCCTGTTTCTCCAATTTTATCCCTGTTTCTCCAACTCTTTCCTGCTGTAGTCTGTTGCCAATCAAAAGTCTTGAATCCATATTGATTTAGCTTCACTTATGAGAAAGAAATGGAATATGTTGAAGCTAAAATTTAAAAAAGATGAGACGTGGCAAGCGGAATCTCAGATTATTCATATCTTAATCACCAATACAACCTTGGCAAACAGAACTTCAGAAAAACACAAAATATAGATTCAGTCTATAGAATTTAACCCAGCTGCTGGTACAGGATAAATTGAAGCTAATGAAAGACACAAAAAGAGAAGGCTGCAAGATTAGAAAGTTATTATGACAAACTTTCCTCTTTGAGGAATGAGAGATGAACAAATACTACAAAAAATGTGTGATCAAGGTTGACCAAAAAGTGAAGTACTTATTTTGAGGGAAAATAATTACGTCAGCAGAATTCCTATAGAACTTTTTAATGGAAATTAAAATTGCTGTGATGTCAACACCACCCACCTTCTCCTGGTAGATTTCTACTCCAGAGAATGGGCTGGAAGGTCCTGTTTATGTGTCCTTGTACTATGTGCAATGGATCTGGTTTCTGTTGTATAAAGACCACAATACTTATTTAGAAAATGAAACAGCCTTTAAGGTAGTTATGGGAGCAATTCTGCAAAGCTAGTTCAGACGAGATATATTGATGCTCTTAGACAGATCCTTTTACTAGGTTTTGAAAGTATGGTCAGTGTTTCTATGACCAGAAGCAATTAATTCATTGAAAGCCATGGATAAACATCTTTAGTTTTGTGGAATTTGACATGGGATTTTTGTGGGATTCATAGCTAGTCTAAATCGCACTGCATGCAAATGGGTTTCTTTTGCATGTGATTTGCAAGTGGCATAACTGCTATGTGCAGACATGCTTAAAAATTCACCAGCACTAACATTCCTTCTAGACGGTAAAAATCCCAAACAATTCCAACCACAGTTGTCTGATCAGTGTTAGTTTAAAATTCAGTACTTCCTACAGACAGTAGAAAAACTGTTTCTAGGATATTTTTGCAGACAAAAATCTATAAACTTCTCTTACAATTCAAAGACTTTCATTAATTTCAAATATTGATGCAAAAATCCCCATCATATAATGTGGAACAATATTGTTGAAAATTTGAAGACTTTCAATGTGATCCATGAGTAACACTTATTTTAATCTTTCCTATCAAATTTAAAAGAATTAGAATCATCAGAAAATGCTTGCCAAGCTCTGAGTGCATTTTGCAATTATGAATTCAATGAGTAAAGTTGCTTGTTTTATTTAAGAAAGTAAAAATGCAGAACTTCATCATACTTCCACAGGACTGCTTCTTGTAATTTGTGAAATCACACTGTTCACTGATATGCTTTTAAAGATAATTACAGTTGTAATAAATGTAATGAAACTTGCCAGCAACCTTCTGTTATGTCAGTAAAAATACACGTTCTTTGACTAAACCACCAATCCCGTTCATTTTAAACTTCAGATGTCAAATAAAGAGTGCATTATGAGCTGGGAATAATATGCTTTTCATGTAAAGATTATTTTTATACCACAATGTTCACTGCTTGAATACAATAATGCAAAAATATTTCACAAAATGCAGTTTCAAAGTTTGTGTTCTCTGTTCCTTGTGTGTGAAGCAAAAAAGCCTGTATGCATTTCGATTCCACTGCGCCCTTAGTAGGGGTAAATAAATCAAGAAAACTTTGAATGCCAGCAAACCTTTAGGGGACATAGCTGTATTCCATTTATTGGTAGGTACCAGCAGTGGAGTCCTAAGTTTTAGAATTGTTTGACTTGTGATTTGTATGTGGCTGTCCTCTGTCTTTCAGAGAGGAGAATTCTTTGTCAGGGGAGAATAATTTGTCAGCGGAGAGCGATGTCAAACATGGCTTTCTGTATCATCATCATCAGAAAGGTTTGATGTGATATTGATTGAATTTATATGGGATTTACTGGGAAGTGAAACTTTATTCACCTGCCAAAGAAAAAACAACAGATGATCTTGGGTCATGTAAGTCATGATTGGCAGAAAGTAACTTTCGTTAATTCTTGGACTTTATAGTCATGTTTCTAATTTGTGGCAGAAAAATGTCCATGGCCGTACAATACCAAGGACGCTGCTCATACTCAGACATACTTTCGTGGAAAAATACTCCTAAAAATACACTGGTATTAAATCTAAGACAAATATCTGATGGTAGATGGTTAGAGGCATGGATAAAGGTAGATTGCTGGAAGCCAGGTCTGAAGTGATTTTGACATTGTTTTAATTTCCTGCCTTGACCTAAATAATCTCTCTTTTTCCTTTCTCTTATTCTTTTGTCCCAAATGTCTCACGTACATGGATTTTACATCAATGTAATTGGCTTTGGTGGCCTAGGCTCTCTGGTGGCTGTGAATTTAGTTCAAGATTTATGAGGTTGCAACTGAGATTAGAAACTGGGTTTGAGAACAGCATATATCATGCAGAGATATGAATGGATTAATTTCTCAAGAAAATTAGATGGGCGAATTGAAAATGTTTTCTTCAGCTAGAGTAATAGTGAAAGGGGGTTGGTATGCTCAGTCAAAATTATGGCCTCTGAATCAAATTTTTAATATATTTTTCAATACATGATAATTTTATCTGTCATCACTATCAAATAGCTGTAATGTTATTCACTTAACATCATTCTAGAAACAACTTAACTAATGTCTCTGACAGAGAATTCATCTTCTGTTATTTCTCCAGCTGTATTTTCCTTCTTACAATCCCCAAAATGACTCTAACACTGACTCCTCCTCCTAAATTACAATACCCAAACAATTTAAATTAGTATGTCATGAGATTGGAGTCATTTTGTATTTGACCTAATTATTAAAATTACTTTCTGCAAACTAATGGCATAATTACTCTTATAATTAGTAAAATAAAGAACCTGTAACTGCTCAGACTGGGAGCAGCTGATATGATCAAGCTTTAAATTGAAAAAATCCAAAATTTTCTTGCCCGTCGTCTGCAGCTCAGTACATTTCAAAGGGAAGGCTGATACATGCCTGCAATGACTGTGTTTGAACAACTAAATCTTGTCTCCGCCTTAGCATTTGATTCATTACTCACTGATGAACCTTTGTCCCTACTTGCCCATTACTGGGAAAACATACAGCAGCGTCTACTACAGATACCAAAACATACTTGCCATGGCACTGGTGATACTGCCCTGTGATAAAACAGGAATGGGAGCCTGAGTGAATCTGGAAGAAGGGCTTGATTTGGAGGCTGACCTTCCCAGAGTATAGGTCTGCTAAGCTCACTGCCCAGCGGAGCCCTGGGGCACCCATGTCAGGCACTGCTTCCATCACCACTGCAATTTGCTATGGGTGTAAAGCTGGGACCAGGGGGATTAGGGATCTTTTCTGGCTGTTCTTTTTCTCTCTCCTTTTTCTTTTCACTTTCCATACCATCAGAGGGCTGCCCGCCTTGCTGATGCTCACTGGGACATTCTTGAACAAAGACACCCTGGGATACACTGTTTGGAATGTGATCTACATATACTGAGTGCACATTATGGTCTCTTGTACAGTTTCCCTCCTGAGAAAATATATCCTTGGTATAATTTTTTTGGCTATTCTGACTGTAGATGACACAGGCATGCTTGTCTCTCAGATTAGACCTCCTAGGAAAAAGTACATATCCATTTTACTTACTGTATATGACACCCATTCTAGAAAACCTTTAATGATTATTTGTAGTATAATGCAACACATGGAATTTTTTAATTATTGGATGAATGGTGTAACTTCCTTCTGCCTGGATTGCATTGCTAACCTTTTATTTTGTTAAGCAGCCGGTGAGATGTTTATATCTCTTATTTTGATGCTAAAGATCCGGAGAGCTTCAAGTGGATGGTATTCCGTGTTTTACTGAAGTTTTCTCTTGATTTGCAGCCCCAAGGTGGCAGAAAACATATTTTGAATGTTCAGTTATATTTCAGCAGGAAAAAAGAACGCAAAGACATTGCATCAGTGTTCAATTAGAGTGAATGGAATAACTGATCATCGACATCCTAGTGTGTTAATATTTTGGCCTCAATGTTCACTTATCATGAAAGCTATGTGCATCTTTGCTTTGAAAAGATCCATAATGAACATAATGAACAGACAAATCCATAATGAATGACATGGAATTATGCTGTACCCTACAGAAGTATCCTACACATCTCAAATTGTACATAAATGCAAAATGCAAAAAGAGTATAAATTCACCAAATAAGAGAGGGAAAATTCTTTAAACACAGTTTCTTTTCTGTTAGTAATACAGAAAATATTTTCCAAAAGGGTGTGTGTAACTCAAAAGGGGCTTAGATCTGTCTAAATTCACAATATAGCTTTTTCTCCTCTATCTGATTTCATTCAAACATAAAATGACTGACAAATGAGATGTTTTACCCACATTATCATTTAAAGGAAGAATGAATAAGAAATGTACAATTAAGTTGCTGTTTTGCATTTTCTTTTCCTACTGACATCTTGAATAAGGCATACAAGGTTAAATGTTTCTCAAAATCCAAGTGATGAAGGAATTGCTACCCTAATTATTAATTAAAATACTTTCTACATCCAAAATATGCAACAGAAGATGTGGAGGCCTGGATCATCATAAACAGGCATGAAATCCACTTACATACAAAAGTTAAGGTTTTTGCCATGACTCTGAGCGAAGATGAGAGTCTCTAAACTATACAAAGACACTGGTGTTTGAACAGACCAGACAGGGTAGGTGGGTTCTCCAGCACAGAACAAGGCAGTGATTGGAAGAGCAATGAGGGCACAAGTTGCTTGCCTTCCAAGGTTCTGTGTAGCCATCACAAGAGTAATGTGCCCTAAAGAACTATTTATCGTTAGTGCTAATGGGTTGTCCTTTGCTATGAGGACTTGTATACTGACCACATGTGGCTACTAGAATTTGCCCTTGATGGTTTTGTAAAGATGGAAAACTATGTGCACAAAGACAGCTCCCTGAACTGTACCATGGAATTCCATGAATTTTAGCCTTTTCTGTAAAGTGGTTATTCTCTGAAATGAGGACAAGCCATTCATACACTGGGCTCAATTTAGCCATTGTAAAGTAGATCTATATGCTGCATTTTCATTAATACACCGGGTTTATGACATATTTTAAATAGAAAATGTCTGAAATAGATGCTAAATTTCTACACAGAGTGAGATTTGTATTTTTAGCAGAAAATTACAGTGGAAATATACCTGGAAAGGAGAGCTTTGTCGTATTTGTTGTTTTGCTTAACACCTTAAGCATATTTGGTTTTGCTGTACTAAGCTAAATTAAAATCCTAAATAAATGCATAATCATATAATACAGTTGTAAACTTAAAAAGTACAAGTTTTATTTCATCTTGTTGCATACTGTTAAAAATGACCATTGTTATTAGATGTTAGATTGTAGCACATTACAGGGTCCAAAGAGAGTTCACTGGGGACTTCAGTACAGCATTAGCTTCTCAGAGACTTGTACAAATGTTTTCACTAAGAAGGTAGCCCTTAAAGTCAGATATGGAACTAGAACTTAATAAGCAAAATAAAGCAAAGACTACAGCAGTCTCGTTTTTTAAACAACATCCAGGTAGCTTTTTCAAGAGGCCTTCAAAGCTATAGGTACTCCTTTTTAAACTATCTTGAACTTTAGACTTTTAATTAAGATCAATCTCACTGATTGCAGTAATAAAGTGAAAGGAAGACAAACAGCACTTAAATAACAGTGCTTCCGACTTCCAACTGGAGCAGTAAATATATATAAACAGCATATTAAAACTGCGGATACTAGACATGTACTGATGTCAGGTAATGCTTAAGACCTATTCCTTCAAGAACTTGCTGTGAAGGATAGGAAACATGCCACTGCCCATCCTGTTCCATGCCACCTCCACTCTCTGCTCCAGGCTATATGTTTCCAGGAATATGTATTTATGTGAATAAAATACTTCAGTACTTTTCCCCAAAAGACTTGTGAGTTTTTAGCTTTAAACAAGATTTAAGCAATTGTTATACTGCAGGCATGCAGAAGCCATGTTTTTGAGGTTCCCCTGCAATAAGAAGGATTAAGTGAGCTTTTATAACTAGGACAATAATGTTTCTTTTACGTGGTCTTTTTACAGCATCTTTCCCTTGACAGCTGTACATTTCCAATGATTTAAAATGGATCTCATGCTTCCTTTCCTTCCTATCCTCTTTCATTTTCAACAAAGAAGTCCCTTGTTGTTTTTGTTCCTGTTTCTCTCTGCATGTAAGCGAGTGGAAATGTTGTGTGCCTCAAACCTGTCAGAAAAGCTCATGTCATCAAGAGGATGTTGACATTTTGATCCCAAAGAGACTGCATCTCCAGTCATGTCTTGCAGAAAGGAGGCCCATTGTCTGTGACCAGCTCTTGCACATCTCCCCACTCAGGGTATTCCTTCTGTTCTTCTAAAGCTGAATTTAGAACAGTTCACCTGGGAAAATACAGTCACAAAATGGCGAGCTACCCTTGCTGCCCCAACCCATTAAAAGGGAATGTTTCAGTGTCTTCCTCAACCTTCCTTTAAGCTTCAAGCTTCCCATGCATGACTCTGCCATGTAAAAGAGAGAACTTATGGACCCTATTAAGCAAAAGAGTGGTATTATGACCTGTGCAATGGCCAGATGCAGCAGCACCATTTGTTTCCAAGGGAGCCAGGGAGCCATGCACAGCTGCTGTTACTAGCCAAGGGTGGTAAGGATAGCTAGGCCAGGGAGAAGAGCCAGGGAGAATTGCTGACAGTTCTCTTTCAGGTGTTATTAATGAGAAATTAATTGGTGGCTTCAGGTATAGTATAGCACACTTTTTTCCCACCCAGTGAAATCCCTCCAGTAGATTACATTCTAAGCTCAGTACCTTGAATCCTCTTCAGGGTATAGAATAGAATTTCAGAGGCTATTGAAACAAAGTTTTCTAGTTTTAAAAATATTCTGTTTTGTAATCACTAGGGAAGAAATCAAATCCAATGTTTCCAAATGGAAAACGTATGCAATTTTCCATTTGGAAAGTTATTTCAAATAATGGAATTATTCAGAGCATCAGAAAGACAAAAAAGAGATAAAAAATCCAGAAGATTTTTTCCACAATGAAAGATAATGAAAACCAAAGAATATGGGCAGAGTAGGGCACAGTACTCCTCTCCCCATCCTGTGGACATAAAAGACTGTCGGTAGCAAAGGCTGATAGCCTCACTGTTCCCCTTTATCAGTCAAATCAGAATGAGTTTTTTGTACTACTTCTTTCCATCTCCAGATTTGTCTAAAAGCCACACAAGGAAGACTTTGCCCAGGAGTTTGTTAGTAGCTTATAGCTTCTATAGGTCATGGAGAAGTGAAAGCTTCCAAACATGGCAGAGGAGATGGGATGAGTTTGGCATCACTGTGAGTGCTTTCTGAGCATTCTTATCAAACACAGCCTGACAGGTCTCATAAGCTGCAGCACACAGGCCACCAGAATGCTATCATGTGGTTCTGAAACAGAGAAAAACCGAGCTGTCTTACTATACCTTTTCCCTTTTGAATTTCTCATTAGTTTTGCATGTAGAAAAGCATGTTAAAAAAAGAGAATATATTTAATTATAGATGTATTTAACCAACACTTAATATTATTGCATAGACAGATTAGATATTTTTGCATACACAGGACACTTCCACCTCAGTCTAAAAGGTATGTTAAAAGCACAGTTCACTTCCAGTACTTCAAAATCTTCTGACAACTGAGTGTTTAAAATGCACCTTTGTCACTCATACAAATAGAGTTTTGCTTTAGCCATGATGTATTTAAAAATACATAGGGATCTCTGGCTCTACACAAGTTTGCCAGGAACTGAAGGTTTGGACGTATGAACTTTCCTCCCTATTCCTATCCACATGGAGAGCAAATCCCATCTTCCCAATGGAAGGATCAGGCAAAAATTCCATGAGCACAATCTCACGTATACCCTGTGCAGAAAAATCCAGAGAGAGGACTGTTTGGCTCTCACTGCACTCTTAGCTGGTCAATCACAATAGCACCAAAGATTTCTTGCCAAGTCTCACACACTTCTCTGACACAGTTTCTTTCACATTCTTGCTCATTTTCCTCTTATCTTCTATCTAAAAAACCTTAAGGAAACTCACAGAGGGGAAAAAAAACCTTTCTGTATTTATTTAAATAACATTAAAGCAAGGGTGTAAAATGCCAAGCCTGGACTGCAGCTTCAACAAGGCAAAGGACTATTTAAGACAGCTGGGAAAGCTTCAGCAGTTCTTCAATTCAGTTCCCAGCTGTTTTACAGTGTCCCTTCCAAACTGACTCTGATTCACCCCTCATTTTCTAGCTCCTCAGAAGTCGTCTGCCACACTAGCACAGAATCATAGAAAGGTTTGTAAAAAAGTGTATTTTTAAACATACTTTCATAGACTTGTTCATTCATATCTAATTATTATTCAAACTAGCAGCTAAATTATCCTTGACTACTTTCCATGTTTTAATCACTCCATGCTTTGCAGACTCTGGCTGTAAGCTCAACAGAAAAAGGGATCAGTTCAAAGGTTTCTCCCATTGATTTGAGAACTGGATTGCCTTTATTTGGTTTCATATTGCGTCAGAGAGAGTCCTTTGAAATCTGGGCTGGAAACCTGATTTTAGTTGGTATGGGAGCACTTGGGAGACACCTGAGATGATCAGAACTCCCCCTCCTGCCCCTTGCAAGGGCCAGGGGTTTGATCTCAGGGATTTGACTACCTTGGCCATCCTTCTCCTCAGACTGAAAGCTCAGCTCAGGTATGGTGTTTCATGGGACTGTGGTATGTCCACTGAGCTGCATTCCAGGGTAGTGGAGTGCTTCCATACCGTGATGATGAGGTTAGAAAGGGTGGGTCCTGAATATCAGATCATCGCAGTCTATAAACAATGCACACAAGGCTCTCAACGCCCCAACCCATGCATAAACTCTTGCTTCTGGAACAAATGACCTCTTCAGGGAATGATGCTGTGGAGGAGGGATATGAAGTGTGCAGGGTCTGGGCTGGCCGGGACCTGGGTTTGTAATAAAGATGCTTTTGCAACATTATTATATGCCTGTTTTCTTGCCAGCTTTGAAGAGTGCCAAAATTTGGCCCTAAACATTTAATGAAACCATTGAGATTTAGAATCAGACAAAGCAGAAAAGAAAATAGGAAAGAGAGGAGGGAAGAGGAAGAGAGAAAACTGTACAAAAGGCATCTGATTAAACCAGTGATAATTACTGATATTGTTCGTCTCGGAGCTAGGATCACACTTCAAAATAAAAAGTGGAAGATAATTTTGTTAATAATTTTAATCAGCTTCCTTTTCATGAAGGATCAGAGAACACTAATAGGCTGCTTTCCAAAAGACAGATGATTTGTAACACCATCAACTCAATAACTGAAACAAGACACCTATTCTCTCTTCCATTTTTCTGAAGTAATGGGTTTCTCCATTGGAGGAAAAATAGAGAGAGATTGAAAAGCCTTGATTTGACCTAAATGAAATATATTCTATTCTAGCAGATGTTTTATCCTGTAGTTTATTTTTCTCTCTCCCCACAATGAGCACAACTGTGTTGTTCTGTTTGTTTTCAATCTTCATTCCTTTTCCTGATACCAGGTTGAAGCCTGGCTGGCTTAAGCAGTTCAGGGTATTATCTGAGAGGAATTTCAAGTTTCCTTGGCAACGGGAGCAAAAAGAAGCTCAGTAAGGCACATTTTTTAAGTGAGCACATTTTGTTTTCCCTTTAACCATTCTTGGTGGGCATCAAGGAGAGAGGAGCTGGTTAGGTTCAGATTAATCAGGCAAACGGTGGTAAATGGAAAGGGGAAATGTTTGGCTCAGTTCTGAATGTGGCAAACAATGTGAAGCAGCCACTGCTGTTAGAATCCCTGCTGTTTGCCTAGCAAGTATCAATAATCTTTATACCTAACTAGATTTGAAAAACGAGTGATTACCGTAATTACATGATCCGCATGATTCCATTTAACTTTTATATAGGAACTAATGCCTCCTAGTTTTAAAGGCTGCGTGACTTGTATTAGTGGGCCTTTCTATATAATTGCTTCCTGCCACTGTTTGCTGTTATTGAGAAAAGTCATGTAATGCCATTGCAGATGTGTTACCAGTTTGGAGTAAACATAGTACTCTAAATCATGTATAGTAGAATAAATCATACTCCTGACATTATGTTAATGCTTTGCAAATCTTTGCATTTGTTTTTCTCTGGAGTTGAAGGAAACACAGTAGGAAGCAATGTTGTGAAATCCTGAAGAATTTCATTGTCACTAGAGCTGCTTGAGAAATTATGCTTCTCCTCTTTCAGTATGAAACATTAATTTGTTTAAATTTTGTTTTTTAAAATTTTTCATTGGAAACATAAATGTTTCATTTTCTTATCAAAAGTTTGTATGTGGAAAACAGTTCTTTTTTCTTTCACCTGATTTTTCAGTTCAAACACCTTGGAAAAACCCCCAAACAACAATACACTAAAAACCCCAGAATAATCAACCAATGGTAGCCTCTGTTTGTAAGAAGAGTTCAGAAGAGTTCCCTCTCTCCCTGCTACTGCCACCCCAGTAATTTCTCTGTTTTCTACTACAGCAAATTTTGGAAAACAATGTTTTTCTAGTTGCTGAATGCAGTTTGGAATAGTAGTAGTTATTCTCCTCTTTCAACCATATGCAAATTTGTTTTCCAGATTCCACAAGATAATCCTTTTTTTTGTTTGTTTTGATTGGGGGGGTGGGGGAATGTTTGTTATTGAAAACTTCATGGAACAAAATCTTTTTGTGTAAACTTTCTATCAATGGTGTCAGACAGAGGCAGGGGTTCTTTTGTTTGTCTTAAAAGCATGAACAAAGTTTCGTCCATCTTTCTAGAGGGTCTCATGGCTTATAAGCAGAACTAAAATAAAGTAATGAATCACCCCAGCTTTTCCTTTAAATTCTCATCAGAGCTATTATACTTGACACTGAGGCAAAACTTTGGCTTTGCAGTCTGTGCTTTTCTATCTCGGAATGTGAGGACTGGGAGACAAAATGCCTGTTCCTTCTTGGCTCCTCTGTGAAATCTGATTGTTTTCACTCAGTTTGAATTCTTTAGCATTTGAAGAATCTTACTAATATTATTGTATTATAAAACTGGGGACTTTGCTGAATGGGTTAACTGTCTTGTGTTTTGTGGAGTGTCTCACCACTGAGTGTAGTTCCCAGAACATGCTGCTTCCCAGCGTCATTGCTCCTGCTAAGGATATGGGGAGATGAGCTTCATGATTATTAGCAGAGGCTGCACAATGTATTTTGTGTGTGTCTAATAATAGTAGGCAATTGCTGTTATATAATTTTTATTTTTCCATTTTTCTAGTGATCATTTATCCAAATGCAAAAAAAATTGGCATATTTTGTAGTTGCTGAGACATAGCTCAATTGTAGCTCATTCAGCAGTAGAGATTGCTTAGATGATGCCCAGATGCCTATTTTTATAGCAAATATTTTTATTACATTTCAGATCCCTGTCCCAAGAGTTTTTGCTGGACTTAAAAACTGATCTGCCTCAGGTCAGAGCCTGATATATCCTATTAAGGACACTCGGCTAAAGAGAATACTTCTCGCTGACACAGAGGCTTAACAGATTAATGAATTAGTCTGTAATACCTTCTCCTTCTAAGGGCTGGTTCAAGTTCTGCTGCTGTTACTTTGATTAGCACTATCTCCTCTGGTGCTGAGCCAGGCAATTCTGTATATTGACTGTGCTGGCATTTCTTACTGCTTTGAGAGAAGCAGAGAAAGAATCCTGCCCTATGAAGTTTGCATTGACCCAAAAGTAAAATTGTAAACACAACCAAAAGAGTTGTATTCTGGAAGGAAAAATGGAGTTGTTAATGGCATGGAACAAATGAAGTTGTATCCAGTCCATCCTTCTTCCTTTAAATATATAACATTGCTGGTATAAGTTGTTGAATATACTTTATATCAACAATAATCCTTCGAAAGTTGGTCATTTCATGGCATTATTGATATTACAATCCACAGTGGTTTATGTTATTAACTGTCCTCTGTTTACCTCAGGTTGTTAATCAGAGAGCCAGCCATTAAGTCCTGGCAACGCATGATTTCTCTAGGATTATTGCTAACACTTTTGCTGCAGTCAGGAGGGTTTTTCTGGCTTACCTCAGCAATGAGGAAGTCTGTAGCTAATCAAATATGTTTTTGCATGCAACTGTCACTGCAACTGATGGGAAATAATATGAAAGGTAAAATCTAATAAAGAGAACGTTACTTAAAACCCACTCTTCAATCCAATACTAAATATTGAAAAAAACCACCCCAGGATTCTAGAATACACAGCTCTGATTATGACTGACCTACTCAAGATTATAAATGGCATGCTGGGCAATATAATATCCCATTCTGCTTCACTTGAATTGTCATCTTTAATTAAAGAAGTTCTATGTCCCACATGACATTTCTCAGCAAAATTTCTCTCACAGTCTTGAGGAGGGGAAGGAGAGAAAGACTGGGAGCAGTGTTTTGGCTGTCTATTTGCTGTTTTCCCCATACAGATTAAAGTGGTCAGTGTTGCAGCATTTAGGGATTGACCCAAGCAATTCTCTTGTGCATTAGCTGATCTTCGCTCCAATGCCAGGATTTTGTGAATGTTTTAAGCAGACTTCTACTGAGGAGGCACTCCTTGCCCTGCACTCTGAAAAGCAGTCATTCTGGCCCTGAAAGCAGGATTTTATTGAGAGATTTTGAATTTAGTTGCTGGGATGTAACCTACTGTTATCCCCATTTTGCAGATTAATTTTGGGGTATAATAGCCATCATTCAATAAAATAATTCAGAATCATGGGATACGCTTAACTAGAAGGGACCACAAGGATCATCAAGTCCAACTCCTGCCCTGCACAGCATCATCCCCAAGAGTCATACCATGTGCCTGGGTGCATTGTCCAAATGCTTCTTGAGTACTGTCAGGCTGGTGCTGTGACCACTTCTCTGGGGAGCCTCTTCCAGTGTCCAGTCACCCTCTGGGTGAGAAACTTTTTCCTAATATCCAACCTATGCCTCCCCTGACACAACTTCAGGCCATTCCCTCAGGTCCTGCCACTGATCACCTGGCAGAAAATAGATCAGTGCCCGCCCCTCCTATTCCCCTCACAAGGAAGTCTCTTGGCATGCCTAGAGTTTTGTTAAGCAATATATCAGGAGCCTTTTACCTGAGTAGTGTTTTTTGGGAAACACTGTCTAATGTGTGGAGACATCTCAAGTGCCTTTGGCATATACAGTTTCAGGTGGAAATGCTGTAATGAAGAGTGAGTGTGCTCTTGGTGATTTCTTATCTTTTATCAGAGACTTTTTGAAGCTAAGAGAAGAAATATCTTTGTATTTCAGTCCTATGTGGAGCTTGCAGTGCTGAATATGCTCAAAGCAAGCCTTACTGTGTTGTGTAATATCGTGGTGGTTCCTGCTGTCACATCCATGAATCAGTGACTGGGTGAGTCATCTACAACTTTGGTTTCCTGGAGCCTATTTGGCCTGGGGGGCCCTCCAGACACCATCCACGATTCTATTTCCCACAGCAAGGCTCCCCTCAGTGCAGGTGAAACAGAATCCACCCCTCATCTTTATCAGCCACTGTATAGGGATGCATTCACAAAACAAATCATGGAGATGTAATAAACTTTCCCCAGGTGCCCACTTACCTCTGAATTCTTCTATTTCTTTACTATTAATTAATAGTAAAAAAGAAATCAAAACTGAAACCCCCAATTGCATCTGCATTAAACATGGAAGAATCTCTTCCATTGCATCAGTCAATCCATGTCACTAAAATTTTCCTATAGAAATTAGTCAAGTCACAGTCTGAAAGAAGCTGATTTCAGCTTCAGAATCTGAAAGACTCTAAAGTCAGAATCTGAAAGAAGTGGAAACACTCCACTGAGAAGAGCCCTGTTTTTTTTCCAGGAGTGGTGTGGCTGATGACAGTGTAAGGTCATACTCTTTGCTTGCTTGGAGGAAGACATGGCTGTATTTTAAAAGGATGGAGCTTTGGTATAACTTTGCTTCAGCAGAAGTCAAATCACACTTATATTTGTGGTGCACAAGGGTGAGCAAGGGATGGGAGCATCTGTCATATAAGGAGAGGCTTAAGGAACTGAGACTACAGCACTGAGAATAGAAGGCTCAGGGGATTTTACCAATGTGTATAAAGACCTAACAGGGCATGGAGGTGGGCTGAAGATGGAGCCAAGCTCTTTCCAGTGATGCACAGTGACAGGACAAGGGGTAATTAGGCACTGCTGAAAAAACCAAGAAATTACATTTAAATGAAAGATAAAGCTTTTTCTGTGTGGGCAGTTGAACACAGGAACATAATATAATATTTATGTTCAGAGAAATTGTAAAGGTTTTCAGAAGCCATGTGGGGATGGTCCATGGGCACCCTGCTCTAGCTGACACTGCTCTGAGCAGGGGTGTCAAATTAAGTGATCCCCTGAAATACTTAACCAGACTCAAAGATTCCGTAATTCTATCATCTTAAAATAATATTCTAGGATATAAGTTTATATTTGCAATTATTTTACACATTTATACATTGCTGCGTTGCAGTAAACTGCATACAGATAGACTTTTGAATACCAAAAATGACTCTCAATGTTTATGTATTCATAGATACTTTATTTAGTTAGTTGCCTTTTATTTAGTTATTCTTATTACATACTTTTATATAGAACTGCAATTTTTTAGATGTATCTAAATGTACTAAACCTCAGCATAAGATTAGTCTTAGCTATTAAAAAGTTCCCTAAAATTTTGAACTCTTTTTTTCACCAGCCCTTTAAAACCAGTTTTTCAAATAAACAAAACATTATGTTCCCCTCCTAGAGAACCATTTTTTTATGCTTCACCTGCTTTTCATTTTTATCCTCTTCTTACTTCACCTTGACATTTATCTCACTTCATCCAAAAGCTTTGATTTTCATATCCTTCATTTTCCTGATACACCTTTAAGGTTTCCCTTGACTGGGCTACTGCATTTATGCACTTGTAGACCATACTGAAAAAGTGGGATTTTAGCAGGCAATATTTAATCGCAACTGGATTAGAGGAAAAAGTGAACACATTTTTTTGGTTCCAGAACTAAATAGTGGCTGGAGACCAAATTAATCTCCTGGCACACACTTTGAGAGAGCAAAAGTCCTCTCCTCTCCTCTCCTCTCCTCTCCTCTCCTCTCCTCTCCTCTCCTCTCCTCAGCAACTGCAATGCAGAGCCCATGTGGAAAAAGTCCCAATCAGTGCTTTGTCTTGTGCTGCTGCCAGTCCCAGGGGCTGTGTGGATCTCAGGGGTTTTGGTATTTCATCTCCTCTTTACCTGGGAGCACATACAGCTCTCTAACAGCCTGTGCAGAGTGAGAAATATTCAACAAGGTTGGGGTTTTTCTCTTGTCCTTTTTTTCCCCCGTCCTTTTATAGTCAGGGCAGTAAAATCTTGAATAAAAATCAACTCAGAAAGAGACTCATCAGGTATTTATGATAAGGCTTTATTATATCCATTTTATTAATCTTACCTGTTTTCATAAGGTGTTTTAGAACACAAAAAAAATTGTTTCATCACAGTTGGATTGTTTTCCCTCTATATTATAGCAGTAGTTCAACACTTTTACTCATCTGTATTTCTAGTTTCTGTTCATCTCACTCACCTGTTGTGGAGATATCCATATTTGTGTTCTGTCTTACCACGGTCTACTTCCCCTGTGTTGCTTAATATAGCCTCCAGCTTGTCTCCACTCTGTCTTCTGCCATGAATATTTGAATGGTCTTTACTTCTCATCGATCTCAAACCCATCAACTACAAATGGAAGGTGTTGACAACATTTTCAGTTACCCTCTTAAAGAATATTAAATCTTTTCGTAAGCTGATTTGCTTCAAAAGCAGGCTGTTGGAAAACAAGCTATTACACATCTAGAACTTGGCTTTAACTTTCTTTCCATCATTTTTCTGGTTAAGTCATCCTCTTCATTAATGCACTCAAATACAATTGGAAATAAGTTACACTGTGGATAAAATCACTGCTAGAGATCTCATCTGTTCTCCAAAAGGATCATTCAATAAATAGTGATTTTTTTTTTTTACTTTTCTGTTAATTTTAGAAAAAACACCTAGTTAAAGTTTCTAAAACACTGTTGAAAAATAGGCTCATTCACAACTCAAAATACAAAAAGCAGCAGATTTTATATTTAGTATTCATGTTTTGAGTCTTCAATATATGTCTAAAAGGCATAGACTGTTAAACACAGGCCCTATGGAAATTATGGATATCTTCAGTATAATTCTCCTTTTTAAGGACCTGTTCTTCCAAGCTCAGTTAGTTTCTGATATTCGTCTGCTTTTACTCCAGCGCATTTCAGTTCCATCCATTGCTGTAATTTCCAAGTTATGTATGTTTCAAATCTTTCACTGTCTTGATTTCAGAAAATGTTTAAGGCCAAGATTAACGTGCTTAGTCAGAGGTTGTTCAGACATGTTCAAAAGGTGTCTCTGCCAAGTGTGTTTTAAAACAGAATTTTGTTAACAAGCACTGTGGTGTTTTCTGTCTGATGTAGTGTGTCACATGTCACAGTGCCAGGCCAGGTCCATGTATGTTCTTATGCCCCCAGAATGAGTTCACCCAGCCATCATCTAAAACTTCTGTTCCATCACAGTTATTACAACTTCTCATCTTTAAACTATGGAGAGGTTTTTAGTTAATGGAAGTATAGGCAAGTTTGGACAAACTATTTTTTTATCTTTTCTTTTGCCGCACTTTCATTATGCCTGGTATTAGATGGAAGATGTTCAAAACAGGGTGGTCTTTTTGTACATTCCCTTGTAGTTTCAGTTTCTCAGAGAAGCTGTGATCATTCATTTCCCCTTTTTTCATCCAATTTCGCTGTTTTAAAACTGGATGTGATTATTGTTTATTATTTTTCCATATGGGCTAAAGTTGTATAAGAGTTCATCTGTTGACTTTACTGGCAGCCTGGAGATATGGTAGGATGTCTCCTGTGGTAGGAACAGAAGGATACAGGCTGTTTAGGAAGGGCAGGCAGGGGAGATAAGAAGGGGTGTCACCTTTTATGTCAGTGATCAGCTTTATGTCAGTGATCAGCTGGAGTGCATGGAGCTCCATTTGGGATGGATGAGGAGAAAATATGGGTCAGGATTAAAGGAAAAGCAAGGACAGGCGACATTATAGTGGGATCTGCTACAGACCACACTAAGTAGATGAGGCCCTATAGAGACAGATGGGAGCAGCCCTATTTTCACAAGCCCAGAGCCTCGTGGGGGACTTCAAACACCCAATATCTGTGGGAGGAACAATTCAGGAAGTTCCTGGAATGCATTGGTGGTAAATTCCTTCTCCAAAGGACAGAGGTGCCAGCAACAAGGGATGCTATGCTGAACCTTGTTCTCACCAACAAACAGGAGCTGGTGGGGAATGTGAAGCTCAAGGGCAGCTTGGGCTGCATTGATAACAAAACCATGGAGTTCAAGATTCTGAGTTCAAGATCCAACAAGCTCACTACGCTGGACTTCAGCAGAGCAGACTTTGGCCTCTTTGGTGATCCGCTTGGTGAAGCAGCATGGGATAGAGCCCTGGAGGGAAGAGGAGTCCTTAGAAGCTTGTAAATATTCAAGGATTACCTCCTCCAAGCTCAGGAGTGGCACAGTGCCACAGACGAAGTCAGGATGCCTGAATGGATGACCAAGGAGTTTTTGGACAAATTTACGCCTGCAGAAGGTGGAAGCAAGGACCTGTATCTTGAAGAAATACAGACCAATTGTCCAAGCAGTCAGGAATCAGGTTAGGAAAGTTAAAAGTCTGATAGAATTATATCTGGCCAGGGACATCAAGGCTAAACATTAAAGCTTCTGTAAGTAAATAAGTGCTGAAAGAAAGACTAGCCTTTCTCCAGAAGGAAACAGATGTGCTTATTGGGATATCGAGAAGGCTGAGGTACTCACTGACCTTTTTGCCTTGATCTTCACCAGGAAGGGCTCCAGCCACACCATCCAAGCTGCAGAAGCAGAGGCAGGGACTGATAAGATGGAGAACCACTCCCACTGTAGGACATCAAGTTTGAGACCATCTAAGGAACCTGCAGCTGTACAAGTCTATGAGACAAGGATTTGCCATGAGTACCCTTTGCCAGACTTTTCTAATGCCTGACTCTCTTTGTGGAGAAAAAGCTTATTCTTATATCCAGCCTGAACCTATATAGTTTCAGTTCATGCCTGCTGTCTCATCCTCCAGCTGTTCAACCCTGTGAAAAGTCTCGTTTCACTTTCTTGTAATGGTAATGTCCCTGCAGGCACTGGAGGATGCTGTTAAGCCCATCTCAAAGCCACGCGCTCTCCAGGCTGCAACAGCTCAGCTTGTTCAACCTTTCCTCAGAGGGCAAGTATGCCCACCTTGAATATCTTAGTGGTCCTTTTTTGAAGTAATTTCAATATCCCCATGTCATTATCAAAATTGCTGTTGATCTGGTTCTCAAGTTTTGAGTACCTTTCTGGCTTCCTGGCTTCATCTTGGGACAGCAGGATGAAGAACTGTACAGAAGAAAGGCTGTAACCTCATGTCCTCTCTGCTGCTATCACTGTGCAGGTCTCTCTCTGGTAACTCATTTGTGCTGTGGCCTCACTGAAGTACAGGCCTTCGTGTCTTCATGGAAATACCATGTTTCTCCAGGTTTATTGGTCTGACTAACATCAGGCACAGCCTTGGATATCAAGATATGCCATTCACTATAGTTTCTCCTGGTGTTTTCCCACACTGGTATTTCCATCCATACTTCATTCATATCAGATTTTGTATATCCATCACAAAGCTCTGTTATAAGTATTGGCATATTTATCACCCAAGAATTAAGCAAAAAAGGTACAATTTCTTTGATAGTCCACAAAATGTAGGGAGGAGTAGACTTGTGTCTTGTTTGTATATATGAGATCCTGATTCCCCTTTTTTGTCTTGATCCTTGTATAAAGTGTTAGAACTTCCCCCTTGGGAATAATGGAGGATTGCTTCCTAGAGTGTGACCAATCCACTGAGTGCAGGAGGTTGAACCAGATTCATGGCATTGATAGGACTGCAGAAAGGATGTGATAAAATAAAACATTCATACTTGATGAGGTTCCACTATAGCTTAAGAAAGGGCATGTCCTTGAGGTCAATTTTTTGAAAGAAGGAGGAACCTGAGCTCTTCATACAGACTCCAAAGTGCTTTGCTTTCCAGTCTTTTCTATGCAGTTTGTAGTATTCATTTAGTTACTGTCTGACTTCTGAACTGTAAGTGCAAAAGTAATTGCTTAAATATATAAATATGATCATATGGATAGACAGAATAGTTCTAATTTATTAATAATGTTGCTGCCTGTTAGATCTCTTTATCTTTGCTTTGACTTTATTCTTCCTCATGCTGAGCTAGGCAGAAACAAGCTGAAAGTCTAAGCTCATGAGGCATCAGTTCATATTTTGCTGATATGAATTTGGATAATTTTCAGAAATGTTGACCGTTTATGCAAAGTGAACTTTTAATCCATTTCAGTTTAATTTGGTGTTATTGTGTGTCATCTTCCTGATTTTGAGACTGTTTTCAATGTTCATGATAAAGTGTATTTGCCTGATGGAAATATTGGGAAATTTTCATTCTGTTTTCAATTAGAGATAAACAGGAAACAAACCTCTGTGTCTCAATATTTCCTCAATTTTGAGGAAACTTCAATCAGAGCCAAAGTCTGAAGCTCTCTCTTTTTTTTGGAAACTTTACTGTTACATACAGACCTGCTTTTCAAAGTGGTGATTGTCAGTGTGATTCCTATCAGTAGAAATAAGAGAGACAAATTCTGGTATTCTCCCCTGAAAAATGAGTGTGGATTTTTTAAAAAAATGATTTTATATTAAAGTTTTGGTTCGGAAGTCATCATACAGGGAGAGCTTCTAAGTAAGTAACATCTGAATTAATTTTCAGAATTTTTAGAAGAGATGAAGTCTGTGAAAAGTAGTTAGTTTTGTTCATTGTCACACCTACATCTTCTGCAAAAATATAGATTACTTTTCATCATACTCAGCAAAAGAGAAGGGTTAGTGTAGTGGAAATGATACGGGTACAATTTCTCCTTTAGATTAATTGTAATTGTATGTTGGAATAGGTGAGCCAGTTTTGAAGAGGTGAATCAGAAACCAAAAATCAAGGTCAGATACAGAGAACATTTTCCAGTCTAGTATTAGTGCATGCACATATTGTTTCCACAGAGTTTTATTGGATCTGGCCACCAGCACACACAGGATTGCCTTTCACATTTGCCTATAGACTTTCCCAACTAGGAAAACAAGTGGAAACTGTGTATTTCAGGGTTTCAGGGTTGTTTCCAGAGCACACAAATACATGCCTACATAAAGAGGAAACCATCTTCAGTGTACAACTATCCTACAAAAATTATGAATTATGCTATGTATTTTTCAGTGTTGTCTCTGAGTGTGCAAGTTATTGCCTGACTGTTAACATATAAGCTCTACCGTACTCTTGTGACCTTAAAGGTGTCTGAAGAAAAGATTCATATCCTACCATTCCTCTCTTTTTGAAATTGTAAGGAAAACTGATTATTAGAAAGATGGCTATAATTGCTCCATGCCAACTCAAATTCTGTGAGATTTAAAATTTTGTAATTTTTAAGGCCTGGTCAAATCAAAGGTTATGCAAACGAAACCTCATGTCTATTTTCACAAATCAGAGTAAGAGGTGAGAAAGTTTTCCTATATTCTGCCCAAAACTTGCTATTTTCAAACCTATGGAATTTGATTACAGCTGAAGATATTGCATGTAAAATCTTCGGCTTCTTTCTTTTCTGAAGTGTTTCATGTCAAAGGAGTGGATGATAGATAGTGTCCCTTAGACAAGGAGGTCATTTTGTGGCACAAACTCATTAACATAGTAAAAAGAGCTTTAAATGAGTTTGGAATGCCCACGGGGCAAAAGTCCAAAGGCAAATTAAAACCCAAACAGCACTAGCAACAATTATTGATCTAGTCATTTGGATGGAATCTGAAGATGAGCAGAAATCAGATGTGCTGCTGAAGAGACAAGAATGAAAATACCAGGGCAAACTGCTGAGAGAATCTATATACAAGATGGAAGTATTCAGTGGCTCAAAAATTCAATCACAGATGACATAAACTGTGGCAGAAGGTGAAACATAACATCAAATTACAATGCTGGTGGCAGAAGACCACAGCTTGTATACAAGTCAACAGAGGGAAAAAATTAGTAGGTGCTATAATATACATGAAAGATAGTCATGGAGATTGAATTGTATGGTCATTTAAGGTTTTTCCAGCTATAACACTTTTTGGATTTTGTGTTTCTGTAAATCCACTTGAGCCATTAGACATTGGTGAAAGAATAAATTCATATGCTTTTTATATCTATCTTTTTTTTTTCAATTTGAGGAAAATTTCTTCAAGCAATTTTATCAGCCCCACGAGATAAATGACCAGGTTGTTTTGATGTGGTCCAGTAGAGGGCAATGACACCTGTACCCAATAGCTGTGCTGGTACACACTGAATAAACAATCTTTAAGTTATAGTGAGAATAATCACACCACACCCCACCTTAACCTTTCAGACATCAGGTTAATTAGGGAGAACTTCAGTTCATGCATACTATTGCAAGAGAACGTGTACATTTTCCTTTTTGATGTACAGCTGCAGTACTAAGTCAGGCATGATTTCCATGCATGGGCCTAGGAGCCTCAGTGAGCCCGTATAATGTGGATAACTGGTTCGGCTTGAATAAGAGAAGCTTGAAAGTATTACATGAATATCACTTCCATGATTGAAAACATTATAAATATTGCATATTGCTGGAAATGTTGCCCTGGACGGAGCCAGTTGCAGCCTCCATCATCTAATTCTCTCCAGTGAAGATTTATTTTCCTTTGAAGACAGTCTGAGAGACTTGCCATTGCTCAGCTTGGAAAAGGAAAGGCTCCAAGAGGACATTGTAGCACTTTCCATTATCTTTAAATGGCTACAAGAAAGCCAGAGAGGGATTTTTGACAAGGGTATGAAGTGACTGGACAAGGGGCAATGGCTTCAAAGTGAAAGAGGGAAGATTCAGGCAACCTGTGAGGAAGAAATTATTTACTGTGAGGGTGGCGAGGCCCTGGCACAGGTTGCCCAGAGAATCTGTGGATGTCTCATCCCTGGAAGTGTTCAGGGCCAGGTTGGATGGTGCTCTGAGTAACCTGGTCAAGTGAAAGGTGGCAGGGGAGTTGGAACTGGATGGTCTTCAAGGTCCTTTCCAACATAAACCACTCTTTAATTTTACGATTTTCTTACTTTTTTTTTAGCGCTTATTATAGCATGGTCTGTCTCCTAAAGATTTCACCATTAAATCAGTCATAAATAGCTGAGTATTAGGTAGGAACTATTTGAAGTAAGGCAGATAGATAGTATTTGTCTAGGTAGGTCATAAACTGTTCAATTTGGAAATATGTCCTTTAATATTTAAAAAAACTACCCATATTCATCCATATCTGACCTCTACTATTCTTGTTGATGTAGGCTAGGTTCACTCTCTATACTAACCTCTCTACTGTCTTTTAAGGCAATAAACAAGATATTGCCCTAATCAAAGGTACATTTTATAATTAAAGCCATAGTCCTGTAATGCACCTTCACTTTGTCTTTCCTTGTTGTGTTAAATCCGAGATAAAGTACAAGTTTATCAGAGTATATCAGAGTAGATCCTTCAATCATGCCTTGATGTAAGTAATTATGGAAATTTATGTATTTTATGTTGCTTGAAACTTTAACAAAGTTATCAAAATATTTTATATAGGAAGCTAAAAGTTCATCGAAATTCTCAAAGATGTAAATTATGGATTGATGCTTACATTATGATATACATGGATTATTATTCAAGATCAAGATACTCCATTCCACTACAATGACTGGACAAATAAGTTTAGGAGGCCTCATTATTCAGCTATTACAGTTGATGAGTGTACTTAACCCTTAACTCTGTACAGAAATGGATAAAAGGACAAAATCCCTGACCTGAAGATTTTGCAACCTATTATTAGGCAAATATTAAGATCAGATGGAAAAATGGATTGGACAGAGGGCTATGGAGAAAATTATAGAGGGATTATCAAAATTCTGATCATATGATGTGCATGTGCATGTGTTGACACTTTTAGTAAAAAAATGTTTATATTTGGGAGGAATCTTGTGGTGTTTCAACTGAAAAGGATTTTGGCAAAGGATTGAAGAAAAGTTCTAAGAGAATAGAATTAATGGTTAAGGTGTAGGGAAAGAAATCTGGGGAGGCAGGAATTAATAGGATAGGCAAAATTTGCAAAGTAGAAAGGAAAAAGAAAGTAAATATAAAGGAAGACTATGGATTTATCTAAGATTCATTCACAGTAACTCAGGTTATCATTGCAAGAGGGACAAATTTGCCTCTTCTCTGTCTCACAGAATTTGAATTATAACACAGGAACAATGAGAAACAGTGAGAACAATGAGAACAATGAGAAAAAACAGAGGCATTAAAGTGAGTTTTACTTGAGGTTACCTCAATAAAGAATTATTTGTCATATTTAAAATAATTCCTTATTATTAGCTGTGTGGAAATTTTAATGACATTCAAGTGACTTGGGACTTTGGTGGTCGTGCTTTATTTTGCTTGCTTTTCTACTGTGAATATGTTGAGATCATTTTTGATCAGTCTTTGAAAGGTTGAAGATGACTGTGAAACCCAGTTTCTAGAGTAGTCTGCTTCTGTTTGAAATGGGTAATATATACTTTAGTGTTTAAAATAGAAATGAGTCAAGCAAATCATATGTTTACTATTTCCAGAAAGTTTTTTAAAGGTCTGAGGAGGTTTTTTTTGTTCTGTCTAAAGTTATATTAGACAGAATTTCCACACAGCTACTGCAAACCTGAATAAAATCTGTAACGTCTCATCTAAATTTATCATGAGTTTTTAACTATTTCATAGAAATCCAGACATGTTTTCAGCAATGAAAACTGAGTTATGGCTTGAGATTCAAAGTGCTCTAAGAAATTATTAAATTATTTATGAATTCAAGATAGTGTGAATGTATCTATATGATATTCAAAACCCACCCTTTTGGAAAAAGTCCATAATGCTTCACAACATAACCCTGATTAGCAATTCAGAGGATGACAGATTCTTGACTATGGGATGCTCCAGTCCTGATGCAGCAGGCTGGCTTTTGTGTAGTGCTTAATGTAACACGCTGGGACAAGTTAGTCGTGTCCAGATATGGTAAATTATGGCAACTGAGATGTGGTCCGTTTTCTCTAAATTAGATGTTGTTCTTCAGATTTCTGCATAGTGTCCTGCCAATAAGCCAAGCCTGGTTGTCTCTGATTTAGTAGTGACATACTGAAAACCTTGTGGGCTTGTGATAATGACAATCCTGGATTTTTGGCACACTGAGTTTGCTTTTGCTCTTATTTTAGCATGCATTTTTTGTGTTATGACTGTGCATATTACTTTTCAGTGTAGGTGTGGAGCATCTCTAAGTGCCTTAATGTGCTGGGGTAAAGAAGCGTGTTCCAGAAATGGCATTTTGAGTCATGTTTCACTCATTTTAAGTACGAAAATGAGTACTTTGGTGCCTGAAAATTTGTTGATTTATTCAGACTTGTCGAGTTAGTGATAACATAAATGTTTGCTTCGTGGTGGATTTATGTTTTCTTAAAACAGTCACATTGCTCTGTCAATCTAAATACTGTGTGGGACATATCGACAAGATTTATCTTTTCTGATCTATCTTAAGCCTTTCACAGATTGCATTATGAGATGAATGACATGGGAAAAAAAAGGGTACAGTCCGTCCTAGCTTAGTTTATACCTTTTCATGTTGTTTTCTGGGAAATATCCCTATTGTCTCAAGTGTCATCCTATATGACTTCCAGTTTTGGAAACTCCATTCTCATTCCCTTTGTTTTGCTGTGCATTAAGGGTTCCAAAGGCATGGCTCAGATTTCTAAGTCTTACAAGAAAAATATTGAATTCAGATTTTTCCAAGTAAAAAGCCCTTAACATTTATTTATTTGTATGTTTAAATAAACACATATTTTGTTAATCATCTGGGATTTTGGTTTCTTTATTTGCAAAATTTGTACAATTGAACCTTCATATAGAATGCCAAAATATGTGACTGGTTTTTAAAATTATTAGTTTTTTACAAATCTATAAAACTTTTTGTTATAAACTTTATTAACAAAAGCAGTAGTTAACAGATATAAAAATAAGCAAGTTACATAACCATGGCAGGCTCCTGCAGTCTTGAGCTTTTCCCCACAAATGACATATACAACATTCTTGGCTGGAGCTTTATTCAAAACACATTTCAAAGACACAACTGTAAAACATTAGACCCTTCCAAAGAGCAAATTGACTAATGGGAAGAAACAAGACAGACCTGCTATGTAAGGCAAAAGAAGTCTGCACCTAACCAAAATTCTAGTTTCTAAGAAAGCTATCACCTATAGAAGTCAGAAAGAGACAATTCTTCCCTTAAATTCACTTTATAACTTGAGATAACCAATATAAACCAGCCTGATATAAAATGTCTTTATACAGTCTGCAGTCCCCCTGCTTATATGCCTCCTTTCATCTGTTGCATTCATGTCTCTGCTGAATATCTTCCCAAGTTATGACATCAGTGAAGATTATAGTCAACCTACAATTTGACTTCTCAACAAAATCATGGTCATCTTCTAGTCTAAAGATCATGTTCACACCCAGGGATATGGGTAAATTGATGTTCTAGCACGAGGCAGACCACCAGTATCTTAGGTTTTAATGCCTTTATATTTACTTTAGATTTGAGGTTAAATATTGGTGCACACATATTCATTCAGAATTGAAACAGCCTGCAAAATAATTCCTAATTTTTCCTCTTTCCTGCCTCTTCATGCTGAGTGAAAACTTTTTGTCCAGCTTGTTAGCTTTTTATTTGACAGAGCTAATATAAATAGTGAGGGAGAGGTGAGGAACTCAAAAATCAGTCAAACAAAATACTGAATCTTCTCTACATCTCTCAAATTTTTCAGACCTTCCACTTGAACTTAATTAGCTTACTGCATTTTTAATTACATTGTGGCCTTGCTAGAATTCATAAGCATTATCTGAACAGATAAAATTGGAATAGGAAGATTTTCAAAGGAGACATGGGTATTAAAGTGGGATTGGTGTCTTGGTGATTAAAAACCACCTCTTTAAGGGAGTATTGAACTTTTGCCACTAGAAGGAAATTAAGGGAATAAGGTGCTACTGTCTTTGTACTTATGCCCATTTACATGAGCATGACCACTAACAGCAAACTTTGAGCTGCACTGAATTCAGCCCAGTAGCAATTCTAGTTGAATAACTGTTTTGCTATTGATTATGATGGTGATTTACTTAAACGAATTACCTAAACTCATACTGAAATTTTTGTTAAATGCTGTTGGGAATTTTTCCCCTCGTATAAAACATTATGGGCTACTTTTGTTTACAAACCCTTTGGGTTTAAAATTAAGCTCGAGATTGATGAACTATTGAAGAAGATAGATTTATTTGGTAAATGTTGTAGAATTGTTGGAGTGCTCTGTATAATCATAGAATGATCTTTGCCTACACAGATACATTCTCTCTTTTGAACAGTTAGTTACCTAACACTGATATACATGATGCAAATTTTCAAAGAATCAGAAGGATAAAAGCCACCTTATGATTATCATCTTATTCAAATTATTGTGTCTACTCACATGGAGACAATTAATAACAGTAGGCCATGTGGATCATCGTGCTGGGAAGACATGTTAATGGAAAATTTCATAAGCCTCAAGGTTTTTGTTTGTTTATTTTTGTGGTGCAGTGAAATAAGACAGGAATCAAGGGGGGGTATTGTAAAGACAAAAGGCATTTTATAAAATCAAATACTTTAAATATCTTCAAATCCTCTCAGGAAAAGGTGTAGGACATGCTTGTGGAGAAGCAACTATGAAGTTAAACAGTTTTGGGGTTTGTTTCTGTCAGATGAAAATGTTAAATGAAGTGTTATCTCTTGAAATGTTTTGGTTGTGGTGGTGACATTGTATAAATGAAATACTTCTCAAGATATATTGGAATGGCTTCTCAAATTTAATACTGTTTAGATGTGAAGAGCTGGCTTCAGCCTATCTCAATCTCTGTGATTTAATTCCCAGAATCAACATTTTTGGACTATAATTATAAATAATAAGCATAATCTGTCTGGTCTCCTTTTTTCTATTGTGTGCTGTTAAATAGTGAGATTAAGCAGGATCCCCTCGCATCTTCTAGGATGACACTGAGACAATATCATACATTTTTTCACTTTTATAGGCACAACATCTCTTTGCAGAAATAATGAGAGAATGAGTATGAAGTCAGAGTAGAAGGGAAGAATTCATGTATTTTACTTCAGCTGTTATCAAATAGTTTTACTGGTTTTCCAAGAAGCAGTAGGCACCAAGGTCATTCGCAGTTCACAGCAGGTCTTCCCTGATTGTAGATGACATTACATCAGAGAGGACATCTAGTCATTTATGTTTCATTTCTCTTTAATTCTCTTATAAAAATTGCTTCCTAGCATTCTCTTAAACTGAGAAAGCATTTCTGACTTGAAGAAGTAGAAGAAAAGTAGCACCCACTCTAGAAATGCATATGAAAATATTATATGTCAAACTGCTACTGAAGCAAATATAAAGGTAGGTCTCTGTCTTACTGATGTTACCTCATTTAAGATAAAGAATAATTGGTATTCATAGATGTGATCAACATTTCCATCCACTGAGTAATGAGCAAATTAACAAGACACCTACTGAGTTGTCTTAAGACACTACATGTAAAAAGAACTAATTGTTATTCTCTTTGGAATACAAATCTCCACTCATGGCAAGCTGTGTTGCTGACTGTGGAGAAAATGGAGGACAATATCAAGCAGGTCTATTTTTATGAAATATCACACCCATTTTAAAAGACTTTGAGAATGGCAGTCCTTCAGTGAAGAAGGAAAAGTAGGATGAAAAGTCTCCACATATCCTTTCATGCTGGTGAAATTTCAGTTTCCTAAAGGTTCATTTATACCATACCCATCAGCATAGCATCTGATCTTATTCCAGTAGTGCATTAGGCAATATGACAAATATCTGTCACCTATAAGTTCCCTCTTCCTCTCCCTGGGAGAGAAAGACTAGACGAATATAGATGCACAGGGATAAATCCAGACCTGCTGTAAGTAATTGTGATTTCATTGATGTCAGTGGAGTTGCACCCTAGCACTTTTGATTTGAAACTGGAACAGAGAGTCACATTGTTCTTTGCAAAATAAAAATAAATGGTATGTGAAGATGTTTCCAAATATTTCAATAATATTATCTAGGATAGATTCTGCTCCCAGTTAAAACTATAAAAATCCATTTGGGTTAATGATGTTACATAATCATAAATGGAATCACCCCTATACAAACATACAGCTTAAAAATGGCTGTGATTGTTAGATACCCATTTATAGATGTACAGAGATCAACATGCAAAACTGCAAGTCTGTCCTTCTGCCTTTTAACAAATAGGTCAGTGGGATGAAATGCCTTGGAGTAAACCATCCTTCACAGTTCCTGTGTACTCTGTATTTTCAACTGAAGATAGAAATTAAAAAAAAAAAGTTAAAATGATATTTCAGGTGAGCTGCTTAGGATTTACTGTGGTTTTATGAGCCACACGTATGCCACTGAACACAGTATGAAGATTACCAAGACAGGATATCACTTTGATTTGGTCCACATCTTGATGTCATACACCCTATTTCTAATTTACCCAAGGAAATAATAGATTGAAAATGTAAATAATCTTTAGCAATAATTCTTTGAAGTTAAGATACATATGAAAGTGAAACTGCCCAAGTTTCTGTAAAGTAGGCTTGTGGGAATTACCTGTTGTGTGACTGGGAGCTTCCCAAAAATGATGGGTATGATGATTGCTTACTTTGCTAAGAAGAAGAAAAGTGATGGTATTTTTCATCCCTCTTTTGTGAGGTTTTAACTGAACTGACCAATATACTGCATTAATGTACTGTATTTGCAAATAAAAAAGGTTTCCCGTCATGTGTAATGTGACCAGTCAAGTAGAATTTGAAGATTTGGAAATATCCATCTTTTAAGTAGTTGATGAGAAGAGTCACACATTTATACTTTTTTTATCTCTACTTTTTAAGAAATGCACATACCATGATTTTGGCTAATTTCCTAGGAGAAAAAAGCAGGCAGCTTCTTTGCTCTGTTTCTGTTCTTTCTCTTAGATTCATACACAGAGCCTTCATCAAGCCATATTCCTTTTTATCATCACACACACCACTGGCAGGCCTGACTACTCATTTGTGGCCATCACATGAAACGTCTCTTTGGAGATGGATGAGTCCCTCATTCCAGCAGAGGAGGAAGCATCCCTGCACTTCTGCATCTGAAGAAGAATTTTTGGCATGGGCCTAGTTGTTGATGCTATTAGCACACTGTTTTATGGAGTCAAGACCTTTTGACCAGATCTTTTCAGCTCTTAAATGCTGGGTTGTTGGGTTTTTTGTTGTGTTCCATCTCTGTGTAATGGCAGAGCTTAACTACATTATGCTGTTTCTATTGCCTCTCAAGGTTTCAGAAACTCAGGAACAAGGTCTAGAGAGAGGTGCTCCCACAGGTTTGACATGTTATGGATTTATTGTGTAGATCTGGCTATAGCATAAAGATCTAATTCCATTTTCACTGCAGTAAGTGAAAATTTCTGCAATTTTAAAAGCCTTTGGTTTATGAACAACACTAATTTACCTAGATGCAAATGGAACACTGAAAATTTGTAATTGTTTTAACACAAAGAATTCATAAGCTCCAAGCCCCATTTCTGAAAACGACTTCCTATGAAGATTCAAAAGATTTCTATAGAGGTCTTTTGCAAGAGAGGAATTTTTTTTTCAGAGCAATACTACATGGACCAATTATAAATGGTTTATGTTGGAGAAGAAAAAGACAAATGCTATCAATACAATTGCTGCCTTTTTAATCTTGACTCTTGAAATCTTGGTGGTTTGCAAATAACAAGTCCCTGATTCATATATCGTGAGGTTATCTTTTCATGGTTAATGCTACCATGTTTTCTAGAGACAGAAATTTGTCATACTTTTTCCTCACTTGTAGTCTTAACTGTATGAGTATTTTCTTTTTGTGTCTAATATGTTTTTAGTTACCTACCATGGAGAAATTCTTTGAATCCTATGTTGACCTATTATTGATCATAAGGGGTGGTCCTTTCTCTGGATTCTGGCTCTAGTCCTCTTAGCTGGGAGCAAGGCTTAATAAAACTGAAACAATAAATATCTTATATCTACATAACACTTGAATCCAAAAACAGTTTAAAAAGCAAGGATGAATTCATTTACCACTGAAATGCCAGCCACCTCTGGGGTGGAACACATGGTTCTTATTTTCACAGAGCTAAGCAGCTGTTTAACAGTACGAAACAACAGTACATTATAGTTTTAGTCATGAAATGAAGAATAATGCTGTATCCAACTGAAATGATTAAACTTAGATGGGGGGGAAATAATTATCCAAATTGGTAAAATGATCAGAACACAAAGACTAACCCCGTTATTTTGGCACGGTGGACCTTCAAAACACTGAGGACTGAGTGTGGTAAGAAACATAATTTTTTATTACATCTAAGAGCTGTTATCTTCAGTTAGATTGAATTTTCTGCAGCAAAATGATTTCATGTTTAAAAATGTTGGTCCATCAATATCCAGCTTTTCTGTGGAAAATACATGTCATTAAGACAGAAAATGTTTTTTTGGAGTCCTTTGTGGAATTTCTGATCAAATAGAGATTGAGCCAGTACCACAAGTAACCTGACTGTTATGCACATCTCCCAGGATGTGGGAGAATGAAATTCAAGTTCCTGTTAAGATTACTTCACAGAGTAGACTTGGACCTGGGTTTCCTGCCTCCCAGAGGAAAGCCCTTAGTCCTGGACTTGCAACTATTCTGATCATATTTTCTTCTTATTTTCCCATGGAAAAAAAAAATAAATTTGAAAGGTCTTGGGTTTGGCTCAGTGTAGAATGTGAATTTTGCAATTTCGAAAACTTTCCTGGAACAGGAAAGTTATTTTCCACCCAGTTTACCTCCTGCTGCAATGTATTGGTTTGCAAGATGATGAAAAGTTACTGAATTTACTGCAATATTATCTTAGTGGGAAGACAATTGTTCTGTAGGATTCATATAGGTTTATATTATACTGTAATATTTCTATACATCATGCTAGGTCATCATAAAATTTAATCTCAAAATGACAATGTATCTAGCAATTGCAGCAATCAACTTTTAAAATATGGTGCCAATAATACTAAAATGAACACACACCTACCTGCTCTTAAGGTGGAGCTAATAATCCTCTCCAGGACCTGTTTACAATAGCCAGTAGGCAAATACCACTAGAGGGGCTTGTGTGTCCCCATTCTTTCAAGGATTAATAATGTGACCATGCCTGGCAGAGAGACCTTTTCACATTCTTCTCTGTTGGGCAGGTTAAGGAGTCACTAGATATTTTGTAGTTAAGGAATGCTATCACTTCCTTTTGTTTTTGGCAATGAAAATACAAAATACAATTTTTGTAGCTGTCACTCCTGATACTCATAAACACCAGTATCTTTTGTCTATCAGGAATACAAAAAATAGATTTAAGACTGTTTATATGTTTCAAATCCCTCCAGGTCAGGTGTCAACAAAAGTCTACCACTAATGAACATGTTTGCTTTGATTCCATGAAGATTCTTCCATTCTGTATCAATGCACTGAGCTTTCAGGTCTAATGCGGTCTATTGGTTCCTGCAAATTTCTAGTATTTATTAATCTGTCAAATTCATTAATCCTGTTACTGAAAGAGGTGGTACACAATTTTAAGGAAACATCTATTACTTTCAGCAATATAATTTCTGCCTGGTATATGGACACTAAAGGTGTTTGGCCCAGGAACTGTGAAGTCAAAGAACACATTTCACTGAGATTTGGATGAGCTCAAAATATTTGTGCAACCCCATTGGCACGAAGGTCTAGCATTGAAGAAACTTGAGTCTAAAGATTCCTCAAGTCTCTTGTTCTCTTAAGGCCAACTTTTACGAAAGTCAATGGAAGGCTAGTTGCCAACAAAATTAATGACTGTATATTAATGGTTATTCAGAAAATTGAATTGTTTGGTCTTTGAGGAAAACACTAACCTTTTCTATTGTATTTGGACCACAGAAGAAGTGGTAATGTTTTTAAACAAGGTGGGAATGGTAATTTGGGGTTTGGGAGAGAAAGACCTACCCCTGTAACAAGAAAAAAAAAATTATCAGAAAGATTAGTCAAAGAACAACAGAAAAAAAATTATAACATACAGAGGTTCTCAACATAAATCTTATTTCTAGTCTGATGGACTAGATACTGAGCTCTTTATAGTTAAATCAAATTAAACTTCAGTTTTCGTGTATATAGTCACATGCATATATAAACATAACGTGCATAAAAAGTCAACTCCAACATAAAAATATATTAGATGTTCTTGTTAAGAATAAACAAACATTGCCTTGTTTGGCAGAATTTTCAGATGCATATTGCTTCCTTTATTTATTTTTTTATTACAATAAAAATGTGTTTTGTATTAAATCTATTGTTATAAAGAAATTAACCGCTGAAATCTGCCAGCATGGCGTTTTTTCCATAAAGTGGGAAAAAAAGTTCCTCCTGTTTTAGATACTTGAAAACATTAGAAATCTGAAAATGAAAAGACCAGCCTTTGCGTAGCAAATTACTCCATAAAAATAAAAAGAATTCTTCTGTGTGAAGTTAAATGGTTTGAAGGCAGAACACAGCAGAAGAGAATAGCGTGTATAGTCATAAAGGAAAACAGAGGATTTAAGTCAATCTTTACACATGTATCAGAGCCATTCAGGAAGAAAAATAATTTAAAAAATATATAAATCAGAGGCTATTTCACAGAGGTTTGGGTCTCATTCCTACTCTGCTGGGGTGAAGATTATTTTCTTAAGCCTGCACTTGTAAAGAAAATGCAAAGAAAATCCTTGATCTGTTCCTTAACTTCCAGCAATATGGACAAAATTTTAGTCTTTCAACTGTATTAAGGCGTATGACTTGCAAGGCATAAGCTTTCAAACTTTACTATTCAGGGTATCTAGGTTCTCCTTTCATCCTCTGCTATGATTTAACCTACACTTCATACTGCACCTTACAATGCCCTTGTGTCCACCTACATTTTTTTTACTGTCACTAATTCTGTGTAGCAGGTTACATATAACTTAGTGATATCAAGCTGTGCTTGGGTTCTGTTCTGCAATGTGCTTTACAAATTCTTAATACAAGACAACTCTTGTTCCAGAGAGTAAAGCATTGAAAGCAATAGAAGATTGACTGGAAGCTTGGAATCCTACAATTTCTTCTGTCCAAAATCCCAGGATCAGCCAGTGGGAAAACCAGAAATAGTATCTTATCCTGAGTCCCTGAACACAGCTTGCTCTTTCTTCTTGCCTGATTACTCCTTTCTCCCCCAGGAACTTTCTTAGAGGCGGCTGTAGCTGCCTCTGAACATTAAACTCAGTAAAACACCCTGGCATTATGACCCAGGTCACTTGTCAAGCTAGAAATGTTCTGAGTGTTTAGAATTGTCTGAGTGTTCAGAGAGTAAAGAGATATTGAGGGTAAAAAATGAATATGTTTTGCTTTTTTTTCACTTGGAGAGGTAACAAATGACTTGGCTGATAACAGAAGGGGACAGTCTTGAGCATAATTCATTTGGACTTCAGCAAAACCTTTGACAAAATGCCTATCAGGGAGCATGGTGAGCTCCATGATGACATCAGCATCTGATAGGTAAAAAGACTTAATAATTAGATGTGTGGCATCATACAGATAGTACAAATCTATGTGAAGGAAAGGCTTCTGGAGAAATAAAAAAATTAAGGGCCTCGATGGCTTGGGATTAGGACCAGTTCTGCTCAAGAGATATGTACAGAATTCGTGCATTTCCTGACTGTGAATTGAATCGCTACAGTGTCCTGTCCTTCATCATGAGGCAGCTGCACTCAAGTTAAGCAAAACTTCCAGCCTTCCAATGGATTTTAGGAAGAAAATTTAAAACAAACTCCAACTGATATGAGACCTACCATATTTAAGGTATTATGTGGCAGCTGTGGTCTGCCACTTGGCTTTTTCATGTATATTCTGGTAGTTTGAAATGAGGTAACACTCAACAGAGGGCTTACACAATTTTTTTGTGTTTCAAAAGGTCCTGGACAGCACCCCAGCAAAATCTGGGTAGTCCTGGCTGGTGTAATGAAGCTATAGATATCTGAGTAAAATTGTAAGAGACCTGTGGTTGCTTCAGACTGCCAAACCCAAGCTCTGCCTTCAGTCTACGATATTTAGTAAGGCAACGTAGTCAAGCTACCCATGTCTCTAGCAGACATCACATTGAGAAGAGATATTGGCAGTCATTGTATATTATTCTGCTTCCTTAGTAAGTTTGGAAGTCTGTCTGCTTTCAGCTGGTTGTCATCTCATAGCTGAAAGCAGTCTTTAATATGAGTCTGAAATGATGCATGTGGTCACAGACCTTCATCTGCCGCAAAATGTTTATCTGTGTCCACACTGCAACTGTGCAGGTATTGACCTGGAGTTTCTACTGTCACACTGGACCATGCTATGAAAGGAACACCCACAGATCCTTATGTTTGAGGAAGCATAGAGATATGGGCAAGGACCTATTAAGGATTGTTCTTCCCACAATGAGGTAAAAGTAGGGACTTTTAGACTGTTGAATACACAGGTGGAAGGTGGAGACACCACTGAGATGAGTTTAGGTGAACGTCTTTCAAGGAAGGAAGCACCACTAATAGAGAGCTTATGGAACACAGACTTACCAAATCAGATGCAGGGATTTCCGGCATAGCCTTGCAGATCTGATTATGGGGTAGAACAAATTTGGCATACAACCAAAATTTCCTTTCCTTATGGGCAGAGCTTGAGATTGTCCTAGTAGTGAGGAGAGCGTTCCTGAACTGGATTAGCCTGGCTCTGTTCTCGCACAGTTTTATCCCAGCTAATTCATAGGATGCTCTTTTTTTCTTGTCACATAAGATGTCCACATGTATTATCCTTCGCAAGACAGAAGAGACAGAACTTAAATGAAATCCAGTCTCAAACACAATGGGGATGTTCTAGCGATCATGGTGGCCCACCCAGATTTTGGAACTCTTTATTTTACAGTCTGAAGAACATGCATTGGGGTGGGAAATGTAAATTTTGGTTAAATAACTAAGGCCAAAGACTTGCTTCTATCCAAGTTGATGTAAGGGGTCTGGTAAACTCTTGGTATCATTTTCATGCAGAAATTGCAAAACCAAAGGTTCAATCTACCTTAATATCTCTAAAAACAGATGACAAAAATCAAAGAGAAGAAGTGATCTGTTAATTAGGTTAGCTGCTTTGGACTCTGACAATGAGTTGTATTTAGTTTCCTGCACGTCCAATGACTTGATTTTCAACCTCTTGCCAGTCATCTAAGGTGTTCTAAGTCACCTTTCGATCATTTGTATGTATACATTCATTATAGATGTCAAAATGTCTTTAAGACACCTTTTCCTTCCTGGCAGGTTAATTCCTAATATTTGCACTAATTTTGGCATCCCGATATATTGCCTCACTCAGTGTGTGTGACTCTTTACTTCTTTTCCATGTTTGGATATAGGTCAAGACCATGCTGATTTGGTATGGAATTGCTACCCTCAAGGACATGTAGAATTGATTACTTTTTTTACATGCATTGAACAGAATTTAGGAGGAAAGTGGCTAGTTTGCTATAGGTGAAGCAACAGAAATATAGAGTAATTTTTAATTAAAGAGCACACAATAAAAAGATGCTGCTACAATGGACACAACTTCCCCATTTGAGGGTCAAACAACAGGAAGATATATGACTTACTAAAGTATAAGACTGGGAACTATCACTGTAGAATTTTAGGCTGTCATTCCTTCTCTGTTGCGACAGGATCCAGAGAGCAGAGGTAGTACTGTCTTTTTTCTGAAGATTTCCAAGTTTCTTTTGAAAACTCTTCCAAAACAGTGATTTCACAAATCATCTTAGAAGGGCCACAGATGAACAGAATTATTGACTGTTAGGAACATGATACTTACGTGCGGGGAAAATAACAAAGTGAGAGTACTAGCAATTCTAGTTGAATATTTCTAGTGTATGCTGCTGCCTTCATCAAAACCAGAGAAAGTACTTTGTGGAAAAGAAAAGAAGAAGGATAAGAAACAGCAGAACAAAAAGTTTGGATGTTAATGTGGAGTTTTTCTAGTTTGTTTCCAAGACACTCAAGCATGATTAAGCTGAGCAGACATTCCTTGGACAGAAGGCAAACTTTTATAACCAGGCAGGATCCTGACATTCTGAAAGAAGACAATACTTTTGAAAAAGAAGCTTTGAGTCTGCATATGACATAACAAACGCATTCAACCCTCCATTGTGACTTTTCAAAGACTCTAACAGGTCAGCATATTTCAAGTTTTGAGAAATCAGTTTGCCATATATATGCACACACAAATACAGAAAACTACCTGAGCATTCTGGTTTGTGGTACTGTTTATCCTAGCATTGTTAAGTTCTCTGTGTGCTTTCCCTGGTGCCAGACTAAGAATTCTTTACACAGAGTATTGAAAATAATTGAAAAAATCTGTCTATTTGCCTTGAATTAGTGAAATTCATGTAGGTTCTTTTGTAAAAGTGCAGGTATTTTGTAAACCCTAATTTAAAAGGGGGCTGAATCTGCTGAAAAAAGTGCAAAATTATCTGTCTTTGCTCATACTACAGTTTCAACTCTTTATTCAAAACTAGAGTAAATGGCTTCTACCAAAGTAGGCAAAACCTGTTCAGTCTATTGTCAGATTAATGTTTTTACCTTTATAGACTCCATTGGCAGCAATTAACATAACTAAAAGTATTTGCATCCAGGTTATGTCTCATTTCCCCAGTCTTCCTACAGTCAACGGAGAGGCAATTTTATCCTGTGGGTGCTGCAGGCCATTTTAGTTTACTATAGTGACTATCAGGAAGTTTAGTGAAACTCATGTCCTTATTTAAGCACAACAGCCATATATATGCCTGCAACTCCCCAGTGTTTGTGATTTCATTGCACCACATATTTCTTTTTATTTTATACTCTTTATTTCATACTGAAATAAAATTCCTTAGTGGTTAGACAAATGTAACAGGACCTCATTATGTCCAATTTTCAAGGATAAGGTATCCATGAAAAGGATGTATATGGAGTATATAAGAGAGTGTCAAGTTATATTTTTAGAAAGTTACTCATAAGGAAGTGTCAGAGGAGAATGATTGAAAAGAAACAGTCAAAATTCATAGGTTTCATATTAACTGCTTATAGAATTATTTTTTTTTTACTTTGCAAGACATCAGCAGGCTCAGCAGCTATCCACAAAATTTTTGAGAACCCAGCAAAGGCCACCAGACAACTCATCACATCGTTCCGATTATTTTAACAAGAAAAATAAAACAGTAATTGAACCATACAGTTGAGAGTAACTGAGCAAGGATCCTGAGAGCATGTAGACAGCAAATTGAAACAACACAGCTAATTGGTACCATTGTGAAAAATCAATTTGGAATAAAACATCATTATTAGCTGAATACATCTAAATACTTGACCATTTTAACAAATTCTAGTGAAATAAATCATTGACTTAAAAGTTATGTAATATGTCTGTGTTAGAAATAATTTACTCATTATGTTATACTTAAGAATGACAAGAATTGATGATATGGCTCTTTTTCCTTCCTAACATGAAAAGTTTTTATGGAGTGCTTAATTGTAAATGAAGCCAAGATATTACATAAAAGTTCAGTTATCTTCAGCTTTTCCTAACAAGCTGGTCTGATTTTCAGGTCTGTATTGTCTGTGGGTAACACTCATGCAAACCCTGAAGCACTGAAAATCAGGCTCCAAAAACGTACTGAGCCATTGAGACAGCCAAAAACTATGAATGACAATTACAAAGAGGTGCAGGAACACTTGGAGTGCTTTGTGGACTCAGTTATTCAAGGAAAGCTGGAGCTCTAACTTTGTGTTGCCTAAGAACATACACCTAGAACCAAGTCTGACACGTGGGTCCCAAAATATCTGAGCTCGGCCCACATATGCTGGATGCTGGCACTTGAAACAGAAAGAGTGGGAGTCCCTGTAGAGACACACCAGACTGAGAGCACAGCAGGGTGACCTGAACACATAAATGATGTGCTTACATCAACACTGTGCTGTGTCTGCACTGAATTATCAGTGGTCAAGAGTCAGTTCTGCCATCCTTGACAGATGGAGGCAGTTGTGGACCAGATGGGTCTGTCTTCAATAGAAAATGATAACCTGAGAACCTGTCTTGGAGGGAAGTCACTCTTCCTTCCTTCCTTCCTTCCTTCCTTCCTTCCTTCCTTNTTCTCCAAAATAACAACCACCCACTGAAAGCCCCAGTGGGATGAGGCTGCTACTCCAGAGCTCTCTTTTTTCTTTTGATTTTACTCTTTTTCTCACAGACTGAGAAGTGGCTCATAATACTGGAGCCAGGGCTTTTTTGTGGTTTTTTTAGGAATATTTCAGAAGAGCCTCCTTACAACACTGAGCTCTTTCAGAGCCCCAGCTCTCCCTACAATCAGAAACAAGGCCACAACTACACATTGTCAATAGCACCCTGGGCAAAAGCACAGCTGGTAACCTTTAGCTGCTGTTCAGAGCTACAGAAATAGCCTGTGGGTGAAAGGAAGAGTTTGTTCAGCATTTCACCCTTTAAAACCTTTTTTTAGGAGAAAAGCCAGATGCTGCTTCCATATTCAACACTCCATCTCCCCAAAGTGATCATATGATTCTTGTCCTTGAGTGAACAGTGGGTTTTTACTTCAGTAACCCTGCTTGGTAGGTTACCATGTGCATTTGTTATTTTCTGCATGATAAAGTGCTTTTCAGTCTGAACTCCTTCTTTCCTTCCTTTCCTTCCTTTCCTTCCTTCCTATGTCTCGCTCATCAGAGCATCAACGTAACATGTAGAAGAGCAAGATCAAATTCCTTCTTTTGTCTGAAACTGCCAATTTCACATTTTCTACAACTTCTCAATTTGGGAGGCAACAGAGTGCATTTCAAATAGCTCCTCCAATCCCTCTTCTTGAAACTGTAATGACCAAATACTTGACAAGAGTGTGAGCACTTAACTACACCCTGTTGTTTAAGATGCATTAGCATTAGCCAGTAATTCAAATCTTAATATAGAATACTTGAATATAAATTGAAACAAGGACTGGAAAACACATCTCTGCCTTGTCAAGTGAGTTTCCTCATGCGTACACTTGCCTAATAGAGCCATTATCATATACTTCTCTACTCTGTACCAGTGAATATTTAATTATTCCATGCAAGTTTAAAGACTTTGAGCAGAAGAGGGCTGAGGACATCTTGTCACAGACTATTTTATATCTTGATAACTTACATATTCATTAAGAAGATAGGAAGTTTGCAGGCAAGTGAAGTCACTGAATTCACATCTTTCACATGTTAAGAAGAAGCACTGCCACTCCACCTACTCCAGAACTTAACACAAAACCCAGACTTTTTTTTTTTTTTTTGGTCAAGTCTAGATAATGTGTATTCCTTGGGGATATCTTGTCTGCAGACCTTGCAGGTTGATCCCTCTTGGATTTTTGTGAACAGATGCCCACAGCTTGTGCAATTCTAGATGTATGCAGGTATTTCAATATTGCACTAAGGTACCCACAGACTTACAGTGTCTCATAGGCCAAATATCTATGTAGAGAGAATTAAAACTGAGTGTGTGGGGGTTTTTTTGAGTAGACATATGTACCAGAGTCTTTTGGTTGTGGGGGTCCTTCAGCTGGTGTCAGCTCACTGAGGTGTACAGCAGATGATAGAGCTGCACTCCATACCAGTCCTCTAAGTACTGGCACAGAATCAGGCATCAATTTGAAAGTAAAAAATGTTTGTTTCTAATACTGGTCTAATATGATTTATTAAATACAGCAGATGAATGTGGAAAACTAATGTTACAAGGATATGAAAGGTTATTTATCAAATACAGAGTAATGAGAATACAACACACAAATTATACTGATCATAAGAGAAAAGCTCAGCACACATACTAATTGCTGTTAGTAAACTGTGATGACCTGTGGTCCCACTCAATCCAGGAGGTATTTTCAATATAAGAGGAAATAAATTGGATCTGACTGTGTTTTCACTTACATGTATGCAAAGAAGAAAACATTCCATTAAAAATGATGAGGCAAAATGAGCAGTGGTTTGAGATCAGAACACAATCCCTGAAGTGTTTTGCTATATCTTAATCAGCCTTTATAAGAGATAAGTGTTAAAAGGATCCCTCTTGAATAATATTATCCTTCATTTCTTCTTCTGCATTAGTGTTACTTCAGATGCTATCAAGCACCAAAAAGGGAGTAAAGAAAAATATGTCTGCAGGCCTGCACCCTAGGAGATATTGCATAAATATAGAACACAAACCTGACAAAAGCTTCAAGTATAATAGAAAGACAATGATATCCAGAAAAAAAAAGAATCTCTGATTTAGGGAAAGGTAGACTAAAACCATTCTTGGATAAAAAAATAGACTCATCTTTGTCAAATAGAGTAAATATACTTTAAATTTTAAAGACAGATTATTCAGTCTCTGCACTATGAAATGAGGATAGTAATCATCCTTGGTTTCAGCAGAAAACTTCAACCTGAATGAAGGGTAACAAATGCCCCTAGGTTAGAACTTGCCTTTCTAAATGTTCACCAGTGGAGCATTGGATTTGCTTTGACTTCAAGCAAAGATGCTCTTGGCACAGGTACAAGTCTGTCTTCTTCCCTTCAAGAAAGCTTTTCAGATGACAACTGATTTCTTTGGCAGTGAGTACACAGACAGGATAATGTATGTGACACATGTCTTTTAAATATCAAGTAAAATGCTTTTTTTTTTTTTTACATATAAAAAATAGTTGTCTAGGAAACAGGTGGATGATCAGACATCATTGCTAAAATCTGAAATATCTTCACAATTTGGTTCCAAAGCTGGCAAGAATTTCCAACTCACAATAATGAAAAATGTTTTGAGGACAATTATCTTGTCAGATTTGTCATTATTTTTAGCTAAAACCTCCTCAAAAATCTATCTTTAAAATTATTCTATTTCATGGTAAACTTTTATGGAGGGAAATGCACTTTAAACTGTATGTATGAGAGTTTCTTGATAGAAAATGAACTCTCCTCTACACAACCTGAAGTATGTAAGTAAACTCCAACCTAGAGTGGACATTGCATCATGTTATTGTAACAAGTAGTCAAACACATTGACAGGATACACACAAGAAAGCAATGTATCCTCAACTCTTTTTGAGTTGTAAATTGTGAATGAAAAGGAAATTGATGGTTTCCTTAGTGTTTAGTTTCCACATTAAATATATATACTGATTATGAAATCATTTAAATTATAAAACCCAGCTAGGATGTTATGTCTCACTAAAATGTGTTTGGCACTGTGCAAATTTAGTTTGCCAAGTAATCTCCTCAAATATTAATATCTGATGTACTATAGATTCTGTAGTGGCTTTGCTTGGGAGAAGGTATAGCAAACTTCCCTGGCTTTGATTACGTATTAACCAGTGGCTTGTAGAACAGATATTGATGGGGGTGATGAGTGCTTCTTAAATACAGATGTTTCCAAATACATAATAATGATCCAATAGTCTGGATATCTCCTGTAACTCCAGAAATATTTTGAAAAGCACAGTGAGACATTTGCCAAAGTTTTAGACATTGACAAATAGTCTCCTTTGAGTGTGTGAATTCACTACCATTCAGCCCTTCATCCAAGCCACTGGGAAATGGGGATTGTTCATAAGCACTGGGGGCAATGGAACTGTCAAACTCATTTGGTCACGTTCAGAATGAGATCATGTGGTTCGATCTCATTCAAAATATGATTATTTTTGGTTTGGGTGTGACTTGAGGTTTGAATGTCAGGAAATATGCAAAAATAAAGAGGGTGGAGGAGCAGAAACTAGGAATTTTGAAGTAGAATCAGAGAAAGACAAAACAATCAGCACAGATGGCTGTATGTTGGTGTCTACTTGCTGAATCAAAGGCAAGTCTGAAATAATAAAAAGAAATAATGCTTTAAATTTAATGCATTCTTTATACATGCTTACTCCTCAGGAGCATTTGTCCCCCTGCTGAGAACATGCCATCATCTAGGCCTTATCCATGCCATCTCCTACCCACAATTGTCTTTATAGCTACTGTTGTGTTTAGAGCATAGATAATGGATAGACCAATACCTGAAGCTTCTCTGGCTTCTGTAGTTGCATCCCATCTTTCAAGAATATAAAATGAGGTTTTAAAAGTTCTCACCTACCCACCAGAAGTGCACCTATGCCAAAATTTGGAGGCAGGATAATGTACACTTAATTTTTAAAGAGTTACACTGCTCTTGCTGTGGGCAGGCTTATTTTATTGTATAGTTTAAGAATTGAGTCTTTTAGCTCTGGGGGTCAAATCGTTGGACTGAAATTAAGCAAGTGCTTGGAGATGTGCTACCAAAGTAGGGATTGGTCTTTGTGCAATGGAGAGAAACTTCATGAGCCAGGTACTCTTAGTAAGCTCTAACCAACCAAAATGTGTTGTTAGTATTTTTGTGATGATAGGTAAGAACATAAAAGAAGGAGAAAAAAAAGAAAAGAACAGAAGGTAAGGTTCTAAGGATGATTAAGTTGGTTTAGTGCTTTGATGGTCTTCTTTAAAATCAGATTATTAAGAAATCATATAATTTGAGGGAGATTTGGTCTGATTTGAAATTTCTTTCCATAAACAAATATCCTTTCTTTATGGCCAGGTGTTTGGCAGTACATCCACTGAGGGAAAAGTCAAGGAGTTGGCTGATTCATGTTTTGTGGTGTTACACATTATTTTGACACTGCAAGGAGGTGTTCAGGTTCGTTGTATTTTCTGTGCTTCACCTATTGCTGACAACATGTGGTGGAAGGATCGGCGCAAATCCATTGCTCCACAGATGGCAGCTGACGCAGGGGTCCCCCACGTTGAGAGGCATTGACGCAATTGCTCCTACGAACTACTGCTCATCAGATAATTTTGTGCCTCTCTCTTGCCAGCCCTTTTCCAGCACTCAGCAGCTAACTGTGGAGTTAGCAACAGGTAGGAAAAAACAAATGATCACCAGGAGTACGGAGTATCATTGATAGGCATATCCCTAAGTATTATTTCATATTTAATTGGCAGTGTCCTTTCTTTCCTGCGTGATTACATGCTAGAGGAATGTGTTTCTCCAGTGCTCCACTGCAGAACTACAGTTTGACCTGCTTCATGACCTACTCGGGTGGAACAGAAATAAGAAATTAAATATCAAATAATACCTGCATTTATTGCTTGAGCACAACCAAAGCCTACAGGTCTCTGGACAATGTAGAAGCAAAAGATAATGTTTTTGCTTTTCTAGTGGTTCCTGTAACTGATGGGTGCGGTTCTCGGGAGTGAATGCAGTAGGTATGGAGCAGGATCCACCATACCAGTCCACCCTGCTCTCTGTGGTGACCTAGGCACAGCTCTTAGGTTTTTGCCATCATCGACTACAGCCTGCTGTGGTTTTATCGTGTACTGACAGTAATAGAGATCAATTAATAGAGACAACTTCACATCTGTTGGCAAACTGTCATTTTAGCAGAGTGGGGAGATGGAGAGATTTCCATTGACCTGCTTTTTGAAACTGCCTTGTCCTTCTTCCAAAGAAGTTACACCTTGTCATTGAAAAATTATATTCTGTGCATCCCAGAATTAATTATTTAAATTCCATTAGCTTAATAATAGTACACAATAACTTTGCCTGCACACCATTTTAGGTTTTCTTCTTTTTATTAAATTGGTATTTTGATTGGTTTCAGTGATTTTTTTACACAGAGTAAAAGTGGGTCTTGGGCCAGGGTCTTGCAAAAGCCTTCACATCCTTTATAAACTCAGTATAATGTTTTGTATTGAGAATGAATATTCCTAACAACCCACTGCTGAAAAGAAGGGATCCTACTTGCCCTTTCATTCTCTTCCAGCAAACCCTCTTTACTGCACTGGTTTATAGTCACTTACTTTACTTTGACCCTAACAATCTTCTCATCTTTGAAAAGCCAATTCTGTTCACCAAGTGAACTCATAAACCATTTAACTATTGTTTTTTCTGATGGCTTTCTTTAGGTGGGTTAGTTTTCTATGTGTGGAAATCCAGAAGATAAGGGGCTAATATGTATTTCTTAGGCACCGATAGCCAGAGGCTTGTTGAGCCAGCCAAGAATTGCTGGCAATAACCAAGGCTTGTTGATAATAACGCACTGTGGAAAAGAACAAGTTGTGACAGGGGAAGGGGGCAATGTCGAGGTAGGGCAGCACTTTTCCAGGACAAACATCCTTGTTCTAGTTCCTAGAGATAAGCACAATACGAACAGTGCAAGCACAGGAATGAGATCAAGAAGTGGGTATGGATTGTAGAGGGAAATCAAAACCACTCAACACCGCTGAAGCCCTCCGATCCTATAAGAATAGATGGTATATGATAACTGTTTTGCATAGAAAGTGAGAAACTTACATCCAGGGTGGGGAAAACCTATCTACTTTTTATCTCCTTCCCCCCCTGCCCCGCCTTTATCTAAGATCTGTTGCCATATGTTTAATATGGTAGGTCAGGGACAAATATACCAATTTCCATTCCAAATATGCAATTTACTAATAAAACTTTGTAAGCTTTACAAGAAGCATCTATGAATCTTGGGTGCTCCCTTGCACTTCAGGGTGGGACATCACAGAAAGTTAAGGTTTTGATTAGATTTATGAGCTGATTTACAGACGGTCTGTTAATTTGCTGGGATGGTCTGGATAGGCATCTGGAAGGCGCAGTTCAGAGGTGGGAAAGGTGGGTAAACAGAACTGACCTGGATCTCTCTCATTAGTCTGTGCCAAACTGTTTGCACATGTTGGTCACAGTGCGTATGGCTTCATAATTAGTTCCCAGAATTAATTCCCATGAACACCAGCAGGAGTCAAGTCAGCTTGACAATGGGATCTGAATATTTTCAGGATGTAGATAATCACTGTTCAGTGTAAGCTTGGCAAATTCTTTGCTAGTTATTATAATCTGCAAATGCTTGAAAAAGCAAGATAAATAGACATTGACAGTGGCAGAAACAGTCAGCTGGGTTCAAGCACAGGGCTGAATCAAAACCCAGGTGGAAACCAGAGGTGTTCTGGTCTGAAATGGGGACTTTTGCAAGAGAAATCCTTCTTTCTTAGTTGTCTTGGTGAAAAGTCTGGTGTAAACAATTCAGTAAGCAGCTTACATACCAAATTCTGCATTTCTATAAATTCCCTATCTTGACTTTTTAAAAAAATCTAGAATTGATTCAATGCATTTTATATGGTGGGGTATTGTATTTTGGGGATTCACTACATGAAAGTGCTGAAATGTGCATTCTGTAAGTTAGAAAAAGGAAGCATGTTTCTCTCTCCCTTCACTAATGTAACTTCCCATGAGTTTATCTTTACTTATTCCTGAGCAAATGGTACATTTCTTCCCACAAAATGATAGCCAAATTGTATTTGCTTGGTACTTCAGAAGTTTCCAAGTCACCATATCAGGTTTAATAACAGTTTATATTTAAGTGCACACTGAAAATATCTGTGCTATGCAATGTCTGATGTTGAAACAAGACTTGCCCTTAGGCTGGGATCTGTCCTGTTTGAATATTATTGATACAGCTATTAACACAACTGACCACAGGATTCCTTCGCCAACTACTCCCTGGCTCTCCTAATGGGCTTATCTCCTCTTAATGCCATAATGGCATTTGCTATGGTGGGTTCATTCCTCAGAGTTTTCTGATAGCCCCTTTTTCCAGTCCTGGCCTTCAAAAAATAGCAACGATAGTAAAAACATTTCTAGGTGGCCTCATTTGCTCAATTAAAGTGTGTTAAACACAATATATTGAACTCTGTGCAGAATGTATCAAAGCTGATTTCTGCGCAGATTAATGTCCCAGCTGGGGAACTCAGATGAAAAGTGGATCTGACTACCAGCCTGCTTAGCCACTGCTTTGGGAGCATGAGCCTGCATGAGCCCTTTGAGGTGTGATACAGTACAGCTTGTTTAGATCCAGCTTATCTACCCCTGTAGACTGCTCTCCTAAATTGTAAATACACCTCCATGTACCTGAATACATACCTGAACCTGAGCAGCTTAAAACAAAATATAGCAAAAACCTAAACAGAGAAACAAGCATCTTAGGATCTCCAGCTTGGCAAATGAGATAAAAAATATCAGCACCCACTTCAGAAAACCTTATTTATTAGGTATTGCAGGAAAGTCATTACAGAACCCAAGTTCAATAAACCTATTGTGTTTTCAGAAGTGACATAACAAACCTCCTTCCTCTTATATAACATCTAATTAAAGTACAAAGATAAATGAGAGGCGTTTAGGTTTTTAGGTAAAAACTCCCTAAATATATAGTATTTTTTCAAGTATGACCAAAAAAAGGCAAAACATGTTGTTTTCACAATTTGCAGTCTTGTTGGAATAATTAATTTTGAAAGTATGAAGGTCCATTAGGGGAAGAGTATATACAAGTGTATTGTTCATCTTGTAACATAAACAGAGAGCTTATTTGTCAAAGTCAAGAAATAGTTCTTTTTAGGGACATTTTCAGCTAGATTAATTATTTATTTGCTTCTTTATTTGTCAGTAATTTTAGATTAGGATGCAGATCTTTTTGAAAACACACACTGAATTTGTTCTATCCCTGCTGCAATTCTAAGTTGGTGATATTAAGGATGTGTTGAACTGTATTCAGATAGCTTTGGCCTAGCCAAGAGTTTTGCAGCAGGAATGCTGAGGCTTAGTCTAAGTGCATTCCCCTGTGCTGTATCCCACACCTCACCTCCACCCCAGCTCTTCTTGGTGCCTGGCTGGAGGGTACATGTGGGGTTGGAGGACGCTGATGTTGGCCTGAAGAGTCCTAAAAGTTTTGGTGGGGGTTCATGCAACTACTGTGGGCAGAGGAGCCCAGGACCTTTGAGGAGTGGTGTGGAGCCAGACAGGCTGTGGAGGAGCTGAGGAGGGACTGTGACCCCTGAGGCAAAATCCTGCATGCAGATCTCCAGCACACAGGTTTGGGCAGGTAGACTGCGCCATTCCTCTGGTGCATCCAGCCAGTTCTGCAGGCTGGTGCAAGGGTAAGTGGATTAATGGTCTGGCTCTTTTTCACTCCTCTGGGGTAACTTGGGAAGCCAGGAGAGAGCAAACCTACTCTCATGACAGGACTTGCCCATTATCCTCATTGCACAAAATAGCCACAGCCCACTTGTAGGCTCCTCCAGCAGACACAGCCCCCTGCTTATTCAGGCTGGAGGTATAGCTATGAGTTAGGCCAGGCCTGCTACAGTTCATGATTTCCTGAGGTTTGGAGTCCTTGGCAAGGGTTGATATGGGAGCCTCAACTACAGTCAAACAGCATGCTGGGGACAACCTGCCTGCCTGCCTGTCTGGGTGCTCAGCCCACCTTAAACTGGCTCTCCACTGAGCACTGTAGGCATAGACCTTATGTTCCAGGGGAAATATACTTTCTCCTCTGTCTCATCTACAGGAAGGATGTACTAGGAAAAGGAGGCCTGCAAGCTTCTCTTCTTTCCCTACAGATTTCTACTAGAACAAGACACACTGTGAACTACCAATGTTTTGTGATTTTTTTCTGTTTTTTACTCAAATAGTTGATCCAACATCTTGCGTAACAACATGCTAGGCATAAAATATGTACCTTCACAATGTCTTTCCTGCATCTAATAAGCATCCAAATGGTTGAAGTTTTAAATAAATTAAGAAAACTAAATTCTTTTCATTAATTTGCACTTCCAAAGAGAAGGGTGCCTTTGGATCCCTGGCAGACAGAACATTAGACTCTTTTATTTTTTTTTTCAAGGTGTGAAGATGATTAAACCTTTTTTTCAGGTTTGGAAAACTAAGCTCCTACAAGTAGGGGTAGGGAGTTCATAGGAAAGGGAATCCAGGCTCTGTTATGTGGCCCTGAAACCTACAGGCTTGGTAAACAACAGATGACCATGTATTTAAGTATGCAAAAAACCCGTATACAAGCTAAATATTAAATGATATTTAAATTAGAACATAAATATAGCTATGCATAATTCAACAGAGGGATGCCTCTGCAGTCAGAACAGACAGGAGGCCAATGACCCTTGATGATAGCTCCTTCAAGTATTAATATTAAGTCTATATAATGAAGTGAGTCCTTGCACAAGCTTTATGCTCACCCTGTATGGGGAAATAGGGCCATCATCCATTATCAACACATGTGTAGAGAGTGTGGTTTGAATCTCCCCTATGTTTAATTTGGTGATTAACCTTCCTGGCTTTCCACATTTGTATTCAGAGTTTGCTGATGCTATGCCTCCCATTAGAAAGGCTATGATGAAAGTACTCCATGCCTTGCTCCAGCAATGTCGACTAATTCTAACCCAGGTAGGACTATCTTTTAACATTTCTAACAGACCTTTCTTACAATACTATCAAGGAACTTCATCAATTTTTCAATTTGCTTGTCCATCCCACAAGCATATCTTTCAGTATTTCTTTGTTCTGTTGTAAAGACTTGGTCTTGAAGTCAGAAATATTGACACTATCTGCGGTGCAGCGTACAGAAAAGGTCTGTATTTTTATGGCTCAACAGCCAAACAGCTGAGAAGTGGTTAAAACACACTCTGTTTTACAGTAATTTATTTTCAGCCCTTGACAGATTGATTTCCATGGGGTTATTTGCTTCTTTCTGCACCCTACCTCATAACAATGCTTACTAGAATGATTTATTAACTCAGTGCCAAATTCTTTGATACCTTAATAGTTAAATTAACTTCAGGACATGAGGCTAAGTTATTTTAACCAGGTGTCTGGGGTGACGCTTTTCAATAATGAATGAATAAGGTCATGAACTAGTAACACTTTGGTGCTTGAGTGTGCCAAAAATGTGCTTTCTCTAGGAGTATTCAAAGCAGACATAAACAAGCTGGATAATAACTCCTATTCAAAATAATCTCGTTTTTCTATGTGTTCATTGATCACTCAAACAGGGCATTTAGATTGCAGATCTCCCTCACAGCACTGATTCTTGGCTTCCTCAAATTATTTTGAAAGACAATTTGTGAACTTTGTGTTCAGGAGTCTCAACAAATTGTTTGTGAGAAGTAAAGTTCTGGCAGATAAAATATGTCAACAGGAAAAAAAATTACTACCTATATTATCATAACATAACATTTATGCTCATTTCTCAGGCCAACAACTTTTTCTCTTAGCCTTCCTTTAAGTGCCTGTTTAATGATGTTGACATATCCCTTCAATTTCCAGATAACTAAGTGCAAACTCAAGTGGCACACACTTGCCTAACCCAAGGCTTTAGCACATCCATGCTGGGCACTTACTAAGGAAACTGTTCAGTAGCTATTGTTGCACTGTCATTTTGAAACTCGTACACAAACTTCCCTATATGCTCGAAGGGACATTTATGCCATCAGCAGTGCACAGTGTAATAAGATGAACTGAAGAGTATTGATGAGTAAAAATCTCAGTCAAGGTTGTTAGGTTTATTGAACCCAAGAAAATTCACTGTAGTGTGGCTCCTGGGCCACACTCAAACTACAGTGCTATTGAGAAAACAAGAGATTGCAGGTGAGTGAGATGACCATAAAATGTATGAAGATAGGCAAAAACTCACAGTAGACTGGCTGTTCTCAATCAAAATCCTGGGACCATGGATTATCAAAAGCACTGTGTAGTGTAACTTCATGATCAAGTCAGGGCCAGCAACAGGTCTCCAAGAAATGGCCCACATACTTCATTAATGTCTATAAGGATAAAATTCAATCAAAGTACAAAGAGGGCAGAAATGTGATATATTTATTGTATATCAAAAATTATTATGTATTTGATAATTTTTAAAACTTTATGCTAAAAATAATTATCCTGACCTTTCTTCGCTTCAGCTGCCCTCAGCCCACTCATATATTTCCCTTAAACTTTGCAAAAATTTATGTTTACCAAACTGTTTTCATTTTTCTAAATGTTAAGCAGACAGTTATCTCTTCTCTCTTCTTTATTTATGAAATATTGGTGCTTAATCATGCCAAGCCAAAACAACATCTCAAACCAGGAATGGTGTCTGTGTGTAAAACCAGAATTGTGTCATGAAAGGATTTCAGTTCAAATTTCATTTCTTTCTGAGGTCAATAAAATTTTTTATATTGCAGAAGGCTGATATTTCTTTCAGCCCTGGAGGGTCCTATGCTCAAAATTCCTACACCCAATAAGTTGTGTTTTAGACAAAGGAAGTTTATAATGTTCTATGGGACCCTACACGAGCCTTCAAAGGTTCAATGACAACTGCAGCCTTTTAGCACTTGTAGAAATAAAGTTATGGAAATCACAACATCTGGGTATCTGTGCACAGACATACTGTAAATACAATTTTTCAGGAAGAAAAACAATGTGCAAGTAGACATGTTGTGGTATATACTTGAAAAATGTATAACATACCTTGTGAATAGATGACCGAATGTAATACTATATATATTCTAATACAACTCCTTTGAAAATGACTGACATAATACAGTACTTAGCAGTACTGACCAAATTTTTGGGTGAGAGAACCAATGAATCATCTGGCCTGTGGGGGTCCTCTGGACACTGTCTGGCCAAACATAACACATGGCCAACTTACACCAGGTTGATACCTCCTTTATTAACCTTTTTATCTCTAACAAAAAATATAAAATTAACATGAGACAAACTGACGTAGTGCTTGCAAAGCAAGATGAACCAACAGTCTTCTACTCCCTGCTGCAAGATCAGTTGACTGGGTCTTGTTATAATGACATTTGATAAGACTTTGGTTTTGCAGGATGAGGATGGAAAACAAACTGGGCCCATTACTTCCCATATTTGCCACCTGTACATGCACACACCCATATATTCAATAATTCATGACTGCTTTGTTCCTGAAAGGCAACTCAGCACTTGATTCTTCTTTAACACCTCTTGCCATGATCTGTCTTCCTTTTACCAGGTCTAGGGTACTATATAAACTTCCTTTCTTATGCAAAAGGCTTGGAGGAATTGATGCCTTAAGCTTTAGCTGTCATGCTTTCAGATTCTGTGCTGCCTAGGGATGTAGTTCTGAGACTCATATTAAGTGCTAGTGAGCTCTCTTCATAGAGTGGGTAGACAAAACAAATCCTTTTCCTGCTGAAGATCAAGGACAACTTTCAGGCCAACAGCACAAACGATGAACTGAAGAGAGAAAACAAGAAGGATGAGACCTCACAGCCTGAAGCTGTAATTGGACAATTAAACCCCAATATGCAAATAGACCAAAACTTATAAAAATGTGAGCTCTCGTGACCGGTCATCCATTTTGTGACCATTCTTAGTCCACCCTGGGTGTAGCTCTGGTCAGGCTCGTGTCCTGCTCATGGTGGATCCTTAAAGGCCTTTTAATAAATACCTACTTTATTCTCTAGCTCTGTCCAGTCTGTTTCAGATCAGCCTTCCCAAGGCATCAGAATGATGTGTTATAGTCTGCTCTGATCTTCCTTGTTCAGCTGAGTTTCCTGAAACCCAAAACTGCTGCCAAGAGGGATCATCTTTTTGCCTTTTTTGTTACCATTTTAGTACTAAAGGAAGAGAGGTTAGATTGTCTCAAGAAGTGGTCGTGCGCAAAATCTTGTGAATGTCCCAGAGTACATTTATTTCCCCTGTAATTATTTGATTGCCATGCCCTAACTCCAAATGGAAGCAGACACTCTGAAAGATATTTACTGGCTACCTACCTACTTTATCTTCTGAATTAAATCACCCTCTCATTCAAGATAATACAAGAGCTACATCTTGGATTTATTTGGGGTGGAATTAGAGAGTGTTGCCAATGTATTCCTGTCTTTGAATGATCTGATTATTTTCTTTTTAAACATGACACTAAAAATCAATCCCTTCCCTTGCACTGCAGAGGTATATCCAAGAGACTAACACACAATTAATGGACGTCCCAGTAAGTCTACTGCATCACCAGAATATTGGTATTATAATGCTCTGGGTTTTTTTTCAGAAGGGATTCATTGACTAGATGAATATTGACTAGATGAATAAATAAGTTCCTAAACTACTTGTTTTTTTCCTCAGATGTTCATCTGGCTTCATACTCTATATTGTTCTGCTCATATTTCTACTCAACATAGATACTCGCATTTCTTGAAAATTCCTGACTGAACCTAGAAGGAACATGACATAGCCTAAAGATAGGCACTTCAGAAATAGGTTTTCTGTTTTAAGGTATCTGGTTTTTCATAGTATATTGTTTTCCAAAGAAAAAAACAAACTGATACTGCTGAATTCAACTGGCTTATGGAGTGATTTCCTGCTTTGTTTCTTGTCTGGCCTTTAAAGCTATAGATGGTAGCCACTTGTAATAAACCAAAACCTGTCTGGAGTAGATGTCACTGGAGAAAACAGATACTCATCCAGGAGTAAGCTTATATGCAAGTAAACCAACTGCCCTCATTTTGTAGGTTAGAGACAAATGCACTAATTGAGTCTATTGTGCTGCATCTCATTAAACTCACTTGACTTCCATGCACAGAACAGCTACAGAATCAGATGCTGTGTGCATTTAATTAATTAAATGTGATTATTTTGATTCATAGAAAAAATGCCTATCCATTGTTCTGAGTGCTTTCACGTTAAACAATAAAACATTTGAAGGCTTTTTTGCTCACCCTCTTTAACCGAGCTGTTAGCCATTAATGGGCATCGCAGACTGAATCACTTGTGAGGGAGAATTTTGTTGAAGTACAATCCTGTTTGAAAGTTCTGGTTTGTGGTTTTTATTTAATTATAAAAAACTATATATTATAGTTCCAGAAGGAGCTAAAGAAGTAAAAAAAGGGTGTGGATAGGGGTGTTGGTATGCTTTTAAAGCAGGTTCAAGCAGCCTGGGTAACTTTCCTTTCAGCATTTTAATTTACATTAGTTGGTTATAAAAGCTTTTGATTAAATGAACCACTGCTGTATTCTTATGCTCATCAGTCAAGTTTGTCTTGCTGTGCTGCATTTATGTTGTGACTCAGGCCAAGCTGTCCTTTCCAATGCAGAAAGAAGGAAAAGAAATATGGCATTGCCATAAGAGGCTGAGCTAGCTTGTGCTTCTTTGGTAATTTGTTTTCTCCAGAGGGTTTGGCTAGGGTCTAAGACTCTTTTTAGATCTTTTTGCTCTGCCTTCTCACCTAGATGAGGTTCTCCACGGCAGCTGGTGGTCTCACATCAAGCATTTTTGAAAGCTTGCCTGTAGTATTGGCATTGGTTTCTGCATATTGGGCCCCTCCTATCCCCAAACTGAGTAGCTACAGAGACCCCAGAAGGCACATGTCACCTGGGAGAAGAGAAAGGCGGTCCCACTCCCACCAGCACAGTCCTCTGTAGGTAGAAACTAGGTTGTGATTACTATGACAAAGATACATACAGACCTTTCAGTCACAGCCCTGACAAAATTCAAATGGCCTGACAGCAGTGATTGGCTTCATATTGGTGGCCTGGAAGTGGGGAAGAGAATTGTGTAAAGTTATACAGTCATGAGGCAAACATACAGATACACCTTTACTAATCCCAACAGCTAGCCAGAATTCATAAATATTATCCTCTGTCCTGAAAATCTAATAATTTGTGTGCTAAGGAGAAAAAAACGCCTCTGTTCTTTGTGTTTAGCTCTGAGCTGTTCTGAATGCCATAGGGAGAAAAGGGAGCCCAGTGCTTGATCATACTTGTGTTAGCTTGGTTGTACAGCTCAAAATGGTTTGTGTTGCAGCATATGGCCTCAGAGCCATTAGGTAAGTATTTTATTAAGAACTGTCCTATATGGCATTAATATCTTATAGTTAAGTGTGTGCTTGGTGTAATATGTTACATTAAGCAGAAAAAAAGAACTTGGATTATTCATCAAGATTTTCAAATTAAGAATGTCCATCTCTCTTAAAAGGGCATAAGTGCCATATTTTAAATGACTTCTTTAAAAGTTTCTAAGGGCTATCTTTTACAAGACAGATTAATTTCTCCCATTTTAGTTCAAGAAATATTCTTTATATTATAACAATAAAATATAATTAATATAATATAATATAATATAATATAATATAATAATATTTTTAACATCCGCTTATTGCACTTGCCAGAAGTTCTGCCTGGATTAGGGGCACCATCCATGGAAGTGCTGCTACAACCTTATCTGAAACTAGACTGAGATTTTATTTCATGATACAACAGTGAGACTGGTACACAGGAGGGATATGAAAAATATGATAAGTGTTGCTCTTAACCAGATTTGCATGGCTGATCGCCAGTATCTTATAGGCCATGAGTCTAGAGTGGGCTCTGAGAAGGACTTTGAGGTTGAAACAAATATCTGGAGCATTTCATTGGTGAAATGTTCAGTGAAAAATCAGTTCTACCTAAGGAATGTCTTGAATCAAGCTCATCAGTGGATCTTTATGGCAACCCACAAAGAAACAAAACTTCAGAGTTGTGACTCTAATAATGTTTATTTCACATTCAAAATGTATATTACTCCAGAAAAAAAAAATAAAAACAACAAAAAACCAGCTTTCATGAAAACTCTTTCCTTTTTAGCAGTTCAGTAGTTTCTGTACCAATTGACAGCAGAAAAAGGGAGGCAGAAAGACATAAGGTGATTTATTAGCCTTTTAACTGTAGTTAAAGAAACTGTGGCTTAAGATCATACAAGGTAAAATGTCTTTGCAGAGCACTCACAAAAGATGGTTAACCATGTTTTCCTCTAAAAGAAAAGCTGTTTCAAAAAGCAACTCTTCAGAACTGTGTTGTTGAGCATTTCATGTTTATCTGGTTTTGGAAAAGCTTTCTTCTGGCAGAAGAAATTTTAAGTATTCAGAGCCATAAAGCTTCTCCATGAGGAGCTGCAGAGATGTACTCTCCCTCAAGAAGAGGCACTGAGTAAGTGACATCGAGTTCCAGCAAAACTCTGCCTAGCACTAACAACAAAATTATACGTCCTCTGCCAGGTTATTTGGAGTAAGTAAGTAAATTTTAGGAATTAAAAGTAAAGTAAAATATATCATTTCTGCCTCAGTTCACTGAGGGCTTGGGAAATGAGCTTTCACTGCAGTCCAGCAGCCACCTCATCTCAAAGTCAACTGGGCACTTTTTTGAGTTATTAATGTTTCTAGATAGAGGGACAGAAGACAGAGTTGTTTTGTTAGTGCAGAACAAACTTTAATGCTTTCCTGTATTTTTTGCCTAGTACAGACTTCCTTTACTGGGAGGCTTCCAGTATTTTTCTCATTCTTACTGAGTTGTAAATACAAACAAAAAAAATACACTCTGCTGTGGTATCCCCTATTCACAGGGAGGATAGGGAATTAAATATTTCCTTTACAAGCCAGTCCCGGCTTTTTTTTTTAAAGGGTTTTCTGAGTCTCAGAAAGCACACCTACCTACATGTGTAAGGCATTATTATATAAAAAACTCATCCTACTCCCCCCTTTTCCGTGCTGTGTGAAAAATTCTTAATTTCTTTTTTCAGTGTTGGATGCTGTCTGTAAGTAAATATTCTTTAATGGTCGCACAGCAGTTGTAAATAATGGATGTAAATTTTCTGTATTCAGAAACTATCTTTGTATCCAAAAGCCTATTTGTTTCACCCCACTTAAATCAATACGTCTCACTACCTACTTTTCTAACCAGACTTTGCTTGAGAAGATATTTGTAACAATTGGCAACCCTTAGCAGTTCTTCAAGGGAAATCTGGGTAGCTACTTCTAAAGACTGTCTGTTTCATTTTTTGGATTTGGAAAACGTCAAGAAAATATTTATTCTAGACATGGTCAGCTGGCCTTGTAATAGTTTCAATTTCATAACAGATCCTCAATACAGCAGAATGTTCTGAGATTCTTTTCCTTTTCCTGCTGAAGTCAGAAAGAGCATTACTTGGCAAATTTGAAAATAGTTTAAGAGTTAATTTCAATAGGATTACTGCAGGAAAACGGAGAATAGGTGTTCCTAAATTGAAGCCTTAATTTTACTTAAAACTCTAATACCTTCAGTATATTCAGACAGAAATGTGATTTTCAAATTTGTTGTCTATATTTGCTGATTACTTAACGTATGTGCAAATGATTATATTCTATTGAATTAAAATCTTAAGTTTAGGACCCAAGTACAAAGACTTTAATTCAAACTTTTGTCCCACTGGTTCAATTAATTTCATTCTTAAGTATTTACTTTACTGACAATGGCAGATATTAAATATATGCTAAATGTTATCTTTACCCTTAGGGAGGTGTATGTCCTCTTAATCTAGGAGACACAAATTCAGAAATAACAATATACTGGCAGGAATCTTCATCTCATGTAAGAAAATACTCTTTTTTCTCCTCTTTTCCAAAATGATTGTGCACCCCACATCCACAATATAGCAAGGACAAAGAATGGGGACCTTTACAGAATAGCTGTTCATTACTCTTCCTGGACTATTACAGCCAGTGCAGGAGTTAGTAATTTTTATGGGTTGCATTTTTGTTAGGATGTGTTTCTTTAAGAGACAAGAAGTTGGGAAGGACTTCAGGCAGAACACTGTAGGGAGAGCAAAGCACAGGAGCTTCAGAGTGAAAATGGCATTGGTTTTATTTGTCACTAAAAATGCTGTTTCTACATTAGAAGAAAACTACTCTCACTGGGACTTTTTCTTGTTTTGGCTTGACAATCTTGGTTTACATTGTCTTGGTTATATAAAATATTGCTAAGAAAAATAAAGCATATGACATCAGTCTTGTAATTCTTGGATATTTTTACTCATCTGTGGATAAAGAATGGTAGTCAAGTGAAAGTAGTGTCTGTAAGTCAGGCACACTCACTCAAATAATCAGCATGTGGATAAGATTCCACAGAGAAAGCTTAAATATCTTATTCTGAAGCCACCTTTAAACTGCAAGTCTTTGTTGTGACTGACAGAGCAGACTATTTTAAACTGACCTTTTATTCAGCATCCAGCTAAAATTGTAGCTTCACAACCTTTCTGTTTGATGATATCACATGACAGAAACTTATAACCTCCCTAGGAGATCTTTTCTCTGCAGATTTGAAGCATAATTTCAGAGATACAGTGTTTTGAGAAGGGGTCCAGGGCCAGAACATGAGTCAGATAGGGTCAGGCATCGTGTATCATAAATTCCAGGCAATGGGCAGGAAGTCTAAAGGCATGATTGCACTGTACAGGAGTATGCCAGTGCTGTGTTGGCTGCTGATTCTGCTTTTTTTTTGAAGGAGGCAGTGGAGCACCTTTGATGGGAGAGGAGGGGATGACCCTACTATGCTCATTCAAGCACAGTACCTGCATAAGAGAAACTGCATACCAAGGGATGCACTTCTGTCAGAGCTTTGGAGCCTTGGTGGTTTTTCATGGAATGGTCATTGATTCTTTCATGTATTTTAGTATTAGTTCAAGAATTTTAATCACAAATGTGTTAAGCTCAAAATCTTAAAAATTGATAAAAATTTCAGCTGAATGTGCAGAAAAATATTCAGTTGCTGATGTTTAGGGAAATTAGTCCCTCCAAACTGGGAGATAGCTCAGTGGGAGCAAAGCCAGTGAGAAAAATATTCTGTGACTGCTTTATTACAACCTGCAGAAGTCTGCATTTTGCTCAGCATGATAAAATGTTCTGCAGTTAATTCCCTCCCCACCCCCCGCCCCTTTTTTTTTTTTTGGTGGAGTAGAAATGTATTTATGGATCACTTGGTTTATTTGTGCTATTTTCTACTAGGTATTCTTTATTGCTCCCAGTGAAGAAAGGTTTAATATTTTTTCCTACACAGTGTATTTTTTACCCTTTTTCAGTTCAGTGTCAGTCCAGCCAATGACTGGGGAATGACTCCAGGCAAAGTTGTCTCAGAGCCCCACGATGGCAGCTGGGCTGGCTGCAGGCTGAGGTGCAGTAGGTGAAGAGGGGTGAGGCAGCCCTTCATCCCTCCCTCTGTGGGGCTTTCCCTCCTTGCCTGTATCTGTCTCTGTATATATTGGCAATCTCCTGGAATAGTGACTCACCCTCCTGACTGGTATGTAAAACCTTAAATAAAGTCATTGTTTTTGCTGTAGTTCTGAATCTCAGCCGGGGGTGCTGGAAATTAAACTTGCAATTTCTGAAACTGTAGCAAGATCTAGAAGCCTAGCAACTGACTTTTCAAATAGATTTACCACGTTTGTATGGTATTTAATAGCTTGTGTCTTGAAAGCCATTAAATTTACATTAACTTTATCACATTACTAATAGTCATGGCTCAAACTTTACTGTTTTGCAAGAACTCACTAGCTTGGATTTGGATACGATTTGTCATGTGCTTTTTATTTTTTATTAAAAATATTTTTTTGTATACGGCTGCTGTATAGAAATGTAAGTCAAAATTTTCTTCTGGAAGACTTATCTAAACAGCTGAGGAGTGCTTTTTTTGTAATAAGTTTGTTCAGTGTACCCCATCACATTTTTCTGCAGCCCTTGGAATCTTACTGAAGCAGCAATATGAAATTAAACCCTTAAACAATGTCACTAAGAACATTGCATTTCTGGCAGCGCAATCCTATGTGCAAAAGCATGAGTACAAAAATGATTCATGCCATCTATTAAAGACTAATTTAAATACTGGAATACTGTTTTACCATTCAGATGCTATGAATTATTGCATCTACTGTAGTTTGAGACTAAGTCAAGCCAGCTCGTCTAACATGGCAGGAAACTCCAGCCTCAAAGGATTTTTTAAAAAATTGTAATTGTCACAATAGACAGATCTTTTTTTTATTTTATTTTACCTATACGGATAATAATCTTTTATACATCTTAATACAACCCTAATGAAATCTAAAAAATAAATTTCATAGTTCATCTGCTAGTTTACTACAGAGACTGCAGAATAGTATATTAAATATGTATTTCTTTTTCACTGTTACTCTCTTTATATTATCCATCAAGTAAATCAAACATAGAGTTCTAACTTATTAGCATAAAATCTCACCCAGACACAATCTGCTTGATGAACAGACATCCAACTTTCTTGTTATGGAGACATAAATTATACTGATATTACCAGGGAGAAAGGATTCTAGTACTTGACTCAGTGTTTTTGACACAACTCTGTATTAGGTTATGTCTTTTAAAGAAACATAATGTTTTGTTTCAAATTCACAGATCTAAACTCAATAATTTATTAGATCTAATACCTGTATTATGTTTCCTGCTTAAATATGCAGTAATATAAGCCAATTCTAACATTCCCCTGTGCATGCAAGCACACACACACACACACAGACACGTATCTTTCATGCCACAAAACTTGGCAATTTATACATTTTCATAGGAGAGTCTCTGGACTATTTTGTTCAGCCACACAGAATATTCCATTGATATAATTTAGAAAATCATCCTTAGGACCAATCCTGTATTTCTTGAACATCCATGGATTTTTGCAACTAACATGAATTAAAGGAGGGTCAGCTTCTTGGCCAGATGTACCCTGCTATCTTTATATCTCTTATGTATGTAGGGATCCTGTCAGGTTCTGAAAAATACAGCAAGGTTTGGAGGTGAGCTTCATTTGAGCTGTGATTACAGAGGCATTAAGTACCTGCTGAGCACGGGCCTTAGCAAATCTCTATCGATTACCTGCCAGGCTCATCACTGAGCATCTTTACACAGTGGGGCTGCCACATCAGTCTTTGCATGGAATTTTTAACATCTCATTTAAATGTCTCATCAGCCTGTAAAATAAGTAGGTATGTCTGCCTGTCATACAGAGACTGTCCCAGTTACTGGGAATCTTCTCTTGACTTTGTTTTCATTTGTTCCACTCAGCCACCCCTCCTTCCACTCCCCATTTTCTTGGAATTAATATATAAATAATTATAGAAAAATTAATTCTATCTTCTCTCCACTCTAAGCCATTCCTCTCTCTACTCATAGAATTATTTAATCTACCAGAAAAATATTTTTCAATCCATTCTTGCATGTGATAAACATTTTACATTTGGAAGGATCCAGCACCCAGAATCGAGTACCTTGCAGGGTGGGGGTGACACCCCCACGTGTCTGCTGGCCAGTATGAGCCCCTCACTGCAGGCTGATCCAGCTCACAAACCCATCCCCACGAGAAGGTGCTGAGTGCTGGTGCATCAGGCCACTGACATGCCCAAATCCATGACCATCTCCTCTATATTCCAGCACTACAGATGGTGTGGCATATGGGAATGCCACCACTGGCCTTCACAGAGACAGTGTGAGTCTCAACTGTTTGATCTCTCACCTTTTAGAAGCATCCCTCTGCCTTTCATGTGAAAAGCTGCTATGCTCTGAGGAGGATCACAGACTCAGACTTTACACATTAACCTTTACTAGGTGCATGAGAGGTGCCTGTGTAACCTTCCTTTGCTGTCCATGCTGAGGTGCAGCACTCTGAGCAGATGCAGTACCCTGTAACGGGGAATCAAAGCAGGAAAAGTGCTGCTGGCTGCCAATGCTTCATGAGGAAGTTCCTGTTCCTCCTGGCGCATGGAGGGGGGAGGGACTGACTCACAGCCTATCTCAGATGGCTGTCAGATTGTCCGTGACCATGATAAAGCTTTCACTTATCCCAGCTGGGGAGGCTTAGAAGAAAATAGGAATTGCAGTGGGAACCAGCTGCTCACATGTCTGTGATGAGCAGGCTCACAGGAAGATTTTTACTCAATTTCTGTGCCTTGCATTATTTAACTTACCACCTGATGCTCCTGTCATGCAGTAAATCCAGAAAATTACTAGTTGCTGAGATTTTTATTGTGTCTGTTTGTGCAGATACACAAGTTTTTGGAGGACTTAAGATTCCATGAAGGAATTTTAGCATGCCATTTTAGCTGGTTTCTATTCTGTGCGTGGTGCTCTGGCAGTGCCTAGAGCTTTCAATTCAGTTAGTGCAGTCTGCAAGGATCTACTCTGCATTACCCCAGCCTCTGCACAGACATGTCCTGCAGGCTGATAATAATCAGGTACACACACAGAACAATGATCATGATAAAAATCAGTGTAACCAAAACAATTTGCCTGATGATCACAAACGTTATTAATTGATTAGCACAGCAGCTTTACATCGTGATTTAAGACAAAGAGAGGTTTTTATTTAAAAATATGGCTAGGAAAGAAAAGAGAAATGCCAAACTGGGATTCAAATGTAATTTTGTTCTAACTGTACTAAATAGCATATTTCTATACATATATGTTCTGTGGAACATTGTAGCCACTCATACAACATAAGGAAAAAAATATTTTAAAGTCAAAAGTTATTTGTTAAACATAAAAAAACAAAAAATAACAAAAGTTATTTGTTAAACATTCCATATTTTTTCCAAAGAAGTTTAAAATCCATTAATGCAAGCATATAGTAGAGTTTGAAAAAACCTCCTGAATTTTGTTTAGATCCAGGCTTTAACATTGGCTGTGTTGTGTCACTGAGTCAGGCAGTGACAATTTTATCCAGAATGGATGGTATCTTTTCATACTACTACTTTTGCAGTTTTTCAAACATGGCACCCCTGAGAACATATATTTCTCCTTAGTGTGAATGGGGTTATGAGAAACATCTCACAGTCCACAAAACAGGCAGATCAACATCTTCTTACTTCAGAGGATGTTCTGAAAATCAGTTATTTTTACCATTTCCAACCCATAAGGCTATCTTTATCCATTAGCACATGGAATTGTATGTATTGCAGTTGTTTTTTGTTTTATTTTGGGTTTTTTAAATGGTGTTTTGAAAAGCAAATAATTGTTCTGAATAAAGGGTGGTGGTGGTGAAGACGTTATTGGCTCTGTCTTAAACTGGCAGTATTTCTTGGAATTGTATTTCAACATAAGGGTTTTGAAGACATGTTTTCAAAGGCTCTCAAATCTGATATCTTGTTTTATTTACTACCAAAAAAAAAAAGATTCTGGCCAGTAGATAAGTGAAGCCTTTTAACAATTAGATTACATATGCATCCTCCAGGGAATTGCTAACATCATGGAAGCCAGCTGCAGGGTCTGATTCTGGGAGGGATCAATCCTCAGAAGCTTAGCAAGTGTTATCTATCCTCTTAAAGGGAAGGGCTGGTAATTCAACCTTTCACTCTCCTGTGAGTCATGGAGCAAATAGTCCAGCAGATGGATCTGAGGTTCCTTTAGACTTGTGAGTTCCTGGCGATTCTCAATACACTCATTAACCTTGTGCTTTTGAAGAGAAACCCAGTCTGATGCCTGAAGGCTTTCTATATTGACATTTCTGTTGCCAGTAAAGTTGAAGGAAAATACCATTTGTTTTTCATGGGAAAGTTGAGAAAGGAGAAAAAAAAAGGTTGTTTTTAATTTCTTTTTTATGCTGACATTTCCCATAAATGAAAACAGGAAAATAGTCAGTTTTCAAATATTGATTGTATTTTTCAAAAGGGGGGTTTCCCTATTAAAGAAAAATATATTCCAGGACTCAATCTTTAACAAAGAGAAACCAGCTTCTTTGAAAAATTATTGTGGGAGACAGATAAGTATTTTCAGTCACAATGAGGGGCATTCTGTGAGTGAACATATGAGTTCAAATAACAATATTAATATAGTTATTTTAACAAATGTTTGACCTTTCCTTTCCTTTCCTTTCCTTTCCTTTCCTTTCCTTTCCTTTCCTTTCCTTTCCTTTCCTTTCCTTTCCTTTCCTTTCCTTTCCTTTCCTTTCCTTTCCTTTCCTTTCCTTTCCTTTCCTTTCCTTCCCTTTCCCTTTCCCTTTCCCTTTCCTTTCCCTGGTGGACGACAGAAAGTTGATGCTGAATTTGCCCCTTCTTTGCACAAAATTGTCACAGGGAGTACATTGCAGAATGTGGGTGCTCCTAGTTTCTTTCCATGGAAGTTCATGAGGATACCTTAAGAATAAGTCCAGATGCCTGGATCAGGTATTTGGCACCACAGTGCTTACTGCAAATATACATAATAGTGAATCTAACATTACCGAGCTGTTAACCTCAGAATATGAAACACCTCTGAAACATCTCTGTGTCAAGAACACATGGTGTCCCTCAAAACTCTGCAAGCAGAAATATTAGGAAGTTCTGCATATGGACTTCTACATTATTTAAATCTAAATTATTTAAATCTAAATTACACATTATTTAAATATAAATGTATATGATGAAAATGATGAAAACCAGGGAAAGAAAAGAGAAAAAAATTGGTATGAACTGTGGGAGGGCCTGCTTGGTACTTGGGTCATCAAAAGCAGTGAATCATATCCTGGAAGGGCCTGTTCCCCTCCACCAGCCATGGCTGATGCGTGGATACCAAGTGCAGATGTTTTCCATGGCTGACATTAGACCTTCCAGGATCTGCACAGAGAGGCTGCTCTGTCTCCAAGTCTCTGCCCAGGCTTGCTGAACTGGTGGCCACAGCAGCTGAGGGTTTGCTGAGGCTTGTTACGTCCCCTCATCCTTTTTGTCTGGGCTTGTTGAAATTGCTGTTTTCTGCCTGGCTTAACATCTTTAGTCTCTTCTTCCATAAAAAGTGCCGAAATTAAGACAAGCACCTATGGCCCCAGGAGGAGCTGTAGCCATGAACTTGGCCAATTTTTAATTCAGCTTTTCAAGGCTATAGCTGTTTAGAATTTCTAGCCATGTTAACATTTAAAATGCACTGGTTAGTAAAGATTGTGACTAGTACTACAAAAATGGACAAAGTCTCCAAGTCACGTAGAATAACACTGGGTGAAAAAACTAAAAATAAGAGCTATTTATTCTTTCCAAGGGAACAAAAGAGAAAATGAGAAACATCTTCGTATAGCCTATCAAAACACTGACTTGTATAACATTAATTTGTTGATGGTACTGAACAAAGTGCAATGCCCAACAAGCAGAATTAAAACCTATTAACAAATATACTTTTCTTTGTTTCACTTTTTTGCATTGAGGTTTGTGTCACTTTTTTTTCCCCTCACAAATGTAACAGAACCATCTCTTTAGCAAACTGATAACAATTAGCAGCATTCAATGAAACTGATCTTCACTGCATATTAATCATGCAGCTTCTATGTCTGCAGCTGTTCCTGCCTGTAGCCAGGAGAGTCAAGTACCTGTAGTGTAAGAGAATGATGGGAAACATGAAGCAGGAATCAGGTGAGAGCAACTCCAAGTATTTTTCTAGATTAAACTTACCGTTCTGATTTCTGAATTGGATGCAAATTGTTCAGGCTTTAGACATCAGCAGAATACGGCTCTGCTATGCAGCTGCTTTTTCTATTCATCACCTTCACCTTGTCAACAGTCATCTTACATAGTGGTAGTTAATACAAGAAATAAAATATAACTAGAGCCTCTCAGTCTTTGCCAAGGTAATGGTTGTATGCCCACAGTTCTCACTCTGGCAGACATACATTTTCCCCACTTGTTCTTTCTCTTTTTTACACCAGTGTACTTCTTACTTTCCCGTTTCATGCACAGAAATTTCATATTACAGCCAGCTCAGTTTGTGTATTACCTGATAATGAGAAATGAATCAAGCTGCGTACTGCTCTCTGCGCCTTGCAGAGCACCATTATTGCATGATAATAGTAGAGATAGATCAGTATGGCAGAACATATGTTTGATTAGTATCTCCCAACGAGGGCCCAAATTTTATTGGTATTTAATATCAGTAGGCATCAGAATGGAGATCATCATCTTAGTGAGAATCTATGCTAGGCTTAGTATGATTATCACTACTCATAGCCTTGGGTATTCAGTATTATTATGGCAGTAGTGATGTAGAGTTCTAATGTCATGCAAGTAGCTTGATATCTATCTTTTCAAATTTCATTCTGCTTTATATATTTTAAATATGTGTGATATGTAAAACAGAAGATACCTAAGTGCCCAGCAGGGTGATGACAAAATATGCTCTAAAGATGACATTCGCCGCACATTTTCAAACAGCTGCAGCTTTACATCAAAATTCTTGATGGCTCTGCATGTTTTAGTTCAACAATTTGATAATACGTAGCAGAAATACTATCATTTAAGTAAGTTACACAGTTCAACTCAATTGAAGAGTTATTGCAGACAATTCTTACAAGAATGGCAAAACTAATCATAAAACCTATGTTTAAATGAATTTGAATTTTCATTACATTTGATAAAACAGAAATTGAGCAAAAAAAAATTCCTTTAATAGTTTTTCTACCACAGCATCTCACTATTTCATCAAAAATTTAATAACACCTATCCTTTGACCGCAGTCTCACCCCCCATGTGTGGTATCCTTGAAGAAAAGTTTCTATTATTATTAGTACTATTATTATTACTGTTAGTAATACTTCCAGAGAGTATATGTCTAACCATTGTACCCCTGGGCAAGATCTCCCTTTGCACCCAGTGTTATATTAACTCAGAACTAAAAAGGTATCCCGGCCAAAAGCTTAGAAATCAAAGAAAAAGACTACTTTGGTAGACAAGCCAGGAAAAAGAATGAGCAACAGCCTGGTTCACCATCACATTTCATGAAGAAACCACTGAGAAATTATTATATTTGGTTTAAAATGTTTAAAGTACCACACAGGCATAAAATACCATTACAGGTTAAGAGGAGGGAAATGACAACTAGATTATGTGAGAAAAGGAAGGTTATTTTCTGAATGATGGTGGAACCAAACATATTTTCCAGGGCTGCAGAAAGACTGATCGCAAGAGTGGGAACAGAGACATGAGTATGGAGATGCTCATGAAGAGCTTGGCTCTGAGCTTGGAGTGGTGCTGCAGGAAAACACTCCCCTGAGCACAGTCCTGGAGTTGGAGCTGCTGTGTGCAGGGGGCTCTCACCCAGCTGCAAGGGAGAGGCTGAAGTCAGATGAGACACTCCCAGGGGAGGGCGGGGGTCCCACCCTCACTGAGGAATCACTGGCAGATGCCAAATGGGCACGTGGGGTCTGTTGCTGCAAGGTCACGGCTGAGAGGCCTCCACAGAGGAAAATAGGAAGTGTGCTTCTTTCAGGGGGAAAGGAACTGGTGTGTGTGTGTGTCATAGCTACTCCTCATTAAACTGTTTGTAAACAAGTCATTTGTTTAACTGCCTCGGAGTGTATGTGTTACAGGATAAAACATTGCTGGTGAACTGGCCGACACAATTATTAAGGGCCATGAGATGATGCTTTGCAGCATAGAGCTGATCATGGGCAATTTACTACAAAGGGAAATAATAATATTTATTTTTTGCCTAAGTCATCAGGAAGATCCGCTTCAGGGAACTGGAGCATTTTCAGTAGAGACCTTGACCAGTCAGAGTAATTAAAAGCAGTTCAAAGATATCCTGAGAGAGAAAAAACAAGTCTTGGAAAATTATAATGTGGGAGGTTCGTGAGTTTTTTGGGCAAACTAGCAAAGGAAAATTACTGGGTAATTTAGCTAGATAGCTTCTCAGAGAAACTTAGAGCCTAGTGAGAAATCTTGATTTGAAAAAAAAAACATGGAGGCTTTCTGTTAGTCTAAAAAGTCGCAGACACTTTAGAGGATTTTGTTAACTGGGAAATGTTATACTTTGGGAACTTCTTTTCGTCTTGAATAAACTGCTTTCAAAATGACCAAGAAAGTTGTATTGTCGAGAACTTTTAATCATTTTAGAAGGGTTAATAAGGTTCCTGCGAACCCCAAAAGTTCGTGCCATGGCTGCTCAAAATGCACATAGGCATCTAATTTAATACTGGATTCACCCAAGAATGAACATAAAAGCAATAAGATAAAAAGGACCTTTAATCTCAGCAAAGGATAAAAGGAAAGAGTTAGTGAGAATGTCAGGTAGATTAATTAAAGGAGTCACAGTGAGCAATATTAGGCAGTAAATAACATTAGGGCATAACATAATTACCATTTCTAAGGGTTATTTATCACCAAGTAACCCTTTTTGGTCTAGGCCAGTCTTAATCCCCGTGGGCTCATGTACTTTCCTGGAGCAGCCACACCTTTAATTATGTAAGCCTTTAGCTTTCTTAATTTTTAGTGCTGATCTGTGCTTGGACAAGTTATTGTTACATTTTGGTTGGATCCTTCCAGCCCTCTGGCCCCAGTCCCTCATTTCTTGCTGGATTTCTAACTAGAGTCTGAGGCAGTGCTTGCACTGAAGCATCATCTTTTTGTAACTCACTGAGCCTTGCAGAGGTCTCAGATGCCACCAGCTGTGTGTTACTGGGGGGGCTTCCTTGTGGCACTCCTTTACAGTTTGATTTGAAAAGCTTTTTTCTCCTGCTTTTCTGCACCCCTTTTCCCCCAAAGTAGCAGCACGTGACAGTGGCTGGTAAAAGGACAGAGATGAGGTTTTCTTAATACCTGCTCTTTGAAAGAAGTAGGACATTTAATTCTGATGTAATAGACCTGCATTGTTTAGTAGTAAGAGCCAAGCAAGTGCCACAGGAAAACCTGCACTTTTCCCCCTCTGCTCCCAGTGGCCAAATGACTGGAATGTCTTTCAAGTTATTATGAAAACCATTCCCGGAAGGAAAATGACTGTTTGGTTCAAGGCAAAATGTTTACAAATGTTGACTCTTTGCAACATTTTCTTTTTCTTTTTAAATTGGAATAAGCATTTTGAGGGGATAAGAAATGACCAGAAATGCTTCATGATTGAAGCATACAAAAGAAGACGACTTCTTTTTGGTAACAGATTTTATTGACTTCAAATATATATAAAAGCTTAGTTAAATATTTAAAAGGTCAAAATCAAACAAGAATGATGTGATATTACTGAGGCAATATTCTTGGATTAATACCAAAATAAGCCTTTTAAAAATACCAAAAATTAATTCCACAAGACATGTCTGAACCATTATATTATTTACATGTTCAGTGAGTGAAAAGAAGATGCTAGATCTCTTACTGGAAAACACTCCTTGCATTCCCAGAGAACACCTCTATAAACCATTTATGTCAGTGGAACTGCACCTCTGCTCCTCAGGTTCTGGGCCAGTAATCCATCTAACTTAATTTTGATTTTTTTAAAGGTTTAATCAAAGTCTGTTGGTCAAACTTCCTCTGCAGACACTGAACAAAGATGAGGAACTCCAAAGAGCCCATACAATTGGGAAGAAGTGCTTTATGGAGGGAGTATCTTGTCTTAGAAGGAGTCTAGATAGCCAGATGAAGTCTATAGTTAAAGGAAGCTAGGACATGAACCTTAATAGAAAACTGCTTTTTACAGTGTTAATCATAAGTACAAAAGAAGTAATACCAGCCTTGCATTTTCCCACTCTGAAAAAAAGGAGAGGTGAGAAGAGCTAGTGGAAGTCAGAGCTTTCCATGGTGCTTGCCTCAGAAAAGGAAATTCCTAAACTGAAGGGTATTACTTTTTCTTCTCCCTTCACCTTTTCCTTGCAGTTAATTATTGCCATAAACATTTATATCTGTATACATATATTCCATCTTCATAAATGACATAACCTCTCCTTAGTGAAACTGAGTACTTTTCTAAAACTGAAAGATCAGTCGGTAAGTATAGGTGCCTAAATTTATTAAGAATTTCTTAAACACCTCAGTGATAAGCAGAAGTTGGCTTTAGATGCTAAGGTGACAACACATACAAACATTTTGGTCTTTTGTATATGGTCAGCACAGCTGCGCTACTTTGGCAAACTTGTTACACTGTTATGAGTCCTTGCCTCCAGAAGGCATAAAAACTATATTTTGTCCTACCTTTACTGAGCTTATAGCCATTAACATGTAGTGAAGACTGAAGGTGTAATTTCACTAAATTGTGATAAATCAAGGTAATCCCCAAACTCCTACTAAGTATTCCTCTCAGTTTGTTTAAAC
>VZDJ01000346.1:15530495-15709076 GCA_008694505.1 Cyanoderma ruficeps | reverse complement strand
CTTTTTTTTTTTTTTTCTTTTTTTTTACCTGGAGTGTGGTTAGAGCACACCTTTTTCCCCTAGCTTGGGCATACTGTTATATGTGATGTATCTAAGTATGGAGTGGAGTTTGCCTTTTGTGCTAGCTAGGCTAATAAGTAAACACTGAGAGAAACTCATCTTGGTAAATTTAAGACACATTAGGAATATTCTGATCTACCTACACTATGCTTCTCATATGTCTTAATTGGAGCCTACTAGCAGTATATTTAGAATATATTTAAATATTCAGCTCCATGCAAGGGCTCCTAGTACTTAAGCATTATGGCTGGCATACTTATTAATGTTATATATCTTCTTTTCCACACAGAAGAGCCCTGAAATGGTTTTAAGTGACAGAACAATGTGAAGATGGAAGTGTGAGAAACCTGGAAATTTTACTTCCTGTATCAAAGTAACAGTGGAAATACGTTTTTGAAGATGGAGCAATTGAAATGAATACCCTAAAAGTACTCATTAATATGCTGTTGTATTTATAATAATACCCCTCATTATTATTACAAAACAGAAGTGCTATTACATCAGCTGTTCTAGTTTCAAATCTTCTGCAAAATGACCAAGCCTTTTTATTACTTAAGTGAGAAAATACATAATGCCTAGCCAATAAGTCTGTTCGCCTTAGACAAAAAACTGAGGAGAAAGCTCAGTGTGGGTGCTGAGCACCAGACAAGTTGACAAGTGTCTTCAGCCTGAGCAAATCAGGGGCACTGAGCAGCTGGCAGGATCGACCCTTGGTCAAGGTCAAGGTCAACATGTGGAGCTGTGTCACACTTCCTTTGGTATTTTGAGTCCCGAAATCTAGGAGTGGATGTGTTGCTTTCTTCTGTGAGGATTTTTTCCTTCTGTAAAATATCTAAAAGTCTGCAAATATGTATTTAAAATGGGCTTTGTGCAACAAGAAAATCAAATATCTCTAAGGACAAATTGTTTATGATTTCAAAATATTCATTTTTCTGCCTTTTTTTAGAGCCCCCTGTGCAAAGCTCAGAACCTGGAGTATCAGACATCTCCTCCCACGCATCCCCATCATGAATTCTCATCACACCATGGTAGGGAAAGGCACATTTCTGACTGACTTCAATAGAAAGGCTTGTCTCCTGTATCAAGTTAACAGTGGACCATTGCTAGAGCAAGTGGATTTGAGGACAACATTTTGGCCTGTAGGCCAAGTTCCTCAAGACAGAAACATTGGAGGAAAGGCAAAATGCCACTCACATTTGCACTGTGGTATAAATAAATAATATCGGCCAAAAGTGAAACTACACTGAAAGTCATCCTTGCTTTTAGTACAAACAAGGAGCTCCCTGTGCAGTGAGCAGAATAAATGAAGCCTGGTTTCCTATGGATTTGTGCCTCACAGTTGGATTCTCTGGTGTCTAGTAAAGTGTAAGCCCCATTTAAAAGTTTTTCTTGCATTGCAGGTATTTAGGCCATCCATCTCCCACGGTGTGAGCTCAACAGAAGCCTGTTCCTAAATGGAGCATGCTAAGAAGTGCTTTTTCTTCTGGGCAGCAATGTCTTTTCGCTAAACTTGTGGAATTTTATCTCTGACACCCTTTTCTCACTGACTGAACTTGGCCAACAGGTTCAGAAATTATGGATACACTCAGATAGACAGTAAGCCTCACAAGCACAGGCAATAAAAGATACACATATATGTAGATAATGTGATGTTATCCCAGAAAAATCAGATTAATCTGGGTTGTCTGCCTCTTTCGTGCCAGACCAGAACTGGCCCTTGTAAAAGAAATTCCCAGAAAACCAGATAGGCTTCAATGAGCTTCCACAACAGGTGAGTTCTTCACTTCTGGCAAAGCTGCACTCCTGATACACACCAAAACATAAGTCAGTCTTTTGCACATCCTTTCTGTTACATCTCCCTGTGGAGGGAGACTCTGAATGTCTCCTCTCTACTGTGCTAGGTACTCATGGAAAACCTGAAATATGTTAATTCCCACTAAAATCACAGAAGATATTAAAGTGCGTTATTTAACTCTCTTATGACTAAGATAATTTTTCTCAAGCCATTACTGCCTAAGAGTTTCTTTTGTAACATTTCTAGATGCATTTTTCACTTTCAAAATTGCAGCCTTGCTTATTGCTTCTAATGACCTATTCTAGAAATTTTAGCCTCCCTCAAACTGCAGGGAAAAAATGGATTTCAGTGAAGAAAAAAGTTTTTTGCCTGACAGAGAGTGAGGATCTAGTCTGAAAGTTCTTCTGAGGCTGTGGAGGCCTGTGCCACCTTCTGCCAGCAAGATTATGCTGTGTAAGTGGATTGTGACTTTGGAAAAAAAAATACTGACTTTTGTAAGACATGTAGATGCCAGTACTTGAGAAACAAAGCATCATCTGGTCACTGCCAGTGATTAGGCAATTTAACACAAGATCAAAAGAATCGAGGCAGTTACCTGATTTCTTCTATATCTGCTGAGTTAATCCAATATATTTTCTGGCCAGTCTTAAAACAGAATGAGAATAAATATTGTAGGAATAAATTAAAAGGGATCAGTGGGAAAAGATATTAAATTCTCCTCATTAATCTGCCATGGCAGCAAGATTAAAATAATTACAGTTTAAAAATTTACACAGGTTTCATTAAATTCTGAACAGGCTTTTCAATAAAGGATTACGGCTCAATGACAATTGTTAGAGATGCCATCTAAGAGGGCAGATGTATTATCTGTATTTTATAGTCATGTAAAAATGTAATAACTTTTGGTCACAATTAACTAATATCATTTGAAGCTGGAGTATTGATTGGCAATCACACATAACAGCCTCAAGTAGTTAACTGGAGATTCTTCTAATGGTTGCTGGACATGAATACTCCAGGTACTTAGTCATCAGCCCCCTGATGACTTTTGCCTATGAAGAAAGCAGACTTTGCAGGCTGTTTTCTTCTTCTGCCCAGGCTGACAGAGAGAAAGAGAAACTGAGTATTAGGTACATGCTTGCTCAATAGAGGTGTACTGATGTGGAGGAAGAGGAGTGTGTGGTTTAATAATTGACTGTCTTTTTTCCAGAATCAGAAAGGTTGGAAGAGTACCGACAGCTTTCTGTTCATGACTGGTGTCTGCAGATGACACAGTTGGCAATGTATGCCTAAAGTATCGATCATGCTACGTTATTAATATATTTAGTTATTTTTGGATGGGTAAAGGAAGCCTGAAATGAAAATTTCATAACTCTGAGAATGAAGGTACCACAGATGTAACACTGGAACAGGCTCCCCAGGGAAGTGGTCACAGCACCAGCCTGACAGAGCTCAAGAAGAGTTTGTACAATGCTCTTGGGTATATGGTGTGACTCCTGGGGATGGTGCTGTGCAGGGCCAGGAGACGGACTTGATAATCCTTATGGGTTCCTTCCAACTCATCTTGTTCAGTGATTCTCAGACATATTCTTCCAGATCCATCACCCATCGTTTGTTTAGTCATTGACTGTAAACATTCTGGTTAGTTTTGGTTTTCTTGCATGATGCCAGGTTAAGGAAAGTTCTAGCAAAAAACAGAGAGGGAAAGCACATTTAAAGACAAGGAAAATCACACTTCTATTTTTATGAAAATTCTTGGAAATGCAACCTTTTCAAATTGTCAAAGTTAGGGAAAATCAAAGTTGCATGCCTTTATTCTCTTTATGACTTTACACGAAAGTAGGATAAGAACTTGGATATAATTTTTTTTCTTCTATATTCAATGATCAACCATAATTTTTCCTTGGGTAAAAGGAAGCTTTTCAAGCTGGCAATATTAACCAGTCTCATTTCTATTCTACAGGTAATTGAGTTTCCTCTTGTCCTGCTTCAATTATGTTGACTTTGCTCTTACAGGGAATATTTCCTTCCTATAAAATTTGGCATTTAAAAGTAATTTGAAATTAAAAACTAAGAATTAAAATCTTTTAGAACATTGAAACTAATAATTACAGTATTAAAATAAATAGCCATAAGTGAATTTAGTTTTACCATAGTGTTTTAATTTAGAACCAATAATTCTTACAAAGACAAACCTTGCTGTCTCATAAACTAGATGAAGTGATACATATACAACTGTTGGCACAGTGTCATCTTTTTTCATTATATCCTATTGGAGATTCTCTTGTGTCTTTCTCTATTTTCATTATGATGTTTTTATTTCTCTATTGCTACACTTAATTGTTACAACAAAATAAAATTTAAGGAGAAGAGAAATAAGAGTTAGAAAAACCATGCTAAGTGAGAAAACTTATTCTTACTGCTAATAAGAATATTTTCCTCCTAGCTTCCTGAGACAGCTTTTTTCCTCAAGAAACAGACAACATTTTGAAGTTTAGTCCTTCAATTCCTCAAAAAATGCAAAAAAAGTCCTCAATATCTCTATTACTTTGATTTCCTTTTTTTGTTGTTGTTAGGCATAAAATCAAAATTTATACAAGAGCAAGAAAACATTTTTCCTCATTTGATCAAACTTCAGTGAAGTAATATAAATTTTGTGTGCTGTTTTAAATGTACATGACAAAAATAGGTGCATAGGTATAAGCTTTAATGAAATTGCTTAGTAATTAAGTATTCTATAATTTATTTTTAGCACCTTACAAGACTGCAGACCTGACATTGAAGAATAACTGACTTTGGCATGTTTCTGATTTTTAGTGAATACCTATTGAGTTATAGAATCATGCTAAATTTAGTGTTGTGTATGTAAATCCACAATATTAAATGTATTTATTAGCTTAAAAGAAAACAAAAATGTAAAATTGAGAAATATCTTTTGAGGAATGATACTAAAAGGCAGTACAAAATTAGACCTTTTTATACTTGTGCTTAAATTTAGTCACAGTAGCAAAATCCTGTATAGCAGTCAATTAATTAGGGTTTGTTTTTGTGAGTGCAGAAAGTAAAATATTTGACAACATGGAGTAATGAGGTGGTAAAGGGAAGATCCCCTTCTTTCACAGAAGCTGTTGAGGCACAGCTTGGCCTGTGCTGGTGTGCTTAAATCAAGTGCAGGTTCTATCATTTGTTAGGCCACACAGCTGAACCTAATTTTACCATACTGCAAAGACCGGAATTTTCAGTTAAAATCTACCACATCCTGGTCCCTTAATCTCTGTATTATATGGTGGCACCTCCCACAGAAAGAGTTCTAATATTCTCACAGAACCTCAGACTAATTGTTATTGCATGTCAAACATATGGAGCCACAATTCATATTTACTAGTATTAGTTGATTGCACTGAATATATTTAATCTTGTTTTCACCACTTGATTTTGGTTTTTAGTGAAACTTTCCCTGAAACAAATGCTCTTTAAAACTTATTTTAGGAGAACTGTATTCTGTATCAAGGTACGCTTTCAAAATCATATTTGTGAAAAATACAAATCTCTGTCAAAGTATCATATACTGTAAGTAAGAATGATGCAGCAATGAAATTAGTTACTGATATCCTAAGTTCTTTCATAAATACTTTTCTTTACTTGGAGGATGCCTTTGTTCATAGCATCACAGACCTAATGTAGTTGGCTTCTCTGTGCTGTTTTGCTCAGACCTTCAGGCTGAACTGTTCATACAATCAGTCCCAAATGTATATTATTCATTGTGAGTCAGACCAGTTTCAAAATTTAAATAGGACATTTTTGCTGGCTTAATTAATTTAGATGGAAATAGGTGAGGAAAACCTTGCCCAAAGAGCTGAGCAGGCAGATTTTAGCAAGATGGTCACTGCACAGTGAGAATGCCAAGCAGGACAGAGTAGGTTGGAAGGTGAGGCTGAAGGCAATGCAAGAGGATCAGCAGACACGACTGTAGTTTCACTGCTTGTTCTGGGCACTGGGAATTACTTGTGTGTCTCAGCAAGGGTAGAAAATATTCTCCTATGAACAACCCCTTTTTAGTGTTTGAGGTACAGTAAAAAGCTGATTAGTTCCTAAATTCATGGTTCTAGTGTGGGATGAAAACACAGAGTGAGGGTTATTCTTCACCAGTAGGAAACCATCAAGTTTTGGATTTGAATTCTAAATGATTAGGTTATTTTTAGTTATGCTTATTGATAATGAGACACTCCTGCTGTACCCTTGGAGTCTGGGAACATTCAAGTTTGGAGTCTGGATTTGAGGACATCTTTGATTTGATTCACACTTGCTACTTGTGTACTTGCTGCCAACATTGTTTAGATAATGCAGCACATCTGACAGGCTCTGTAGGAAAAGCATGTCAAACAATGACGCTTTTTGTTGTGGCCTGGCTGGAATGTTAAACCAGACTTTAAACTATAATGGAGTCAAGAAAAGATTAAAACGTTTTTTAACAAAGGCTTCAAATGCAGAAATTAAGCAACTTATTCCTTCCACATCACAAACTTTGGACCACAGCCAGGGTAACATTTACAATGTATTGAAGGAGCTCATTCATCCTTCAGATAAAGAGGGTGTTTTTGGTTTGGTTTTGTTTTAAAGAGGGAACATATTTGCAGCACAAATCTTGATCTGCCCAAGTGTGCCAGAATCATACTAGATGATATTTCTCAAAATTATTTTATTGCTCATGGGACTATATAACGAAAGTATTATATATGTTTTTAATTGTATACTTCTAGTCTGTATTATTCAATTCTTATATCTGAACACCAGTTACACCACTGATTGGTTTGACTTCTGGTGTAAGCCAGACCAAAAAACATCAGACAATATTTATCATTGTGTTTCAGGTAAAGGGCATTTTTTCAGACATCTGGTACTATTTTTAAATCTTCAAGTCAGACCCCACAAAGGCATACAAGCATTTTTTTTTTTGAGGGGGGAAACAAGAAAAAATGAAAACAAATCAAATAACTCAACAAACATCCAAAAACTTCTTTCTAGGAGATGTTTTAAAAACAAGTCAGGAAAAGAAGAATCTTTCATGCAAGAATCCAGTGGTTGTTGCACACAGGAGGTGTGAATATTTGGGTCACTTCAGTCCAGAGCGAAACAAGTTTCAATCCTTTGCTTTCTGCTTCTGAGGAGACTGTCATAAGCATCAGAAATTAGCATCATTGATGAAGGGAGCTTCATTCTGCTGAAGGTGATTGCTTCCACCAAGAGATGAGTGAGCAAGATAGCAGATAACTCTATTCTACCAGAAGTGAAGCTTTGGAGGAATGAAGCTTGGGGACCAATTTTTATGTAAGCAAAACAAACTCAACTGTGAGTTTATTACTGAATTATACCACAACATGAGAAAGAATTCATGACATGTCTAGATAAACTAAGTGGTACTAAGATATAGGTGCTTGGACATATTTTGTATCTGAATGGTACAAATACATTTGAACAGATACAAATACATCACACCTTGCCAGCTATATGCACATGCCTGTGATTGACCCAGCTGAAGACAAAATTCCCCAATCCAAGGTGTATACACACTACCTCTTGACATTCTCACAGATATCCCTCTGGCTTTTCCAAAGTATCCCTCTGACACACAGCAGGGCAGATGGGCAGTCCCTCCACCCGGTACTGCGGCTGCTCTCTTTCTGCTCCAGGAATCACCCACCTGCTTTATCTTCAACTTACATTCAGTGCATTTTTTCCACTGCCAAGGTGAGCCACCAAGAATTCTACATGACTTTTTAATTCGTTCCCTTCTATGGATCACTGTTAAGATTAAGCACTATGAACTATATTCGTAAAATAACTCTCACAGACAAAAACTACTCTTTAATCATTTATGATCATTCAGCTGGACATTTCTGTCCACAGCTGAGACTTTATAGTAAACAACAGAGTTATTGTGGGCCATAAAGTTGTGTGGAGAGGCCTCTGATATAATAATGATGTAATATTTGTACTCAAAGGTCTGCTCTTTTTGCAGCATCTTTCTTCCTATTTTATAAGTGTAAAACTCTATTTGCACTTGCACTGAAATCAATACCGAATAGCTTGCCATTTGATTACTATTATTTAATACATTTTATCCCCATATTTGAGTGTCTAATAAAAGTTCTTAGGAAAGGAAATTGTTTCCATAGAGAATGATAGCAATTCATGCTTGATAATTTCACCTGTAAATGAAATGAACAAAGTGATTAAAGACATATAAATGAAATTTGGCGGTTATACTGTGGTTGTTTCAAAGATCCTTATGTACATAGGTGAGCAAATTATGGGTTGTTTCAGTCTGGTAGCTCACATATCTGCCAAAATATAAGGGAAGAAAATCTGTGATGATGAAAGCCGTTCTTTTTGTGGAAAGAATAGAAACTTCTTCCCTATTAGGGTTTTAGGAATTCAAAACATGTGTGCCCCATAATTTTTGTTCTGTTACATATTTTAAAATTATTAATATTCTGTGTTTTTCAGTGATTTCATTTTTTTGTATTGTCTTTAATTAAAATCATGTCTGACACAAAACCACAAACATTTTAATCAAAAATGTGAAAGCAAAATTCTTGGCATTTCAAAATGTTCCCAGGTATATATATTTATTTTAATTTCAGTCATTTTTTTTTACACGGTTTTGGTTTCCAGGAATTTTTTTGCAAATTTAGTATTCATTAAAAAATTTTCCCCACCTCAATTACAAACATAAGTACACCCACATAACACCCTTTGAGCTAGCAAAGTGTCATTGGCCTCCTCCAACAAAACAAGAAGCCAAATTATTTCTGAGGAAAGAAGGGAAAAATGAGTTTTATCTATTGAAATAAGTCAACAAACTCAGCTTCCCACCAAAGGGCCTTGGCATGCTGCAGACTTCAAGCTCTTACTTGTCTACAAGCTTCTTCCTCCAAGGTTTGGTGCTCCCAGCAGTACACCAGTAGGAGTCTTGTCCCACTGCAGACCACAGCTCCCCTCAGACTTCCTGAATGTCCTTCCCACATGGCAGGATGGTACGTACCCCAGTCTCATCATGCTGTAGGTTGGACAGCAACCTAGCTCCGAACCTGAAATAATTTGCAGGTTAAACACTAGGGACATATGGTTGGGACATGTTGGTGTCCGTCCAACATGAACTTCTCCAGGAACTTTCTTCAGCCCTCTCTTTGATTCTCCACCTGGGGGAAGGGATAGCTGGATGGGGTCAGGCCTTAGGGACCAGAGCTTTTACAAGCCATCTGTTCACAAATCTTCTCTTTTATATATGTCTGTCACAGACAGTTATGGAAGGACTGAGGAAGGTTGAAATACATCTGTGCCCAGACAAGAGAGTGGGTTAAGCATTTACTCCACCTCTGTACACAACAGCGAGTTGTGAGCACATGTAGCTCTTGGGTGGTGATGGCAGTCTTCTCTATCTCCCCTCAGATAAACAGAACATGTTGTTCTTGAAGTCAAAAGTAGAGCAAGGAATTGAAACCTAATTGCTTTTCAAGTAGGGAACTCAATTCTGCAGCAAGTGTAGGTTTCTGTAGTGGCAACTGCCATGTGTTATTTCATGGTCTTCCGAGGTGTTGTACCAAAGGTAAGAGGTATTCAGGCAAATGGATATAAAATGCATGGACCATACTAATGAACAGGAAAAAAAATGCTTTTTATGAAAAATTGTCTTACTCAAACTCAAGCACTGTTTTAAACAATCAATAATAGCCAGGAACAATAGTCAACTTTTATTAGTATTTGACCTGACCTACCTGGCTTTAGAAAATGAATTCAATTAACTTCTGTTATTGAATGAGCTAGACTTATCAATTATACTCACATATGATATTCCTGAAAATGTTAAACACCATGAAATTATTAGAAATTTGTTAACAATATGAAGGAAATCCAATATTTTTACCAAATTTCAAATTTTTCACCTTCCAGTGCATGAAATCCATGCAGTCTTTGTGATGCTTAGCAAATATTCTAAATGTCTCCTGCAAGTGCAAGTGCATCATCTATAAGGAAGCATGCTGTTGGATTAAACACAACACAAAACTTAAGCCAGATGTCCTCCAGGACCACCCCAAACTCTTGTTTACAATGAACAGCTGCCAATATGCTAAAGTCATCTTGGTGCTTATGGCATATTTGCCTGATGTTTTGACAGGTAAATCTGTGGTTTTAAATTGGTCATCCTGCATGCTTCTTCACAGATGACACCAGAGATTGATGGTACAATATGGAGTCTTTGATCTGTACGGTCTTTGGCCTGTATCCACAGTAAGGAGAAGTGCAAAATCTTCCATATCTCTTTTTATTTTCCCAGTGTGTTTATGGTGAGAAGACAGAAGGAGCTATTTGCAGTATGCAGCAGAATGTTTAATTACTTGCAATCCTGCATTCCATTTAAGGGCTTAGATGTTCTGCTGAAGCTCACACAGGCAATGAAACCCATCAACACTGGCATAAATTGGAACTCCTGTGAGCAGTTTCAGCATTTGTCTTTCTATCTACCTCTACAAACTGGTGTCTTGCTCTGCCAAAAAGATACCTCCCCCCAAGTGACAATGAAACAGTGCACTGTGGAAAAATGCCCTTTGACTGCATCATAAATAGACTGAATTTGGATTCCAATGCTGTCTGTCTGGATCTCTCAAAAAACAATCCCTCTAAATCCTGAGTATTTTCTGTTACCAAAGAAGACAACCTTCATGCATAAAACTGCTTCCTACAGGAAGTTGTATGCCCTACTTTATTAAAAGAGACAACAGAAAAAGGACCAGACTCCACCTTAATGGCCTCTGTCAGAACTCTATAAATTCTAAGAGCTCTGAACACACCAAAAACCATAACAGGGCTTTTACTGTCAAACAAGCAAAGAAAAGCTTAGATGAGATAAATTCCTTTCCTCTCTGTGATTTAACAGTTGCACTAGTAGAAAGAAAAGGACTATACAAGTTAAATAGCTTTGAAATATTTATTTGCTTTTCATAATAACTGCGTGTATCCCAGCTGTAAACAATTATTGGTGCTGGTGCAGATCACGAAGTGTTGTGACAGAAAGAGTGGCTAGTTTAATAGAAAATTATAATAACAATCAACAATGTAAGCAACTAAATCAATTTCTATTGATAAACCAGTAAAATATCATACATGATATGCAGATCTGGTTTCTTCCTACAGATTTTTCTAGATGTTCTTGTGGAGTGTAGCAAGTATTTAAAATGATTCTCTAGAGTTCCTGACATGGACTAGTAAAAGCAGCATTGCACTAAATTTTAGAGCATATCTTCCATTATAAGGGCCAAGTAGATAATACCTCTGGTTGCTGTTCCTCTAATGTGCAGTTCCTCTGTTGGGACTCAGACATTATCATTTCTTCCATTAAGCTTTCAGTCAGGGTCTTTGCTTAATAGGGAAGACTTAGCTGTCCTCCTGCAGTCATTGCTCTTTCTAAATCTCAACCTTGATTACGAGATGAAAAATTTTACGTGTAGGAAAGGATTGTTGCTGCCAACACACTGGCTTTTCAGAGATGATGCCGAGTATTTGACTGTAAAGGCAGACAGGGATGCTCAGACCCCAACAAAAAGCCAGGTAAATAGTTAAAGGTGGATACTAGCAGCAACAGCAGATTTTCCTACTAATATGAAATAGTGTGCTTTAAAAAATCCATTTGAACATCAAAGCATCAATAAATAAAAATAGTGCTGTAGATAGTATTTGTCTACAGGGGCTTAAAAGCACTTGTTGACTCAGATTGCCTGGTAAGAAATTACCACTTCACTTACACAATACCTGAACCTTGCTCTGTTTCAGAACTACCTCAGCCACTTAATCACTCCCTTGTAATAAATGGCTGCCTATATCCTAAAGGAGGCTTAGCTGTTTATGATGAGTCAAGCACACTGTCAGTGACTACAGCACCTGAGCAGAACATTTTTTTCTCTAAATATTTATTTTCCCATTCTCAAAAAGCTAGTCTGTATGAGATTTTCCACAGCTAACTGGGAAAAAAAAAAGTTCCTTGTTACTAATAACGTATCTGGTACCATAGAACACACCATACTTGGGGACATGGGTATCTGAAGCAACTTGCTTATATGTACAGTTGACTCCAGATGTCAGGGGTCCCAGCTGGCCTCATCTTAATCATCTTCATCCATTTCACTGAACTAAGGATTCCAACCTAAAAGCACAGCTAAAGTATAAAAGCCCAGACTATCACACTACAGAGTCAAACTTCAGATTTTGCCCATCAAAATCTCCCTCATGCTTCTAATATCATCAGCACCTTGCAGAACTGAGTGCCTATTTTCTGACTGATTCTTTCAAAAAGAGAAAGGATATCAGAACAACTCAAACACAAACTGCATCTGGAGTGACAACTTGACACTTTGGTTCTTTTCCATAATTTTAAATTTGGTTCTTGTGAACAGGATTAAGATGCATGCAATTGGAGAGCGTCTGACAGCTAGGCCAGGGAAAGGATAGGCAGTGCTCTTGTTTTCCTTTTAATTCCTGTAAAGAAGAAACTAATTTTCTTTGTTTTTAATGAACAAGATCCTTTTATGTGTGACAGTAGATTTCCCTTTCAAGTAGTCTTGCCTCAGTAAACCAGATTCTTCCCTGAGCAGTAACAGAGGCAGGCAAACAGTCCTGCAGACTGTTCGTGACTGGGAGTGAAAATGGGCAAGGGTGGACACTGGTGTTCCAGAGAGTATTGAAACAACTGATTCTTGCCCCTACAAGATAAGCAAGGAACATAATTTGAGGTAAATAAATATTCAGATTGTCTTCAGTGAATTTATGTATGTTGGACTTGGTGGCTGCATTAAAAATTGGTACAAGTGCTGTTGTCCAAGCATCATCCCTTTACAAAATGCATATTGCAACAAAACACATATTTTTTATTGGCCTCACTGCAGAATCCTCATATGCTTTTATTCAGACTGGCCCAGATTTTATGAGGAGCTAAGTCATCACCAAACTCCCTTTAAGTGCAGTAAAAACTGACGTCCTGAAATTATTTTAAATATTGTGCTTTATTGTAATTTTTTTTTAGCCTTTCATTTCCAAGTCATCTTTGAAGCTTTGGTACCTCTATGGCTATAAGGAATGGTTTGCTCCATTTTAACCTTTCACATTTTATTAACAAAATCAAAACCAGGACAATTAGATACCTCCTGATTTTCATTTATTTTAATATTAAGGGAATGTTTGAAATGGCACAAGTCTTGGAGAAAGTACTTCAAGCCGTGGCTGCAGCAGCACTGGGGTTCTGGTCACAGACATCAAAGATAACTTGAAAAGAAAAAAATTTGAAACCAATAACTCTTTACATTTCAGGATATATTTAAATAATTTGGTTACATATATATGGAAAAAAGGCTAAGAAAAGAGAATTGAGTACTGTTGAAAACCAATATTTTGAATGTACATCTGAGCTTTTCTCCCATTTTGTCTTCTTTGGAAGAAATAAAACTGTATAGCAACAGTGGAAGATTGAGTAAGCAGGTATTTAGGAGAATACCTGCTGGGGAACCTCTGCCTCTGGCCGTTAGAAAATTACACATTACTTTGTTCTTGTTCCTGAACTCAGATTTTTCTACCTCAAACAAACATCTGTGCGCTAGCAATGGATAGATGTGGATATTCCATCTCTTAAATACTTAGGCCAGAGTGCTTGCTGTCTATTGCCCGAAAGCTGACATGTTAAACATACATATCATATCTGAAATCTCTCTGTTCCCCTTGTGTTGAACCTGAATAATGTAGCCTGATACAGATTTTAAAAAAAGAGTAAATGTATTATATAGTATTGTCAATTGTCTCTTCACTCCTTTTGTTTGCTATGCCTCTCCTATATTTCATTTTCAAAATACTTAGGATTGATATTGTGGCTGAATTTATGACTCTCTTAAAGGAATTTTGCATTTGCATTGGTAAGTACTCCATACTTTTCACAGCAAGACCTAAAGAATATTAAGGAAAATTCCATTTTTCAAAATTCTCTGACAGGGCTGGGCTTTTGAGAGAGGAAGTCTTGAGGAGTTTGTGGGCATGAAAACTAATTGATAACTAAAAATAACATTTTCCCTAAAGAGTGTTAGGGCTGCATTCAATCAAAGTTTTGCAAAAGGCAAACATGTGAGCTATTAGAAAAAAACAAGATATTGGAGAAGGTGAAAAACAAGCAAGAAGACTGGCCAGATGCTAGCAGATTTAGTCAGCAAAGACTAGATATTAATTTATTTTATTAAAATGCTTCTTTAAAAGATTAAACAAATAATAATTTAGAATTTTGAGAAGTTATTTTAATTATAATTTTTGTACCTACTTACATAAGCTCTTTTAGGTTAGCTACAAGGTCTCATATTACACAACTAAGAAAAGAAGGGAGGTGTTTAATATGAAGTGTATTAATATACCTCTTTTTCTGCTTTGGGGAAATTGAATGTAATATTAAAACTATCAGAACTGAATTTCTATGCTTATCAAAAACTTTAGATTCTTCCCAGTAAACCACAATAAAGGCATGATTTAAATATTTGAAGAGCCTTACACTCTGCTTCTTTATTGATCCTATTGAAGGTGTCATTCGCATAGACAGTTCACCAGAGATTTACATTTTAAATGGAGGCTTCTGAAGACTGCTGAATACCAACATGCTTAGTAGCTGTGTTATGACAATTTTAATTTAAATCAGAATAATCTTGGTTTTTTGGGGCTTGGGCTAGTGATATCTCATTATAAATTCCGTTACCAAGAATTTATAGTGAGATGATTGTAGCCATCAAATGCAGAGCTCATGGGTACAGGACAGAACATGCACATCATAGGAACATCGATAACAGGCCATGATCCTGAGCCCTGAGTTGCTGTTTTTTCAAAGTTCTCTCTGTAACAACTTCAAAATATCCCTGACCACTATTTAATGAATGTAAAAGTAGGATTGCTTCCTTTATTCCCCCAAGTAATTACAGTGTTTATTTAGGAAATTCTCATGGGAGCCTAGGTTCCCTTCTTCTGCCTGACTGCAGTCTGTAGAACAGCAGAGGTCATTCTGCCCCAGTAATAAAAAAATTCAACAGTAATAAATGAGAAAGAAGTCCCACTGTCTTTCTCACAGAGCCTTTACCTTCCCATGGCTTTTGCTCCCAGGGGTGGCCATTATCAAACAATTCCTTCTTCCTTCTCAGCTGTTCCACTCAAGTTCATGATTCAGCCTGAAGCAGTTTCCCACTGTTTGTTTTCTCTCGAGTTTCTGCTCCAGATGCCTGTTTGCATATCTCAGTGCCAGGGATGCCAGCCTCCATCAAACCAGGAGAAGGTCTGTGTGCTGAGAGGGGCTGCCTGGTCACAAGAAGGAAAGACAGGAGAGAAATGAGGGAGTGAGTTCACACCCTTCAGATCTATGATCACAGATCTTGTGTCCCCTGTGTCACTGACATCTCCTAAGAACACAGCAGCTTCCAGGCACATAGGTCCAGCCATGCCCTCCTCCCCGAGAAGATGACCTCTTAAAACTGTGTGCTCTTCAGCAACCAGGATGGTTGCTTCACAGGCACTGGGGATTTTTGGTGGGAGGGTGGGGTGGATGTTCTGGATCACAGCTCTCCTTTTGCACATGTGCTGTTAATAAGCCTATGAGAAGCTGTCTCACTCTAAAGTCGTGTCTGGGGTCACATGTATGTAATACGTCAGCAAGGGATGAAGGTGTGAGGGTGCAGCTTCAAGATGGGCTTGATCCCAGGAATGGGCTCTATCTCTGTTTTCCCTTTTGCAACCAGTTTTGACATCCTGCACAAAAGCTGTGTTTCATCCACTCAGAGGAAGCGATTAGGAAAGGAGCCCACCAGCACTTTCCTCCTGTTCCTTGGATGCTCTTGCGAGACATCCCACAGAAGAATCCTGGACCAGTTCAGGAAACAACTTGAAGGGAAGGCATGCAGAGTAACAGGGATGATAGGATCAGAATAGGAACTTGCAGTTCAGCACACCTGCCATGTTTGGCAGCCGGGATAGGACAAATACTAGAGCTGTTCACTCACAACGGACAAGTATAATTTCTACTTAGTCATGACCTCATTCAGATATAGATTTTGGGGCAGTTAAGGTCATTCTTAAGGTGCTCTGCTGCTTGTGGTAGAGGTCGGAACCAAGTGTGAACACAACAAATATTTCATAATTTCTCAAGGATATGTTCTTTGTCACTCCATCTCTGTCAGATGATGGGTCTTTCTGCCATGACAGTGGTTTCCTGATAACAAGAAGACTTTGGGAAATTTTACTTTGGAGGCATACTTGGCAACACCCTCCTTCCCATTACCCCAGGGTTCCCAACTTTGGAGCCCTTACAATCTTCAGGAAAGTGGTCCCAGTGCAGGAATGCATGAGGAGGACACTTGGCCTCAGGTATTCTAAATTAAATCCTTAGTCACTTCAGGTAAATCTAAAAAAGGATGTTTCATGAGTTGCATTTTGTGCTTACTCAGCAGACCACAATTTTAGGTACCTGGTGTGTTCTTTAAATGTCAGAACTTTCCCAGCAAAGCCCTGGCATTGACATAACTCTAGGCAGAAAAGAGCTTTCAGGTTTTGACAGTCCTGGATGTCATATAGGTTTCTGAGAAATAGTTCAGTCAGTCAGTTCTCTTACTCTGCTGGCCTTGTCTACTGACAGAAGCACAGGTCACTGTAAGAATAGTGAAAGGAACTTACTAGTATAGGAAAGGAACTGATCTTTTTGTGATTCTAACTCCTCCTTCAGCTTGTGCCTCACTTCTCCACTTCTGTCATGAATACAGACATGCTGTAACACTACCTGTGTTGAGAACATCTGGTAACCATAGACATTTCTGTCCATGACCCCTTGGTGGTAGGGGTCATATATATAGACAGACATGCAAGTGATATCAAATAAGAAAGAGTACATTCCTAAAATAAAGTAATTTCTGTTTCACCTGCTTTAAATGGGAGACCATCATAGAGGAGTGTTTCTTAACCATGAGAAGTTCATTTGCTTATCAGACACAATCTATTAGCTGTGAAGTTTTGTGTAACTGTTTCAGCTATGCATAGCTGCACATGAAGATATTTGCTGATCTTCCACAGTTTTCATTTGTTCAACAAACACACAGATGAAGTGATCATGAATATCTCTATATATTGCATCAACTTATCAGCCTTCAAATCTCCTTCTTTAAACAAGAAACAAGTGGTTGAATACCATTTATTCTACAGTAAAGTAAGTTGTAAAAAGTAGTAAGAAGCTATTTTGTTATAGAAAAGTATGATTCTGGAAAAGCTTGTCAGCATCTGAAGGTCTCTGTGTGATGGCACACTTAATCAAGTGTGATGCTTGACATTCTGTGGCAAAATAGGAACTTTGGTTGAGTTCTTATCTTTTGTGATTGCACTGAGTGTGGTTAGGATGGAGGTAATTTTCTACATAGCAGCCTTTATAGTGTTGTGTTTAGATTTGTGACCAAAACTGTGTTGATGATAACATAGAAATGTTTTAGCTACTGCTGAACAGTGCTTGCACAGAATCAAGGTTTCCATGAGCCGATAGGCTGGGGGAAAAAAGAGATTGAGAGGGGGCACAGCTGCAACTGCTGATCCAAATTGGCCTCAGAGATATTCCCCATTATACAAACGTCATGTCCAGCAATAAAACTAAGGAAGGTTTCCCAAAGAAACTTTTGCTCTGAGACTCACTGGGCCTTGTTCTGCTGATGGGAGGTGAACAGTGATTGTCTTTGCATCAGTTGTTGGGTTTTGTCCTTTTTTCTTTACTTCTTAAAGTGTCTTTATCTCAAACTGCAAGTTTTTCTCACTTCTGCCCTTATGATTTTCTCCCCCATCCAGCCAAGGGAGAAGGCAATTGGCTGGGGGCTTAGCTGCTGGGGGCTTGGCTGAGGTAAGCTCACTGCCATGATCCAAAATAAATGTCAAAAATATCCAGTACCACATCTCCTGCATTTCAGCTGTGAATAATATTTTGAGAATCCCAAACAATGCAAAAATAAGTCTGTCTGATTTACCAAGCTTTTGGTGTAATGTTTCCTGTCTGGCCTATAAGTCTTCGTTCTTTCTTATGGCAGGAACCCCATGAGGCAAATGCACGGAGCCCCCTGCCACAGTGACCTCCTATCTGATAGTGTTTTCCAGAACTCTTATGGCATTGGTGGTATCCTCTAGCAGAGAGGTTTCAAGGTGATTACTCAGTTTTGTCCTGCTGAAGGAATATTTGGCAATCACATAGAAAGTCACTTAAAGAAGGAAATAGCAGAGAAAAAACCCCATCTTTTCCCTCCTTCCCTCTGTTCTTTCACTGTGTTTGGAGACTTTTGCCCACATGATCAAAACTGCATTGGCAGTGAAAGGAGTGTGTGCACGTGTAAATCTGTGTGGGGAAGGAACTGAGCAGGAGCAAATGATGCCAGTTATCACAGTCCTAACTAATTTATTCCATTCTATATAGAACACGTGCAATCCAGTGATCAAGTTTGTGTGGATGCAATATTTACTGTAGATAACTTCTTAATTTGAATTAAGCTTCTTGAACACAAATAAACATGAAACACCATTGATTTTACTTCACAAAGTGAAGAAAAACAGTCACTTAGATTAATTTCATAATTGGATGTATTTCTGTGGCCATTCTTCTGCAAGACGTTACAGTCCAGTGATCTCTTCCAGTCCTTATATCCAGGAACACAATTTGATGCAAGTCCTCTTCTTTGTATCTGTGCCAATGACAATTTTTCTTTCTTACACTTTTTGGTCTTCTTTTAGCCATAATTCTACTCTTGCTAATTGGTTGAGAATTATTTGCCTTTCTCAAGTAGTTTTTCCCAAAGCAGTCCATCCCTTCCAGCAATGGTCCATTTTCCTACCTCCTGAATGACAGAGGCTGCAGGTATATTGAAGAAATAATATCCCAAATTATGTGGCAGAGAAAGGGATACTCTGGCTTAAAACTGATTTTCGTTTCCCTTGTTTTGGTTTGTGTTCCACCTCCAACCATAACTCATTGTCTCTAACCTCCTCTGCACACAGGGTGTTCCAGACAGTAATGGGGTAATGAGATACTCACAGTTCTCAAAGTGCAACTCTAGGAAGCAAAGTGGTCCCAGTGCTCTAATGAAGGTAGGGCATGAGGCCAGTCTGGTAGAGAATTCATTTTGTTTTCCAAATTATGCCTCACTGCTAGTACTTCTGAAAATATCAGAAAGTGGACTGAAATCTCAAAAAAGATTAATTGTTTCATTAAAACTTCCAATGAAGCCAACAATCCACTGGCACTTGTAGAAGAACAACATTTGGGAAAACACTGAATTCACCAGACATACAGTATTCTACGGAGGTGTGAATGAATGACTATGACAGGATCTCCTGAAGTTTCTAACTGAAAAGTAAGCTGCTTTCTCTTTAATTCCCAAATCATGTATGAGTGCTTAGACAAAATTGGTTGGTGCATCACTGACCATATCTGCCAACATACTTTAGTTGTGACCTGTAAAATAAAGTGCATTTTATATTTATTTAGTCACTGGGTTTGGTCTCCTCTGAATTATAAAATTACATCTTGGATAAAATGCTGTGAGATTGTGCTGTGAATTTAGTCCATGAATTCACACCAATATTTGTTTTTATCAGTATTAGATCAGTCCTGGCAGTTTTCTGTACAAATGTAAATCCTGTGATGGAGTAGCTGTTCTTATTTCCACTGAAAATAACACAGAAAATTTTCAGTAATAGATGGACATGAACCAAACTGTGGGTTCCAATCAGTTCTGTGCACCTTTTTGCTGTAAGGCAAATAATAAAGAATATTTTCTTTATTTTAATTTAACAGTCAAATTTAAAGTTACCTACAAAAATGATAGATGGTTTCAGCAGTGTTCCTTTTGAGGTTTATTTAAAAGTGTTTAAAAACTATTTCTTCTAGAGTATTTTTAGCAAATCTTGTGCACTCTACTTTTTCTAAAACTTTATGGATAAGTGAAAGTAGTACTCCATGCTGTGAATGTAATTATATGTGAGGAAAATGTATATATTTAATTGTGGCTTAAATAACAGACTTTTCCACTTGTTTCACATAGGAAAAAAAAGATTACTTTGGGCAGGATTTAACATTGTGTTTCTTCAATTAAAAACAGAACTAGTCTATAATTATACCTTAGATCCTTAATGGTCTTCTAGAAAATCATTAAAAAGCAAACAAACAAGCCTTAGACATTTGAATGCTCACATTTCCAGTGCCTACAGAGGCTTTTGAATCAGGAAAAAAAAATTAGACATGTTTCTCACATTGAATCATAAAATGGCTTGGGTTGGAAGGGACCTTAAAGATCAGGAGTATGGACTCCTCTCACTAGACCAGGTTGCTCAGAGCTCCCTACAACCTGGCCTTGAACACTTCCAGGGATGGGACATCCACAGCATCTCTGGGCAACCTCTTCCTCACCATCCTCACAGTAAAGAATTTTCTCCTAATACCTAATGTGAACCTACTCTCCTTCAGTTTAAGATGGCTCCCTTTTGTCCTGTCACTATTGAAAGGATAAGATTTCACAGGTCCAAGAAGAGTGTTCAGCCCTTTGGGTGTGTGTAGGGACCGGATGATTTGTAGTGCAGGTTAGGAATGGGAAATGCTGATCCTCAGTACCAAGGTCCCAGGGAGGCCCTGTTCAATAAGTCTCATAGCCCTAAGTCCTGAATCTCATAGATTACAGATCCAAATGCCAGACATAATAGTGGCATTTAGGAGTGCTGGGTGGGCAGTTTTCATTGCTGTCCAAGGATAAGGATTTAAGCCACATTTCTTTAGCAATCTGAAACTTCTCCTTTGCCTGTGCCATGCCATGTTCTTGCCTTCAGAAGAGAAGCCGTACCATCTGCTTGGCCAAAGAGCTAACATATCTTCCTAGTGATGAAGGTTTTGCCCCCACTCAGTTTTACAGCAGAACAATCTCATATTTTCAGTTAGCTTTTTCTTGGTGGCAGCAGAGGGTCTGAGGTAGACAGCAAACTGCTTTTGCAGCCTCCTGGCCTCCTTCCACGGTCCCAGGGGATGGTTTCTGTCACTGATTCTTCTGTCACTGGCAGTTGCTCACACATTCCCTGTGGTCATAGCTATGAGCAGGAGAGAAGGCCTGCTAGATGCAGACATGGTGCTAGATAGTTGCATTACAACCCAAAATCCTCTAGAGAATTAATTTAATTTTAAGCCTAGATTAGCCTAGACATATCCAGTGAAAATCAAAATCCAAGCTGATACTCTAGTCACAAAGTGGAGTAGGAAGATTATATGTATAAAAGAGTTGAAACATATATATTTCCCTTCTTCCCAGAGCATAAATGCCAAAGTGGAATCAAAGATTTTCATCGCTAATTGAGTTTTTGTTCTTTGTCTGTTGAGATCAGAATTGTAGAATGTCTTAAAGATGCTGTCTGTGTTTTTGGTTTTGCTTTCTCAGAGGAAAGTTATGTTTTATAGAAGTCTTTTAATTAGAGATCAGATCTTATCAGGGTGAATTCTGTGACCTACTGAAAGACTATTTTAGCAATGGAAAATGAGTTACGATTCAGATTAAATTCTCATAAAATAGATATGTCTTTGGTTTTGTCTGACATTGAAAACGAAAGATTTGTGTTATTTCCATGGCTGAGTATGTTGCAATAGCTGATTTGCACAAAAATATCAGCATAATTTAACAGACCAATGATGAATAACACTGAGCTGGGCCTCGAAAGACTCCTTGATACTTTCCTGAAGACTGCAGGTAAACCATTTTAATATCCTTTTGCCTCAGTTTTTCTGTTTGTTCTATTCCATTCCTTGGTAAAGCCATTTAATATCTACCAATCAAAAACATATGTATTACTAAGTGAATGGAAAGCATTAATTTTTCAAGGTATTTTTTGGCATTTGTTTTGATGTAATAACACATGCATAGAAAAAACCACCAAAGCAACGAACAATCAAAATTTTCTTTTTTCAAAGCCCCATCTTACCCCCAAATAGAATGTTATCAATTAAATAACTAAGAGGAATCTGAAATTCATCCTTTGTGCTCCATGTTATGAATATTAAAAAAATACACAATGAAGAATAAGCCCAGAGAGTCTCATAATTTCATACTTTCAGAGTAAATAACTGTATTTATTACCTGCTTTGAATAATTAAATTATTATCATTATTTCCACAGCAGAGAAAATGTGGAAAAATCATTTTGCAGAGCCTCATCTAGAGCCACTAGATTGGCTAGTGTTCAAATGAAAGCAATTTGCTGCTGTCTCTGGATGTTTCTGACACTAGACCTAAATATATTTGTAGCTTTTCTGTAAGAAATGAGAGGTCAGGCGTCCACTTTGGTTATAACATTTAGAGGAATGACATTTTCATGGTGAATTTGGATACTCAGAAAAAAAATCTCATAAAAGAGATTGGTCATTTGCTATTTAAGTTGTAAAGAAGGTTTCTTTTCACCTACAGTATGAGCTGCCAATCCATTTTTTTCCTCTCTGAGCTTAGCAAAAGCAGGTTCATTTATCCCTTTGACTCTTTTGGCTTTTGAGTCAGCAGAGTTTGAACACCTCTTATATCTTTTTCCCCTTCCTATTTTTGAAAGACAGCCACAAATACTATACTGAGCACAAATAAAGACAGCCTTTCTCCTGAAGAGCTTTACAAGTAAACACTTGGAAGGCTAGACATTCTAGGAAATCCAGATGTTTGGAAGGACTTGAGTGTAGAAAGGGTACTGTGTTGGCTGAAGCTAAGCATGAATGTTTTTACCAAAATATGCTACTAAATTTAGCCTGGGTAGCTCAAGAATTTTCCCTTTTTTACTCAGACATTTCTACTATTATGTTTTAGGGACCCATTTGGATCATAACCAGGAGCACATGAACAGCTCTGGATAACTACAGCTTCACTCATTATCTGAATGGGCTCCAAAGACCTGGAATACCTGTGTTTCTTACCTCTAATTAGGTCTGGAACACTCCTTGTAGTGTCAGAATATGGTTTACATCCATTTATTTTTTAGTGGCTTCCTAAACAAAATCAGGTTAGTGACAATTGAGTTGAGAATCTCTTTGGGTTAGTCATCTTTAGACAATCTTACATGTAGTGGCTGTGTGTAGCTACTACAATCCAAAAAATTCCCATATTCCCAAATTCATCAGACTACACCATCCCTTGGCTGCTCTTAAAATGAAACAGCACTCAATGGTTCCTATATTTTTAGGGGTTTTTTTCCCCCCAGTTCCCTTTACTGACCAAGTGCAGATTTACAATGCAGGGTTTGGGCACTGCTCTGGGCTCAGACAGGCCTCATATCTTGATGCAAATCTCCTGAAGTTCATTTGTAATTCTGCTGCATTTGTGCCATGGTGTGGAGGTGCTGGAAAGCAATTCACCTCTTCCTCACTGTGACTTCATACTGCTGCACTCACAGTTTAACTCTGCTAGGATATGGTCTGGGAAGTGAGGTGTCCCCTACAAAGTATATTCTTGGGAGCTATATTGAGGAGCTATATTGCATATTCTTGGGGCACAGTGAGGGAGGAATATTAATTTGCACGTCAGTAAATGTAGCAAAAAAAAGAATACACCCCTCTGACTTTTTGGAGTACCTCTGCATTGCTATTGGTTAGTGAGATTAAAACTTGAATCCCTGATTTTTTAAATTTTACATAAAAATGAAATCAATTAGCACAGACTTAGAGAAGAAGTACTTTTTAATTATGAAAAATATACCCAAAATAAAGGATGAACTAATGGTTTATAACTTCTAAAGCACATTTTAAGCTTGGGTTATGAAGTGAAAAACCTTTACATATGGAGGTCTCAGAGGAGCTGCCATTTATTAATGTTTTAAACAGATGCTTCACTAAGCAACATATTTAATTAAATCCACAACTGTTGTGCTTGAACAAGATAGATTTTTACTCAAGCAAGAATAAAGTTAAATTCACAGCAACAATTAACCAGGCTTGTTTCTACAGTGTGTTGTATCAAACAGGTAGAGTGGCTTTACAAAGACATTAAGTGTTGATAATCATTAAAATCGCTGAAAGCTGAAGATCGTAGTGTACATGCAGCCACTGAAAAGAAAATGTAGGTAGCTATTCTTTCCACAAGGTCTGAGGCCATTTCCAATGGACTTAATAGGAGCTAGACTGAGCTTGGTGATATATGTACATGCATATATATACATATATATATAAATAAAATACTGTGCATGAATAAATAATTTGAATATGTATGTATAACGTGAATAAATAACGTGAATATGTATGTATAAGTAATATTTTGTGAAGACCATAAACAAATGTATGGTACAATTGTTTATGTTATAAGCAGGTAAATAGGAACCACTTTCTCATGGTTTCAATATTCAACCTAAAGCCACAAACCCTGATTTCACCAAATATCATCCAGGTATAGGGAAGGACTAGAGGTCACAATGACACCTTCACGTTCCTCAGTTCCCTGCCAAGGAACCTCATCAGGTTCAGAGAATTGCTCTATTATTAACACAGGAATTTTATTGGTGCTGTATCTGGGCTAGGCTATTGACCTCAGCTGAGTTCCTCCAGTGTAAAGAGTAGCTGAATAATGTTAAGACCTCTGTATGGAAAGATTCCTCTGACAATATCATGTAAGACTGCACACTTTCTTGTATTCCTTTGTCTTTATAATAGAGTGCCTTGGAAAAAGCTAACTTCTTTCTTCTAAAAAGTAGCAAAGTCTTTAACTTGTCCCCTAATGATGGAAATTTAAGGACTCTCTCTGAGTGGATTCTATGCTGAGCTTCACCTGCTGCAACGTTGAGATGTGCAGAATTCCACAAAACACATGAACTGTCAGCATCAGGGTTTCTTTATTGCAGGAAAGGCTAGGAACACTTGCAGCCATTATTTTTCTATCTACCCATCATCCCTTGTGTTTATGCACTTGTGGAGTAAAGCACACTGCAATGCACATTTGTGTTTTTGAGGAAAACTGTCAATTATTTATTGCCTACAATTATTGTCAACATTTATATAAACTAGAATTAATCTCTAGTCTTAAGGACATTAAATAAAGGCTGTGGAGATTCTTTCCCTGCTCTGGCACACCCTCTTTATTTCAGTAAAGAGAAAAAATATTTTAGGCCTTCCTGATTTTCCCAGGGCCTTATAACTCCTCTGTGCCTCTAAATAATTCAATCTGTAAAAATTTGGTGAAAGAATTTTTTATATGTTATGCAAATAAGATTTTTTTAATGACAACTAAATAGCACTGTGAAGTAATCTATTTATACCTAACATTGCCATGGTGCTATTTCATTAATAGCACCATTTGCATTACTTAATTTATTCAATATCCAGAGAACAGCCAAAGCTGGTCACATTTTTGCTATCATGGTAGGAATTAATGATGATATGTTACCGTATTTCTTATAAAAGGCGTTTGTTTCAAAGTACTTTTTGCTACACAGTCTCATAGAACTGAAAGACACAGAACAAAAAAATCCTATGGTTAGTTAATTTACGTATTTATTTTTTTAAGCACCAAAGAAAACCAGCTTTTCTCCATTCCAGAGCAATGCTCTATCAGATTTTGCCACAGAATAATTGCATTGTCTGGTAAAATGACTGAGTTGTTGCCCACTACAAAAATCTTTGTTCTTTTGGGAACTTGTGGAGACATTTTGCCCTGGGTGAAATTCTGTTTTGCTTAATCATTTGTTGTTGTTGATATTATCTGGTTTTATAAGAAAAATTCAGAATGTGACTGGTAGCAGTTTCAAACTCCCTACAGCTCAATAAACTTTTGAAGCATGGAATATTTTGATAGCTTGTGATCCAAGCAATAAATAAACTAAGATGCATAATTTGGTATTTTCTCAAACTGTTTACAAGGGTCTAGAGAAAGAACAGGATGTTATTTTGTGGTTTCAACACTTTTCCTTTTGATTGTTAGGCTAAAAGCATGAAATAGCATCTATTCCAGAAGAGACTTAACATGAGGTACCTTTGAAAACACAGAAACAGGGGATTCAGTTCTCCTTTTGTCCGTCTCTCTGCTGTTTATCTTCTTTGTGAAATAATATTGGAGTTAAAAAGGAAAATGATGAAATGGTGTGAAGACTGCCAAGAGAGTTGCTATGGTTTTAAAAGCAGTTGTAGCCACCAAAGCCAGACAACAAACCTACACAGGAACAACATTAGAAAGTTTAAGTAATTGTCAATAATACTGTATGGGACAAATTTCTGTAGTCTGACTCACTGAAAAATACAGGGTGCAGTCTCCTTCAGATTTGATGACAAAAGTCCCATTTACTGTCATAGCATAGGATTGGAACTTCTATTTGGAACATGATTGTCATAATTATTTTAGTTGGCTGAAGTTCTTTTTTTCTTATTTCCCATAATTTGGATGTAAAATGACTTTTCAACAATACATGCAGTATACCATAGCAGCAGTATTCTCATAAATGGTGCGAGATGTCAAAGAATTCACAGTCGACAGGTAATTACCCTTTTCTACCTGCAAATATTACATGTAATTTTGTGAAGCAACACTCTTTTCAAGCTATGAGTTATTTCACAGTAGCCCACTGGAGGCCTATGCAGAGAACTGAAAGTTCATAGGTATTTTAGTGCAGTCTCTATGCTATTTGTAACTTCAAGAGACCTGTTACTCCCGTACTGAAGATACTCCAAATGTTATCCAATAAATTGTATTTCACTGTGCTAGCTTAGAGACAAAGTGTATAGGACAGCAAGGAAAACAAAAGGTATATGAAAGAGCAGCTCAGAAACAGAAAAATATAACAGGTAGAAAAGGTCAAAATTGCAACCTGGCTTTCAAACAGGGTTTACTAAAATTGCATAAAGGATTAACAATATAGAATTCTTCTGGACACTGGAAATATCATTCATACAAAGTAATAATTTATTGAGACACCTAAAGAAGCTGTTGTTTCTTTGAACCTGTTGACTCTAGAACTAGTTGCCATAGAGGTTATTATTATTTCTATTAAAATTATTGTCGGTGCTATTTATTGATTACACTGCTCTTCCGTATCATCTGTAAACAAAATCTGTATTTCCAACTTTATCAATTATCATGCTGTCTACTTCTGGGAATTGGTTTCTTTTAAAGAAATTTACATTTCATAGAACAATAGCAATGCTGCCTACAAATATGATCAGTCGCAGGCTGCTTCCTACATTAAATCCAAATGGAAAGATTTGATAGGCATAGCTACTTGGAATAACACTGTGTTCCAATGCCAAGTACTTGCTGACCTGGTAATTAAAGGGTCAATTGAATTTATTGGATTTAATTTTTTACCAGGAAAGCAATTTTGATAATTTTTAGGTTTAGTTTTAAAAATTGTGAATAACTGCTCCAGTTATATATATATACATTGAAGGATCATATTTTTAGCAATACAAAGATAATTCAAAACATATGGGCTGTGAAGAGTGTCTTTGTACACAACATTTTCAGAACAGGTTCCATCAGTGCCATGGTATTTCTGCTGCACTTTCCTGCAGCCCACAGCAGGCTGAGGTGAGTAATTGAGGTGACTGGCCCGGCAGGGCTGCTGCGGGCAGCGGTGTCCCTCCGACAGCCGGGGTGACCAGGGATCCTCAGAGAGAGAAAGGATCCTGCCAGCTCGGGCAAAACAGGTATTTCATGAGCCTGCAAGACCTGCAGGACCTGGATGCCCTGAGTCACTGGGCTGACTCAAAGACTGACTGGCTTACCTTGGGTAATCCACACTCCTCTGGTGGTTATAACAGAAAGAGATGAACACAGAAACTCCTGTTTTCTGCCCCTGGACATCAGCTGCAGAGGTTACTGAAGTTCTGGTAGTTGTCAAACTTTGGAGGTCTAAAACTCTTATCCTTGAGCTGCCTGAGACTGTTTGGGATGGTCTCCCAACAAATATCCCCCTAAAGATAATCGAAATTTTAGCGAGAGATAGGCTGAATATTCCTCTGACATAGGGCCACCACTTTGACTCCCATCGCAGGGACACACCACCACTGACCCAGGGACCTTCTGCAGGAGAAAGGCAGGCAGTAACCCTGGGACAGCAAGGGCTGCTGACAGTAGGCACGGTCCAAATGAGACCTTAGAGGCAGCATAAATCCAAACTGCTGACATGGCTATTGCAGAAGCATTTTTGGCGGTAGTAGTGCAGAAAGAGAAAGATGTGATGAGTGGACACAACTAAAAATCCAGTGCACTGTTTTGCTGTTTATTTCTAGCTATTTTGATTCTATCTTTTCTATGACCAAAATGTAACACGGCCTAGGAAAATGGTCCAAATGGTCTTCTGAATGAAACATAATCACTTCTATTTCCTCAAGCCAAAAATATATTTAGCCTTGGAACAATAAATCTATCATCGTACTGATTGAAGCAGTAAATAGATACTGTAATCAAAGTGCATATTAATGAAGTGATAAAGTAACTGTCTCCACAGGCTTGTGCCTCTAGCTCAGTACAACCCAACCCTTTTTTGAAGTTATGGTAGCTCTGGAGACTGGACAGCTCCTTGGTTTATTTCCCTTTCTTTTTTTCAGCTTGTACAACAGAATGGGCTGTGGTCATGAAAAGTAATGTAGTGGTGAAAAACAGAGTAGTCTGCCCTCTAGTTTACCCTTTTATATTGCACCAAGCATGGCACTTCATGCCTAGTGTTCTGGGAATTTGGCACTCCCTAGAAATATTTTTTATCATTATTTGTTGCATCACTACTTCTTTTATTCTTCATGGCATTAAGATGATAAAAATAGTATGGTGTTGTATATATAACCACCTACTTAATATAAAAACTGTTATTCATTAAAATATTAAATATTTTAAATAAAAAAAAAATTCTGTGTGAAGCAGGCATTTTAGAGTAAGGTCATTGAATCTTACAAGTATTAAACCCTGAAGGACAAGTTTCCTCTATTACACTCTGGGATGTGTAGTACGTAGCCAGTTTTAAGTGCTGCTGATCATCTCTGGAGAAATGTTAAACAGCCACAACTGTCACTGAAACCATTGATTTATTTTGGGTTGATAAAGGCTTCTTATGTCTGTTCAGGTTGTACATCGTAGTTAAGGGAAGTGAAAATAGTAGTGCAACATGCAAAGATTAGCTTTCCACCTGGCACTGTGAAGAATGGAGAGTTCCACTCATGTATGCAAAACCCTTCATAAAATAAAATAAAATATTTCTTTATCTTGTTATCCAGCCACAACTGAGACCCAGTTTGGGCTTCTCCTCCTTTGAGTTTGATAAATGTATCATATGAAAATAAAACAAATGTTCTCTCAGAATGGTCTGTTGGTATAATTGTAAGATGGAATTTTTGGAACCATGAAAGTACTTGACTTTTTATTGAATGTTTTCTTTCACAGCTTAGACAAGCTCTGTACTGAAAATTGTAATGAAATGCAAGATATGCATGCAGGGCTGAACAGCCTGCAGTGAATTTGGTTGTGCAAGAAAGGTTTATGATGAGGGAGGATGAGAATGAATTAACACTGAAATTGTATTATATCGTTCTCTGTAGGAGGAGTATACTTTAATTGACCTGTGTACGAAAAACAAAGAAATGTTAATAGCCTTATTTACTGGAAGATATAAGCTGTATAATAACTTTGTCTGCCTCTAACAGGAACATATACATTATATTCAAACACTTATGGTTACAATCTCTTTTATTCCTTCCTTCTTAACATAACAGAATCAACCAGGTCTTAAACCACACTGGGTGATACTGTGATAAGCATCAGGGTGTACCCACACTCTTCATCAAATATTAAAGAGGTTGAAGGCAGGAGTCTGGGATGACTTTTACACCCTGTGCAATCTACTGATTCCTCCAGGGTGTGAACGTGTCAGGAATATGGGAACTGAGAATCAAGCATTTTCAAAAGCAGATGCAAAAGGAGGTGTATGTATGTCTGAGTGCTATAATGGCAACAGGTCTTTCAGCAATACAGAGTTGAGGAAAGATACTGATAGTATGCGGTATTTTACTTATATACTTGTCAGTGTATTCTGGTGTATTCTGTTCCATTTGTGATTTCTTTGCAATATTGGCATCATCCATTTCAGAGTAACTTTTCCAGACCTTTATATATGAATATTAATACATACAATTATTTGAACACTAGCTTCTCTTACTTTTCCATTTCCTACTTATGTAGCTTTGTCACTTTGCTGGGATGTCCCTGCCTTCTTCAGTTTCACCTGTGGCTCTGAGCTCATCATGGCCTTCTCCCTCCTCTGCCTCCTCTTGTGCCACCCCTGGGAACTACAGATCTTCATGGTCAGTGGCTCCAGAGAAGCTCCAATTCGCCCATCTTGGTGCTTACAATAACATTAGTCCACAGGGAAACAGTGGAGATAGCTTTTACCAGGGGTTTAAACTGAATGAATAGCAAATATTTTGACCATTACCTATAATGATAGCAGGAACCTCTGTGGCCCAGACAAAGCCATAGTGAAATACAATATAAAGACAGATAAATAAAATTAAAAAGTAAATAAATAAAAGCTTCTTTACTTTGTTTCTTAATGGTGTAGGTAACTAAGTCTGAAGAGAACCTGCCTGAAGTCTTGGTAGATTTTTTTTTTTTTTGTCAGATCAGATCCTTCAATAAATACCCCATAGTACAGTTCATAAAGATAGTGTAGCTCTAAGAGAAATTTATTTGCTGCACAAATTCTTAGAGCAAGGGCTTGTATTATTGAGAAGGCTCACAGTGGTCAGTTCATCTTCAGCTATCAATCCTTCAACAGGAAGAACTTCATGATGAGATTTTAACAACTCTCCATTTTTGTTGCAGCCCATTCTTTTGCCCTACATTTGTCTGCTGACTATGGACAATGTTGCTAGAAAAAAGCTCATGTGTAAGAGATATTTTTCAGCAAACAGAGCTGTTTCAAACAATACAGCATGAACAGAAAAAGCAAAACTATTGATATCATAATTTCTGCTGATTTTTCCTAACCTTGCCTATACAGTCACAATTATGATATTACAGATAACCCAGAGATAACTTATCTACACTTCAGGATGTGATACTTCATGACCTACATTTGCACAGTAAAGGAAAAGAAAATACCCTCAACACACTGTACCCAATAGTTTTTACAAGGATGAACCTTATTTTCCTTACCGACAAGAGAACCAACAAGAAAACAAAACTAATAACACAAAAACAAAGTCCCACAAAATCTTTGGGCTATTTAATCAGTTAAAAGCCTTAATGCATCTCAAAATGTTAGATTTCCACCCTGACACACCTGCATATAGCCAGCATCTTGTATTTAATTAAAGTATATGTTCCAGAAAGGCATCAACTAGAAGACACTAACATGGATCAAAGGCTCTGACTGTAAACATTCAGACATGCAGATGTCTTCCCTCACTATCACATTTCAGTGACAAATCAATTAAAAATGTGTTTTATTTGTAGTAAGAGTGTCTTCTACCTGCTGGTTTTACAGCCCACCCATAATTTCTTCAAGTTTTATTCCTGTTCTAATATCTACAAACATATTAATTTCTAATCTAAAATCTTTTCAATATCATGACAGTGTACACCATTGTGTGCCTTATGGCTGGCTCAGAAAGCATCTGGAATATGCATTTTGCTTTTGAGTCTTGTGATAGCTGACCATAGAATATTTTTATTCTCCTACAAAACTCTCCAAGAAACAATAAGATTTAGGATCCACTCATGTTTCTAATTTCCAGGATCAGAACTTAATGCAGAAACTGTATTTAATTCTCTTGGAGATGGATTTGGGCAGTAAGAGTTATGAGTCTTTTCTAGAATGTCAACTTTTGATGTTTCCTTTTCCTTGTTCCCCTTTACCAAGTAGAGATGAAATGACAGTCTTTCTTCTTAGGTAAATGCAAGACTGAGTGAGACTTAACATTCCTGATGATCCCAGAGAAGAAAGGAAGAAAACAGCTTGGTGGCTCCCAGTTCTGCAGCAGCTGAGGGAGCAGTGGCCCCAGAAAAGGGCTTGCAGTGTCACATTTCTCATCTGTGACTGCCACTGCAATACAGCTCAACTCTGGAGCGGTAGCGCTTTGGCTATATGATACAGCCTTTAATCTATTATCAGGACTAAATAGCTATCTAATGCATTTTTTTTGCAATCATTTACCAGATTGCCCACTTAAAATGAAAATGTTATCGTGTTCATGATATTCTCTGGCATATTGTAAGTTTAATCAATCCTTCTCCAATCAAAATATGGGGAGCTATATACAAGTTTTTCTGAACCCTTGAGATGATTTTTAGAAATGTTTATTATACAGTTTATCAATATTCTTATCTATTTCCTGCTATTTTTCTCCCTCCTCATTCTATGCTTTATTTCTGCCGTAATATTTTCATGAATAAATTCCATGATGGAGTAATTCACTGAATACACAAGAAAAACATTAGTAATGTAAAGCAAATGTATTGCATAAATTCCATATATTTACTTCATGCCCTGAGGACACCTTTATTTGTACTAGATAGTGTTTCATGAACAGTTTGAGTTCCTAAAGTATGTTTGTTGTTTGGTTGAGCAGCTGTATCCCAGGATATTCACAGATGAAACCAAGCAAAATACATAAAAACAACTCCTCAGGGCACTATAAACTTTTAAGGCCCAAATCCTGGTGTCAGCTATTCATGTACAACTCCCAGTTATGTCAATGGAAGTTTCATGAACATATCTGAAAACAGATGATGTCCTTTATCACAGCAAGGGAAAACATGAACCAACAAAGTCCTGATGAAACCAGAAACTGGAGCTCATAGGAGTGACCTGAGTGCTGTCAGTCTCACTTCGGACACCCCTAAGTTGCCAGCATTATCCTTTTACTTAGCAATCAGGACAGATTTTTAAAAAAGACCTTAATTTTCTATAGTTTCAGCATACAGCTTGGAGGGGATAAGAATCACATCTAAAATATGCTGGTTATACTAACTTCCAGATGAGCCAGCTTTGCTCATTGGTGTAATAGAGATACAGATGGGGCTTTTGTCAACACATATTTCATAAAGTGATGCCCACCAATTCTGCCTGTAGGACCAGAGGAAATGGCCTCTGTTGTTCTTTCAGAGGAGGTTTGATTTACATATTAAGGAAGATTTCTTCACTGAAATTGGAGGAGTCAGGCATTGGAACAGGCTGTACAGGGAAGTGGTAGCAACACCATCCCTGAAAGTGTTCAAAGGGTGTGTGAGATGTGGCTCTTGGGACTGTGGCCTAGTGGTAAACATGGTGATGCTGGGTTAATGGTTGGACTCAATGATCTTACAGATCTTTTCCAGCCTCAGTGATTCTATGATTTATGAGCCATACCTCTTTTCCCTTCCGTATTTCAATGAGCTCCCTGTGGGTGCAGACAGCATCAGCTGCACAATCAGGTTGTCTGAATCCACCCTACAAGCTTTTGGCATCCAACTGGGATTTGATGGTTTGTGTTCACAGGCAGTTACTTCTAGAGGCAATTTGCCTTATATTTGAGCTGAATCCCCCTCTCAAGGCACCTGGCCACTGGGCCATCTGCTCTGGGGAGAGAGAAAGGAACTAAATTATTGTCAGAGGCATCACAGTTTGGACCCTAAAACTTGGCAGCATGAATCTAGAACACAGTGTTTACCACATTTGTTTTCTACCCCAATACGAGATACAAAAGAGTCATAAAACTGCAGATGTACTGCAGTGTATGGGTATCTGAGCTGAAAATAAATAACTATACATTATATATATATACAATAAATAACTGCCTAAACCAGATGTAAAGCCTATCTGATCTTGAAAGAGTGACAATCTTCCTGTTAGTCTGGGCTTGAACTTTTCTTGATGATGCCCTCTTGAATGCCCCATTTTGTTCCTGGTTCTAGAAAGGAAATTGTAGCCCTACATGTTAATAGAGCAATTGGAAAAACTGCACCAGGATCCGTGCTGAGGAAACTCAGATTTAACTGACAACAATTGCTTACTCAGCACTGCGTGCAGTCAATGCATTTTAACTAATTGTCTCTTTATTTCTGCACTCTCTGGCTGGTGAGATTTTGTCATGAGACAGGCCAGATGGCACAGACATCAACACGTGTAATTAAGAGAGAAATAAATGCTGCAACATCATGGCTTACCCCTGCTCCGGGCTTTTTAAAATGTCCTGTTGTCTGTGCTTATGGGCTCAGCTGTATTTTGTATGCTGAATTTCTTAAAAGAACCCATAACTTTTGTAACGTGACTCCTAGGAATCAATTTTAATTTCTTAATTTAGCTGGTGACAGACTTCAGGAGGCCTCTTCTAGGAGTCCCTTCTTATTGCACATAAAGAAGAGAAGGCATTTAATGTAGCCAGTCATAGAGCAAGGTTTAAATATCAGAGTTTAAAGGCAGTCAGTGATGAAATTTTTGTCAACACAGCTGATATGCAACACCATAGAATCAATTGCCAGATTCAATTTTCTACCAAATTTCTTCTTCGTTTTTAGGCAAACTGCAAATATCTCATGAGATATTTTTCTTTATTTTGTTTAATTTTTCTAGAAAGTACTTAGTCACATTACCTCTGTCATAAACCTTAATTATTCATGCTTCAGCTCATGAATTGGGAGGGGAAAGCCACACTACTAGTGTTTACAGACACCTGTTGAAAAAAAAGGGTAAAAGCTGTTACCAATCAAGCATAACTTCATGGAATTGGCTGATGGCACTGAGAAAAGAATTCACAAGATAAGGGAGAAAATAGTTGCCGTCCCTGAGTATATTTATTTGTGATTGAAAAACCTGAATATGCGTGTTTCCTTTCGAGTTCTAAAATCTGTATCTAAGAACCAGCTATAGCACCAGCACATTAAAGCACCTAAGTCGTTTACATTAGTATGCAAACTGTTTATTCAACTGAATGTACTACATATAGGATGTTTATATACCTTGCTCTGTTTATATAGGCTGTGATTTGGTTTAAGCAGAACAGAACCAACTAAAACCTACATGAGACAGTGTGTTGATAGTCTGGATTTTCTTTTCCCTTTAAATCTTCCTTAAATAGGTGTTCCTCTGTAGATGACTTATATCAGCAAATGCACAAATGAAATAATGTTTTGTTTTTCCTGTCAGGCTATACCTACAGGACCTATATGTCCTAGAAGTAGGGTGTTACTTTCTGTAAGTATCTCTGGTAATGCTGTGTCAGTCCAGCATATGCCATTGGCAGCTGACAACTTTCATTTCTCTATCACTTAGGGTGCTCATCCATGACATAAAAATTCCCATCGTACTGAACTCCATTATCTAAATGAGATGGAGCACAGAGAAAACTTTAGTTTCTCCTTTTGTGTGTGCAGATTTTAGGCAGTAATGCAGGCAGAATGAACTTATTGGAGCTGGGAGTAATGGTGTGAGATCGTTCACACCATTACTTTAGATGGAAATTGAGTCTGTGCTGTCTGCACTGAAGTCTTCTTGAGGCTCTACTTTCTGCTTTATTTTAATTCTCTTTGTGTCAAGGATAATGAATATGGAATTTTTCAAAGACCTTTCCAACCAGCAGTCATTCCTTAGTCTCAGTTATGTAACATTGGGGTTTTTGTCTTTGAAAAAGTTGTTTATTTATTTGCATTATTTTTATAATATACTAATTATGAGCTACCCTGTGTGCCCTAAGCCTCTGAGGCAATTATTTTAAAGCCAGAACCTAGTAGCAAGAGCTTTCATTTAATCAAATTTTCATTGTTAATGCATTCCAAATTAAGAGCTTGATTGTCGCCTATTCATTTATACTTTGTAACTCCAGGCTTTTCTTTGTCAGTGATCTTTGGAGTTAATTTCAGCTCTGATCACTGGCATTGGAATTTTTCAGTCCTGCCATTTTATCAACACTTTTTCTTTTGTGTTATGATACCACCTGGGAAAAGCCAGACGCAGACCATGGTGACAGTCCCGGGCCCCACCACCTTGAAATGGTGTAGCATGTCTCTTTAAAATGATAAAACAATGGAAAAACAACGTGCCCACTAGATAATAATATTTCATTAATTATTTTTACTGTCTGTGAGAACCCAGTTATGCGTGAGGATCCCATTTCTGGAAGAAAGAAGTCAAACACACTACAGAACTACATTTAAAGTACAGTGAACCTAAGGTTGTTATCAGTTTGTGGCTAGATTCAGACAATATGCACAGATATAAGAGGTGTCTTATGAGGAATAGATAAATATGTGTAAAAATAATTTTTTATCTAATGCCCACAAATTGGTGCAAATGCAAGTGACCAACCTGCTTAGGAAAACAGGTCTTGCTCCTTGGTAAACATATTATCCAGCTCAGCTTCCTGACACATGCAGCATGGTGTGTCCCAAACTAGGAAATGAATTGCATCAGGAGACACAAATGACCACAATCCCATCACTTTCGAAATCACATCTGTGATTCACCTTGACTTAGCACTGGTTGAGCGCCTCCTTTTGTAAGTCACACCACACCCACTTATGAATAAAGCAGCACAATAAGCAATCCATAAATTATTCAGTTTAACTCTGTTACAAGGAGAATATGAGTTATTATTCCCACTCTTAAATTCTTGAATTATATCCAGGGTAAAAAACACGTGTGTGTTTCTTTTTATGATGGAGGAGATGGCAGAGAGAGGAATGAATACAAGGTCCATTGTAAACTCACAAAATAAAGGTAACTCTGACAATTTGCATTTTGCCTTGGATGGCACTTGAATATTCTTTAAGAACTTGAATTTGTTATACTTGATAGTGAGCTGGACATTCAAACAGATGTTCCCTGTAAAATTTTATAGAGTTGGATTAAATGTGTTGCATATTGTCATGCAAGAAAGTGAAATCTTGAACTGTCAACACATTTTGTCCTTGCATCATCTCCTTGATATCCATTCTGAAGATGAATATGGTTTAACAGACTGGAAATTCAGTTCAATTGCAGAAGTTAGTATGTAAACCAAATCTTTATCTTACTTTGTGAGACATATAAATTTAGCAATGGTTTTGTTTCAAGATGGCTAAGTTTCAAATTCCTTTATTGTTTTGCCTGCATTTGACATGACTCACAAATATAGAGTTTGATTCAGATGGAGCGACAGCTTCCCACAACTAGGATTAAGGCCCCTTGGCTTCAGAAGAATAAGACAGGAGCTGAACAGATACTATATAAAGTGTGAAATCCATAACTTCAATGATTTAAATACTACTGGCCCTGAAACAATGAATTTCTCTTCTGCTGATTGCAAACAGAAGCCCTTCTGGATTTGTATCCAGACCTGGACTACTTGTCTGGCCTTTAGAGCACTGCCAGCAGAAGAAGGAAACAAATGCACAGAGAACAGGCAAAGTAAACAAAAAGGGAGAGAAAATAATACACCAGATAACCAGGTATCATGGACAATAACGTTCTGCTCTTGTTGGTATCAGGAATTGCAAGATTTATGATAGAAGAGTGCAATGCATTCAGTATAGGATTGGAAATTCAGGGCTATGTCCTCATGGGAGTGGAAGCAAGTAATCATAGAGGCACAGACAAATGGCATAGCATAGCAGTAACATAAGTGCTGCAGTGTTTAGTTCCCAAACAAAGTGATCTAGAAGAGAATTCATCTTGGCTGTGTTCCTCATTACAGGCAGGCCGAAAGGAAAGGAGTATGGCACCTCGACAACTCAAATCCCTTCATTGTCAACAGATGTGAGCACAGCTGCTCACACAATACCAGTGTTGAAATGAGCACTCAAGCATGGGCTGACATGTGTTTAGGGCAGAACAGGACATAGTGAGTGTAGAAATCAAACTGAGGGTTGGGAGAACAACACTTTCTGTTCACAGAAGGACCGATCATGTGTTTAACAGGTTCAATCTGTTCTCATCCTGATATAGTAGCATAACCACATGTCTTTGTTATCCTGATGCAGCCTAGTCAAATGAAAGGGATTTTTCAAATTAGAACCATATTGCAATAGTTGCCTGTAATCCATAACTCCATGTTCCTCTGTATTGAGATGCTTCAGGGGTGTATCCCCTCTGTGATACACAAGAGGCAGGAGAACACCAGGTTGCCCTGGCTGTTGGGACATCCTTCCACAGATTCCCTTTCCCTCTGTCACAAGGGATTTGGATTTTTCCATTTAGGCCAGAAATTTCTCTCTTGAAAGATCTGGATTACTAGAGTGGTTGTGTCCATTACTTTGCTGTAACAGAACAGAGAAAAAAGAGAACTTGTGCTTGTGCGAGTTTTTAGAACTTGTTCTTGTGAGAGGGGGTAAATGCTTTTATAGGCATTAAATACACATAGATCTCCTACCAAGCCCTTCTTCTGTCCCAATACTACTCCTGATATTTGCTTTCCTCCAGCCCCTACCCACAATGGCCCCAGCCATATAGTCTCTTGTTTCTGAGCCACCTTCCAAAGCAAAGCCTCATGCAGGCTCTTGTCTCCTGATAACTTCCCATTTCTAGTTTACTGGGAGCTGCTTCATCCTGCTATAGTAAGAAATGCTTCACAAAGAGCGCACCGTTGCAGTGCTAATATGTAGTAACCATAAAAGTGAATTTTTCCAGTATGTCATAGCTGTTCTCTGAAGATTTGAAAACATATCATGAACACCTTTCATTTCCCCCTGTTTTACCACAATCCCTTCCCATTTGGTAAGAACTTAAGTTATTCCCTTTGCAGATGGCATAAAAAAATTCAGTTACAGCTTTTAAAATTTGATAAGCCTGACATTGTCTACCAAAATTCCTATTAAGGAATAAAAATAAATAGCCTGTGTCTCTGCATGATTTAACTCCCTCATTCATAAATATCTGCATACTTACATTCTTGAATATGAAGCTGGATGTATAACTTGAAGCACTTAAATTTGACTTTGTTAGAGGGACTTTGCTCAAGGTGATATAACAATTAAGTGGCAGAATTGGAAACAGACCCAGGTCTTCTAGTTCCCACAACACAGAAAAATTACTGGCTCATACTACTTCCTCCCAGGGTCAATCTATATTTAATGTGAGCATTGTATCATTCAAAGAAAAAATAAATGGTTCCAAAACTTAACATGCATAATTTAGTTTACACAAAATTGACACTTTTCCTCAACAGAATATAAAACCTGCACAAGTATTCCGCAGTGCTGTGAATGCTGTGAAAATTAGAGGTTTAATGTGGTTGAATTTCAAAGGGAAATAATGTTGGGGGACATTTCTTGGGCATACATTAGTGCAAAATTCAGAGCTGATTCTTCTTAACTTAGTTAATCACAAGGAGAGTTTCATCTGATATAATTTTGGCACAATTTCACCGTACTATTTTTCTATCCAAGTAATTCTTCTGAAGAAATCAAAGTATTCATGAAAGTAATAAAATTATTAAAATAATAGTTTTAAAATAAAAGTAGTCTATCATAGTATTTTGGATAAGAAATTATTTGTGTAGTTTTTGCAATTAACTTCTGAAATTATATAAAATTACATCATCTTATCACATATTTATTGAGCCCACTGAAACTTACTCTACTAATCAAAGTTATAGCAAAGAAGGTTAATCAAATAGTAGTAAGAAAATGCAATCACCCTGGATACAGATGGTATTAAATTTTACCCATGCAAAAAATTTCTTCTGAATCTGAATTTTTTCCAAAAGAGGTCATTCTGTGAATTCCTGATGTATAATGAATAGAAATAACAAGTAAAAAGAAAGTGGCTGCCAATTATTCTGAGAAATATCTGAGAATATTTCCTCAAACTTCTTTAAAAGCACTGTTACTGCCACACTGTTACAATACATCTTTTGTTTGCTTAGGTTAATATATTTCAGAAGTTCTTTGAATTTTCTAGTTTTGGCACATTTGTTTAAAAAGCAAATGGAAAAAAACCCAGCAACATGATTGTCAGTATTCATAATGACATGAAAATCACTTTCAGCTTGTTGAAATCTCTGCTGAGTTTTTCTCCACTTTTAGTCATTCTACTAAAACCCAGTGTTATCTCACCAGCTGAGGCTGAGAGAACAAAACAGGCTAGTAACAAAATGATGCCCTAACATTTACACTTCAAAGGAGCTTTACAAAGAGCGAACTTCTCATAGTTAATGCCACTGATTTATTACTCCTTAAGAAGTCATCTTATGCCCCAATCCTTATTATTCATGGACTTGTGAGGAAACCCAATATATTCAAAGTGGCTCCAAGTACATGAAGTAAATTGTAGCATCAAAGCTCTGAACTCAATGAAATTGCTCTATGCATGAAGTCATTATCATGTGTTTGCAGGGCAGTGATCTTTATGAGCATGTAGGACACTGTGATCTTGCCTTTGATTTCTCCAAAGGCCTTGCTAATTTCCAACAATACGCCATTGGCCTGAAAGGATCAATTGCTTGTGTTAGGAGTTTGTAGGATCTGCAACAAAATGTTCTATCAAAGGAAAGCAGGAGATTAGAGAAATCAAATAACAGCAAATTCAAAAATTGATCAGGGAATTTAAAAATATTATGGAAATAAAATTTTATTCAGTCAAAAAAGTGTGAGAGAAGACGAAATAATGGAATATGAAATAATGTCTTCAGGTTTCAGTCTGCCCAGGCTGCTACCAATGGGGAATTTTTTTCTTGACTTCAATGGTAGCAGGAGCAAGTTCTTTTAACTCTGGAAATTATCTGATCTAAATTGTGTTTGACAGTAGAATAAAGATCTTGTAGATATCTGACCCAATTATTTAATGCCTGTGGTGTTCCATTTACATGTCAAAGCACATGGGATACCACAATTGAGTGCTCTGTGGGGAGGATCTTTCCACTCTGAAGATAAACTCATGCTTTGCTCAAACTGCCTTTCCCAGAAAGTGATATGTGAGAGTCAGTTTAATATGACCTTTGCTTTTTAACCAGCAAATAATGGAAGAACTGAAGGAGCTCAACACTGAGTTTAGTCAAAAAAGCATGTCTATGGAATACCAAACTAGTATGATAAAACAGAAAAGAACACCATCTAAGAAGAACATGCATATATTTTGTGTATGTAGTCTGTAGCAGAATGAAACATTTGGATACTAAATGGAAAGGCAATTACTATTTAAACATGTGAGAAAAAAAATTTTGGGAGTTTCCATCTACCTTTCCAGTAGACAGCTCTCAAAAGTTCACTGCTTTTCAAGTGCGTCATTGAAATGATGAGAAAAAGTTATTTAAAATAGAAAGAGAGGTTTCTATTTTAATAATTGTGTCTCATTATTTTCTGAATATGATGCCTTCAAGAATGCATTTAGCTTTAAACAGAACATTTAAGTACATGCTGAGGTAAAGCCCTTTGAGTTTTGAAAGGTCCTTCATGTAATTTCTGTTGCTGAGTTATGAAGTTGGTTTTCCTTTGCCTACATGAGAAATTTCAAAACTTAGTGTTGCATCATGCTGGAGAAAGCTGACTATCCGAAGTAAGAGTTCTGATTATTTGTTGCTTCACATCTTCTTCACAACCATTCATTAGCATTTGTAGAAGTCAAATACATGATGATGAAAAGTACAGTTCTTTCTTTACACTAGCATAAGTAACGTGTACACCATTTTTACATATACTTAGCTAAAATTTAAACATAAGATTCAAAATGCTAGACACTGGACGATCAGGATTTGGAATTGTAAAGTTTACTGGGACAAAGAGCATCGGATGTAAATTAGTAAGATTATTTCTTAAAAAATTCTCATATAGCGTACATCATAGGTTTCTAGCAAGACCTCAACTCCTTAACATACTAGTTAATGAATATAATACACTTCCAATACCCTTCAAAGAGCAACAGAACTCTTAATGAACTGGTTCTACGTTTCCCCCCACAATAATCAAAACACAAGAAGTTTAGAAAAACATATATTCCAAACCCTTTCTGAACTTAAAAAAATGTTCCAGGCAGTTCTTATACAAGCTGTTAAATAAAAGTTCCTGCACTAAAGTAACAAAAGAACATTTTTTCAGTAACAAGAAATAAATGTCAGTAATTCTTCAGTTTTTGCTTTAAAATGCTTATCTAGCTTCAGTTCAACTCCTAGCTTGTACAGAATTTCTTCTGACAATTAGTAATTATCTTTTGGAAGTCAAAGATACATATTTATTTCACTGTTTGCCCCTTATGCAGGTCTGGTGAGAGATAAAGATTCTGAGACATTGAGCTATAGAGATATAGAGGGATAGATTCCCAGGTAGTTTTGGTGCAACTACATTGATTTACATCTGCTGAGAACATTTATTCCCCTCAGGTTTTATTTCTGAATGCTTTGTAAAACCCTACATATCATAAAACATTCACAGCACACTGTACATGAAACCATAATCATTTTCTTATCAGAGGCAATAAAGATATCTATAGAATATAATTGTTCTGTTTAAGATAAAGAATAATTTGTAATTTTATGATTAGCAGTGTCTTTGCTAGTCTCACAACCAAGTTGAATTGTCCAGGGATGAAGCAAATTTGACTGCAGATTTTGCAGCCCCTTCAAAGGAGGCTGATCGTGAGAAAGTGAAAACAACTCCCCTTCTGCAGAACCAAGCAACAATCCTAATGGGTCTCACTCCAAGCATACTTTGCCTGAGCTCTAAGGTAATCCCAGCAGAGCCTTCTACAAACACCTGCTCGGCACTGGGGGAAGGAACTCCCCTTACAGCAGGGAGGTGCTGTGCCTGCCAGCTGGCAACCACACACAGCCCTGTCTCATTAATGGTGCTGGGGACACCTCACTCCCACAGCTGAGGTTCCAGGCCGGCCTCTGCTGGCTCTGTCCAAGAGCTCAATCAAGGTCTGCAGAAAAAAGTTTCTCCTGTGGCCCAGCCAGCAGAAGTGGAGCTGCTCATGTCTCATTGGGAAGTTGGGATCGCTGCCCTGAAGTTGCCAAACACCTCTGCGACAGGCAGAGGCCAAGTGCCCAGCTGAAACAGTGCTGTCAACAAGCAGCATGCCTTAGCAACAATGGCAATCCACAAAAATAACGATTCCACCTCAAGATGTCTTTTGCAAGTGTTTAAACACAAAATGTAAGGTGAAAACTATGTATTAAAAAAATCAAACCAAACTGGAATTGTGCTCAATTTTGTTGTGACAGGATACGTTTCTCACCATTTTCCCAGAAATGGAAAGATAAGTGTACACAATTATTCCTTCCTGTTAAGAAAATGACAGATTTCTAGGTAATACAACTGTCTGCTTTAGCAATGCTTTTCACAGTTACAGCATGATTAGAGCAAGAGGCAGCAGGCCTGCCCTTACCACAAAGATGGCTATAAGTTGGACTGTTACAAATAGCCAAGTGCCTTATGATGTTTTATTAATATGCTAACACAAGAAGAAAACAGAATACACAAAAGAGCTGAGTCTGTTCCATTTCATGAGAAACAAGGGAAACCACCAAGCAGAAAACAAAGGACACCTCAAGCTCCCTCCCTTTAAAATATTTCCCAATTAAAATGTTAAGCAAATACCATTTGGTTCAGACTGTTTACACAAGGCTGGTCTTGTCAAAGAATAAATGCTGGCAGGGCAGGCAAGAAAATGCCAAACTCTCTCATCTTCTGTATACCTGTAAAAAACTGCATAATTAATAAAACAGCAACTTTAGACAGGACCCAAGGGCTAGAACCACCAAATCATTTTGACCCCTTGTTCTCATGCCTACCTCCAAAAGACAGAACATCTAATTTCTTTGCCAGTTGTTCCTCAATCATACAGTGCCCAAATAGTCTAACTGCCAAGTTTTCATCAGTTACACTCCCCTAGTTCTTACATGAATGGTGCTGTGCCAGGCCTAGAAGCCCCTGGCCATCCAAGCCCAAGCGCCAGGCAGGCAGCAATCCCCAGTCCCCCCACACCTGAAGCATGAACAGCTGGCACTGCAGAGGCTCAGAGCCCTGCAGGGGTCCATGCCAGCCTGTGCTCCATGGCTGCAGTGGATGCTGCACACTTTCCATCCTAACAGGTTTCATCCAATCTGTGTGTTCGCAGGAGTCCAGCTCAAGACTCAGTTTGCTTGCTTTCTCTGGGCATGCTGGGCCTCCTGGACACCACTGGGAAATGAATTTCAACCTGCAGTCTTAAGACAAAAAAAAAAACAAAAACAAAAACAAAAACAAAATTAAGAATATAGACAAAAAAAGAGGCTTAGAAGGACCACAATATCAAGGCAAAAGTGAGCTTCATCAGGAACATGGGAGAAAGATACAATGGTATTTTTTTGCCCTTGGGAGAACCATACACAGTAACAGGTAGGGTCTCTTCCTACAGCACTGCTGCTGCCATCCCAGTGAAGATTGCAGCCTGCTCTCTGTATTTCAGGGCAAGCTGGTGTATTACAAAGGAATTTTGAGCTGGGTTGTACACTAATCATTAATAAACCTATCAAACAGTGTATATATCTCTATAGAAATGAATTCTCTGTGCAGCTACTTTTCCAACAATACCCGATATTTTAAAAAAAAATCATTATAAACTAATAACAGTTGAAAGATTTTCTTTACATTATATCTAGTGCTGTCTTTACCAGCCCAGTGAATGAGGAATGCTGACAAACCCTAAAACTCCAGGGCTGGCAAGCGGTCACAAAAGATAATCAGAATTTAAACACCTTAGCTTCTGAATATTCATACAGCTCAGTAAATATTACGCATTTATTAAAAATCTATTGCCATCCTTCCCAGAGGCAGAGGACATACAATGCCTGGCTGGTTTAATCAGCTTCCCTACAAATGAATGGTCTCTTAAAAATGCAGTGTCAGTATTTCCTCTCAAGACATCACGGGGCAAGCTGACCTCTTTAAACACTGTTTATTATAGTAAGACTGTACTGGCCCAGTAGCCCAACTCTCTCCTAAGACAATTAAACCGTGCATTTAATAGGTTTCCCTTGAAGGCTCTGTGAAAGGTTGAGAATTATAAATGGAGATCTTAAGAGCATCTTTCAACTGTGCTCTGTGTCTCATTCCCGAATCAAAATTTTTCCCTGAGATGTGTTCCTATGTCTGTCTTGCTGTCTCAGGTAGAAACAGAGTCTAATGACTGAGTACTGTGCTAGTCTCAGCTATTTAGCTAATTTCATTAGAGCTAACATTCAGTGATACTTGCTGTTGAAATATTTAAGGGACAAAGCCAAGAGTTTTGAGATGTTTTACCAAATTTTTCATGCTTGCGTCAAAAAATAGCGTTGCTTAACTTGATCGTCTGGTTTCTGTTTTACCTCAGCAATAAAACAAAAGGCATTGCCAGCAAGTCTCTTTGTAAAATATATCCAAAAAGCTAAACAAAACAAAGAACTTGGTATTTTCTTTTAGTATCATATATTAATTCAGTACCAAAGCAGAATATTTACATCAAAGGAGCACTAGCTTGTGTCCACGGGGTTAAATTTTCATATTTGACGGCCTCCATGTCTAACTTAGGCATTTAAAAAGCTTTAGTTTTGATTCTCTGGGTAAAGTTAACACAAATTCAATAAGACATTTTAGTAGTATATACTGCTATTAATAACATTTAAAAACACTTGTCTTCAAGTCTAAAGGGTAACTTCTAGCTCAAAAGCGTTAGTGTTCATCAGACAGGAAAACACCACTTTTTAAGACACACCATTTAATTTGAGAAGATGAATTCTTTCTTTGCAAATGTGGTTACCATTCTTAGCAATCACCAAAGTATTTAGATGGTCCAGTTCTAAATGTAAGCCTGTAATTCTCCTTATTAATTTGTTCTTGCTTAATTTTATTTTACACCATTACCTTCACATCCTCTTGTCCTAAACCAGTCTTCTTCAGAGAATTACATAGGAATCTACGCTGCTTAAATCATTTGGTTTCTTTAGAAATAATATCTACTAGATAGATTAAATCTGACAACAAATATTTATTTGGGTTTTCTTTCAGATTTGTCCTGGCTTGTTAGAAAGCATCCCACAATGAGTCAGAGTGAAGATCAGGGTAATTTGAAGTAATTTTCTTTTATTATGTCTGGTTCTTTTATGGGAAATCCTTTCTTTGGCGGGATCTGCAGCAGAGCCTTGCATTTCTGATTAACACATTAGCCTAGACTGGTCAGTTCAGACCTCAGTCCAAGATTTTAGATTAACCCTTTTTGCTTTTTGCTGTTCAGTGAAAATAATAAAGTTACTTACTGCATTTTTCAGATGCATATGGAGGAAAAAGCTTAACAAAAAAGAAACAAAGACTGCATAATTATTTTTAGTGATATCAGATTATTGCTACATTTTTCCTTCCTCCATTATTTAAGTTCTCTTTACATTTTATTTTATTTTATTTTATTTTATTTTATTTTATTTTATTTTATTTTATTTTATTTTATTTTATTTTATTTTATTTTATTTTATTTTATTTTGGTTTGGTTTATTTTATTTTATTTGGGTTTGGTTTATTTTGTTTTGTTTTATTTTGGAAAGGCTCAGTCACATAATTGGTGTTCTGACCATTTTTATGGTTATGACTATGGTGATACAAACTGTTTCCCTATTTTTCCAAAGATGAAGTTATTTTTTCCATTAATTCTTTTTCAAAGAGCAGCTTAAGAAGCTCATCAAGAAAGACTGCTTCACAAGTAATGTACAAAATGGGATAAAATTCTTATTGTATCTGTTTGAAACAGCAGAGAAGAAAAAAGAGGAATTAAAGTTATATATCTTGTTATGAAAACCATTCTGGAACAAATGGAAGCTCAGGCTAAAAACAGGTGCCATTTACCATATCTATTATTTTTTCTGTAGCTAAAATCTGAAACATATTTTATTTGGAAAAAACCACACTTTTACAAAGCATTTTTACCAAACTACAACAATCAGCCGACTTATCCTACATACATTTTATCTTTCAACAATTTGCAAAAATATTGGCACAATACGTGCAAGAATCTTTTCCATGCTTCTGAATATAAGGGTAGCATGTATGATTGAATTAGCACTTGAATTACATCTTCTGTTTCAAAAGCCCTCTGTGCACAACATTCAGAAAACAGAAATACAGCCCAATTCCCAACACTAATAGACTGCTCTCCACTTTTATAAGAATTAGAACTATTGTTTGAACTTAAAAGCACTGACTTCCATGGAGCCTGGATTTTGCTCATATTTTTAGTAAAATATTTTTCTAGAGATTTCAAAATACTGCTACAGCATGTCCTTAAAAATTATATGGAGAACAATCATTAATTTTTCACAGTCTTCCTTATATGAGTTATCCAGATATTTGGCTGTGCACACAACATGTCAGAATTGGGGTATTTGAAATATTGTACAATTTGCCATTCTATCTCCAGGAGCCTTCAGAGCCAACCACCTTATCAGGCTTTCTTTCTTTTTTTTTTTTTTTTATTTTTTNTTTTTTTTTTAAATTTTTTTTATTTATTTATTTTCTGTTTTGTTAGCATATCAGTCTGCCAAGTTTCTCTAAAGCTCTTTTTCAAAACTTGTTTGTTGAATTGATTTCTTATTTACTTTGTGATATTTTCCATCTTCTTTTGCAGATGGCTTACATTTTCACATCGTGCTATAAAGGACTTGGGAGTTGCATCTTACTCATTTGTTTTGTCATCTAACAGCATGTGGCTTTCAAAATCTATGTAAAAAGGACACACTTGACCTACTTAATAACTCTGAATGGGCAGATGATTATAAACAGAACTATTTCAAATCAATTCATGCTTTAATTTTTAACTTATATTTATTATTTAAAAAGACTCAAAACAACAGACTTTCAAAAACAGAGGGCATTGTAGGGCAGGGTTCTGATTTATGTACTGATTTTTCCTGCAGGATCATCGACAACAAATTATTGCTAGGTTTAAAATTACCGGTTTGCATGAAATATCTGCATATAATGCACTAGTGTTGCTTGTCCTGTTTTAATCTAAAAGCATCCTGGAAAAATCAGTCATTTGTATTTGCACTGAAGATGTTGCAGTTGGTACACAGGACTTGAATATGGCTGCAGTGTAAGATAGAAAGAGGTAGTACTGCTCACAGGTGCGCGCTGCACGTAATTAGGTGGTCGCTGTTTATATCCCCTGGCAACTAAAAACTTACTGGTTTTTAATTGTGGAAATATAACTATTTCCATGTGATTATGTAGAAGTTGGAATTCTGTGGCAATTTAAACAAGAATAAGGGAGAAGGCTGGCAAAGGTATGTCGTGAGAGTTCTTTCAGCCTAGGTGTTGAGTGGAAGAAATGATGGAAGTACTTATGAGAATGGAAGGGGATTTGGAGATAAAAGCTGGAGCCATCAGCAGAGCAGGCAAGCTTGTAATGAGTAAGTGTGAAAAGGAATTAGTACAGAGCATAAGCAGAGACTGTGTGGCTTATAGCCCTAAAAACAATCACAAGAAAAAATGAATGTGAGATGAAACTAATAAGAGACAGAGTTAAGTGACTCAGAGACTATAAAAAGGGAGATGACATAGTCAGAGGACCAGGTAGGAAAGATCATCTTGATGAAAGCAGTCTGAACTAATTGAAGAAGTGCATATTAATACTTTCAAAAATTGGTTAGGTGTCTCATAATAGGAGTATTTGTTAAATTTAATTGTAAAATTTCCTACAGAAGGAACCCAAAAGCAATATATAAAATAACACGATACTTTTCTTATCTTCCTTGCTACTTTTTAAAATCCATATAATATCATGTTTCAGAAAAACTAAGTACAGGGGAAGCACAGGACTGAAATCTTATATTGGTGATCTCTAACAAATTATGCAATATAGCATAGTCCTAAAAATGTACTTGTGAGCTTAGAGGTCTTTTTAAATTTTTTATCAACCCAATCTAATTTTTTTTCCTATGTTATCAGGAATGTAGTCATCAAAGATTTACACAACAGTGTTAAAAATGAATTGAGGTAAGTATTTCTTTTCCCTATCTGAAAAAAACCAAGCAATGGAAACATGCATTCCCAAGGACTAATAGTCCTGGTTCAAAATACCCTTCATAATTTCTGGAAAAGACAGAATACTACATTCCCTGAATGGCCACATCTCCCACAGTTGCAGCCTCCACTCCAAGACAATCTCTCCACCTTAGCTTCCTCTCCCACTCAGAGAGATTCTCAGGCTCCTTTTGACAGCCCCCACCCCAGGTCTGGACTTTTGTCTTCCTTCTCCTCCTGAGCCCTTGAAGTTCTTGCCAAGTCTGCAGCCCAGCCTCAGCCAGCAGGCTGGTTGGCACCTGCTGGGCCACGCTGTCTGCTTCTTTGCCTTTCAGTCATGGCTATGTCCAGATTCTTCCTGACCACAAAGATTTGATTCCAATTCCAGGCTTTAATCTTGTCCTGAAGTAGTAGGAACCCCATTCTTTTTGGCTGGATAAGTCATTTCTCTTTTCTGCTTGGACCTAAATTATCTTTGCCATCAGTATAATGGTTACTGATTCCCACGGTATTAGTGATGGGTGAAGTGAAGTCATCACTATCATATCCTCATGAAAGGCAGGTTGTAAACCAATACAGAATAATAACACTGGGTACAATGTGTAGTTTACACTTATTGGAACCACTGTTTGCCTTTTGTATTTTTAGCTTAGGGATAAAACCACACCCTGTCCTCCCTCCCCCGCCCCTTTATGGGCAAACCCAACAGAAACTCTGCAAGTTGAAACTCATGGAGCTTCCTAGCCCTTCCATAATTATTTTTATCCCCAGTGTAAAGGATGATTCAGTCATCAGTTCTCTGAAGAGAGACAGAGATAAAGAGAGAGAGAAAGAGAAGAGTATGCTGAATTGCTGTTGGAAATAATCCTTTCCACATGAAGTAGCAGTGTGTATTAGAGGAACAAATGTCCAGTGGAAGCTGGAAGGGGGATGCTTTGTGGAAAGCCCTGAGGGGAATAGGGCGTGGCATTATTTGTGGCAGGACAGAGATAAGTATTGTCACATAGCTACTTAACCAATGCTAGAAGAAGGATGTACATGACAAATATTTGAAAAAAAAAATCTGTGGTGTGTTGTTATATTTTTGGTTTTCCTTTAACCAAAGGAAAGGAAAACCTTTGGAAAACCTTTCCTCCTGGAGGAGCTGGTGCTAGCAGTGCATAGGGCTGAACATAGAAATACTCTTTGCCTCAACTGTTTTTGAGTAGAGTAATGTGTAATGCAGTACAGGTCTGGGGAAGGCTGATGTGTGCTGGAACTGATGCTTAGAAGAAAGAAGAAAAATCCTCTTATTTGAGAGACTTTCACTGAATAGTGCAGCAAATGGCAAACACCTCCCCTTGAGTTATCTGTGGCAGAAAAGAAATATAAAGGACAAACCAAATGAAAACTTTGACAGTTGACAAAGTAAAATAGAATTAGAGATCTTGAGTTTGATATAAAGAAAGCTAGAACAATATAGTGCCTAGAGCATGAACTGCACCTACTGTACTCTAAAATGGCCAATGTCCCTGAAAGGGATTGTCAAAAATTACTAGAAAACATTGCTCCTACTGACAGTTTGTGTCTTTCTGTTCTGGAGATATAATATTGAGACTACAAGAGAAACATGGTGAAATTTTAATTATTTTCTAAGGTTTGAAACCCACTGCAACATTTCTACATTTGTCTGTAGTCCTGCAGGCTCAGCGTCTCCAGAGAATGTGTGCTACAGAGGGTTGTCAAACTGCTGCCTCTGTTGGTGCCCTCAACTCCCAGTAACAGGTCTGCAGAAGAAACAAATTTATATTTTGCACAAAAGAAGGAAGACAATCTATTTATTCTAACTTTTTTTTCTTGGTCGAGACAATCCCCAGTACCAAAGTTTTACTGATCCAGGAACTAAGTGCAATGGACAGTAGACACATAATTGAGAAATTCAGACGGAAACAGCAAAGAGTAAAATTTTTAAAAAAAGCTGTTTTGGTAAACTTGGAGATGCATGTAAAGGTTATTGTCTTAATCAGCCTATTATAGTTCAAACAACTTTCATATGTGGTGTTTAAAAGCTGTTCAGAGAGTCAAGAGTGACTTATGGAAATAACTTCTACCTTTGGGATCTGACTAACAAAATTTGTCCCTGAAGGAGGGACAGTTTGAGTGTAAATTTTCATTTGGATTATTTCTTTTTGTTCTTTTAATCTTGGAACGTGGCAGACAGTTCCTTGAGTTCTATTAGATGTAGAGTGGTTTTCTAGCTTTACTTTATGCCAACTGGCCCTCATCTTTGACGAAAATAAATTTTGTTTGTGCTATTGATCTCAGTAATGATTTGCTTTGATTAAGAGCAAATTAATTTCTGTTTCACCAGTGGGGGTTTGGTCCACGTACTCAGTGTGAAAAAGACCATACTAGTTTCCCAGCAGATTGCAAATTTCCCCTCCTATGTTCTATCCCTGGTGCAGGAAACCATCTACTGATCTTGGGATATGCCTCTTTTTAAAAGACAAGTCATTCCCAAATGACACATCAGGTACTCTAGGGATCTGGACCAAAATATCAGTCAATTAAAATTTGTATTTCACCAATGGGCTTGGCCCAGCTGGAAAGCCATTGTTTCTGAATAGTGTCAGCATGTTTGAGGCACCACTGGCAGCAAACACATCAGGTCGTCCTGTCAGCGGAGGGCCTTGCATGAGCTCTGGGACAGGCATAGCCTCAGTTTACCTGTTGGCTCTGCTTTAGCAGGGTAATTATTAGAAAAAAGATGGCAATTAGCATTCAATTTGAGTTCAGCTTCAAAATAAGGGTATGCCCACACATGGCTTCACACTCAACAACACTGAACTTCTGTATCATGAATATGGAATGAATTTTTACGAGATGTTGACCAGTGTTTGAAGCATGGCACAGAGAGTAAGGTGGGAGAATACAGAAACGAGAATGCTCTTTTTCTGAGCAAGTGCTTGTTTGTCACACAGAACATGAAGGTGCTTATGCATATTCTGAAACCCACAGCCCACGGTTGGTCATCCTTTATTGGGAGAAAAGAAATTGTTTTGTGATTGCACGAGAGGGATGGAAGACTAGTGATGGAAAGAGGAAAAAAGGGACCCGAGGTTGACAGTGGCCACCATTAGCAGCTTGGCATTGTTCCCCACATTTGGGGAAATGTCTGAGCTATGCCAGGTATTGATAGCCACCATGGGATTCTGGGAGTCTTTGTGATTTAGAGAAGAGGTGAGCTTGAGTCTATTGAGTCTAACATGACTCTAGGCCATGGCTGTCACCTCAGCTTGTCACACACTTTGTGTGACCTCTGCTGAGCTTCCTGTAACTCTCTCAGCCAGTTTCATGAGTACAAACTTGTGTAATTAAGCTGATGCAGTAGGGCCAGTGTGGATGCTGAAGGGCAGTGAAAGGTAGGTCACCAAGGTGGAGTCATGAGATGATTACAGTGCACAGAGGTCAGGCTTTGAATGCCAGCTGACAGGGAGGGGTTGAGGGACCTCAAGTGCTCTTTGAGGAGGCAGAGCTGTTCAGTGATGTAGCAGTGGGGACTGCTCAGGGGACCCCAGTGAAGACAAGGGTGGGGAGTTGCAGTGAGTTTACTCTCATTGCAGGAACCTGCAGACACAGGCTTGCTGAGCAGAGTCTGAACACAGCCTTGCAAAGGCCCAGAGCCATACTGAACAGCAGAAAACTCTGATGATGCAAGGCTTAAGAACTGCTTTCACAGGAGATGCTGAATCACAGTTTTCCCTTAGTGTCTGTAGTGGCAATATTGGTTAGTGTAACCCCAGATGGCTCCCGTGTTCTGAGTATCTTCATCGTTCTTGCTACTTACTACACTTAGCAGTAAGCTGTATTTTAATACCCAGCCACAGCAAAGTACTTTTATATTTCCTACATGTGTGTTCATATTGTGGGGAAACTACCACTGACAGATAGAAATGCTTTAGGTAAAAAAAAAAGCAGAAATATCTAATTTATTCTCCAGTTATCCTATTTTGTTCATCAAAATTATCCCTCTGTTCCAATATACTTTAATTTACATGAATATGTGTTTCTTCAGGAAATTAGCATGTTATGGTTTCTCCTCTATAGTTGTAACTAATAAGAAAGAAGAATCAGAGAAAAGACTGAAGCTAAAAGCAAACCCAAACTAAAATGAGAACCAGGTTAATGATGGGCCTATTGGCTAAGGCAGAATACAGCAGATGAATGACCACATCAACAAAATCTAGCTGTTTTCTCATCTATATTTTTAAATTTTGGTAATACTTTTAGTGTTCCTGCAACTGACTATGTCCAAAGGCTAGACCTTAAAGCTTGATGGCTGCGATACTCAGATTCTCTTTTAAATGCTCAGCCGTCCACGGACACACTCAGCTCCTAGTGAGGTACAGAAATTCCCTATAGATTGTTTAAATGGACTTAAACCCAACATCAGTAGGACATACCATCCAGCAGAGAGGATGCTTCTTTAGCTAGTTTTTCCTCCAGAGAACAAGAAGACTAAAAATCATCCTGCATTCTTCTTGTGATCATTGCTATTCTACTACTGCTTTTTTTTCCCTGCTATTTTCATAAGTCTCCTTTTTTGTTGCTTTCTATTCTCTATGTTCCCTTGTCCTAATTTTATTTCTTCTATTACAGGGTTGCATTTTGTTTTAACAAGTGTGTCAAATATTTGATAATAAGTGCCATTGGTACCATGAAATTAAAATGTCTGCAAATTATTCAATAATATTCAATATTATTATTACTGATATCAATGAGGATTCAGGATTATGGATGAAACTGGACAACCACATCTTAGTATTGGTTTCAGAATTAGAGTGTTTTTAAAGCTGAATTTCAAAATGTAAGTTTAAGAAGGCGAAGTAGCTATAATTAAAGAAAATATCACTGTAGCTCTGGAGAGCATTTGGCAGTTTGCTGCAGATTACCACTGTCTCCTTTCACAATACACACACATATGTCTTCTTAAAGCACCGACTTCCCAAACTCACTGTCTACACTCAGCAGAATTGTGGTCTACTGCTCTTGGTTACTGCAAGGAAATATTTCTGCCTTCTGGATGGAGCTAGAATAAAAACAATGTCATAGTAACAACCAGATGCTGGAAGGGATCCAAAATGATAGTAGCTCTTTGGCCTGGAAAACAAAATTAAGGAACACATAGGTGAAGAATGCATGCAGGACGAGTCTATTAAGTATCCCCTTAGGTCTCATCATGTCCAGGTATGGTTGAACAGAGTACTTTATCTGTGTGTATCAATAAAAACTATCTGTTTCTAATGTGGAGACTGAACTGTAATAAACAGCGCAGAACTTTGAAAACATATAATCTCAGAACCACGATTTTCACATTTTCTTTTTTTTTAATTGCTTTGGTTGCATTTTAGAGTAAAATGGATGGAGCACAATCTACTACACCACACATAGTCGTAATTTCAATTTTTTTCCTCATTAAAAGTAAATTTTGCAGTTGGCATCATTAAGCTATTGACACTCTACTCCAGTGTAATTACCTTTATGACTCTGTCGGTAGTGCACCTTTTACTTAGAATGGGAAATACCTCAAATAGTCTGGTAAATTTTACTACTGCAGGTGGGGAATGTCCAATTTAATGGCCCCACTGTATTACTCTTTGTTATTCGCATGTGCCAAAAAATACACAGGATATAGATGGGGCTGAGTTAATATAGCTGGAATTTCCTAACTTTTTTAATACTTGATCTTGTATCCTTAATAGTGTCAGTGAACCGGCAGGGGTGAGAGGACTAGGGTGGCATAGTTCCATTTTGGCAGTAAACAGAAGGTAAGTAAATAGTTGGAGAATTGAAAGTAATTTAATCTGACAGGTAATAGGACAGACATCCCTAATAGAGTCACAAAAGCATATATAGATGTGTATACATTCTCAGCCTCATTCCTTTCATAGTCAACAAAACGTGATTCACAAATGTGCTTTAAATGGCAAAAAAAATGGCATTTGTGCATCTGATGAAGGTCTGTTTGTCAATAATTCATGTTTCGCACAAAGGCAAATCAATAAAACACATTTTATGAGGCTGATATATGGGTTACAACTGTGTTCAGCAGACAAGAAAGAGATTTGAATTGGTTCCCACAGAAAAGAATAATCCTCCAAATGAACAACTGACACCTCAGCTTTATCTAATGAGATGGATATTTCTGAGGCTTTGACTGGTTCAGAAGGCTAACGAAGGCTCCAAAATCTAATTAGGAGATATTAGTTGCATCAGTTTCCCTTTTAACAGGGTACATGCAGATGTTAAAAAAACCTCACCCTGATACTTTTTTTTGACTCTGAGTGCCCAGAGGTGCGTGGCCAGCCAGGGGAGGCATGCCAGGGCAAGCTCACTGACTCAAAGTAGAGGACTTGCAAAACACCCTGGGAATACAAGAATGGAAAATATCTAGGGAGGAAGCTCTACTAATAGTTTGGTCAGAAAGAGAGCTGTTTTCAAGACCTGTTCATGCAAACCATTCCCTTTTTTTTTTTTTTAATTTTACTTTAACTCCTTCTCTGGAATTTGAAAAACATAAACCATTTCTTCATCATTGTGTTATTTTACATCACATTTCAATAGCTCTTGTGTTTGAGGAGGTTACTGATATATTGCTCATTTGTCAACAATATCCCCAAAGGATGTGACTATCACAAGGTGCTGAGGGTTAACAGTTCCCTTAACCTCCATGTCTCATTTGTTTCTTATTCACTGGTGCACACGCAGGGGCCCCATTACATCTGGGTGGCTGCATTCTGGTGGGAGATGCAGATGCAATTTTCTCCTGTTTTCCCTAGCTGGCCAGTGGATGTTGGATCTCTGGTCCAAGCTAACAAGACCCAGCAAAACCACTGATGGCACCGCCGCTGTAATGTTCTATCTCTACATATTTGTCAAGAGTTCAATATAGAGAAATATTCAAATGCATTTTTTGTCAATGCAAGATTGTATTTTGCTGCAGCACACAAGGGATTTATTTAAACAGTAACTCCAACAAAGCTGCCAAGGTCAGCGCCTTCGGTTTGTGTCTGTGGGCGAGCGGTGTGATAACAGTGGGACCTGTGTGCGTGCTGCTGGCTTCTCTCACCCTTGCCTCACTGCAGGGTAATGAATCAGCACTTTGGTACATGAATATACTGTTCAGCAACTTAAATTCTCAGCTCAGTCTCTGTACATCTGTTGACTGGATACAAGTATATGTTCTAGTGGCCTTTCATATGTTCTTGGCACAGATGCATTTTGTTGGCATGAGCATTAGGCTGAGTTTGTTGGCATTTTAGGAAGTAAATCTGATTTAAAATGCAAACAGAACAACAAATAAAATCGAGCAAACAAACAAACACACCAGGAGAGTGTTCCCACAGCAAAAGCTGTGCATGGCTCACAGTTTACAAACACAGGCTTAGTCGTCCTGCCCTCTGTCTCCCAGGTTTACTCATCCCATCAGGGAGTTAATATGGAGTTTCAAGTGAGCAGCATTTCATTGCTTAGATGGCAGATGCTTTCTGTCCAGAGGGCTTCTTCCTGATGAGGAGCTGGAAGATGTCTTCTGCACTTCCCCCAGAATGCCTAAAGACTTAAACAGCCCAGAAAAAGCCTTTAGTCTAAAAGACTTTTCCAAAGTCCCAGGCAAATGTATTTTCTCTAGGTTATCCACTAACTTAATTTTCTTATGTGCCTTCTTTTAAAAGAATCATTGAATATATAGAACTACAAAACTATAGATGTGCTTAAAAGCAAACAACAACCCACTTCAAAAGCTTTGCAAATAAGTTTCTTATCTACTAGAGAGTTTTCCTACAAGGGAAAACTTTGACATGCTTTTTGAGATGCTTGCCTTGATGATGTGCATTTAACAGTGCTTGAGTCCCATACTTTATCGTCAGAATGATAGCATGCCGAAATGACTAATACAGCTAACACAGAATTTCATGAAATTACACGTCAGACAGGTGCTATTAAACATATGGGAGATGCTCTAGGGTACTGCTGTACTGCAACCCAGTAATGATAGTAGCTCAAGTGCAACCATAGATAGGATCTTGAGTAAGAGCTCCTTGAGGAGAACGATTATTTTTTTTTTAATGTTAAAGAAAAACCCCAACAAACAAGTTCTGCTAAACAAAAGGACAAGAGGTCATGTTCAAATGTCAGAATATATATTACGTGAGAGAAAAACTCACAACATGTAGGCCATGATTTTTTTGAAATAACAGTCTTTTATGTTATCAAGTCCACTGGTCACCTTTACAAAGGTCAGATAATCAAATTGAAACTCTTGCCTATATTCACACATTCACTGTTTATTTGTTGTCCAGATGCTCAACTGGTCATACAAGGTTGGGATTTAACAAAAAAAAAAAGATTTTGTGAAAATATTTTGAAATAAAAAATAATAGTAAAAGCCAAAAGAATTTGTAATTAGAAATTTTATCATTTGTCACCATTCCTGCCGTTATAAGGTTTAGATTTTTGTAGTCTTTATTCAGTAAAGAAAGTATAGCAACAGTTCTCATGACATAGTAGAAAAAAACTGCCTGTGAGAAAAGTCAGAAAACCCAAAATACAATATTTGGAACTTGATTGGGGCCTCTGATTTTTTTTTCCTATTGACTTCAATTATTTTTAACTTCTTTTTCTTGTGTTATTAAAATCAGAACACACATAGACTAGTTTGCTGTCTGTTCTAGCTCAGAAAAATATGAAAGCACAGCCTGTACTGAATGATAGAGTTGTGCTTTAATGTCCAGCCATGTGGTTTCTCCATGGAAAACTAATGAGTTAAAGATGAAATCCTTTTCTAGTTTGCATATATCTTCTTGCAAGGATTCTGCTGAGCAAAAGTATAATTGGAGACTCTATAATATTGAGCCTTGTACTTTTTAATCCTAACATCATAGGCTATGAAACATCTTTCTTCCCACAAAACCACGATGTTTTAGGTCCTAGACATGATCAGTTATGGACATTTTTGAAATAAACTAAACATTTTTAAAAATATCAGGACCATTCCCTTGAATTGTATTTAATGCCATCTGGAAATAAAGAGGCTAAAAAGCAGAGAAACAGAAAGATACAAAACTAATGTCTCAAGGCTGAAAGAATTGTCCCGCGTTTCTGTACTAGGGGCTTATTCAGCTCTTATTGAATCAAAAATAAAATTGAAGCAGAAAGTAGAGGGGAGGTTTCCATTCATGCTTCCCATGCTGTTTTCACTTATTAAACTTTGTTCTCAGTTAACAAGAGTACATTCAAAACAGTCTTCCACATGAACTGTGTCTAAAATTGTGTAAGCCATATTCAGAGGTGTACTGAAGGTGTAGATAGATCTTTCACGTGTATTGTAGTATATGAATGAGGGTATAAAACACATTATATGACATAGTGGCTTAAAATACCTGTGATGATTTTAAAAAGTGTTAAAAACTGGGACTATATCTCTCTATTGCCCTATTTCATTTCAGTTTAACCAAGGGAACAGGGAAAAGTCCCATTCTCAAAATATTTTTAAGCAGAAGGTATAGAAATGTGTATCTGGACCTTTGAACCAAATTTAGTATCAGTAGAAAATGTTTTGTTGTTATTGCTTATATGCATGAAGTGCAGCCAGAGTCTTTGGATTTAAGCCAGAAGTCTTCAGAGAATGGATGTTCTGACTGCAGTTGTTAAACATTTTGCTCCATGACTCTCAGCTTCTGACATAAACTCCAGGCTGCTCCTGCAATACAAATAATAAAGATGGTTTCCAACTGAGGCTGGGAGCCTTGGTCACATGCAGATGCCATGGAAGAGCTAATTCTTGCTAAAAGATCGGCACTTGCACAATCGGAACAAAGCAAGCTAGGAAAAGGGAGAAAATGTTGAACTATTAAACTGTCTGAAATGAAGAATAAAAAAAATTAAGCTGGTATTTTTGCCTTCCCTTTTGACTAACTGAGCAAAGTCAGTGATGTTCTCCTGTAGAAAAGCAATTGGCAATACACAACCAGTTACTTCTGTTGATGTAAACAGAAGATAATGGTAGCTTGCACTTTGATGGGGTTTTTTACAAGATTACAAAGAAAAGGATACCACCTTGATAAGCTGTGACACACAGCTATTTTCCATTAGGTTGATCCTTTCAGCTTTTGCAGGCAGAATTCACAATTTATCATTCCACCCCAGCTGTAAATCCAAAATCTGTCCCATAGATTAGGAAGGCTTGCTTGCCTTGAATTTTTGAATTAATTTAAACACTATTGTCACATTGTGTAACTCCTGGTGAAGGCACTCTTTACCCAGAACAAGGACTCTTTTTCTTCCTTGCGTATTGTTTCTTTGGAATCCCCAGAAATGGCTAGTAATTATAATGATAATATATTTATCCACATCTAATCATATTTGTCAAGTATTTTAATATAAAACACCCGTCTGTGTTTGGAGAACATCTTTTGACATCAGTTGAATTATGTTAAAGATTATCTAGATGTCGGGTGCAACAGTAGTGAAGTATAAGAAACAATTGGAATAGGGTAAGATACATAAGAACACATTTTGTGTTTAAAATGAGGAGAAAGAGAGAGTGTACAGTAAAGAGACTTTAACTTAGGGGAGCCAAGCTGTAGGCCAAAGAGAAGGTAACTGAGAAGCAGGGTATTCAGGGTTAAGATGCTTACAAGGAACACGAAAAACTGGCTTATTGATGTGTCATAACATTCCTGTGTGACCTTAGCAATCCACAGGCCTAGTTTTCTAAAGAATGTGAGGCAGATAACTCCTCATTTTCATATATAATTAGTTATAAAACTAATATACTGTGTAGCTACTACCATATGATTAATTATCTTAATTCATGAATGCTTCTCAAGTATGAGTTCCGAGTGTTAGCATTAAATACCCCTTAATTTTAAGACCCAATCCTGCAAATATTTATTAGTGCTTGCTGTCATGAGTAAGTCATTGCTCAAAAGAAAATATTAGCCTCAATGGGATTAGCTGTGGTGTTGAGTGCTATCATAGAAGGGAATGTTTTCAGAGTTTTTATTTTAGCTACATACATATATAGGTCATTATACATGTATTTCTATATGTGGACACAGCTATACATATACATAATTTCATAAAATGAATTTTACAAACCATTTTCTTTCTATGTATTCCCTGCTGGTTTTTTTTTAAGTTGTGGGATTTTTTTCTGGTAGTGCAACCTAATTATGACTTTCTTCAAGGTACAACTAGCAAATGAAAACGCTGTGTGTTCTTTTATCATAAGTTTGAGCTGGTGAAGAACTCAAGTCTCATGGTTTTCAGACCAGATAAGTATGAACAAAGGAGTTCATTGCTTTTTCTTCCTTTTTTCCTCTCTTTTTTCTTTCCTTTTTTTTTTTTTTTTAAAGTCTGCACTTTTAAATTCTGCAATGCTGTTTTCCAAAGCTGAAATGCAACCCTGAGGCCAGTTCAGACACGGTGTGATGCAGGCCAGTTGAATTGACTGGTGGTTCTACTGTGGATGAGTTAAAGAAGGAATCACCCGAAGCAATGGTAGCTCTCTGAAGGGGGCCTGCCCTTCAACAGTTTAAAGCCTTTGAAGAGAGATTTCCTTTGAGCAATGTGAAGTCTTTGTGGTGATGGGAAACATACATTTGTAATTACAGAAGAACACAGTGTACAGTAGGAATAGTATAAAAGCATGCGATTTACAGTGTCTAAGGAGAAGCTTTGATGTAGAGAGCCCCACTGACCTAGTTTGCTGCTGAAAGCCCTAGAAACATAAGTCTGACTGACTACAGTTATAGGGATGAAGGCTGTGAACCACATCCTTCTGCCTCTGCACTGCCACTTCACAATAAATGAATAATCTTTTGCAATATTGACTGTATGGAACTACTATATGAATACAAAATTGTGTTTAGAAACATTAATAAAGTTTTCTGGGGAAGATGTGCTAAAAAAAACCATTGGGAATCAGCATGCAGGCTGGGGGAAAGAGCTATCTGGGAAGATTTTTTATGAAAAAAAATATTAAAAATCTCAAGTCAGGGCAGTCACCCTTTGGGAAGGTGTGGAGGAAGAATAAAAATGGATGCTTATCTCTGTTAACAAGAGAATGTAAAGCTCAAGGAGTGATACTGATTCTGGATGGTTATGGTATCAGGGTCTGTAAGAAAGGCTCTGTTTGACAGTAGCCAACAAGCTGTAAGAAGAGTATGCATTTACCTTTGGGGTGTGCACTGCTGTGAACAAATCTGATATGAGATCCAAGACTAGATATTCCCCTCCACAGGAAGAATGGGATTGGTGAAAGAGAATTGAAGGAAATGGGCTGCCATGATCTCAAACATCCTTAGAACCAGCTGTGTGATATGGACAGTACCAGTGCTCCCGCAGCATCCACCAATTGTCCACCAAGAGAAGAGTTGCAATTCAGGGGTCACCTGACACAGGTGGCAAAAACCCTGGGAAATCACACAGTTGAGAGAGTCAGAAATGTTTCATAATAGTCTCTGTACTATTTTAAAAATGAAAAATAAAGTATTCATTATTCCATGGATTTGGGCTGAGATTTTTAGTAAATCCACCTCAGATTTGTGTACTAAGAGGTTAGGATGGCTACGTTCAGACCATTTCACGATTGCTCTGAATTTGGATGCTGAGTTGAGCTGAGGTGGTTATCTGGGGGTTTGGTTAGCGACCACATATAAATAATATTGTGCTGAGGTAGCACTGTCTGCCTTATAATCGCTTTGCCTGTGGGATAGGGCCAGTCTGAGGGAGGTCACTGAAATTAAAATGAAAAACTTAATTACATAAAAATAATATGGGTGTATTGGGTGCTTTGATGGACAAGGATGATGTAGGAAAAGAAGAATATAAAGCAAGAGCTATTTATAAACCTTTACCTAATGGGAATAATAGACAACAAAGGATAAATCAGTGACTATTAAGCAGTGTTTGTGCCAGCACAAACACAAACTTTAAAAAGCTCAACCTTAGACCTAGTAGATATAAGGAACTCAGTGAGGTATGGGAGAGACCCTGGGGATCTTGCTGCCTGTAATTCAGCTGTTGGCTAAGACTCCTGTAAGTCACCTCCGACTCAGCAGTCACTGACCTGATCCTAGAGCAGAACAAGCCTGAGGCTTTTCTAGGTTTGCAGACAGCAGTGTCCCAAACACCCTCTGAGGCTTCACTGAGGGGCCTTTGATGCCCATGCATTATGCCTGCTCTGCCACTGTAAATACGTCATCAGCAATAAAATAAAACAAATAGTGAAATCAGCTTTTCCGGGGTCATGTAATTTTTATTTCAAATTTGGCAGACCCTTATCATTTGGCTTAACATGCTTCAAATTTGGATCTGTTTCAGGGAGAGGAGTTACTCCTCAGATATTTCCAACCCACGACCATTATCCAGATGACTTGCCCATGCTCTTTCCAACTCTCCTTCACAGACATGTCCCTGCCTCAGTTTACTTTTAATTAAGTCTGAAGGATCCCTTCTCTTCTCAATGTCACCACTGTCACCATTCCCAACAAACATTTGCCTTTCATTCCTAGCTAACATTGAAATGTTAGTTGTTGCTATCTTGGCCTCCTAGGTGAGATGACATCCTTAACCCTTTCATTTTTTGGAAGCAATATAATATAAAGGTGTAGAGACTAAAGAATTTTTGGCAAGCATAAACTACATTTTTCCACTTGACTTATTTTCTTCCTTTAGAAGATTTTGTTGGGCAAGATCTGTTTAACTTGGAGTATATGGGAGGCTGGGCCAGTGCATGAGCAAAGAGTGGTATTGGAAGTCACCCACATTAAGTAAAATTTCATGTTGTGGTTCTTATTTTTAACCACATGAGACTTTTCCTTACAGAAGCAATTAGCAGAGCTGAAGGTTGCAGTCCTTGAGAATTTTTGACAGAATTGCCCCTGGATCTTTTAAACTTTTTCCTGCCCTTTATAAAGTTCCATCCCAGCTAATATGCTGCTAAGTACATCTATATTTCTGGGAATAGCCACTGTACCTGTCAGCGGCATTGGACTAGAAGAATACCATCATAATTACAGCTGGAGACGAGATCCTCTAATTTGATCTCACAAACAGGTCTCTCTGCCTTTATTGCACTTGTGGGCCTTAATCAAGGCCAAACTCAGCTCCACTCAGATGCAAGTTTGAGACAAGCTTTGCTTATCCCCCTGCACCATTACAGCCTGTCTGCCTTGGTGGCAACACCCCATGATTGAGTCAAGTCAGCCAGAGACTCTACAAACAGCCTCAGGTGCTGCACGTGCAGCATGGAACTGCACATCCCTAGAGGCATGTGCTAACTTCGAGGGCCATGGGTCCTGAAATTCTGTATCTGGGTCAAACATTGTGCTTGGGTTTAGCTTATCTCATGGCCTCGGTAGTGTGGGGCTGTGTTCTCAGTGGAATTCAAAGAACCCAGAGTATAGGCTGACCAGCTATTTCTTAGTCTTTAACCTTCCCCTGCCAAAATACCTCATCTTGTCATACATACACCTGCCTTTGGCCACTCACATCAGTCTTCAGAAACAAGAATACAATATAGTGACTCACATCTGTCTTTGGCAGGTTCTGATTTTAGGCATGCGTAATTACTTAAGTCTTTTTCTCCACAAACGCAAAAGTGCATATTTCAGGAAACCACCAAACCAATTATGAAGACATAACACGGCTTTCATGTTAACTCAGCAATGGGGAGAATTGAAGGTTTGTGACTCACTCAGAAATAGGTGTGAAGAGCATTATAATAGTAAAGAAGAATCTAACTTGTATAGTAAAAGCTGACCACCGCATGACCCAAAGACAAATTCAAGGAAACACCCTTCTCAAAAGAGTCAGTGATTCTGTTGAGAAATAGCATATCTGCCCATCTGCCCATCTGCATTTTGAGCTGAATATTATGAAAGAGAAACTGCTCCAAGGCCCACAGAGAAGTGGTATTTTAAACTATGTGTTTCATCTTCATCATTTTATGTAATATTTTTAGCAACATGATCTTTATCACTAGACACCAGAAATTCTCCAAGTGTGGCCATGTACAGAGCTAGAAGATTGTGGCACACATTATGAAGTGAGATTACCTGCTCTGTTTTATGTCTGAGAAAGCTGAGGAAAAAAAAGATAAGTGAGCTCCAAAATCTTAAAACACTTTTTCTGCAATGCAGGGTTTGTGGGTTGTAAACTCAAGTCATTGAAAGGATGCTTGAGGAACACTTTATTTAAAATAGATGAATTATTATTCACAGCTTTAAAAAACCCCAAACCCAATTCTATAAAAGCTCAGCTGGACCAAGACTTCCAAGTTAATCCGCAGTTTCAAGTGTCCCGAATAGATATTCCCAGTTTGAGTTCTCTTCAGGAAAAATCTCTGATGAAGCCTCAAGCTGCATAATCAAAATGCTGATACACCCACAGCTTCTGAAAATCTGGGCCTAAAAATAGCCCTTAGAAGACTCAATCTAACTTTCCCCTGCCTTATTAGTGTAGAATACACTTCACCTCCTTTTGTCTTTACATCCCCTCTCAGTATTTTCCTAGGCACCACCAGGAAGTGCACCACAATTATAACTCCATGGGAGGTGGTTATTGAAACATCTCCAAGGATAATACAGGGCAAAGAGCTAAGCTGTGCCCAGCTCTGAGCCCCAAGCACAGTGCTGTAGTTAGTGACTGGAGTACGCAGCTTTTGGGTCTAGAGCTGATGCACTGAGAATTAATTTGTGTGCCTGCTCAGCCTGGCATGGTACAAATGAAATCTGTGTGCTGGTGCTCATATGGTGCTGTCTGAGGCTGTTAATAGCTTTCCTTTGGAGACTGTGCCTGTGATGTAGGACTGCAACCCTCTGCAACCACTGCTGAAGCAGCAAGTCCAGGGGACTCTTCCATTCACAATAAAACATCTATTCTCAAGAATTTTCTTTTTATAAAGTGAGGAGACAAGAGACCCACTCCAATATAGTTTTCTCTTTCTATATCTTTTCCCATGGGGCTTTACACAAGACTTTATTGGAAGGGTTTTAATTTTATTGGGATATTTTTGTAAGCTACCCTTAAGTAATCCTTTTGAGCTCATTCATGTTCTCTGTGGTAGGGTGTTCTTTTGCAATTACAGACATACAGCAAAACAGCAAAGAGCTGAAAATAGAACGTACAAGTCGTTTTTCTCACTAGAGTTCAGAAGGGAGGCGACAGTCTCTGCCACTGCTTCGTGGAGTCACAAGTACCACTGTGGTTCCCCCAGAAAGCCAGGACAAGTGCTTACAATGCTATTGTGATAATGTCTGTAGGCCCCAAGTAAAATCAAAGCCTCGCTTTGTTTGCTGCTTAACAGCTTCTACTTTGAAGCATTTTTAATCCAAAACTTGAATCATGCACTCACAGTCATACTGCTTTTGTGCAGAAAGTTATGTTCCAAAGAGGAGGAAAATAAAAAAAGAAGAAAAAAAAATCAAGCATAATAAATTTTTTTCTAATATATAGTGGTTCTACTACATGGGGATAGAAAACTAAGGTGCAAAAGAACTGAAAAAAAATTTCAACCAAATCTTTCGCATTCTACTCCAGTGCTGATCTACAGAACTTCTCAGCTGCAGATTTTGTGATTTTTCTGGTGTAAACAGTTTGCTCGCTAGCCAGAATAATCACTATATTTTTCCTGTGCTCTCATTTTTAAGCCTCCTTGGTCACACAGAGGCCAGTAGCACGTTTTTACAATCTGAAGATGTCCATTCAGCCACCAATGTAACCATTCTTCCATTCTTGCTGGTGACTCTCTCTAGTCCTTAAGTAGAGCTGCAAAATTCAAACACAGCAATAACATTTTTCAGACCATACCCTCATACACTCCATATTTCCTTACTTTCCCTTTTTCTGTTCACATTTTACTGCACCATTGTCACAGTCCATTACTTTCCTCATTGACAGTTTCCAAATCAGCCTTCCAAAACCATACTCTTGACATTATCTTTCCAATTATTTGTTCCTGTTCCTCCAAGTACATGTCTTACCCCTAAATTCCACACCTTATCCCAGCAGTTTTGCATACCATGTCTCTCAGGCCTCCTGCCTGACTGAAGAGGATGCCAAGACACCACTAGGAATCCCCAAGGAATCACAAATCCTCTGTGCACAGTAGTTGTGTGTTTCTGGAGACTGTTTCCAGTCCAACAGTGCCAGTGCCCCAAGAGATAAGAACCTAGAAATACCTGTTTAGCTGAGATTACGTTTTATCCAAGATTAGGCTTCTGCAACACATAGGTACCAAAATCCAGTGCTATACCAGCAGTAGCTGTTGTTCAAAGATTGTTACCTCCATCAATAAAAGCTTGCAAGCATCCCTCCATACTTAAGCTGTTGGCAGATTATTACGTGCAGGACTAAAGCTCTGCAAGCATGTACTTCTATACATTAGCTAACAAACAATGGTGCTGTGCACAGCATTGACTCTCTGGCTGGTTTTGTCTCGTTTTTGTGGCAGTGGCTCAGTTGAAGCTCGTGTTTTCTGAGCACAGTGGATTAATCCAGCTGCTTTCCTTTGACAGGCCTTAGGTTGTTTCTGATTCATGCGAATTGCATCTCCCTTGTGCTTTGGCAAGACTGAACTCAAGCTGATCAGCTCTCCTACGTGACATCCCCACATCCAGTTTTGACATGCCTCTCTAGAGCACACACCTCAACCCACCCTTACGTGTCGTAAGATGTCCCAAAGCTCTGCAGCAGTGTAATGGCACTGACTCCATTACTTGCCACAACTCTACTATGTTTTGAGCCAAGGTCACTATGTAGATGTGATGTAAGGACAGAGTGAGCCAAGGAACAATTTGACTCTCTCCTTCCTTGATTATCTCTCCCCACAGAGGTCCACAACCAAAATCAGGAAGGTTATTCCAGGTTACTCATGGGTATTAACTTCAGAAACTTGTATCTCATATACTCCAGATGCGGATGATAAATTCCAGGGGCAGATGGACTGCCTGGTGTCCTGAAGAGCCCTGGTAGCCTTTCTTTGACTGTGGGGCAGAAGAGGTTCAACAGGTAATGGAGGTCTCTGGAGATTCATTGTAGGCACACTTTTCAAAAGCAGATAAAATATTGAACTTACTGAAGCTTGGTCTTCTTGGTATTCAGCTGACTTAGTACTACCTCCAAAAATGGAGATTTTTCCACTTTTCTGGGCCTCTGTTTCAGTGTTTCACCCCTGTCAGTGAGAAGCATTTTTAATTTCTTTGCTTAAACTTGTGCTTTTCAGCCTTTTCTGTGCACTATCAAGGGATTCTCAATCTGCAACTATCCATTAAGAAGTTGAAAAACAACAGTTAGATGCCTCCTCAATGTTCTAATTTCCAGGCTAAATCCACACAGCTTTTCATATACCATGTCCTTGCATGTGTCCGGTTCCTCATATACTATATTCTCAGTCCTCTTTAATATCTTTCTGACCCTCCACAAGATTTCATTCAGTTTGTCTGTCAGTCTTGTACTGGGAGCCCAGAAGTCAAGTAAGATTTGAAATGTGGCCTCACAAGTGCATAAAAGAAAGGAATAATCTCTTACTCCAGGCTGTTGGCTACAGTGCTGTGATACAGCCCAGTGAACTGTTGGATTTTATCCGTAGATGAAGGCCACAATTTTTGGCTCACATTCAACTCCTTGCTTTTCAGGTCCTTTCCTGTCAGGGTGCTCTGCAGGTGGACAGCCCTGCACAGCCTGAAATGTGTCTCTGTGTGCAGGATTTTCCCTCTGCACATTATGGACAGCTGCCTCACAAGAGAGCTGCTTTCCAGCAGCCACATTTTGTGTTAGACATGGAGGGTTATCAGCAAAGGATAAGGTGTGAGGACAGATCCCTACCCTTTAGAGGAGTAGGAGACATCTGGTTTAAGACATGTGCTGAAGAGCTCATTCTAGGGATAGGTATGGGACACATACTTGAGCTAATCCCATATCCTTACACAAAGCCATTTGGATTCGGTCAGATTTGACCAAGCTGCAAAACAACACATGGGAGAGCTGAGACTCAACAGAAGCCTGAACTGATGTGACAACAAAAGAAGTAGGCTTAAAAACCCCAGAGAGCTACTGCTGCCTCTCAGCCACTGAGGCAATCAGCAATAACTTCCCAATAGCTTCTTTGCTTCTCCTGGATCCTCTGCAGCATTCCAGACACGTGTCCCAGCAGCACAAACCAGATGTGTCCTTTTACTTGAGCAGTAAAAAAATTATATTGCAGTCCTCTTGTTGAAGCCCAGTGAGGATGCATCCTACTTTTTATGAGCTTAGATGCTTCTGTTCCCAGTAAGTCACATATTTACTGAAATATCATTTAATGTTATGGCCGGACAAAATTAATTGTGGTTTACTTGATATAGGTTTGGGTATTCTGGTCCCTGAACAGTACTGAGTAACTTATGCATTCACTGTATATTCATTGAGAATGAGAAAAAGTGTTCTTAAAAGTATAAGATGAATTAAAACACATTTGAGAAACTTCCTTCCAGAGCTCAAAGAATTCACAGAAATGAGAAATAATTACCTACACTGATCAGCTCTCAAAATTTTGGTTCACTTATTTATCTGTAATTATTATTACAGCTAATGGGTTTCTACAGAGTCTGACACTGCAGGTCTCTGTTGAAAAAAATTTCTTGAGCATCTCTGTTTCCCCTTTCTTGAGCATCTGCATGCTCCCTGTCTAAGGGCTTGTTTTCACTACTGAGGAAGGTTATATTCTCTCCCTCTAGGAAAGAAACCCACATATGAAGTTTTCGCAGGTCAGCTCTTATGTTTGTGAATTTGGTTTATGATAAATCCTGAGTACTGTCTTCCTGCAATTAAAAAATGCAAGAACAAGGTAGAAAAAGAGATGTAATTCTAGCATCCCAGCAAACCTTAGAATATGCTGTTAAGAATTGCTCAGCTTATCAGAATCAATGAAAACTTGACTTTTGTTAATGTTTGCTTCTAAATTTTCCTTCAATTATCGATGCTATGTTCAAGTATTAGAAAACTCTTATTTCTTGTATTGTTCAAAACTAGAACATGAACCAATTTGCATATTCAGTATCCAACAAGCTATGAACAGATTACAGAATTTTCATCTAAACCCTCAGTTTATCCATAACTATATTTTAGCCCTACCACTACTCCATTGCACAATGTTTGTCCTTTTATAGCTTGGAGTGTGCAAATTTTCTGTGATCTTTTCAGATGGCTAACATCACTGATGTCATTCTTATAGCTGTATAATTGAGGGATAATTGTACTCACTGAATACATATCGCATATTTAGATCAGCAGACAGGCCCTAACCATTTCTTACTGATAAACTTACCTGGAGAGGTATCACAGTATTCCTAGTCACTCAATCTCAATAGTGTTCCTAGCCATTGTGGTCTCATTGCAGTGTTGGATTCTTAGCTGGCCAATCCTGTGAGAAAAGAAAAGAAATTACACTTTTAATATGTGTTCTCAGAATTATACAAGAGTGGTGAAAAAAGTCATTGTATTTAAAATAATTTGTAAAATGACATGCATAAATCTTTTGTATTTAAAGACAGATTATCAAGACTTTTGTTATCATGCAAAGTTTATTAAACCAATATGTCAATTTTCTCTAAGTTGATCTCAATTAATTTATGTAGATGTGTGTGATTTCAGTAGTTGTTTAAGACAAGCAGAAGTGGTCCTGGAAAGCTGCTGTACAAAGAGTTGATTTCCTCCTGATAAAGGAGTTTTTACCAATCTATTTCATTTTAGAAAAGGATCCAAATGAAGTAATTGGATTTGACACAATGGAAGGATTTCTAAGTAGAACAGGTGAAAGCATAACCGGCAACAATTAAATGCTAATTATCTGCAGTCATCAACTGGTCACCAGCTGTTCTGAACCACATAAAGAATTATACACTACAAGGGAGCTGCATATGCTATGGAGAGAAGTATTAGTAAAGACTACAGCACTGTGAGGAGATATGCAGAAAGTTCAGTTCTAATCCAAACCTGACCCTGTAAGTCTTCCTATGGGTAGCTGTATTCTACAGATTCTCACAAAGTAGAATAGAATGTCTCAAGTTGGAAAGGACCCACAGGGATCATCAGGACATAGTGCTGAATCTTCTCTTTGTTTCACCAGGGCATAATCATTGTGAGCTGCTAAGTTCAGAAACACTTATTCCTGTTTTACTGCAGTCATGGCTTCAATGGAATTGCTCACATTAACAAGCTGCTAGGCTTAGTCTTCCTTGTTGGGCCTGTGTTTGTGCTCAGCTGAGGAACAGAACCAGCAAACTGTTGGGGCTGTGAGTGGGGACTTTCTGTATTTATTTGCTCTTTTCACACTGGCAGTAGAATGAAAGCATTTCCAAGATCCTCCTCAGTTCTCTTCTTTTGTCTGGTTGCCTTTTATCCCACATTAATTAATGTGATTGCTACAATTTCATAGTCCAGTGGATACCAACTAATGATACTGGAGCTGAGTGTTCTGTTTCTGCAATAAATCAAGAAAGCAGTTCATACAATACAGCCTTCCACTTCCTCCCACCACACCAAATTAAAGAAGATAAATATTTCTCTTTCATGGCTTAGGGTCTGGTGGTTAGATCACACCCCCATGACTTCAAGGGAAGGGTTGATACAGTGCTTACTTCTGCCTGGGGGATGTTCAGATCGAAAACTTCAGCATTTTGGGAGATTATTCAGTGCTCTGGTCTTGGGAGGAACAATCTCTGCATCTCCCATTGAATCTGTTCCTCAGTGTAGAAATTCACACAAGATATATGATGCCAAAAAAACAGAAGAGGAGATATGGATAGGGAGCTGGGAAAACCTCCTAGAGTACAGCTGGCCTCTTGCAGGAGTGGGTCTCGTCTTTGTTGAAAAGGAAATAGACCAAGACACTATCCCTGCAACAGAGACTGTCTAGGCTGCCCGTGATTAGAGGAAACCTAAATGTTCTCTGTTCTCAGATGTGGCCTACAAGATAAACCCCTGAAGGAGGTGGAGACCTGCTCTATGAAAAATCAACTCTTCCCACCAGAAGACCACTATTTTTTGAAATGACAGAGCTTGTCCCAGCAATACCTGGGAAGAGGATCTGCTGGTGCTGCTGCCTCACCTTTCATGTGAGAGGCTCAGAGCTGACCAGCCCATTACTATTATTGCTTTCCCAAAATGGAGCAGAGAAGAAAAGGGCGAATTATGAGAAGTGGTTTTTTGTAAAGGGCTTTTGGCACAACTGCCCTGCCTGATCATTGCTAGTTAAAATGATAATTTGAGGTGAAATAAAGTTTAAACATCTGAAAAACTTCAGCAGGTATCAGGAAAAAAAAATGGGGGCGGGGGGGAGGGGTGTTCAGTCTGATTACGTGTCATACTTTCTCAAATCTGTAGATATGTAGTGACATGTTCACCACAGCTGGACTTATTAACAAAACTCTGGAATATTCTTATTTTTCCCCCCTGCTTTCTTACAGAATAAAGAAAATGGAGGAAGAGACAGATGAGACTAAACTTAAGAAGTCACAGGGTAGGGAGTTGGTTCTTCAAAATCAAACCAAATTTCAATATATTTTCAAGAAAAAACAACCTGATTCTTCTTTAAACATAAAGACTAGAGAGGAAAAATGGCCTTCATACCCTAAGGCCCACATCATAACAAGACTCCAGTATTATCTACCCAAATTGTCGATACTATAAGCAGGCATGGCTTGTATGCAATGTATTCAGTCAAGATTATGTCATGCACAATTTTATATTTGTGTTCTTTGTGCTGCACAATGGACTATTTTTTCAAGGCACAAAAGGTTAAATTGACTGGCATATTATTGGGTAGAGCTGAGGACATGTAAATATTCCACTTAAAGGTAAATTCTGAACCTGACTTTCAGCCAAGAATATCTCTGAAGTGAGGCTTGCCTAGAGACGTTATGTTTACCATTCTTTTTCAAGTAAAAAGCTTGTGATTTTGTAGAGGGAAAAACCAGATTTGCCACATATTTGATTTTGCTTTTTTATATGCTGGGACCTTAGCTTAGGTAAGAAGAATCATCTTCCTTGTTCTGAATACTGATATTTAGGTTAGAGATAAACCCTCCAGAGTGGTATCTACAGCAATCCATAGGGAAACACCTAAAGTCAGCAGGCTGAAGTGTTTGGTGATAGTCACTTTCGGAACAGTAAAGATGAGGAATCAGCCCCTCCCACATGCTGCTCTTCACCAGCAGTCCATAAGCTAAGGTCCTTAATTTCCTCTGTGGAATGCTGCTGGTTCTATTCCCCCTGATGCCATGGGCTGTTAGTAAAAGTGCCCAGATATTGAGAGACAACCATGTCAGTTCCTCCTCAGCCTAAAGTCATAAAAACTCAAATTTCCCACCTCCACAGAAAGTACTTTCACATCCAGTCTATAAAATATCTGGGAGAAGAAAGGAAGGACAGTTGAGGAATGTAGAAAACATTGCACACCCTGAATAATCCAACCAGATGATCCACTGGGCTCTACTCTGCTCAGTGTGGATCTATAAGGCAGAATGCGATTTTTATCCTATGTAGGAGGCCCCCATTCATTCTCACAAAGGAGTCAGGCAGATATAGTTCAAAAAGAATTCACCCTAAATATGTTTGGATTGTGTTGTAATCTTAAAAAGTAAATTAATTAAAAATTCAAGACTCATGATGTGTTGAGAAAGTATGAAGAAAAGTGAGCACAGTTTTTTTAAAATTAAAAAAGACAGTGAAGAAAGAGTCATAAGATAAAATCCAGGGAGGACCCTGGGCACTTACAAGGAAAATAGTCTTTCTTTCATGTAGGAAGAACTTCAATCACTAGGCTATACTATGTGGCATAACTGACAGCTCCTTCTTTCCATCTAATGACTTCTAAATTGTTGTGCACACATGCAGTTACCACATGCAGTTACTTCTAGGAAAAGTGTCTTACTTCCCATTATTCTGAATAAATTCTTCGCACCTTCAGGAAGAAGGAAGAAATGGATGTGGAACCCTCCTTTAGCTGAATCCAAGTCACCTAATTAAAAATATCAGTAGAGAGCAAGGTATGCTTTGATAACATCCTCAGATCTAAGCCCTAGAGAACTGTGGCAGGATGGGGGGAATTGAGACATGCCTGATTTTGGATTTTGGTGTGATTTTAACAGGAATTAAGTACTGAGCCGTTCTGTTCTCTCAAGGCAAGGAATTTGGAGTGCCCTTGGTGTGTCACTGCTTAAGAAACACAAAATGTAAAACAGTTAGGTTTACTACCTGGGTAAGGTTAGTAAACCTAACTAAGGTGCACTAAGGTGCTTCCTGGGGTATGTAACAGGAGCTTTCAGAGACGCTATTTTAGGCCTAATTCCTCAGATTTCTTTAAATTCTATATACCACAGCTACAGTGCATGTTCTTTAGTCTTTCTTCTACCAATATAGATCCGTATTAAGTGAAAGGTAATATGCATATAGGATTAAAAAGGGAGGTTAACTAGCAAAATTTATGCCATTGATGATCCTTCTTGAACCACTTATCACTTGATAGTTACACATTCAAAAGAGTATTTATATTGACTTTTTCATGTGTCATACTCAACTAGATCAAACTGGTTTCACTCAAATTTATCTTTGTCTCATCAAATAAAATTTGTTTACTCAAACTTCAGTCTAAATATTGGCCTTTTGAGAACAGAGATTTGTCTTTTAATGACAACAACCCAAATCACTTTATCTGAAGTTTATTGATATGGATATTAGGAAAAACTTCTTCACAAAAAGGGTGGTCAAGCTTCTGTGGGAACAGGCTTCCCACAGAAGCAGTTGGGCCACCCTCCCTGGAGGTATTTAAAAGATGAGTAGGCGTGGGGGTTGAGAACATTGTTTAGTGGTGAATTTCACAGTGTTGGGATAACAGTTGGACTTGATGATCTTTAGAATCTTTTCAAACTTAAATGACTCTATCATTCTGTGATACCATGACTTACTCTGCTTCTGTAGCACCTACTTCTTCTAATATTAGGTATGGAAGTTGGTACTAAGGTAATGAAGGACCTTCCTTGTTATGCTCATCTACTCTGTTTTGTAAATTCTGCATAGATACAGACACATTTCCATCTGCTTTAGGGGGTTCTATTATCAGTCACATATGGTCTGAGAAATACTTCCTCTGTTTTAGCACTAGACCTGATCAGATAATTCACAGTGAATAATTTATTCAAACAAATTTAGACGTTCCTTTGTTTTTTATTTGTCCAGGAGTTGATCTTGATATTCTTGAATTTATTCGTTACTCAAAAAGCATTTGCTTGGTAACTTCTATGAATAACTTCATGAGAAAAGTTTTGTTTGTGGACTGTGTGACCAGTTAGACATGAGTACGTAGAGCTTGGTGCTGTTGCTCAGGTTTTTCAGATACCAAGGCAATGTAACGTTTTTCTACTTCTTGACTCTGTGAATAAATTGAAGCTGTTTTGATGTGAATACTTACATGCAAAAGTTCAAAATTTGCTGTTCATAGCAAGTAGTAGTCAGCACAGTAGTGCTGCAACTGTATACATCCCTATAGTAAATATTTTATTTCCCTACTTCCAATGCTGCAAATAGGATATTTCCTTCCAAACATGATTTAATTTTTTCACAAGTGGGTCTAGATAAAGGGATATATTTAGGTAGCCAGCCTGTGTTTGCTAGATATCTGCTCTTCAACCCCATAGCTGGAAGAGAAAACAAACAAGAGTACTACTGCTGTTAGAAAATAAGCTTCTGTTCTGACAATTTTTAAAAAATTCTTTCTTCTGTCATCATTGCCAGCTTACTACTTCAAAATAACCTTAATCTTGTGTCTGTGAAAAGTTAAATATTTTACAACAAAGCATCTTTAACACTGGCTACTTATTGGAAAATAGGAACATTTTTATATGAAATACACGATTTTTTAATGAATTACAGTATAAAAAATAGGCAGCAAATATTGAAAATGTATGTTCATAGGAATCTCAAGAATTCAGAGTGTGATAAAACAAATGGAATAATTCAATGATAGGATTGTTTATCTGTATTTTGAAGCTGATTAAGCTAATTTCTCTTTCTTTTAATAAAAGTTATAGAGGCTTTATCTGTAATTAGATGCATTAAATCTTTCTGAGACATTCAATACAGAAAAATAAGCATAAAAATTGCAGTTGTTTTATGATTTTTATATGTTGTTTAAAGCACAGTAACCATTAACTTATTTTGAATTTTTGTTCATCATGGCATTTGTGTAAGATGGATAAAAATACATTAAGAATGGTATATTTATGTCCCTTTATATTCCTTTGGAAATGTCATTTATGTAGCACCAAAATGCTATGTTTTAGTCAGGCTGCGGCAAATTTGACACATAACTGACAGATGATGTCTAAGCATTATTCGGGGCTATTAAAGATGAGATAGAATGCACAAATATATCAGTACATGAGGGAGAAAGCTGGTGAGATTTTAGGAAAAATCTAACATCACTGGCTGAAACTCACAAATGGAGTTATGTGAATTAAAGAAAGGAGACAAAATACATCAGCATCAAGACAAAAATCAAAACTCCATGAGGCAGTGTATTAGGCCTAGAGTAATACAATAAAATGGGAAAAAATCCGAAACACAAATTAAGGAAACAAATATGGATAGAGCAGAGTATAACAGCCTATTCCACGTGCATGTGCAGGTCTGATTTCATCTGAAAGCAATAGATTTTCTTTGGTTTCCACATTCGATTGGGATTTGAGATAAAAGATTTCAGATCATTTGTGTCTGTAAGGGGTTTCTCATCTCCTATCTCCCACTAGATTTCAATTTGTCTTGTAATTCAGACCCTGAGAAATTTTCATGAAAAGTGCAGAACCCTACATAAGAAATTTGAATCCTTTAGTACTGTGTTTAATTTTTATTGAATGTATTTGTAACACCACTTACAAATAATCCACCAACCCTTTTCTTCCCCCTAGGGCTTCACAAACGGAAGTGGAAATTGTATGCCCTAATTACTAGAAGATACAGATTTTTTGAAAGACACAATTGTCCCAGCCCTTATTGTAGAATTTGACCAAATAAGTAGAAAGAAACAGACATTTAAAAGGGCTACAGGATACAAAAAGAGACTCAGTGTCTGAATGTGACCAGGACTAGGCATAAAATAAAGTTATTTAGCTGGTAGTTCATATACATTTCTGCTTTCCTAACTGAGTAGAAGTTGGACAAGAGTCTAAAACGTGGGACAAAAATATGTTTAATGTTGAATTATTTATCTCACATTTGTGCGAGATAATCTTGAATCTTGCATTCGGGTTATCTGTGTTGCAGAAAGGTGTGTCCTCACTTGTGCTTTTTGTTGGAATGAAGGAACAGTTTGCTCCAGAGACCTCTCCTGCTGATAGACATGGACATGACAACACCTGCACTGGTGCCTCCTGGTCTAGCCTGCACCAGTAAGTTTTCATTGCCATGAGCTCCCTGCCCTCATTTAAATTGCATCGTTTCAAGGATTTTGCAAAGAACTTAGGTTGGGGACAGTGTTCTGCTGTAATGATGGATATGACTGAGAGCACTAAGAGAGAAAAGAGGATGGTGAAAAGCACTGTATTGAGCCATGTGCAACAAAAACATTAATCTCTCAAGTAGGCTTTGTTCACTTTTTGCCCAGGTTTTAGTTTGAAGGTTAACATAATTTCAAGTAATCGTTGCTTGAATTTTTGTCTTGTGAGCTCATCTACTTGGTTTTGCCTTGTTCCATTTTGGTTTGCTTTTAGCTTTAAATTATTTCCTCTCTCCCATCTCAACTTGTTCTGCTTTTGTTTCTGTTGTGATACCACAGTGGCAGCACAGTAAAGCCCCACAGAGATCTTGCTTCAATTCAATTTGACTCTTACGTATTGCTTTGTTTCTTCCTGAAATTGTATTGCCATTTCCAGAAATGATGTGGCAATACTTCACTTGAGTCACTTGCCATTTTAAGTGGACCTTCATGTATTTGCATTAATGATATTAAACCATGCCTAATGGAACTACAGTGTGGAGAAAGGTAAAATTAAATTAATGTAGCTTATTGTCTGCTGTGCACTGAATTGGCAGAGAAAATGCAATTGTGGATTGCTATAGCATTTATAAAAATCCTGAGAAATCAGTCCTAAAATTATTATCAAAATTTGTGAATGCTGATAAACAACAGGTATAAAGTTACTCTGCTCTTCTCGGAGGAAAAGATAAAGTTGGTGTTGTGGGTCGGCCTTGTCTGGACACCAGGTCCAAAGCTGCTCTATGACTCCTCTCTTCAGCTGGGCATCCTTTCCCCCAGCAACACAGGGAGTCAGGAAAAGTAGGCTGTAGTCAGTTTGTCATGTTTCTACTTCTCCTTCCTCCTCAGGGGGAGGACATGTCACACTCCTCTCCTGCTCCAGCACGGTGTGGCTCCCATGGGACTCAGCCCTCCATGAGCTCCTGCAATGTGAGTCCTGCCCATGGGCTGCAGTTCCTCACAAAGTGCTCCAGCACTCTGGGCCCCTTCCACAGGGCACAGCAGGTGGCTCCAACATGGTCCCCAGCAGGATCACAAGTCCTGCCACAAACATGCTCCAGCATGGGCTCTTCTCTCCAAGGAGCCATAATCCCTGCCAGATCCTGCTCCAGGGCAGGCTTCCCGTGGGATCACAGCCTCCTTTTGGCATCTTCCTGCTCCAGAGTGGGTCCTGCAGGGGCACAGCTGCCTCACCATGCTCTTCGCTGTTCGCTCTTTGCACAGCAATCTCTTCTCTGGTGCCTGAAGCACCTCCCTCCCCTCCTTCCTCACTGACCTTGGTGTCTGCTGAGCAGTTTCTCTCAGATGTTCTCACTCTTCTCTCTTTGGCTGTTATTGCACAATGCTTTTCCTGCTTTTTAAATACATTATTCCAGAGGCAGTAGCACTGTCACTGCATGGTTTGACCTAGGCCGGTGCCAGGTCTGTCTTGGAGCCAGCTGACTGTTGAATGTGTGGGAAGCTTCTGGCAGCTTCTTACAGAAGCAACAACCCCTGTAGCCCTTACCATGCAAAACCTTACCATGCAAATGCAGCACAGTTGGTGAAAGGCATAAAAAATCTGCATGCAAAGATTGCAAAACTATTTTGCAGTTTTCTCAAAACATGGCTGGTTTTCTTAGTCTTTAGCAAACAACAAATGAACTTTTGAAGAAGTCTGACTAAGCCCTTTTGCAATGTTTTAAAAATTTCAAAAATTGGTGTATTGAAATAAAATATAAACAAACAGGAAACACCATCAACTGTCTGTGATTCACATTTCTGAGCAGACAGCAGCATTGCACAACAGCTTGAGATTGGAAACAAGAAGGCTCCTACATCCCGATGAAACTTCATGGGGATTTCAGGCAGAATATAATTATTTCATATAATTATATTATATACGAACAGAATATAATTATGCAAAGCTGGAATTTTGTCAGGACACTGTGGTGAGCACCTATGCTTTTTGAAAAGCTTATGGGGATTTTTAATTACAATAAGTGGTCAGAATCTTAGTTTGATGTCTCAGCCAAGAGATGAATTGATGCTGAACTACCAGACTCTCAGTACATGCCTGGGTAGTATGAAAATAACAGAACCATTAGACAGCTTGACTCACCTTGTAGTGATGGCAGAATGGGCTATATCTGAAATCTGGAACAACGATTAAAAAATACTGTTGCTCTTCAACAGAAGAACAGTGATTATAAGGGATGTAACTCTGCATTCAAGATTCTTTCATTCTGGGGAAAGATATGCATCTGCTAAACATGCAGATATGTTATCTGTTCACTTCAGAAACACTTAAACAACTGAGCATCTCTCCTTAAAAATTACCACAGAATGGAATAGCTTTTAAGAAGTTATCATGCTGTGGAATGAGTCTGATGATATGAACTCATTATGAGTTGTAGAGCCTTCACTCAGCAGAGTGGATATTACACTGGATAGATGAATACCCAAAAGTTTCTTAACTGGTTCAGTCCTATCTGTGTAATCTATCTATCTTCTCATGTCACACCCAGCTCTACTGTATCTGAACATCTTCCAAGTCTCTCTGGGGCAACAATTTTTTTCATTATTTTTGGTAATATAATATAAACCGGAGGCTAAAGCATCATTATTTTATTGCTACCCCTGAGATATTTTTGTCAGATGTTAATTCATAATGTAGCAAAGTTCTTTCAAAAGAAGAGAAACTAGAGTTGGTACTTTGGGAAAATGGATTTGAAATGCCCATTAGTAGCTTTTTAAGTTTTCTATATGAGTTGTGTTAGACATTTCCAAAAACACTTTAAAAGATTGCCAGGAGTCCTACTTTCAGAATTTCTAGCAGTTTTTTGTTTCTTNTTTCTTTTTTTTTTTGTTTTTTTACTTGGGGATGCTTACATCTTGACCAAGATCCTAGACTGAGGAAAGGGTACCTGATTCAAAGTTCAGACTGACACAGATTTAATTTATTTTAAGGTCCCATAATGGTAACTTTCCTGTGAGTTTGCATTAGATTTGTAAAGTCATGGTAACTGACTTTCAGATTAAAGCACACACAGTCCTCACTGAGTGGTGCCTAGATAGGATTATGAATAGAGGCACCTTGTATATTTTTTGAGATGCTGGAGGGAGAAAGAAAGTGAATTGCTGCCCTGATTTTTGTGTAGCTACAAACACAGATGCATATAACAGGCAATAAAATGCATTCGTCTATAGGCTCTCAACATGAGGCAACCTGACTGCCAGAAACCTTAACTCATGCAAAAATATGGTCCATATACAAAAAGTCAACTTAACTTCAGCAGAGCTGCTACTGGCTTCACTGTAATTAAGTGCTAATCATAGGGGTGTGCTGTTTTGCAAGGCAGTAAACCGGTTTCCTGAGTGGATAAACTTGGAGGTCAAAGGCCGGCGAGTTGGCTCCGTCGGGGACCAGGATCGCTGCCGAGAAAAGCAGCACACCTGTCCTGTTATTGTGATTATGAGACAAATGTGAATAAGGCCAGTAAAACAAAGTAACCTGAAAGTCTGGAAAATTTACTGACATAATTGTACATAGTGGCGTGTTGTGCATGCCATGAGCAGGGAGCCGGGCTGTGCCGGGTCCCACAGGACAGGCTCAGCTCCCCGGCATGGAACACATGAAGGGGAGCTCCCGCAGGGCTCTGGGGCCACTTGGAAAAGCTGCCCTGACTTTGTAACGTTGTGTTTTCCAAGCTATGAAATGAGGATATTATTTAATAAACTTCATAGAGGAGCTTTCAAGTGCAAATTACATGCGGGTCTTCAGTCTAATAGGATGGAAAGTTTAATCTTTAGTAAATAAAAATAGAAGCTGGTCCACATTTCAAGCAATACTGTGAGTGGGAATTGCAAAAATAGATTCAAGAAAAAAGCCATAAAGTTTCATGAAAAAGGTGGAAAAAACCCCTTTGAGAGTAAGTTTAAACTGCCATACTTTACTCATGGACTAGGAAACAGAGGGAAGGAGAGAGGTGCTGTGCTTTTACCACCAGAACAGCACATTTATCAGTAAGTAATTGGAGTGTTAGTAAGCACTGGGAGGGAATATCCATCCCAGCATTAAATGCTGAGACCTGACACCAGTTAAATGTGCTCACAAGTATGGGCATATTGTTTCTGCATCATGGATTCAAAATATCTGAAGCTCATTTCTATAGCAGATAGACTTATATAGTTTCAAAACCAAGTCATTTTTTGATCCATAGAGAATTTTATATTAGCAAAAAAGGAGTAGCTCTTCCCCAAAGACGAGAAAAAAAGGGAGAAAACCTCCAAACCCAAAACTGATATTTCGGGACCAACATATTAACATTCAAAATACTCCAGACATCTGAAGAAATGAGCTTGTCAAACTTCCTTTCACAGGAATAAGTGAAACAAAGAATTCAGTTATTTTACAAAGGCTGAGATGCTTCTAATCATATGCAAAAATATACATATATATAACTTCACATGCAGATGTTTGTTTCAGCAGCAGATACTGTTAAAACATTTAGAGATATGTCTGAAGAAATAAGAAATATGGACTGGTTTGGGGTCCAAATGAACGTAGCTCTCCTCCATTAGCCCTTGCACTCATCACAGGACACCTCACAAACCTGGGCAGCATTTTCACATCTCTAAGGAACAGAGCTCCTGCAGCCGGCCATCAAGAAAGTCAGAGACAAGACCCCTCCTGTCTGCACAGTTTATTAAAAACTTATATTTCCCCTTGATCCTACACTGGAGAATTTGATACCAATGTTATTAGCAAAATGATATCACAGAAGTTGCATTCATGGTCTGATCCCACCTCACAGTCCCTTAACATAAATGACGACTGTCACCATACGGTGCTCATCCTGTGTGTGTTCAGGGTGATGAGATGATGTGTTTCTCATATGGAAGGCATGAATCTTACCGTTCAGGAAAATACCTGACAAGGTGATTAAAGAAGATGGCAGTAGTCAGTTCTCAGTTGTGCCCACAGACCAGACATAGTCAGGGGGCAGAAATGGAAGTAAAAGAAATTCCATTTAAACACAATAGAATTTTTTTCCAGTGAGCGATCAATAAGACAGAAATAAAAGTACATGGAGTGTCAAGGATATTTTGAAGACCCTTGGAGATGTTCAAAACCTGATTGAATATCTCCCTGAGGTCCTGCTCCCACTGACCCTGCTCTGCATTGTGGGGTTGGATGAGGCCATCACTAGGCCTGCCTTCCTACTTCAACTCTTCTGCTACTCTGCCAAAACAACTATCAGCCTTACAACCAGCATGGTGATCCTTCTTTTTGAGTAATCTGCCTGTACTTTTATTGATGTGGAAAATAATAAACTCTATGACTTTCACACCCCCTAGACAGAATATATATATTAATGGAAGACAGCAAATTGGTTTCTAATTAGACCTTTATTTTAAAATATCTATGTTACTGGATTTTTGATGGTTCAGAACTAATTTATGTACAGTGACTCTCCAATCACATATATTACTACTGCAATACTATATGGTTACTACTGAGGGATTTTTTTATTTATAGATCCCCAAGGACATTGCAGATGCACAATGCAGTTAGACCTATTTCATACAACCCTAGAAATTCACACTGGAAAAGACTTTAATCCCAAAGCAAATTAGCCTAATCTGTTAGATGAAGATCTTCAGGATCTCCAAATGAGACTCCAAGACTTCCCCAGGCAATCTGCTACTGTACTTGGAGGAAGCTTTCCCTCACAGTAAAAGTAAATCCCTCTTCCTGTGATTATTTTATCTATCCTGGCCATGAAAAATAGGCTCTTTTCAGCACCTTTTTATGTATTTGAAAGGTTGATGTCTCTTTTCTTGACTGAACAAGGCCACGTTTTCTAGATTTGTGATTACTCTCATGACTCTCACCTGGACTCCTTCCAGTTAGTCCACATCTTTCTTTAATTTATACAAATGACATAAGAGAAAGGTCTGGCTTTTTAGATGGCGTTCCTGCACACACAAGGGTTTTTGGGAGTTGGGGGGAAAAACCAGAAACACTGTTGGCTTTTGGAACTAAACCAAGCTTCCAAAATATTGCCAAAAATGCTTTAAAGGAGAGACAAAAATGTCATAAAATATCCTAAAGGTCTCCAATCCTTGTTCTCAGAGCAACTACTTCTAGTGGTTTAGGATGCTACTACTTTTCTGCCAGAGGTTCTTGTCTGAGTAGCAGTGTTGGACATATTCAGAGAAATTAAAACCAGATCAAGATGCATTTCTAGTTTAACTTGTTGCATAAGACCCCTGCATCAAGCCCAAGAGTTGTTGTTTGAATGAAGCACCTTTTAGAAAGACAGCCAATCCTGATTTAAGGACTGCCAATGATAAACGACATACTAGATCCCTGCACAAAATATTCCAATGGTTAATTGCACAACCTAATTGCTAGTTTGAATTTGTTCAGCTACAGCTTCCAGTCATTGGACATTGTTATGCTTTTGTTTACTAAACAAAAGATCCCTCTACTATCAGAAATATTTCTTCAGCTACTCACTGTAATGCAGCTGTGTCAGATGTTGGTTCATTTCTTTAGTCCTCTTTTGCAACATTTCTGATTTTTACATTTCTAGTTTATCATGCTTAGAACTTGCTTCTTTATTTGGGAGACTTTATTTGGGACATTTATTTGGTTCAATAATCATCTAGTGGCATGTATAAAAGTAACTGCAAGAGACAAACTTTTGAAGCTATTTCAGAGTGCTTCAGAACAAGTCTATCACTTAGAAATCCACTTGTATGGATTTCTTCACTCTTGTGCAGAATGCCTCTTGCACCAACATCTTCCCCTTTCATCCAGAAGTAAAGCAAGCTGGAAGTTCTAGCAAGCAATGAATTGACAGCTCAAAGTTCCATGTTTAATGGGTGACTGAAGCAACTTAGTCTGTGACTTAAGAAGGTGTTCTTGAATTATTTAGTTACTTCTTAAAGTGATGTTTTTCAATTTAAGTGTTGTGAAAATTGTCCATATGGTCTTATCCATAAGAAAGGTGGACAGCACTGCAGCCATCTGTCCCCACAGTGGTGTGGGGAGCTCCTGTCCAGAATCTGCACCCACATTTTTTTGTACAGTGACGGTACTGAGTCGTGCCTTCTTTGTGAGATTATTTTGTGTCTGGTTTCCCTGGAAGCTCTGAGCATAAACAGAAGATGTAGGCCTTTTGTCAGCTGAGAATTTCTTGAGATTTGGCAGATTATACAAGTATATACTGCACATGTGCAGATTGACTCAAACATGGATGTGCAATGCAATGGTTTTATCCTGTGTATTTTGAATTTAACAACTCAGGCATTGCAAGTGTGATATTTACCAGATGGATCCAATCTCTGCATCTGTGTTGTAGAGTCAGTCTGCTGATGCACAGTAAATTTGCCACATTTAGAATGTATCTTACAAACTGTGTGTTCCTATAGACCAGTAGGGTTACTGAAGTCCTGCACTGGATGTGTGCCCTGAGCACAGAAGGCATTGACATTTTGCACACAGGGGCAACTCCCCCTTTGCCCTGGGGCAATCAAAACTCATAATTCATAAATTTCATTTTGTAGAAAATTCTTAAAGAACAAATAAGTATATCTTGCTTTGTGGTTTTAATTCAAACTGATTGATCTAAAATGTATTTTATCTCCAAGGTACTATTGTCCTTTTGATTAATTTTTCAGAGTTTTAAGATAGCATCTTAGTGAAAACATGTAGTGTTAGTACTGAAGGTTTTTCTACCTCTAGGCATTTTTTTTAACTTAGCTGTGCCTTTCCACTGTAAAAATCAGAGGAAATATATTAATGTTGGCTAATTAACAAGACATTCCACAAGTCCTGAATTGCTTAATTCCACAAGTTCCAAACCATTGCACCCAAAACAGAATACAGACATTTAAATTGGTTATAAACACTTTCTCAGACACTTTTTATTGCCCTTTTACTGTTTGTAAGTGTTACAAGACAAAGTGAGAAAGTATTAGATAAGATCATCTATTCCTTTTTTTGCTATTATCATTCTTTAAGGCTATGTTAGATAGCATTTCCTTCTAGCAAAGCAAAAAGAATGGGACCATCATTACAAATTTTATCACATAAAATAAGGAAAGGAAAGAATCCAAGTACTGTTGAGAGTAGGCCATGTGATGATAAGCATCTTCACTATCTGTGCCATACATCATTTGCCTATAGAATTACTTTGATCTAATACATAGCCTTTGATCTAAAGAAATTAGCCATCTTCCCTTCTCTTGATGAGACAAAAGGTGAGACTGTATAGCCAGCTTTAGTGCAGGATGGTGTCTTAGCTTGGTTCACTTTTCATTTCCCTCCCAGAAGGTCCATGTGTGTGTACTGATTCACTCTTAGCTTGTTCTGGAGGAGCCAAATGTCTGCTTTGAAGACAAGCAGACTCCAGGGTCTCCTCCAGGTGGAGTATTCAAGCAATGTTTAGTTTGGGTCCCCTGAGTTTGACAGTGTAACACTCAAAAGTCTTTGTCTACTTGTGTCCTACAACATCAGTCCTTGGCATCAAAACCACCATGTGAATGGCTTCAGCAGAGCTTTGCCATTACTTCTGGCACACAGGAATAAAAAAGCCCATAAAATTAACAGCTGTCTTTCAAGACCAGTGGAGGATTCAAGTGTACCTTATAGTTCATCACTTAATAGTTAGTGTATGAGCCAGAGCACACCCACCACGGAGAGTAGACTCAGGATACAAAGGCAGCTGCTAGGAACAGCAGTAGCCAACAACAATTACATCAAAACAATCAAGCAAAAAATTAAACCCACCCAAATATACATGCAAATGAGTGTACTTATATGCATGTGTGTGTGTGAGTTCTGGAGTTGGTTGTCCCATTTAGAAGTTCTTACTCCCTCACCAGCTACAAGAGTTTGGAGCAGGACTCCACCACTGCAACATTGCACAGAGCTAATGTACTGATCTTGTGACTAAGAGTGTGCTTTTTCCTTGTCTCTCCTATGCAGAGAATAAGCAGCTTTGTTGCTGACAAATAGAGTAAAAGCTTTCACTTTATACATTTTCTAGTCTATTTCTGGTCTCTTCCTGCCTTCTGACTCATAATGACTGTTCACTCTTCTATGATCTCTTCTAGCTGATGTCAAAGTGCAAAACAACAAATGTTTGACTGCATGATAACACAATGGGTTGTTCCCAGGATGTGTAACTCTATTTATTTAACTAAGTAGCAATTAATTTGAATATGTTCAATATATTCTCTCATCATTGCAGGATTTGTAGGAGCCAGTGTATTACCCAGCTGGTTGTCATTCTCTAGTTCAAAGTGAATGAGAGATCATAGGACACAGATGTAGCTGAGAATTTTAAACCAGATCTCAGAAAGAAATAAATATCTTTTAAAGAGAATTATCTCATTACACTCTAAGAATAAGTGAAAGGTCACTAGAGATCACATATTGCCAAATTTCCTCATGGGAGACTGCCTGTGTATACTGGTTTGTGTAGGGATTTCATCAGACGACAATTGGATATACACGATCAGATGTCCTGGTGACATCCAAAGTTTCAAGTAAACTCCACACACAGAACCTTGAGTATGGACTGATTTAATTTCTACCATCCTGTTGAATAGAAGGAGTATGATGGGTTTTACAACATTTTTGTATAAAACAGAAAGAAAATCTTAACAGACATGAACAGGTTCCTTCATAGACCAGCTAATGAAACAGTCATTTTTCTAAGCTCGATTGCTAAGTTTAACACTGTGTGAGTGAGAATAGTTGTTTACTTCCTTAGTTAACTTCATTATCCAGTATGCCTTATCAATCTATGAACATTTTCAGGTTTTCACTTAGAGATTAGAAGCCATTCTGAAATGACATTCCCACTGATGTCCAAAGTACTTTTGTTGAAATAAAATATGTGGAAATTGGCAAAAGAAAGGTAATAAATATAATGGAAATTTTTCTTCTTTTTTTCCCTTTTTTTCCCTTTTTTTTCTTTTTTTAAAAACTAAAAGGATGTAGTGTTTAATAGATTTTAGGTATGCGTTTTATAGAGTAAATCTTTATATACATTTTGGAAATGGCTTTCATTAACAAGCAGGCTGCTTTTTGTACAAATTATCCAGTGCGAAAAGGTCCTGATAAGACCTCATCTGAAATACTTGCAAGGTTTTGAATATCCCTCTATTTAAAAGACAAATCAAAACTGACCATGGTGGAGGAGGCATTTTCAGTCCTCTGGTCCTCCCTGTTACTTACAATGATGACACCAAAAAGATTTTGTTTTGGTTTACCTAGTAAAGCAAACACTGAAGAAAGAGCTATAAATAAATCAAAAGTATAAGAGCAGACTTAATAAAGGACTATTTGAACTAAGGAACAAGTAAAAAAAAATGGGAATAAAAAGATCATGAATAAACTATGAATGAAAATTAGAAGATGGCTTAAGATCAAAAGAGTAGGGAAGTTTTCATTCCCCTGTCCAGTAAGAGTGGTAGAACATGACCAGGCTTCCCATTGTTCCCTGGGAAAATGCATGGGCAACACCAGTGTCCCACTGCACTTTTTTCCCATTAGCTAGCCTATGCACTCCTAAAACAGTGTGGTTCAGGTTAGACTTCACCTCTGAAAACATTGAAACTCTCCACACTTTCTTTGGTTATTCATAGATTTTTGTGTAAGTCACAACATCAGTAAAAAACTAGTACCTGAAACTTTGCATTTGTTTGCATTCATGTTGATGCTGAAGTAGTCTGCAGGTCTGGGGATGATCTCTGTTAATGTTGTGTTGATCTCAAGTTAAAAGAATGCAAATTTGAATTATGTCTGTATACCCAATGGTATATCACCAAAATCTCCACCAAATCTTATTAAAATCTCTGAGTTTGCTGTGTTAGGATCAAAATAAATGTATTGCAAACTGTACAAACTGGAAGATATAATGCCAAATTTTAATTATTTTTTTCAAACACATTTGTTTCTCATATTCATAAAGACTTTATCATAGCCTGCTAAGTTTGCTTTGATTACCTTCAGTTCCTAACTCAGCTCAGACACCTTTATCATCTTTCAGGTCCAAACAATTACTATAAAACAGTCTGTCTCTGGTATAATCACAACGTAAAGTATAGTTTTATGTTTAATATAAGGAAATTATGCGTTGAAAAGTAAAGCGACATATAATTAATAGCAAACCTGGCTAATGATAGTTAAAATACATCAAAGCATGTTCCAGCCCATTGGCTAGTATATATGCTTTCAACAAACTAACTTCCAAGCAAATTAACTTCTTTTCTAACTAGGGATCTCCTTGAATTTTATAGTGGGAGACACTGATTGAGGCTTTGATTCATTAATAAAATGATAGATCCATGTCATAGCTCATGCAGTTGATGCATAAGTTGATGCATGGTCTTCCTATTACAGTGCTTTACTTGACTGCTGAGCACGTGGTATTCCTATATGTGTTCAAAGTCATAGTTATGGTGTTTGTGTCATTTATTTGGGACTTGGGTCAAGGACTATTGTCAAGGACTATATGGAGGCTCTTTTGGGGACCTACCTTGGCTGTTGATTTCTCAGACCTTGTTCCCATTGGTTTGTTTTCCTCACCTATGAAGTCTTAGATGGTTTGCATGTAATTTTTGTGGACCCATGAGCGTTTATGGCCAAAAGCCACTGCAAGGGCTGTTCTAACCTTTTGAATCATGCATTACATAGACTTCCTCCTGTGAAGAGAATTACTAGGGTCTGCTACCCAGATTCTACCAAGTGAAGTAATATGGAGCTGAATTACAGCTTATCCAGCCTCGAATTAGATTGGGATCTTCAAAGAAATCACAAGGAGCTCAGCACTATAAAATGTCTGCTCATAGTCCTACTTTAAAAACCTTCACTGTTGAGTTTACTCTGTAGAACTGAATCTACAAAATGAGGAAATTATATCTAGAAAATAATTACTGGCAAAGCTTTGAGAAAGACATTGCACAGGTTTTCATTTTTTTATAAAGTTCTCTCCTGATTCCTGTCTATGCTGTGGTTAATTGCTAAGTGAGTCATCAGGGTGAAGCTACCATTTTTTGCCCTACTATCAAATGTTTTGAAGATGGCTGTGCTGTTTTGTCCCCTCTAACTCACTGGGTCCTGTATATTGATTGTTTATCTCATGAGGGTTCAATGACATCATGCTTCCTTGCCCTGGAGGGTTGAGCCTAAACTGAGCAGAGCAGAATTACAGGGTTTCAAGAAGCCCTCTGTTCAAAGTGTCTTCACAGCCATGAGTCAATGTTCCTTCAATTGATGCTGTATTTTCATAGCATTGTTCAGCTCTAATGATGAGAAGCTATTGCACAATTAAGATAGATGCAGCCTTGTTTCCCTGCTTACTAATCTGAAGAAGCTGTTTTGCCTTATGTTTCACCTAACAAGAAGTATAAGGTGGAGCTTTGAGAAGATGAGAACATGTTCAGACTCATTTTTTGATGGAGTTTTTTCAGATGGCTCTGAAATCATATATGGCCATCATCCATCATTAATAGCTAGTTTAACTATTATAGCAACTCATTTCTCCTTCAGCTGAGTAGCATTTCAGTGAGCTGCTTATACTGAAGTACAGAGATGGAAAGTATCGCTGTGCCTTATTACATCCTAATTTTTACACCTACTCAATCAGAATCACTTAGTTCTGCACTTCTGTCTCCAACTGCCCTGTAAGAATTGGAGTAAAAGATTTTTCTGAGGTTATGGCCACCTGTCATAACTCACTTTTCTGTAATTCAGAAAAAATGTAATTAAATACAAATAAGACTTACTTGTGGTCTGACTTCAGTCTAAACACACTATATTCACCTTCATTACAGCAACCAATTTGTTACAGATCTTCTGAAGACATTCCTATCACCACTGTTAAAAGCAAAACCTCAGTGCCTTTGCAAAGTAAAGCAATAATATCTGTCATTTGCACAAGTCTAAATCTGAGGTCACATCTACACACTGATTTCAGTTTTCCATTATCACCCAAGGCAGAAACAGTTGTGTTTCAGGAGCTGGTCTATAGTGAATTAAACAGTCTGACCTTACAGGCAGCAATACCCATCAGAGAGGTACAACAGGAAACTTCACCTCGCTTGATACAAATCAACGTGCCATTCCTAAAATTGTGCAATCTAAGTGCTTGATTAATACAATGGGGAAATTAAGAATTGAGCATGAATTCCATCTTTTGTGGTTGATAAAAGAGTTAATACACCATGCCAGGTGACAGGCAGGGACTCTACATTCCCATAAAGGGAACTAAAAAAATAAAAAGGAGGGGCACAGGACAGGAGAGCTTCTTAAAGATGATTTTTTGAATGCCAGTGTATGGAACACATCAGAGGCAGGGAAGAGAGAAGATGCAGAGCAGAGGATGAGACATATACTTGAGTCCCACGGGGATACGGGATAGTGTGAAAGGCCATGGCAGAGTCTGGGAGAGGACATGCAACTTATCTGATTGGGAAAGGCAAAGAAATAGTCATGACTTCCTACTGAGATTGTGGGAAATTAATCCTATGCCAAAGCATCTTCTGGTGACTTCTAAAAGCTACATCAACTTCTTCCTTCTCCTACATGCATACACTCTCTATCGCAAGTGGTTCTTCTAATTTTGTTTGGATTTTTTTGTGTTTTTGTTGTCCCGGGTTTTTTCTTTTAATACACTAATTTTTTTTCAAGTTAACTGAAAAACGAAAGTCTTCGTTCATGTAAACATCAAAACCTGCTTTCTTTCTACATCAACATAAATGCAAAATTACATTGACACTTCTCACATACGGGGATTTCTGTAACAGAGACTACTGCTTTGGAAAATTGAAGGGGATTAAAAAATGGATAATTCAAGGGAGAAAGCAGGCAGATAACCAGATGACCAGTCCAAGAAACTGGTTGCCCAAAGTCTGTACCAGGCCTTAGCAAGATCCTGCTCACTGTCAGATGTCACAAAACTACTGCATCTCTCTAACTTTTAATCCCAAGAAATGTCTGCTTTCTGACAGTAACCTAGGCCATGGGAAAATGTTCTCAATAAATTGAGAGCACAGACATGTATGGAAGGGGAGTTTGTATGTGTATCTGCAAGAAATGTCAGTCACTCCCACTCAACCCAGATCTGCTGTCCTCCTGCTGACTGCAGGAATTTGTAAGGTTGTTACTAGATGAGCATCACTGTTTTTGGTGGTGTAAAACGAACAATAGATGGATCTAATAAATAACTGGAATTTGATTATCATTATAAGGTCGCTATTTTCATAAACTCCATGTGCAGAGACACTTTCCTGCCCACCCTTCCCCTCCTCAATTCATGTCCTTGCACAAATAGAGTTAAAAATTGTTCACCTGAGAAATGGATTAGGACTGCATCACCTTGCTGCAGCTGCTGCCAGGTGGGAGCTTTTAGTTGATTCTAAAGAGTTATATCCTGTGAGCTTCACAAGTCTTTCAAATTTAGAAATAATTCAATAAAGTAACAGAAAACTACATAAGGAGGCACAGCAGAATCTCCACAGCAAACCAAGCACCAAGGTAAAAACTTCACTGACAGAACAAGGTTTTTCAGGTTTCATCATGATAGTCTGGTCATTGGAGAAACTTACTCATTCTTGCATGGGAGGCACTGCTAGTTACCGGCTTAAAGAAGTGATTGTATTTATCCTTTTGTGTCCAAAGTGTACAATCCCTGCCTTGAACTTCCACCTGAACTAGACCTGACTTCTTACAAATCTCTGCTTCCAACTATTCAACTATTCTTGGGCTGAGGGACTGAATTATCCACACAGAAGGTGCCATGCCAGGATTACAAATGCATTACCCACTGTTCCACAAGCTGGGGAGCATGACTATTAAAGTATCAAAGTCAGAGATTTTTATGAGAAGAATGAGTCATAGAAGCAATGTGTTCTTTTCTTTCTCACTAAACAAAAGAAGAAAGACAATGACAAAATAAAACCATCCCTCCTTCTAAATGGTAACATCCAACAGTAAAAACCTAGTCAAAAATATCTTTTTGTATGTTCCCTCACTGTCAGTGTATGCCACTGAAGTGGCAGGAACCACCAGTGTGACACTTTATAATAAAAATCCTCTATTAAACTGTGCTAAAAATTTGGAAAATAAGATGACTATTTTCTGCTGTTCATTCATATAAAGTTGAGACATCTACCATTTATTACTACACTTATATTTTCTCTTACCTGTAAAAAATGGATATTTATTAGAAGTGAAATATTTCTTCTTTATCTCATAGCCTTGAAAAATAGTGCGCAACAATCCCTGATGGTCTGATCAAATTTGTGTATATGCTTTCATCACATCAAAGCCAGTGAAAATTCAGAAAACGACTGGAAATCACAGATGCTGATAGGCATAGGGCTATAAATCTGAAATTTAGCAATCTGAAAAAAATAGCAATCTGAAATTATAAAACTTGCAGACTCACACCTGCTGAGGTTGTGTTAACAGAGCCACAGATGAATGTTGTGATACTAACTAATGCTGACCACTGAACCTTCATGTTACACCTTATTCCTTTGATTTAGAAGTCCAGATCCAGATCCAGCTTCATCTTCTGCAAATCAGCTTGCTATTGAAATGTTTTGGGGATTTTTTGCATTCAAACATCTACCTGCCCATAACATTTCTAAATATTTATATGCAACAACTTACTTTTTCAAACCTACAATGGGCATTCATTCAATCCTGCGTCTGCAACTGCCTTCCCACAGCACTATATAGATTAGTGCTATAATGTTTGTAAATCTCTATCTCTATACAGTGGTGATATTAATTTCATTTTCTGAATATCAGTTCTAAAGCAGGTGTGTGAAATGGAAGAGTTTACAGACCCTCTCTCTGGATGTGTTCAGGTATGTTCTGGATGTGTTCACCACCACATTTCTAATGCCATTTTACAGAAAGTATAGCACAGACAGCAGAATGACAATTTAAACCAGGATGTGTTTAAACAATATAGAGGTCCCAGCAAAATAATTTGACTGAGTGCCCTGTATGCAAAACATGTGACTGATCAAGAGACTGTCTTCTCAAATTCCTTCCTCATTAAGAATGGGGCGTGGCAAGGAAAGCACGTGTGACTGCTTTGGCAAAAACGTGTTAGCCAGATGAGTTTGGGATGACTGTATTCCTTGGGTGGCAAGGCAGTTGAGTAAGTTATGCTGGTCATCCTGAATATGTATCAGCATGGCCTTTGTACCACATCACACGGACACTTTTGTATTGTCCCAAATGCAGGAAGAAACACGGGCCATTAATTTTTTTGGAACAAAGGATTTTAAAATTATTTTTTAATCCAGGATCTACTCATGAAAAAAAGTTGTTCCACAAGATACATAGAGGGGGAAATGTTACTTTGAACTTAATATAGGTTTTTTAGGCAAAACAGTGTATTCACGGCAAGATATGGGTATTTTAAAATTAGTGCATTTTATTAGAGCAATCCTTCTAAAGGTTTTCTGGTTTTTCAAGCTACTAGTAATGAAAATTTATTTTATTAGCAATGATGATGTGAGAAAGAAGGAATCAGGAGCTATTTCTAAAGCCCAGCATTGGTGTACGTAGACTAGCAAATATAAGGAAAATAATTTATAAATCTCATCAAAAAAATACAGAGTGTAGAAGGTCCTGAGAAGAAATAAAATGGGTAGTCCATAATTCCATTGTCCATTCCTTTCACAATTAGATGCTGCTGTTCAGCAAGAGCACTCTGAGACAGAGAGCTCTGTTCTTGAGACACAATGGAGCTGTTCACAGCAAAGAGCGAGTCCAGCTCTCCTGGGCAGGACGAGCAGGGTGTGCTCACCAGGCAGTCCCGGAAGTGGAATGCACATTCACAAGCCGTGAGAACCACCTTCCTTGTTCAAAAATGTTCAATGCACTCCTCTCAGTTTTCTTTTGGAAACATGGAGCTTGAGAAATAGAAAATATATTTTGGGAAGGGAAGACACGTATTTTTGGGAATGGCTATGCTCCTGGAAGTGATTCAGGGGTTAAGAAAGATAAAAAAAAACTGATCCATTTTTTGAAAACTGACAGGTTCTGAACTTTGAAAATGCCTGTGCTGATTTGTTAAATTTTGATTATGTATTTGAAAGACGTGTTCTTGTTGTGTTCATGATTGCAAACCTCCTCACTTCTTTTGTGTAGCTTTTCCCTCTTCTATCTAATTTTTTACGGGCTGGGTTCACAATGGGAACTCAATGTATGGAGCAGCTGCAAAGTTAGAGCCAAGAATAAAAAGAAATAATTAACCATACTTAATATTTTTTGCTTCTGAAAACTTTTCAACTTAAAGAATGTGTCTGTATTTTCTTAGACCTATTTTATTTAATTGATCTTTCAATGATGTTTAAGGGCAAGATCAGGGCAGACTCCTTCCTGTCTTGATGGTAGGATAAAGGTACAAAGTATGTACATCAGTTGTTCAATGGGAGGACTAATAATCTTGAGGGGCAATGGGTTATAAAAGGCTACATGAAGCCCAAGATAAACAGTTGCTGCCAACTAGTGCAGCAGCAAAAGAAGCCAGCTTCTTGAAAAGGGGTATAGTTGGGACACACTGCCCACATTTAGATCTTTTTCTGAGATCCAGCAAATCTCAGGTTTGGTCTGAGCATGTATAACACATCCTATATTTAGCTACAAAATCTTCTAGGCTTTTAAGCAAAGCCCTCCTTCTTTCTCAAGAACTCACTGTAAGAGGCTCTTTCTAGTGAAGTCTGACTATTCTATAGGGTGGGTCAACAGTGTTGGGTTTTATATAAGCCTTTGAAACAGTGGTGTTATTCTAAAACGGAACTTTCTTAAAACGGGACTTCTAAATTAAAAATGTATTGGTATTGAATAATAACTTGGGTCTTTTTGTCCAACTGGTTTTTACTCTTTCTTTCTTGCTATAGCTTTGTAAAACATAACAGGGAGAGAAACTGGATTCTGTTCCATCCTGTATCTTTTCAGCAGAACTCATGACAGCATCCAGACACCTGTGAGGGAATAAATTTTCAGAAAACATCTAATTTTCACAAGTTCCATGGAGAATTTCCATTACTCTAATAATATGTCTATCTGTGTGCAATACAACACATATTTCCTGTAAAATATTCTTCAAGACCTTCATGACAGAGACATCCAGACCACAGTCCTGTCCTTGGCAGGCATCTTGTAAACATCTCTATACAGAAGTGTGGCACCCCTCAAGAAGAGGCAATTCTAGGGGTTTTTTATAAGGAAATTTCCGAAAACTTTTCATGCTTGAAAAAGAGATTTCTTCATTAGAAATACATGCATTTTATCAAGAACTTTGCAGGAAAAGGCATGTCTCCAGAGATTTTTGTTCAAAATGAAACTAAATTAGTTCAAGTATTAGACAGGACACTGTCATGGCCTAGAAGATGTAAATTCAAGTATTTTCTGTGCTGAAGACACTGCATGAATAAAATACATGAACAAAAGCCATTCACAGCATTTTTACACATCAGGTGAGTGGGTTTGCTGCCGATCTTTTTTTACATAGGTAGTTGCCAGTTTCACATGTTAGACAAAGCAAAAGCATTTAAAAATTCATCAGTTCTGAAGGTAATGTTGTCTTGATGACTGGTCTGCTGTAGTTGTTTTTCCCAGCAGCTGTACTCCAGTTAAACTCTGATGTTCACCCTGTGACGAAACTTAATAGGAGATGTTACTTCTCAAGTACTGAAATCATTTCTCCCTCAGCCTCTGCTCAGCTCTTAGTTTGGGCCTTTCACTGTGGCCTAATTGATTAAAGATGCACAGGGCATGGCAGCTGTAAAAGCAGTGAGATCCTGTTTCACAGATGTATGGATGATGTATTTACAGTATAAGAGAAGACCGTCATTAACATTTTGGGAACTGCTGCAAATTAGCTGCCTATTTTACCTCTGCTGGTAGCTAAATTTCAAATTTGCTATTTTGTGACTATATTTGCAAATTCCCCTATTGGATAAAACTCACCTTCAACATGCACACACTCTACTTCAACATAGTCTCTCTGAAGTCCCTCATTATGTAAATAAATCCTTCTCTAATGGTCATGCCACAATTCATTTTCTGATCCCCCATGTCATTTGAGCATCTGCTTTTCTGACACTGCTGCATCAACTTAGTTAAAGGCAAGTTGATTAATATTTGCTGAGAATATTATGATCACTTGCCATCTAGATGTCAAATAGCAGACACAATACAGTATTTTAATATTTACTAATGAAATCTTAAATTGTGAAAGGAAATAGAGTCTGATTCTTCCTTCTTCAGAGATGAGCCTATGTCCATGATTTCATTTGGCCTCTGTAACTCCAAATAGTAATTTTCTTTGTGGTTGGTTGATCCTGGCAGGACAGCAGTTGCTTGCCAAATCATTCTCTCATTCTGTGGTGTGGAGTTCTCCAGGAGCTGCAGGTGGATCTCTGCTCCACCATGGCCCTCCATGGGCTCAGGGGCACAGCTGCCTCTCCATGGGCTGCACCAAGGGCTGCAGGGGAATCTCTGCTACAGCAACTGCAGCACCTCCTGCCCCTCCTTCTCCATTGACCTTGGCGTCTGCAAAGCTGTTCCTCTTATGTACTCACTCCTGTCTTTTCAGCTGCAGTTGCCCTGTTTTTTTCCCCCTTCTTGAACATATTATCCCAGAGGCACTACCACTGCTGCTGACGGGCTCAGCCTTGGCCAGCAGCGGGTTCCATCCTGGAGCCAGCTCTCACTGGCCCTGTCAGACATGGGGGAAGCTTCCAGCAGCTTCTCAGAGAAGCCACTCCTCTAGTGGCCCTGTTACCACAGCCTTGCCACACAAACCCAACGCATTCCTCATTTTAGTCAAACTGTCTTCCTTCCCCTTTCTAATATATATTCCTGAAAAAAAGTAGTCCCTTCAGCTGAGAGTGCTGTCCATCAGCTGCTATGACATCTCACGGTACTCTCAGTCACTTGGATGGTAGCTGCAGTAACTTTGAACTATTTGGTTCTTTAATATCCTTAGAAACACTCTTGACTTTTTAAATAGAAAACATATTTAGCAACAAAGTAATTGCAAAGCATAAAGCAAAAGGTTTAAATGTTTATTTTAAGAAAAAATTACTCCTTTGAAATATTTTCCCCCACCATGTTTTAAACACAGAGTTCTGTTGGAATAGATTTGTTTCCCAAACAGCTCCCTTTTCACCAGTCTGTGTTTGTCACTCAGAATATGACTTACCTGAAGTTTCCCCTTCAGTGTTAACTCCAACATTTTACTGCATTGAGTAAAAGGAAACAGCCCGTTATCCCTCTTATGGTCTGGTCTCCGTTTATTTTGTCTAAATGCTTCTTTAAAGGGTTTATAATTCCAGTGTCACTCTCTGGCAGTTTACAGCTCATGCTACAATTTTCCGGGCATCATTTGAAAATGTAATATATTAGCAGAGACATCAGCTCCATCACATACCAGATTTGGCTCTAGATGGTGAGGTACCAATTTCTGCACCACTCTGCCAAATGGCATACTCCTGCTTTCCCTACACACTTTCCTGGCAGTCCTAATTGGCTTTTCATGCCATTGGAAAAAAATCTCTCTTTTTTCAGTTTTTGTAAGAAGTAAAAGTACATTACATAAATTTTACCAAAGAGACTTTTTTTTTTTAAAGCAATAAAGAAGAGTACATTTACTTGGCAATAAATAAAGACAGCTACAAGAAAGCTATCAATTTTGGTCCTTTCATCTAGATCTTGACAAAAGAGATATATACAGATGAGAAGCATGCTTAAGCTATTCTTTCTCCCTCATTTAGAAAACATAAGGTTTACAATATGTACATGGTAAAAAAATCTAGTTAAAATACCAGGCTAGTGTGTGAGGCAAAGTAGGTCTATCCTTTCAGAAGCTTTAATTTGTATGTCTGTTTTCTGGAAACTTTCTTATGTCAGCTAAGAAAATGTTCCAGGTTCTGCTTGTGTGAATGCATATACAAGTAATTGCCTCTTGGATCATAAAATTAGTCCTGTACACCAGAGTCCTCTTAGAAGCCTCACTCTCAATACTGATCTCATAACACTGTTACACCAACCCAATCAAGAGATCAGAAACAAGAACAAGAAATCAGAAATTCCTTGTCTTTTGACAGTAAGTAGCTTAAAAAAAAAAATCCATGAGTCTCAATGGAAATTATCCTGATGGACAAGTTATTTATTGGCAAAACTGCATTATTTTATGGCCCTGATCCAGTGGACGACTTAAGCATGTGCTTACTTTTAGCATGAGAGTATTCTCATTGGTTTCAATACAACTCTACATATTTAAAGCTAAGCTGTGTTTAAGTGCTTTGCTGGATTGTGGCCTGTTTCTTCTTTAGTAACAGGAACTAAATGGAGATTCTAGCTGCTATGGAGACATGCTATAAGTTTAAACAACTGAAAAAGATCCAACTGCATAAGACTGTTGAGTTCTATCAACCTTTTATGTATTTTAGATCACTGGACATTGACTCTCAGAAAATGCAAGTACGATTTTCTTATTGAATGAAATTTATTCACTTTGTCACAAGTATCCTGGAAAGTCACTTTATTCATAGACACTTCCAAATTCAACATTTATGACCATTTTCATTGTGAAATGGCTGTTTCCCTGGCTGATAAGGACTGAAAGATTTGGAATGAGACCAACAGTCTTTGTTTTAGTATCTCTTTATACAACACAGTGAAAATTTTCTATCTCCTAGTTTATCTCCACCTCACAGGTGTACACCAGGTGTCAGTTATGTATGCCTAGCAAAAGAATATTTCTTTATGAGATTTAGATTTTTTTTTTCTGTGTGGGTTTCCTAGGACAGAGATTTAATAAATGAGCTTTTCAGTTTTCTCCTGTAGTGACTGAGTGCTTTAAGCACTTATGGGAGGGTTTGCAGTTTGATATTTGCAGCTTGCAGCTGTGCTGTTGGGTGGCTTTGTTCCTATGGTCATACTGTTATCTCATTTGAAAAAGGGGTTGAAGGTGGGCTGGTGAGCACTGTAGATTATCATTACTATATTCTTTATTATAATGTGTTTTACAATTATTAGAAAAGGCAACACCAATTCACTTATACTTTCTACTTCATCTTCTCTATATTACCTCCCAGCATCGGCATGAATTGAAGTTGTACAGCTATATAAATATCTATAAAATTGTACAAATTACCAAGTACTGTTATCTGCCATAACTAAGTTGCTGAAAAGGCACATTCCTTTAATGATCATAGTCATGAAACCTCAGAAAGATCAGTGGATTCAGACAACAAGAAGCACTTTTCAGATAAATAGGAAAATGCACGTATCACCTCTGGTGGTTCCAGTACACTTCTAAAGTAATATTGCACCCTATATACCAGATGCACAATATATGAGACCATGTAAAGGGCCTCTGCAGTACTGCTGTTCTATTTCTTCTTCTCTGCTGCCAGACTATCTATACATAGTAATATATTTTATTGGGAAGGCTTTCCCTGTGGTCACCTGAATCCTGTCATACTTCAAAATACAGCACACTTAGAAATTATGTGCAGCTGAGAGGCAGCTACCGATATCTTATTTCTAATGAAAAAGCCTTCTGTGTCATGCTTTTGAGGCATACAAGACTAGCCTGAAAAATTAGGCCACTGTGTGGTCTGTACAAACTGCTGGCTACTGAACAGCTTGGGGCCAGATTTTGTCACTACATCAACTTAGGTGATGAGTTTTTGGGTCTTGGCATACATATGACTGGACTGCAAAACTGTACCTGTGCTGTTGTGTCAGTCCAATTGTGGCATTCATCTATATGTTACTGTGTTTCATGTGACCAGGTCACACAGTCCTTGTTTTGATGCATTAACACAAGATTAATCCACCCCTGTTCACTGCTCAAGAAGTTGTCTGAGTGTCTGGGTATGTGAGGCTGGAGCTGTGAAAAGGCCCCGAAGAACAGTTACATCCCCATGCTTTTTAGTTATGCCATTATTGACAGATTTGGGCTTTTAATATGTCCCTATTTATAAGTTGAAGACATTGCTAAACTCACATTTGGTGAAGTGAAAAATTAGTAGCAAGGACCCAAGTCTAAGTCCACTCTGAAGTGAAATTAAGTGGAACCTCAGATCTTGAATTCTCTTGGGAAATGTAGCCCCACCAGGCTACAAGGCCATCTGGCAAAAATTGGCCTCTGAGTTTTTTTAATACCAAAAGCTATAATCACATAAGATATCTTCATTGTCAACAAGGACAAAACAGAGACTCAAACTACTTTTTATAGACTTTTCAACTTGGCATGGTCCTGCTCCACAAATCAAACTGATGGCTTGTTGAAAAATGTATTTTTGGTGTCTACAAATCTTGTCTCACAAACCTGTTGACACAGGTACAATATAGGGATGGAACAAGAAACCTGGGGACTGAAATGTCCTTCTGACCTTCAATATTTGGACGATTTTTTTTCTTCCCTCTGAAACATACCAACAAAAAATGAATGGACTTAGTTAAAAATACATACAGTATAGATTATTTGTAAGAAAGATAAAGTAACACAGCTATATCTAAAGCAATAGCTGAAGCTATATGCTTCATGGCTTTCTACAAGTCTTAAGAATAATGGAGTGCTCGTAGTTGCACTCAGATTAATACCAAATATAGCTTGACAGCTTGGGTAAAACAAACAGGAAAAACTTCACAATACCTCAATTTGTTAATAAAGATAGCGATGAAATATTTTGGCTATCTTCTTCTGTACTGAAGGAAAAGAGTGCCAAACTGTAAAGCACAGACTGAGTTAGTACACTTAGGGAAGAATACTTTTCTTATGCAGAGTATATTCCACCTATGACAGCATCAGCTGAGAACAAATGGGTTGTGTGAAAAGCAGTAATGAGAAAAGCAAAAGGCAATTCAAAAATTAATTTCATTTTCCAGAAATTTTCATGGTATGTATAACAAGTAAAGGAAAAGCATTAATCTGCAAAAAGGGAATGAGATCCTAAACTATACATGCAGGAGTTTCTGATTCAGAAAAATTTACTCAGCTCTCAAGAAAAGAAACTTTTAGCAAAGCAATGCTGAATTCTGAATAGAAACACACACAATCTTAATGGCTTTCAATGCTAATCTTAATCTAGGAAACATGATTTTCAAATATATACAAATGTGACTAAATAATTCTTGAGCATCTGAGCAAAACTGTTTTGAGTGTCATTGAGTAAAGTACAAGGTTGTAGAGGATTCATTCAAGACATCGCTGAATTCTCCAGCTGGAAGCATAAACTACATATATTTGATAAACTAATGTAATGAGCAAAGTAGTTGACAATTAATTTCTAGTAATATTAGTGATTAATAAACCCTAAAGATTGAATACATTTATTATGAAATACTGCAGGTGAGAAAGAACCAATAGCTCTACAATCTACATGCATCCTGCTCCTTGCTTCTCTTTGTGTTTTGATTAGTTGCTGGCAAATAATGCAGAGATCTCCCTCATTAATATTTCTTTGCACTGATTGCATGCTAAAGTGCTGCACATTTTGCAGAAAATCTACACAAAGTTTATTCTGGTATCTGAAATTTTTTGTGAGAATATTGATTAGGTTTTTAGGTTCTTGGCAGAGTTGAGCCAGTGAGATTTTCTGAAGAAGAAATCACAAAAAATTGAAGATAATTTTGTTTCCCTGGATGTTGCCTACCATTTTGATGTTCTCATATAATGACTAAAACATTGATAAAATTGTTAAGATGCTTTTGAATTAATGCAGTTTCTAGAGTTGCGGGTGTTGCTTGGCCACACCCTTTTACTCCTCAATGCAGAGAATTTTCTCCAAACTCCTTCCTGTGCGCTGTTGAGAGCTGTTAAGCAAAACATAGGAAATACTGACATTTTGTTCATTTTTGTCTTACTAAAAAATGGGACAGGATGTAGTCTGAATTACATACTTTCATAGTAATGGTTCTGTGAGATAAATTATATCTTGCCTCTCTTGAATGAAACCAGATAGTTCCTTATATAGTAAGGTGATTCAGTTTTTCTTAACAGTATGGGGCCAAAAGATTGGTTGAAATGTCTACATTTTTCTTCTTTTCTATTTTTGTGTTCCATAAATGGTCAGGCAGAGCTTCACAAAAATCCTAATAGTCATTCTCTGTATAGTCATTCTATGTATTCTCTTCATAATAGTAATTATCTATATTTATAATACAGTCCTCTCTACATTTTACAGGTAAAATAAGTTGCAAATGTGTCTGAGTGTTGCTCAAGTCTTCTAGAAAGAGAATAATTGCTGAGAATAAGCATCAAGCCTGTGTCCTTGGGAGACCTCATGGACTTCCATGATAGGATTCATCATACTGATCTTCAATGCCTGGAGTCTAGAGGGTGTTTTTGAGCTGACTTTCTAGATTCTCCTTATATTAAATGACAAGAACTGGGCATGGGAGTTTAGCAGTTAACTCACACAAAAGTAATATTCAAGATAGCCTGAAGAACTGTGCCTAGATCTACAACTTTCCTCTGCTGACTGGAGCCAATCAGACTTTTTAAATTTAGACTTCGTATTTAAACCAAACATATGGCTTTATTTTTCATGAAATAAATTTCAACCCTGTCCTCTCTTGATGAGCTCTAAAGTCATGATTAATGCAACTTGTAGATAGATGGAAATTATATTCAAATACTTGATTTATTTTTATTACTATTATGTTTGTTTGCTGATTCTCCTAATTTGCCTTTGTTGATGGGAGATACACTGGGATATATTGTTTATAGAGTATGTCAAAAGCTTTTCATCCTATACTTTGCATATATTCCTTCTGGGCAGATACTATATTGCCAGGATCTGTTTTGTCTCTTTCTCTTCTCTTCATATGTTGAAGCACATAATGAAGAAAAAAGGGGAATTAAGTGCAGACAGCATGCCCTCTGAATGGATAGCCGTGATTCAGGTGCATACTTCATGCATGTTCTGCTGTTTATTTTATGATAACCTTATGACAGGAAAACAATTTCTGATGTACATACAATTCGAGTAATTGTATGTCTGAATGATTCCTTTCAACCTAGGAGATGGGAGCAGTTTTGCTTCAATAGCCTTTGTGAACAAGGAATGGCAATTGCTTGAGTACAATTCAAGCACACTTAAAGGTCTAAAGAGTATTTCATCCTACTGTGCTCACACACAGAATAAATAGGAATTAAAAAACTCAGCATGCTCAGTGAAACTTTTCCAGATCACTTTTCTTGTTTCTTATTTAGGAACTCATGAAAAAAATGCATCTATTCTAGTTGTACCTCAAGGGGATGTAAAGGAGAGAAAGGAAGTGATTCTGGCAAAATCCTAGTGTCACCAAAAAAAAACCAAAACAAATTAAAAAGGGTTTCTTGTTGCAAATTATTGTATTGAATAACACAGCCTCTTTGTTTGAGATACCAAAGAAGCAGCCACCTGCAATGTGCCATGATAGCCTGAATAGGAAGGGAAATATTAGCCTGGACTATGAGTTGAATGGTCAGCTAGACAGTTGCCTTAACATTCTCAAGGGTCCTGTAATATCTGTTCACTGTTGTATATCCCAGTCTTAGAGTAACCACACCCACCCTATAAGCTTCCAAACCAAGACAAGGTGTGTGGCAAGGTTTTGGAAGTGGAGGCTCTACAGTAGTGGCTTCTGTGAGAATCTTGCATGAGAGATGTTCCCAAGTCCAACAGAGTCAATGCCAGCTAGTTCCAAGACGGATCTACTGCTGGCCAAGGCCAAGCACAATGGTGACTGTGGCATCAACATATTTAAGAAAGGGGAAAAACCATGGCAATGAAAGCTGAAGAGACAGGAGTGAGAAGTTGTGAGAGCAACACCCCTGCAGACACCAAGGTCAGGGAGGAAGGAAGAGGAGGAAGTGCTCTAGGTGATGAGGCAGAGATTGCCCTGCAGCCCGTGGTGCAGAACGTGGAGAGGCAGCTGTGCCCCTGCAGCCCTTGGCAGTGCACAAGGGAGCAGAGATCCACCTGCAGCCTATGGAGGGCCCTGAAGTAGGAGCAGGCAGGTGCTTGAAGGAGCTGTGGGAGCCACGTGGGCACCCTCTGTTCCCTGTCCCCTGCAGAAGGGACCATGTGGGAGCAGTTCACGAAGAACTGCATACCATGGGAAGGACTTACATTGGAGTTCATGGAGGAGTGTCTCACATGGCAGGACCCCCACGGGGGCAGGGGATGAGTGAGGAGTCCTCCCACTGAGGAGGACAGCTGCAGTGGGGGAGAAGGTTTTTGAGCTTGGAGATAATTTCCCATTATCCTACCCTGATTTGATTTGAGCTAAATTAAACTAAGTTTCTCTGAGTTGTGCCTGTTTTTCCCATGGTGGTAACCACTGAGTGATCTCTCACTGCCCTTATCTTGACCCCTGAGCTTTTTGTTATATTTTCTCTCCCCTGTCCAGCTGAGGAGACTGACAGATCATCTTGAGCTACAGTAGGCTCATCTGTTGAGTGAGAATTTGGACATTATCCTACAGCATACATTTTTCTTAAATTTAATCTTGAAACTAGGCACACTAGTTTTAAGAGGATCGGGCCTGTGATGAAGGGGCTATTTGGGTACAACTTTACTCTCTCTGACATCCCAGTTCTCATGATGTAGAGTAATGTTTGCAAAAAATTGAACAATGAGTTGTTAATGAGGGACAAGGGCCTGTCTAACACCTGTAGCATTTCTGCAGACCCTGTTACAAGATCTAAATGTCTAAATATCTTAGCAAACCTGTATCTCTGCAGTTGCACTAAGAAAAAAAGGTGGTAATAATGTTATGTTCTCCCTTTTGAAGAGGTATAAAAGGAAGGTCTTTCTCAACTATACGCATAAGTAGTGATACTAGGAAAATTCAGAAACATACCTGGGTAACAATTTCCTACTGTCAAAAAGCATATGACCTTGATGAAGTTCAGAAAGTTTTTAAAAAGTAGGACTGTTTTTGGGTTTGTGGGTTTGATTTAAGACAGCTCAAGCTGACATTGTATATCTGCAAGGATATAGGACCCACAAGAGTACTACCATCTTTCTGACAGCTCTGCAGTCAGCTGCTCCAAAAAAACATTCATTTTTTCTTTACGATATGGATCTAAATGTTGCTGCTCTGTGTGCATAAAAACAACTCCACAAAGAGTTTCCGAATCTATGCTGCCATTTTTGTTGGCCCTGTGCACAAATATATTCAAGCTGCTAAAATGCCTTCCACTCCTCTCTCTGGAGAAAGTGGATTGATGCTTCCATTATTAGCTCTGAGAAAAACATCAAAACTACATCTAGTTCTGAATGCAGCATCATGTTCGCTCACAGGACTGAGCAGCCATGCTCATATTACACTTGCCTGAGCCCTTCATGTTGGCTGTCTATAAACTAGAGGATTTATTTTAAGCAGTCCCTGCTGGTTTTCAAAGCTCTTAAAGCCAAGGGACCTGGTTTTTGCAAGACTTCCTCCTCAAGCCTCCTCCCAGTGCATTTCCATGACCTGACACCACATACTTCTGAGCTGTGCCACTTAGACCCACTTGCAATACCAGTATGAGCTTTATTTCCTGCTGTGATAGCTCAGAGTATGCATTTCACTTCTCTAGATTCTCTGTCTTATCCCATGTGATCAATAGTTTTCTCCATTTGCAGTTGTTCAGTTAATAATGTAACTCAGTATGAAATCAGATCCCCTAGAAGGAATCTCAGGGCTGGGTATCTTGAACCCTGAGACACATTAAAAGGGTACTTAATTTTGGAAGTTTAACCAATGGCCATATTTTATAGTTTGTAACAGCACAGTTCCTTCCTACTGTATGGCAATAAAACGGTAAATATATGTATGCGTGTGTGTGTATATATATTTGTGCACCAAAAATACCAAAGGGAGAAAAAATGGTAGTGTCCAACTTCTTATCACTGGTTGTGAGAGAAAACACCCAACCCTGAATGCTTCTCAAAAGCTAATGTATAGAGAAGAGTAACATTTAGATAATAATAGTCTAGCAATGTTTGTTTTTACACTTCACAATATGTGATTTAATCAGAAAAGGCACACCTGAAGGAGACTGTCTGGAAAACTCTGAAGCTCTTAGAGGCTGGTATCAGGGAGCTTCTCACACGTTTGCAACAAATGCACATTTTAAAACTTGAGAAACATTTGCAGCCAAGCCATAGAGTAGCTGAGTAGGTTGGCATGAGTTTGGAATTATTCTGCAGCTAAAATCAAGAAATACACAGTACTTTCCCCATCACAACAGTATATTATCACAACTGCAGAAGAGTTAAGACCCTTCTGGTTTATCTTTCCATACTAGTGCTGATGTAGTCAGGTCACAGCTCTGGGCTGTGAAAGCCCTAAGAAAGTGTCACTATGGCACCAGTTTTTTTGCATACTGATAGCTCCAAGCTTTGGGTTCTGGTCTTCCTTTTACTTTAGATTCATTTCCACAGGCTAGTGGAATCAGCCTCAGGGACAGTTAGCCAAGAGGAGTGCAGATCTCACTGACAAATCCAGGCACAAGCATATTAACAAAGCTCTCACACCACTGCTAACTTCTGCTGTCCCTGACTGTTACATACAATTGCTCACTCCATGCCTGTTTCAGAGTCCAAATTTGCCATTGAATTTAGTGGGAACAGAATGAGGCTCCTATGCCTTTTAGCCCATCGCCTGTCTGGGCTGCATTGAAGCAGCCTGCATTCAAGCAGCCTGGCAGCTCTCCATCCTAGGATCGCTGAAGCTTAAGATCACTTCATTTTTCCTCTCTTTGTGAATCAGAAGTAACTATTTTTGAATGTATTTTTAGTAGGAAACTTTCCATAATATATTTTGAATGCATATACATCTATATATTTTTCTGCTATATTTCCTTATATCATTATACTCTTGAGGCTTCTTTCCAGTCCAAATTTCCCTTGGCTATTCTTTGCTTTTTTTTTTCTTTTTTCACATTTACTTAGCTTTCTCCCTTCCCATCCCCTGCCTACCCCTGTCTTGGTACAAGATGTCTGAAAAAAAGTGGTTTGTTTTTCAGTTTTTTAGAAGGAAAAACCCCACCCCTGCTTACTTTTTCAATATTTGACTAAACTCAATAATAAAAAGTCTGCTCAGCACACATAAAAAGAGCACTGAGATAAGTTTTGGAGAACTCACTTTAGATGGCCTCAAAGCAAAGAATAAGTAAAGATGTGCCAGGATTGGATTACCCGCTGCTGCATCTACCCACAGACTACAAAGACAAAAAGGCCTTCTTGTGCTTGCAGGTCACCATATTAACCCGCAAGGTTCAGTCTGCAAACACGTGTCCTTTTCAAAAGCTGCCCTTTTCTCAAAGCTGTGGTTTTTTCTATCTGTGGTTTTGAGCAAAGTAAGCAGAGCTCTCTGCCAGTATTTCAGTCTACCCATCACACTAAGACATCTTGTCAGAACTCAGCCATCTCTGTGGAGCTGGCGGGTACTTCACTGAATTTCACAGAAGGAGGTATTTTTTTTTTAAGTCAAACCATAGATCACATCCCTGCTAGTGAGTTGGGACAAAAAATTCCTAGGTACTCTGTTTCCTTTTGCAAAGGGGAAGGGATTTTAAATGGAACCCCCTGCCAGGTCTCTTACTTACAGCTCTGTCCATAAGTCAGGAGTAGTACAATATCTGCTGCTAATCCAGAAGCAATATGCTGCAGTCATTAAGGTAGTTACTTACTACTGTGCTGATGAATGCACAAAAAACCAGAAAGGAAATTTGGCAGAGCAGATGGTGGATAATGATAGTGACAGTGAACAAAAATACTGTCAAGTATTGTGTCTGTTGGGGAGCCCATTCCCCGCTGTAAATATAAAGTAAACATGACATAGGTATTAGGTAATTTTACAATCTACTGTTTTTGGCAGCTAGTTTGGCACTGGTCATTGTGTCTATTTTGGGGATCAGCTGTATGGTCCCAGATTGCCATTTTTCCTCTGCCTTTCTTTCTCTTAAGTTTCTACAGTATATTATCACTTCATTTTAGTTTCACTTATTTCCTCTGACAGTAGAACAGGCCAGGCAGAGTCACTTCCTCCCTAAAACTCAATCTGTGTGAATGCTGCAAAAATCTTCCAGATGAAATGCTTTATTAAAACACATGCATATTCAGCCATTCACCTTCTCAAACATCTTTTTCCCCTGGGTGCTGCATATACTGAGGATGTTTGCTCTCGTCCAAGGTGGAAGACTTTCCTCTCTTAAGAGGTGCCCCACCTGGCATACGGGACCCCTTAAAGTGCAATTTGGGATTCAAAAAGAGCTGAATTCAGGCCTTTTTTGTTCATTTCCAGGAACTTCGTATTTTTTTTTTCTCTCTGTGACTGCAGCCTGTTTTGCTACACATGCTTTTCTGACAGGTACCAGTGGAGGTTTTGAATTGGATTAGGTCACGGATAAATGAAATAACTTGGTATAAAAGGTTATCTGCTCTCCGTGGTTTTCACACATTTTACTCTCCTGGTCTCCTTTTTAGCACAAACTTTCTAAAGCCTCTTAAATACAAAAGGAAAAATCCCAGGAATAAGGCTTACTGAAGGTATTTACATTCACTGTTCAGGTAATGTCTGCTTTGCAAAAAATTTTTTCAACCTATTTTACACATTCCTAATTATGGGCTTTTAGGGATCAAATTAACTAGGTCAATTAATGAACCCCAGAACTGAGTTATAATGCATTCATATATGGGGGTAGTATCTGGGATTAATGAAGTGATGCTGTAACGAAAGTATCAGCAATTAATATTTTATTTGGAGGGTGAGGGCTGAGACAAGATTTTGGGAAAGCCAAGTAGTTCTGCTGCTAGCTTCATGCTTTAAAATAGAGGTGTCTGCACATAAAACTTAATGATTCTCTTACAAAAGGTAAAAGGATGTGTCAGCTTTTCTCTGAATTTGCATAGATATGTATATTTATACATGTCTCTGTGTGCTAGTCAACAGAAAATGCAAACCATTTAAATTACATTAGCTGATTGTTGTGCTTTTTTTTAAAAGAATTGGGGTGATTTAAAAGAAATTTAAAGAGAACAGAGTAGTGTCCTTGTTGCTTCTCGGCCCATGAGCAAGCTGCATACATCAATGACTGAATTATTTTCAGGTGATTTAGTTTACTCCCAGACTCAGATTGCAAAGCTGAAAGAGGTGTAGCAGTGGAGGCCTTTATGCAGCAGAAATGATCCATGGCCTCATGGGGCACATTAGGCCATCTCAGTTCACAGGTCTGGTTTGGACACCTCGCTGAGCTATTTGACAGCAACCCACGCTAAGCAGAGCAACCATTTCCTCTGCCTTTCCTCTGATGTATGGGCTGACTATGAAGGCTGATGTGAGGGCAACAACAGATTGGCAAATAATTTCTTGAGAATCTTCTATGATCATCATACCCACCCAGGCCTGGACAGAAAAGTGCCAGCATCTTTGGCTTCCTGTAATATTTTTGGTGGCAAGGACGTAGACCTAGATAGTTTGGTAAACCAAACTCCCTCTTCTTGGAAATAGACTGGAAATGAGCATTTTGTCACTACATAGCAAGATTCTTAATGCCTGCAAAATTTTCCTAGCACGATACTTGGTTTTAAATGCTTTCTTTTGAGAGAAACTTCATATAATATAAGCAGCATTCTCCATGGTATTTATGAATTAGATTTATTTTTTTTAAGAAGGGATAACTCTGAAAAAAATTTTAACAACAGTTATTTCTCATGGATATTGTTCCTTGGAACTAGATTTGTACTGTTGTATGGTGAAATGAAAAATGGTGTCTTGGGTTTGGACTTGATCCATATGCCAAGAATACATATTAGTTTTATTTAGGTTGCTTAAACCTTTACTTCAGTGTTTCGTGACTGAATGTTTAACTATGCACTTTTCATCATTTTCTCATTTTTTTCCCCTCAAAATTCCCCAAGCTGCTTAGACAGGGGATGGAGGAAATGAATAAATATCACAAAACTGATTGCCTACAAAACACCACTGGATTACTGATTCACACGTACAATAATTGTTCTTTCAAAATAGCACATAAAAGTGGTAATCCTTTAGAATGCTCCATCCCCATTCTACAGCTGATGAAAGATGCATGCTCACCAGTTCCAACACTAGAGAATTCCTAAGAGTGTATCTGAATTTAGACCTCGAATAGACATTTGGACTTTGGTGTTTTCATTTCCACATCCGTACAGCTTTTGTGCAGCCCAGATCGCTTTGCAAAGGTCAGTAAATATTGCTGGTTAGGTCATGGATAAATCATTAGTTTTACTCAGTGACTTGAGTTAGTTTTGCTTAGCACAAAAATTCGAGGACAATGTTTTTTCAAAGTCAAAAAATCACATCTGACAACACCAGATTTTATAGCTGTATTTCCAGCTTATCAGAAAGAACTTCTTTAATAATTTCCAGGCTACCAAATCATTCAACTTGCTCAGTCTTCTTGTTTCAATGATCCTTTTTCACTTGTCCTTGTAGTTAGAAGAGAAACAACTTAAAAGAGAAGGGAGAGAAATGGAACCGGAAAAATTTAAAGCCCATAGAGCAAAAAGGAAATGGACAACATTGGTGATAAGAAGGAAAACAATTCTTTCTCAGTTCCTTCCTACTTCTGAGGAAGGCAGCCTTCACTTCTGAAGGGCCAGTCAGTTATCTCTGCCACTGCACTCAGTGAGAATTTCGGCTGTTAATGAACAAGTGACATTACAAACTTTGTGAATTTTTCACCCTCAGCTTTGCTGACTCTCTCTGCTTCATTTCTCATACTGGGATTTCTTCACCTACCCACGCTGCTCCCTCTTTGGCCAGAACATAAAGGTTTCCTCAGACTGCTGAGCAAGGTGGCCAGGGCAGCTGTTCATGCCCGCCTCCTGCAATTTCTGTCACTGACGAACCTCACTGACACACCATTCCTCAGTTATTACTTCTCCAGCCAGTTTTATTTTGTGACTGGAATTTTCTCTTTCTCAATGGCCAGTGTGATTTTTCCTGATCTGATACTCTATATTCAGCCTTCTCCAGGCAGAAACTGGAAAATAATGACCAAAATTATCTAAAAAAAGAAGGTGCAGCTCCAAAACAGATGACAATTGGTCACGCACAGATAATATCATTGACTTGATCTTTATTTCTAGTTAGAACATTATAATTTCTTGTAAGTATGATAACAGAGAAAAAAAATCACAATTATTCAACATAGATTAGATTAACATTTTCAATCTGTGAAAACCGTCTCCTTTTTTGTTGTTTTGGTTTGGGTTGTTTTTAATTTTAATTTTGGCTTGGGATATGGGGCTAGGGGTATATACAAATAGATTTTTAAAATTATAATTACATTTGCTAGCTTCTACAATTTCTTTGTATTAGTAAGACTGTAGAAAATTACAGAAGTATAATTTCAGGTATAGTATAGAAATGAGACTGAACAGGTGAGTGAGAACAGAAAATACTGACATTTTGGAACGATCCGTTTAAGCCCTGACATATAGGACATATAATTCTATACATAGCAAAGTCTATTGACATGAATTTCAAGGAAGATAAAGTTAAGATTTTCCATTTTATAATAGTTTCAAGGCTATTTCCTTTTAAAATTGCAGGCTGCAACTCTGGCAAAAAGTCATATGCAGAAGCCTAACTATAATGCAGCATTATGTCAGCAAGTTATACTAATGTGATACAAGATTTGACCCAAATATCAGTCATAATCTTGCTTTCTGACAAATTAAATAAATCTAGAAAGTCCTTGACCCACCTACAAAATTTGAGGGTGCAGAGGAGGTGCATGGACTTTGCAGGATAGTGACAAGAAACTCTTATTAATTAGTTCTGGGGAAAGTAAAACTAGAGGGATGTGTGGTGTAAGATGAGGGAAAGTGTCAGATGGTTTGGGGAAGAGGCAGGCTGGACTAAGCTGGTGAGGAAGACTTTGACACGTGAGTGACCGTGAAGGGAGTTGATCTTTCTCTTTCTTGCTTGCTTTCTTTCTTTCCTTCTTTCTTGCTTTCTTGCTTTCTTGCTTTCTCTCTCTCTTTCTCTCTTTCTTTCTTTCTTTTCCTTCCTTCCTTCCTTCCTTCCTTCCTTCCTTNCTTCCTTCATTCCTTCCTTCCTTCCTTCCTTCCTTCCTTCCTTCCTTCCTTCCTTCCTTCCTTCCTTCCTTCCTTCCTTCCTTCCTTCCTTCCTTCCTTCCTTCCTTCCTTCCTTCCTTCCTTCCTTCCTCCCTCCCTCCCTCCCTCCCTCCCTCCCTCCCTCCTTCTCTTTTTCCTATTTTCATAAGAAATAATTACATTGTTTAATTTTCTGGAAATTCTGGGCAAATCCCATGTCCTTCTTCCTGCAAGTTTACATTTATCGGGTTTCAACCTGTGAAATTTCCACACACATCCAATGTTCTGTTTCAACGTGTGAAATTATCACATACATCCAATGATCTTTAGACAATTATGTGAACTTTAGGTCTGAGGATTCTGAACAAATGCATTAATAAAAGCCATATAGGAAGTTCCTCACTATTATGCATAGCCAGGAAGAAGAAAATGAGATAAAGTCAAAGTGCTTCCACTGCACTACCCACAGTTCTCACAATAAAGCTTTTTGCTGTAAAAGCCTCCAGATTTATAGGTGTGTAAACAAGAAATGTGTCATTCTTGAGTTTGGACTAGATGATACTAGGGTTTCAGACCTGTGAATTATAATACTTAATGTGTTTATTCTCATATATGAATACAGAAGTAGCAAGAATTATAGAGTCCAGTCACTAAAATTTTTGGTCAAAGAATTTACTTTACTTTACATTAGAATGCTGAAGTTCTAGCTTAAAACGCAAAGTACCTTTGTTTTCTCTGTTACAGTTACTCTGTTCTGGTAAGTTCTAGGTGAAATGCATTGTTGGTTAGTTTATTGCCATTGTGTCAACTTTCATCAAAACTAGTATCCTTAAGAATCTAGTACTTACTGATGTTTAACTGACCTGTATTCACAGATGTAAAGCATGTCACAGGCTATATTTCAGTCTTATTTCTCTTGGTCACGTTCTTTCAGTCAGCATGTATCTTGCCAGCATGATTTTTTTTTAATATCTCTTTTTTTTCTGTCGTTTAAGCTTTAATTCATAATTCTTGAACATGTATAATGAGAAGTTTGAAAGTATTACAAAACCTCATACAGTGCCCAGAATTTTATAGAAATAAACCCAATACAACCATAGTGGGAATTTTCATTGTACTGGCAACTTATATAATTCTGAAATTAGCTAGTCCACTCAGGTCCTTTCACAACTTTTTCAGCTGATAAGCTCTCACCCTGGAGCAGAACTTTCTCTTATGAGCTGCTATCCTGTCACTCAAGAATATACAGATCTTTCATATTATATCCTGGTTATCCTCTACTGATAAAAGTACCAAGTTGAGAGGTATAAGCAAATTGGTATTTTGCTTTCTTGCTTCCTGAGTGAAAAGCAGAGATTAGACTTTTAATCACCATCTGTTTCAATACTGAGTCTTGAAGAACTCTACCAGTAATTAATCTCCAGTTTCTCTACCAATATTTCCCTGACAGTTTCATACTTGATATCATAGATTCTTCACTCTTTTCTTTGATTTTAAATTGCAAGCTTCATAGTTGGCACCATTTCCTGAAGTCTTGATATATGAAATCCAGTGCACTTCCTTTGTCTAGAAACTCTGTCTAGGATGATCTACATTTGATTAAATCCTTGTTGCTTTACATCCTATTAAATTGTCTTTAAATATTTTTCCTTCAAAATATGTCCTAAAGCAATCTACAGAGTTACAGGCTTACAGATGCCTGATTACTTTCTCCTCTTTTAAGTGTAGGCACAGTATTTGGTGTTTGATTTGAAAGGTGTGTTCTCATAAATCCTGCAAGGAAGACCCCCTAATCCCCCTGACTTGAGTGCATTAAGACTCATGACTTCTGTTTCCACCACAGTTGAGATAACAAGGGTGTGTAAATGAAAGCTGCCATGAAACATTCTGGTTTTTCCTCCCAAATCAACATAATTGTCCTTTTTGAAACCTGAGGCAAAATTTGTTTCATTTTTGGCCACACCTAGATTATCTTTAATCTCTTTCTTACCCTGACTGTAAAGCCACCCAACTTCTTTCCTTGTGTATTTTAGTCTCAATTTATATGGTTCAAAATGTAAATAGCATATGGTTCAGTATTTTCTTCACAAAAACTCTTTTGACAGTCTAAAGTAGCATCTTTCATTTGTAGATTACTGGAGAGTTCTTTCAAATTTTTCTCTAGTTTAAAGTAAAGTGTTCTGTAAGATTCAATACTTTTGACTTTGAAATTCCAGGTTTCTTCCATGATCAGATCCTTTGGGATTCTAGTTCTAATGGGCTTTATTAAACATTTCCATTAGTTCATCAAAGATTGTCCTTTTGAATTGTAAATATTTGGTTGAATATCTGATTTTTTTATCATTTTATCTTAAATGGAATCAGTTTCTATTTGCTTGATTTAGGTTCATTTTCTGTTTTCAAAACCATAACCCATAAAATGAGTCTAATAAAAAGTATTTTATGTAGGCACTGGTTCTACATTATTTTCTCATTTTAGATTTATTTTGCTATCCTCCACAAAATGGTCCTGACCCAAACCAGTTATTACATTACTACACTCTTATATTTCTTTAGCTTCCACACTGTAAGTTAGAGCTCCAACTGCCTTTTTTCTTTCTTCCTATCTTAAAGACTGAGTCTCCTTCAATATCTACATTCCATTCGGAATTGCAGTTCTCTGATATCTTTATCTCCATAAAACTTGGTTTCATCTCTAACGGGTGTAGTTCAAAATCTTCCCTCTTTGCAGAACACAAAACAATGTAGAAGCATTTGTTAGTCTCATAACATACCAATGAAATAACTAATTGCAATGGTGGAAGGCACGAGTGCATTGCATGTTGAGAAGGTTGAATGTAGAAACACCAAAATTCCACGAACAAGTCCACCCTTGCTCTAGATGGATTTTTTTTCTAGATGGATTGTATCACCATAATATCTCAACATCTTCAATAGTGTGGTAAGCAACGTGACTAGCATTTAACATTTGCACTTTGTTATCTCTTGCAGTTATCTTTCCTCTCAGTGCTAAAACATTTTGGTTTTAATTTTTGGCTTTTTCATGCCTCTCTTCTTTCTATTTGCTGTACTGAATGGTGCATAAAGAATGTCATCTGTCACCTGTGCAAAGGAGAAAAGGTTTCAGTAACTGTGTGAGGCCAGTTCCAGGGTCCATTTGGCTTTAGACTGGTGTCTTAGACAACTGTCCTTCAAAAAAGGTTTCTTACTTTGATTCCAACCCTAATAAAAGTACTGCAGCACAGAAACTCATCTGCTATTGAGGATGGTATCCTAACTTTGATTGGCATGTAAAACCCAGAGACTAGATCCTTGATGTGTCTCTTCTGCAGCACTCCTAGGACCTCATTAGCCTTCAGAACAAAAGAAGGTCTTAGGATCTGAAGCTGTGTTTTTTCCCAATAAGCCCTGGCATTACCCCAGAGTTCCTTATATTCACTTTTTGTGAAAACTGCCCCTAACTTTACATCATACTTCACACCAAAAGTACATTAGTCTCTCAGCCATTTCAGGGCAGTGGTGACTGGAAGGAAGGATATCAATAATGACATCAGTGTCCTTCACATCAAATTCCTGTGGTGCCTTTAGGAAAACAACTTTCTGAGTTAGCCAGTGGCCCATGTGGCTCTGTCACCTTCTATCACTTGGTGGTTGATTAGTTGCAGATCAAAGCCATTTGAGTTTGTTGTTATAAGGTAGGCAGAAGGGATGAGAGGATGCAGGACAGTAATTACTGTAGATAGTCTGAGACATTTAGGAGTTATCATTCAATATTGGTTTCTTTCATTTGGCATCTGAGGCTTTACAGCTGTACACAGAACTTGCCTTACCCAATGGCCACAGGCAACCACTGCCAGCTTTGCCAAGGGATTCCTAAGATTTCTGATGTTGCTTCTGGTAAAGGGAACAACAGAGTGAAAGCTGGCCTGTTTTCAGAGGCATGATGGCATGATGAAGGCTTTTGGGCACCTCAGCTCTTAAGCAGAGATTATTATACTGACTCCCTAAGAGTCAGAAAACTGTTAGACTTACAGACTTACAATGGACTACCATTGTACAAATAAACAGATTCATTTATAACTGAAGAATGTCTCTTTGCCATTCTATGAGGTCATAAAATCACCATTGTCTTGGTGTTTAGTATGGTTCAGTGCCATTGTGAAAGCATGGCAGGAGTTGTAAGCACTGTCACCATTATTACTCTGTTTTCTTCTCTACCATGGACCGTCTCTTTGATCCAAATTCACAGGACAGAATTTGGAGGATTTATAACTTCCTGCTTCTCTCCTGGTTTCTGGATTTCTTAGTGTAGTGAAATAAATGAGCTACTTCTCTATTTTTTCTCACCAATTTATAAGAAATATGATGATGTACCCAAACAGCTTTTGTTTGCTTGTTCTTGCTTTGCATGTAAGCAGAGCACCATGAAGAACCCTCTGTGATTAGAGAGAGGAGTTGAAGAGCTCCAAGGGGGGCAAAGTAATAGAGAAAAACCTTTAAGTGCAGGAAGAAACGTCTCATAATAACCTTCCTGTAGATAAAAAAGTCAAAGGCTGAGATGTGTTAATTTGAAAAGGCAGATGGAATTCTTGTGTACATTTGAAAAGTGACAACTCCAAGTGTGCTTTCAAGGTGAAATTTCAAAAAACACCTGCCTGAGCTGGGGGCACAAACCTAACTGGAATCTGAGTATTTTAAAAAATCTCATGCCAGAATCACTAGAGAATAAAAATATGCTGTAGACTTGAAGAGTAGTAACTAAAATATGGCCATTTTCATGGCATAGTCCACATCTGCAAGTAATTACGGGCGCAAATGTGGATATGTCAACATCTACATACATTAATGTACCTGTTAATCTGATGGTTAAATGTATGTTTGTAATCAAATAACATACTCTGCAAAACAGTTCCCAGCCATTTGTGCATGTAAAAAGGGAAGCTATGTTAACATTAACCCTTAGAATTCTAATGTTGATATTTTTGTCATGTACAAATGGAAATCACACCAATATCAAAGATAAGTATACATATTTGAGGGAGACATTAATACCTTTCCTCATTTTTATTTTATTGAGAACTGTATTTTTCACCTATGTTTTTCATCAATTCTTTTTTGTGTAGCAATAAACAAGTAAGTAACATGAACTTGCATGAGCAGAATTGTCAGTAATTAATTTTTAAATACTTTCCAGTTCAGGAGGCTAGGCACTGATCTTCCTGATTATTTAAAATTGCCCTTTAAATACTCCTTTACACGTTGAAGTGAAATTCAGATTTAAAAACATAATTGCAAACCCCTCTACACAAAACTTTAGCCAAAGAAAATGTCACACTTGTATATCTATGGCTCACTTGAAGAAGAGGGAATTATTTTTTTCTCTTTTTTTCAAAGACATACACTGATTAGTTGACTATCCTGAGATCTGACATTTTCCTGAGTAGATTGTCATCATAATTGTTGATTTATACTAATAAAAAATACAATTTAACTGAACTGACTTTCCAATAAGGTTATTTTGCTGTGTTGGGCCAAAACCACTCTAATTATGAGGCACTTACTTCCACCTAGCTTTGTAGCTTTTAAAGGAGAGTTATTCACTTCAGATGTCTGGTATGCACATGAAGTTTTTTTACCTGGAAAACTTCAGCCATCTTTGGGACTATGATTAACAGGTTATATTGTTATGCTGATTATTAAAATGTAAACTACCAGCTACTTTGTTAAGTTTTGCACATTTAAAATCTGTCTCAAGAACCTGCAGGTTGAGAAAAGCTTACCCTCAGTGCTGAAGAGGTGCTTAATGATATCCTTCTGAAAATCTTATCAAACTAGTTGTAAACATCTGAAAATTCGCCTTTAGCTTGTGCCAAGAAGTTTGTCACAGCCTGGAAGTAATCTCTTTTTAATAACCCTTCTCTACTCCTAGAGAGCTCTTTAGAGATCTTGCCAATCTGCAGCCAAGAGGACTTCTCTGGTAGGTTTCCCCTGCTGAAATCTGCTGTGGCTTCTGGGAATCACACATCATGAAAACAAACTATACTGCCTGCCTTTTGCCATCTTAAGGACTTCTCTATTGTTCATTTATACTTTGGCATTTCTGGCTTTTTTTTAAATTTATATAGACAAGCATAACCCTCCAAGGCACTACATTTGAAGGTAACACAATGAAAGAAAATTAGCCTGCATTCTTGCCTCCACCAGCCCTTTGTGTAAGCAATGATGCAGGCTCTAATTACCTGCGTACATTCAATAATTTTTTTCCCCATCAGTGCCCTTACCTCACTCATAACATGGCCTGAGCCTGGGACTCAATCAGGATGGTATATTGAATGGGCCTGTGTTGTAAACAACATTTTATAGACCTCTTCCTCTATTTGTTGCAGAAGTTCAAGGTGTGTGATCAAAACAAAAACACTGTGGGATTAAAAACAAAACAATGGTTGTCCCAAGTAAAGCCAAGACAGGTTCTACTGCAGTCTTTGACACCATGGGCATGTTTGCTCTGGGTAAGTGTATACTGTAGAGATAACTGAGCAGGTCAGGCACCAGGAACAATTCTGCAGCAGCACAAGGGAATTCATTCTTCAAAGTCATGCTCAGAACTACCGGAGGCTTCTACGGCCAGACTGGTTCTTGCAGCTGGGTTAGCTTGGGTGGACAAGAATTTGCAATGTAGAAAATACACACAGCTTTTTTGTCTTGCTTGGTCGCATACATTGTATACATTGTAAGGAGGGTCAGTCAGCAATTTTGCATTTCCTACTACCTAACCCACAGGATACTCCTGGGATACTCCTTTTGTGCGTGGAGCTGCAAGCAGAACTGATGTGAGCCATACGTTGAACTGAGCTGTTACAAATGATAAATGATCAGCCAGCAAGCTAAATGTATTACTTAATTAAACTAAGAATCTTTAATGATAATTTCTCATGCAAAAACAAGGTGTCAATGTGTCTTTCAATAGACATCTTTCAATGCCATTATTAGACTTCAAAGAAGAGCAAAAATCATATGCTACTTCAAATCTGTGGAATAATATTTGAGTACCATTAAAAACAAATAAAATTACTGAATATAGTAAGAGATTCAAATATGTAAGAAAGAAAAATTCTGACCCTGAACCCAAGATTATGTAAAAAAATTCATTGTTACCTATATATAATAGAATAATAGAATGGTTTGTGTTGGAAGGGATGTTAGGGTTCATTTAATTCCAATCCTCCTACCATGAGCAGGGACACACTCCACTAGGCCAGGTTTCTCAGAGCACAATCCTGGGGCTTGGACACTTCCAGGGAGGGGGCATTCATAGATTCTCTAGGTAAACCGGTCCAATCTTTGCAGATATTTCTTCCTTACATCCAATCTAAACCTACACTCTTTAAGTTTAAAGCCATACATTCCCCCTTGTCACTACATATCCTTGTCAGAAGTCCCTCTCCAGCTCTCCTGTCGTTCCTTTCGGCACTGGAAATCTGCGGCAAGGTCTCCCTAGAGCCTTCTCTTCTCCAGGCCAAGCAACCCCAAATCTCCCAACCCACCGTCATAGGATGTGCTCCAGCCCTGTGATTGTCTTTGTAGCCTCGTCTGGACTTTCTCCAATGAGTCCATGTCTTTCCTTCATGAAGGCCCCAGATCTGGAGGTACTGGAGGGGGGCAGAGCACAGGAATAAGAATGCATGAGACAAAGTTTTTCTGCTACCTACACTGAGTCTGCAGTAAGGCTACACAGCCAACTGCCATTTAAATGCTCCCTAAATAATTGGAACTTTATAAAAATATTGGAGTGGTTTGGTCTTCAGTTTTGTTGAATTGTTTTTTTTAATGTGGATACCTTTAAAGTGCAATAAACACCTTCTGCATGACAGAATAAAAAAGTAGCTGCGCTCTGCTTCCTATTTTTCTCTCAGAGATGATTTTCATTCAGATCCTTTCCTTTTTATTTTTCCCAGCCTGCAGTCAACTGAGGATTTTTGCCGAACTTCTCAGAAACCTTGCTGCCTTGCATACTGAAATCATGAAGTACTGTATATCTCTCTCTAGAAAGAAAAAGTAAATACCAGAGTGTTCTAACTGAGGTCATGCTTTCTCCATGTCTAGACATCTTTGGTAATCTCTCCCTTTTATAATACTGCTGTGCCTTCCATGTACTCAGCTGTGAGCTGTGAGCCTTTTTGCTCTTAGTTGCATAAAATATGCTGAATTTCCAGACAACTTTCAGTTCAGCATCTCAGATTGTTAGGGCTGGTGTGTGTGATCTTTTATGAAATCAGATTTTTTCCTCTGAGGAACTTTGCTCAGTAAACCAGTGGCAAATTTGGAATGAAAATATGGCTGATGTAGTTCCTTAATGCCCAGCTTATTAAGGAAATGCTGTTGAATCCAGTCCCCAGTAAACAAGCTAAACTTCTTGTTCCACCAGAAATATATTTTACTAAGAATCTTTGTAGATCACTGTTTATGCAAAAAATAATGTCACAAGTCATGGTTTTGAGCAGAATAAAGCAAACATTTATTAAATTAAATCATATGCTGAATCAGTGTTTGCCCTTATAGTTCCACTTTTTTTAATATTAATACTCTTTTCTAACTCTTTGTACATAAATAATCTTTTAAGAGAGTAACAATGAAATATAGACAATCCACATCAAATGAATGCAAACTTTTGATGTAATTATCAAAGGTCTGTTGGATTTTGTCTAATTTTAATTAGTATCGGGTTCTAACCAACAAATGCAAGTCTCACATGGATTTTTTAAATCCAAACATTATGCCCCCTTGCACAAAGGATTTGGGCTTAATTTGGCCCATTATAAAGGTACTGGTTATTAATAAAACTATGTAGAAGTTCAGATTTTGAAAACTAAACTGCTGAGGATTTGCTTTAGCTTGGAGCATTTAACTAATTAGTCTATGCACTAAATGAAGCTCCAGTAAAGGCTTTTGGGGTGGGTTTTTTCACTATTAGCTGTTAGGAGAAATGTTTTAATATTTAAAAAGAATATACTAACCTGAAATTCTTCCTGATCTAGTCATAAACTAAGTAGATCATAAAATCATAGATCATTAAGGTTGGAAAAGACCTCCAAGATCATCAAGTCCCACCTTTGACCGATCACAAGCTTGTCAATTACAGCACAACACTAAGTGCCACATCAAGCCTTTCCTTGAACACTTCCAGGGATGTTGACACCACCACTTCCCCAGACCAGCCCTTTCAGTGAAGACATTCCTCCTGATGTCCAGCCTGAACCTTCCCTGGTGCAGCTTGAGGCCATGTCCCCTTGTCCCGTCAGTGGCTGCCTGGGAGAAGAGACTGATCCCGTCCTGGCTACAGCCTCCTTTCAGGGAGTTGTACAGAGGGATAAGGTCTCTCCTGAGCCTCCTTTTCTCCAGGCTAAACACCCCCAGCTCCGTCAGCTGCTCCTCATCTGACTTGTGCTCCAGGTGCTTCACCAACTCTGTTTCCCTTTCTGGTCTTGTTCCAACATTTCAATGTCCTTCTTGAAGTGAGTGGCCCAAAATTGAACGCAGGACTCAAGGTGTGGCCTCACCACTGCCCAGTACAGAGGGACAATCACTTTCCTAGTCCTGCTGGGCATATTGTTGGCTCAAAAAATATTTGTCACCTTTCATGAATCTGTATGCCATCCCTGTCAAGAAGCCATGCTAATCTTCTCTGTATTGTTCCCATTATCGTGAATGTACTACCAAAATGAAATACGAGATATAATTATTACTATCAATGTCGTGGAGAGTTTAAGCACAGAGATACTGGCCACTGTAAATAGCTATAAAAAAAGGATTGCTGCATGCACATTTGCAGCATGTTCCTATGTCCTTTAACTGATTCCTGTCCTTTTTCTCTGGGAAACACCAAATACCACTTGAACAGGCAAAGAAACACAAAGTTAACCAGGCTGACATTATCTGACCTACAAGACCATTTGAGTTTTGCTAAGAGATTAGAAATCAGCTCTATTTTTTTTCCAAGTAGGAAAAGCCCAAGGAGGAAACCAAGGAGGAAAGCCCACCCAGGAAGCAAGGGGTATTCATGGATTCTGAAGCATGGATTCTGAAAGGACCACTAGTACCATCTAATCTCTAGCCACAGGACCTATATTATTTCTTTCCCCTAGGGGGTCCATAGAGACGGGAAAGCTGATAGTCCCATGGTGGCTGCCAGCCCTCTAGTCTGTTCCAGCTGCTCCAGGGTGAGGAGCTGAGTGTGGCCATGGGAAGGGTGCTGGATGTGAGTAGCCATGGTCAAACACTTGCAGGATGGGTAATGGGCTCAAGGGTTATGAAAAGGAGGGGGCCACCACCAGGAGCCACATTTCAGGAGTGCCCACTTCCCCATCTCACTGCCCCGTCTCTAACTTTCTCTCACCACAGCTGCTCCAGCCCCTCAAATCTCCCTACAGGATAGAAATAATCTCCTCAACTCTATTCCTCTTCACTCACTTCTCCAGGGTTTACTCTGGCACCACCTTGACTCCCCATAAAAACTTTGCCTAGTGTCAAAGATCAGGTTTCTCCTCTGCATCCATTTTGGATGAGTTTTTCATGTTTCTAAAGATGCACAAGCTCTTTTCCCTGGGAGCATGGGCTGGCAGCTCCACTCCACAACCTACTTTTGCTCCCTGCTCACAGCATTTCAGTGTGTTCAGACTTCTGCGGAATTCTGGCCACCTACCCAGGAGGTTCAGTGCACTCTAACAGCTGACTCCTGATTGCTTTTCACAGGATCAACATTTTGTCCCCTTCAAACTGCACCCAGAATTCAGATTATTTTCAAATAAGGGTTAAAATGGCTTAGGACCAAGAGTCTTTCACTGTCTTATTAGTAATGGCCCAGATAATTAATGCCTTTCCATTAATGCACACATTTTGAGTGCTATCAGTCAAGTGGCTTTTAAATCATGTAACCTGTGCTCTATTAATTACATATAATGCAGGATTTTAAAACACAATGCCATGTGTAGTATGTCAAATGCCTCAGTGAAATTTGATTAGAGTGTACACAGCTACCTTTGTCAACCAGACCTATAATCTTATAAAAGAAAAACCTAAAGAAGGTAATTTGACGAGTACTTTCTCTGAAATTACGTTGAACGATATTGTTTTATTTTTAGCACATAATTCCCTGTTGATAGAGTGCTGACTTTGTCCAGCTTTCTATTTTTTTTTTCTAAGATTAGAATCAGAATAACTGATATATCATTTCCTGGGCCATTTTCTTTAAATGCTACAATTGCTTTGGCAAGTCAGTAGTTGCTTGGAATATCCTTTCTTTCCCAAGACTTGGTAAAGAAAATTAACTATAGTGGTCCAGAGACCTTCTTGACTAATTTTTTTAAACTTTTCAGGTAAGAGCAAGGTTTGAAATATTCGATTTTAGCAGAAGATATGAACTATTCAGATGCACTAATTGTTAGGCTTAATTCCCTTTGATCTTTCATTCCACTTACTATTTAGTTTAATTTTTTTAAGAAATCTGCTGGCCAATATTGCATTCATTTATTTCTGCAAGGAAGAACTGTAGGAATCAAGACCCCAGTGGGACCTCAAGGCTGTTAAGTGGCTAAAACTCAGCTCTTGTTCTAACCTAAGGGTGGGAGTGCTGGTTCATCTCACGCTGAGCCCATGAGGTGGCTGTATGCCTTATCTTTGGTAAGCACACCAGGAGAATCTGCAAGGAGTGGTTTATTGATAAGAATGATGAATTTACATCTATGTTGGTTCTTCATCATGCCCCAAGAAATGTTTTGCTGTCTACCTTTTCCTCATTGTTACAACCTGTCATGGCACTCAGCAAAACATTGTACCAAGAAACTTCCCTTTTCCTTTCTAATAGTGCTGTAACTTCATGGAGTTTGAGAAGTCTTGAGGCCAAACAGAACTGTGGATCTTCCCACAGCAGGGTTTGTCTGTAGCATGATGCACCTGGAAAAGGCACTGCCTGTGGTAAGAATCAAAGTACCCTGAATAACTGTTTGCCCTAGAAAATCCCACAGCTTTTCTTTATCTCGGGGTTTACCAAGCATGACAACAGATGTGGGTGACTTGTTGCTTTGTAGTTTGTTTGTTTGTTTGTATGTTTTCATCTGAGATTTTCACATTCTTGAAAGATGTTTTTGTTCTCCTGGTCTTTCAAAACTCTTGAAAATGTGCAGCCTAGAGGTTGAAAACCTAGAGGCAAACATAGAAGTTGAGATTTCATTGTCTGCAAAATTTGTTACACAAAACTGGTGAATTTCTGGGTCTTACCATCCTCAGATTTTGAGTCTGGCACAGCAGAAAAGTTCTAAACAATGAGTTCAGGATTATTTCAGACCAAATATTTGCAGGATATTACAAATAGGTGTCTGAGGAAAGCTGACACTGCTGATATTTTTCCATCATCATCCCCAGTCAGAGATAAGGTACCATTCTGCACAGACCTATGGGGTGAACTATGGTAGTAAAGATCAGAATAAGTGTACAAAGATAATTAGTCACTAGTTATATGGAAAGATCTAACAACACAGCCATAAATGTAATAACTTTATTTGCAGGATTACGAAAATCAGAACTGAAACTATTATTTATAGGTGAACTGAAATGCCAGAATCAAAAATATTTACTCTGTTATTATTATTATTATTATTGAAATGGTGAGCTGTTCAGTGTGTTTCATTCAGTCTTTGATGGACATGACTTAAAACTGACATTCATTATTTCCATTTTTCCTTTTTTTTTNTTTTTTTGTTTTTTGTTTTTTGTTTTAGCACACCTTTTTAGGAAGGACACTCAAGCAGTCCTTAATTACAGTAACTTCTTCAATAAAACCCATCCATGGGTACCTAGATATCTATATATTGTTCTTCAGTGCACACCACCCTTATAAAAACACAGTATAAAAACCCTAAATAAAATCATGGAATAGCTATGTTAAAAAATGAGTTAGCTGACCTACATTATAAGGACCAGTTAGAAAAAATGTAGCTTCACTTCCCCTTTATCTGTATTCTCTACATTGCAGGGAGCAGTTATTTCTTTGTTAAATCATGTCTTCGACCACAGTTCAAAAGTCAATATTCTGCTGTCAGATGCAACTTGCAACTGAGGGATAGGTAAGGAACTTAACTAGGAAGCTTTGTGAATAGGGAATTGAATTTGCATCTAATTCACTAAGCGCACATGTTTACATGACCTTTAAAAAAGGGAATTAGAGCAGTTTTATCATGAGCTCTAGGCAATCTGACATAGTGAGGTGATTGAATCAAGAGGATCAGGTACTTCTTACATGAGAGCAGAAGTGAAAGAGAATTATTTCAATTTAAATGCAACTTCAAATCAAATTCATGGCTGTGTTAGCAATATGAAATAATTGTAGTAGAGCTGTAAATGACTGTCCAGAAACTTCTAGGGTAGCAACAAACACTTTAAGGCTGTCAGTTCAGCCAAGTCCCTTCTTGTTACCAAAAAACGCAGGGAGGGTATTATGGAGATTTGGTGCCAGGATGTGGCAAGTGACATTCAGGCAGATAGCAAACATTTACTGAGATCAAATGTATTACAACATCAAATTCTCAGAAGAATACCCAAGCTTGGTTAAATTACATAGGGGGTTTAATTTCTAGCCTCTTTCAATGTCAAACTTTCATTAGACTACGAGAATGCAAAGAATGATTTTGATTGTATGACCTGTCCTGTGTTTAAGAGCCAAGCATCTCTCATTCTGTGCAAGCACTATACACGCCTCTATGGATTTAGAGCACTGGGTTTTGAAATATGTAGAGAAAATATGTACTTTTGAAAACCAAGAAGGGTATTGGAGTTCTTCTTTACTCTCCAAATGCTCAACAGCACACTTTTCAGGAGCATGCCAAAACTTTGCCTCTGCACCCACATGGGAATCAAGGATATGCGTCTCAGTATGCCTTACATTTCCAAAGAGGATAATTAATACATTGGTTACCAAGGGGAAAGGGAAGGTGGGAAAAAACAGAATGTCTACATAGTTTCTGCCAGAAAGTCGTGAGTTTATTCTGTCTGTGTTTCCAACTGACAAGGAGTTTTGTGTGTGATGTGTGACTGGACAGAGTGGTGCTAAACCTACTTTAATAGACACTTTCCATTGCCTTTTTGGACAACCCACTGACCAACTGTTCATCTTGTTTGCCATGGGTGAAAAGGCTGAACTGCTTCCAAAAAGCAGCTGACAAGTAATGCAGTGTGGGGGGTCTGTGGGGCAGATTGCCATCGGTATTAGGATTACCTATGTCATGCCTGTGATAAATGTAAAGTTAACAAGCAAATATTCCCAACTCAAATCTACTGAGATTTCACAGAATAATAAGTGTAAAGGAGTAGAACAGCAACACAGGGTTACCTATCCTTTTAATGGCTCATTAATACTAGTTATTAATGCTTAATGGCTGATTACATCTTCATCCTGAACAAGGCCTCAAACGTGTGTCAATGCTCCTCTTGTTCCACAGGTTACCTGGTTTACTGAGTATTCCCTAATGCAAAGGTAGCCCCAGCAAGGTGACCTTCCTCAGCCCTGCTCCCAAGACTCTCCTAGCTGCCCTTCGTCAGGTAGGCAGGTTTCTTCCAGTACAGCATGCCAAGCCAGTCCATTTCAGAGAATAGGCTTTCTGGTTCTCTGTTGGGAGAAATAAGGGACATATGAGATAGTGAATAGTAATAGCAGAAAGATATCTATTGATGGTAATATCATCTAGGTTGTAGGACCTATTTTTAGGGATTTTTTTTTAATTCATTCCCACACTAGATGAAAGGTTTCTTTTTCTTTTCAGTTTTCTGAACCACATTATTCATAAAAATTTTTGAGTCTTAGCAATTTATTTAATATTCATAATCCTGTTTAATTATAGCTACATATGATTTTTTATTCTTAGATATCAGCTTTCTAGGTTATAATAATACAAAAGAAATGTATTTTGCAAAAATATTGCACAGATACATAGTGCCCAATTTTGATGAAGCTGGGTACAGACTGGGGACTGATTGTGTCTCTATTATGCCTCATAGATTGAGGCAATCAAATGGTCTTAGCATCTGGGTTTTAAGACAGTCTAAGTAAAAACACAGATGTTACTATCAGACTGCACACAATCTTGTAGTGGATGAGCACAGTGGAAAGATACTGCAGACATCCCATTTCTCCATTATGTTCCCATTCTGCATCTCACCTGAAAGGTCCAATAAGCATCTAATGCCCTTTTAGTTCTCAATAATGGAAATTTATTGCTTTTGGGTTATGATTAAAGTACCTTTCATGGTTTTTGCAATTTGTTTTAATGGAAAATGTTGATGTTGTTGCTGGAAAAACAAATTCATTGTTGTATCAGAGGAGGTGTGCTCTAGCTTAAGAGTTAAGCCAGGAGAGAAGAATGGAAATGTGAAGACCTCAGCCAGTGCTTCAGCTGCTTTTCAGAATGTAAACATTTCTGTTCTGGTTGAAAATACAAGGTTTTCCACTTAGGATTTCAATTTATCTTCTTTTTCTTTACATTTACTGCATTTTTTTTTTGGTGAAAATTGCATTTTCAGACCAGTCTGTAACACTATAAGGAGCACTTGCATGCCAATCCTTCACTGAATCTCTGATCATTTACTCCTGGTCATTTCTGCAATAAAAGCCCCTGACATGATTCATGGTGGGTGCATTTCAATGTAGCAGTTCTCACCTGAGATTTAAAGGAAGGTTTTGACATGTTTAAAAACCTTTCTTATTTGATAAGGGGAGGGATAAGTTTCAGATCTGTCCCCCACCATCCATAGAGGCTAATAGGACATACACAAATATTTTTACATGGATACAAAATTTATAGTGCATGCAGGAGAACATACAGACATTTTACAACATGCATGACAGGGACAAGAAGCGTTATGAATAACTGAAAAGCAGATTTGCTAGCTTCTATGCTTTATCTTATCTGTGTTTTTTCCTACTAAATACTTCACAGTCCTGACCTTTCCAGCAAAATTTCATCCTGTAAAATAATCTGAAATGCATGTCTTCATTTGATCACAAGCACATGCTGCCTCTATACCCTCTCAGTGGTTGTATGGTCTGGATGAATCAGTAATCACAGCAAACACAGTAAACACAAAATCAGGATCACAGCACTTCTTAAAAGGAAATGTATAAGAAAATATTACAATGATGAATGCGTCCAAATATCTGTTGCTATTGTTGCTTGGTGTAAACAGTTTCATTTATAACTCTTCACAGTTTAGGAACCTTACCAAGATGTTCTCCTCCCAGATGGTTTCTTCAATACTCTGCTCCTGCAGGAAATTGTCAAGTCTACATGCTCTGCTCTGGATCTCTGCCTCCCTAGCAGGGGAACAGAAACACCAGGAGATGAGTTGTCCCTGAGAGTTCCCCACACCGCAAATATGCAGTCAAGGGTCTTTAACAGATTTTCATCTCCTAGTTTGTGGATTTTCATTTATGGTGTAACAAACTTTGGCAGAAATCCTGAACAAGCTTCCAGTCACTTGAATTGAGGCTTTCCTTGGTCTGATTTACTGCAAGGTCTGTTGCAGGATGTTTATTCTTTTCCCTCAAGCTATTTCATCTTGGAGAACCACGCAATGTTTCTCTGATTCAATGATGATAAGACCCAATCCATCTATCAAGATGAGTCAGCACACTAGGTCTGCTCACACCCCTCTCCCCACACACGTACACGACACCAAAATGCCAACAAGCTGCATGTTGAACATATGTGCAGAACAGCTATGATAAGTTAGAACAATTGTTAACTTATTCACTGTGCAATTCAAGTACAACTTGTACATGAGTTTCCAAAATTATTTTAATAACAATCATCTTTGACTACACAGTTGAAGATAGTTGGATCTCTTCCTGAAGGCACGTTCCCACAGTAATATCCATGGCACATCCATTACAGACAGTGCTGTTAGTTCTCATTAGCTAGGACAAACAAGGCAGTGAGTCACAATCTCCCTGCATAAAGGATCCCATTGTTTTAAACTGATAAACCAGAGATTCTGCTCTGTACTGGTGCAAACCTGACATTGATTAAAGCTTCCTGGGATGTTAGAGAGGCAGCATTTGAATGGATGTGGACTTGAGGTGTCAAGGAAATCTGCCACAAAGATACAGACAGTTTGAATTTTTTCCGATAGAAGTTACTTAGCTTCTCTCATTGTTGGAAGAACCTATTCTGTCTGCTGCAAGTATTTTCCAAAAGCCTTGAAGAAAACCAGGCTTAAACTAAATAGATTGTATCAAATATTTCTAAAGTTTTCTTAGTGAAATAAATTGTGCTTATACACTTTTCACTTAATAGTCTGTTTCTAGTAGGTGGCATTTTTCCCCAAAGTATGCTGAAGTGTATGTAATTTACAATGAGAAAGTATTCTTCCTCTTGTGCTTTGGCTCTTGTTTTGTTTTTAGGTTTTGTAAAATCTTAGCTCTAATGGTGAAAGCCAAACACAGAAATATTTTTACCTGCACTTTGCCAGTAACATCAAAAGATGTGCTATTATCTCAACAGCAATTTGGACTGGTTATCAAATGATAATCTTGGAATGAGTGAGTATGATTTGTGACGGTACTTATCTTTTGTAGGTGTGGTTGGCATGTATTAATTTTTTTTTTTCTTACTGGATAGCATGCCAAAGACTTCAGGCAATAAGTAATTATTCCATGTAAAATATTTATTCTCTGCCAGTCATATGTCTTTCTCAAAGATCTGATTTTGCAGCAAGCATTTAAAACCATGTAAAAGCTTAAATATTAGGCCAGAATGAAACCTGATGTAAGCAACTACAATAGAAATACATGTTGTGTGTGCTCAGTAGCTCCCTGTGAGTAGAGACCAGTTGTAATTCCTTTCTGCATTGATTTGGAACCTTAGGATCAGATTATCCAATAGTGGGCACTCAATTTCTCTTCCAGCTGTGACCCAGCTAGGAACCCACTAAGGTGAAGATTTCTGTGTTTTAGAGCTGCAAAACGAAACTTCTCTTTCTTTTATTCCATTATATGCTTTAAGTTATTACCTGAAAATGTTTTCTATGCCTGAAGTGAAAATTCCAGAATACATGCACAGTGTAAACTCAGATTGACCACAGCAGTTCCCAGCAGAAGCTTCTGCTCCTGGCTGTGGTCCTGAGCTCCTGTGCAGCCACAACAGCTCCTCCCTCCCAGCAGGGCACACGGTGAGCTGCCACATACTGAGAAGCCTAAACTGAGCACATTAAAATAAACTATGCTAGTTTGAACCTGCACTCATTTATTTAAAGATTTTTTTTTTGTCAGATCTAGTGCTGAGAACTGAACTCATAACCTAAGACTTACTTCAACCCTTCCAAAATCACACAAGAGACACAATTGACAGAGGAAATAGGGTAATAAATGTGTGTGTTACAGTCTGTGTTATCTGCCTTTTCAAATAAAATATTCACTTCAATATTTACACGTCTAAACCATTAACATCCTCTTTTCCTGATTCTAATTTTAGCATCTAGGTACAAAGCTGACTTTATTTTCTCCAATTCCTTGAGAGAGTATGCAGACAGCTGCTGCTGCATTGGTGCTTGCCTGCAGGACTGGCAGGTGGTTGCACTTCTGAAAGGTTTCAGGGCACGTCTCCCTCTTAAGAAATGTTGGAAGGCACAAACCTCTTCTCAAGTACAATGAGGAATCAAAATAAGAAGCTTCAGGAGGTGAAATAAACTTCTGAAAGACAAAACTGTAAAGTAAACTATGATTATCATTTCAGTAAGCTATTTGCAATGAAAAAGAGCATCTAAGATCCCTTTCTATTTATAAAATTTTGCAGTAGGGAATTTTTTCAAGTGTTAGTTTGACTCCAGCTACTTACAAGCATTACCTCTGGCATATGCCAGTGTGACAGATAATTTAGACCCTTTTATGTAACTTCAATAGTTTTTTGTCCCCTCTGTGGTAGTTATAAAGGGAGTCTGACCAACAATGAAATCTCTAGATAATTAGAAGCCAATCCTTGTCCTTATTGCACAGCTAATCTCTTGTTACACTTTTAATATGCTATTGCCTTCCAGAAAAATTTTTATTCCAATTTTGAAAACCCTTGCATAAGTAACTCCCATTCATAGCAATCATTGATGCCATTTATTTACTAAATCCTTCTATTTGGTAAGCATGTCGTTTATTCTTTAAAGTTCCCAGAAATTCAGTATTTCTCCAATGCAACTCTAATGAAGACTAAACTGAGAAATCAAGTTAGCAGAAATGCTGGTGTAGGATTAATATTTTGAAAAAAACCCACAATCATGGCTTGTTTTCATAATTTGACAGACAGGTATTATACTGATCATCTTTTTAAACTGATTCTATCTTGCAGATTACACTGATATGTTAATAGCAGCTTCTGATGTTAAGTTGATAATGTCATTTATGTATTGGCACAACACTAGTAGATTGACAAGACTTAAAATCTGTGGCAAGACTCAGCAAGATTTAAAGAGGAACAGAAAGAGATGAAAACATGATGAAAGAGAGGGATGTGAGCAGATCAGGCTGCAACCTTGGAGTTATTGGAGGGATTTTCTGTTAACTTTTTGCTAATCAGGCAACATTTACATTAAATTTAATTCTTGAACTTACTGCTCTGAAACTAGATAACTGAACAATTCATCTCTGCTGCTGAACTGCAGACTTTCTGCTTCCAACAACTTAAGCTATCCAATATATTGCTGCATGTAAATGTGGCAGGCCTGTACCTGCTCAGGAATATGAAGGACCTCCTGGACTTGTTTTTACAAGGAGGACATCCTGATTTTCTGTCAGTGTATGTGACATAATCATCATGAGATTGTCACTGTTGTATAATTCTACAAGGAAATGACAGGTTCACAGATCATTCTATATCTGATTTGGCCTGAAACCCTGCTGTTATCTCGCACTTCTGATCACTTGGATGTGGAAACATTTCTGGGCTCCGAACATTTTGAAAGGGATTACATGTGAGCACAAAAAGCAATATTCAAAGGGGAAAGTTTCAGCCTGACTTTTAAAAGTGTTTGGCAAAGGACATCCAGTGAGTTAAAAGGGCTGGGAGTTCCAGACAGAAGGAACAGGGTATGCAAATATTCAATTAGCAGTAGTATGAGGGTGAGACTTTGGAAGAAACAGAACAATTTAGAGATGAATCTCTGGGAGAATTGGCAGGAATGTAGGTGACAAGGAAGTCTTATAAATCATGTCATGAAAAAAGCATGGAATGTTTGATAGCAAGGAACGAAAAACATACGAAAACAGTGCTTCACATTACCCAATTAGAAGCAAATGCAGTGAGAACATTTCAGGGTAATGCAGGGATCAGCTTACTTCTAGGCAAGGGTCCAGCTCACACATTTTAGAATGGCTACTGTGGAAGCAAAGTGTGTATAAGAAAGTAGGCGTGAAGATTATTAAAATAACCAGGCCTGCTCATGATTGCATGGGATGAAGACAGTGTAATTAACTTGGCTAAAGGAGTGTCTTATCCTTGCGATATATGTGAGCTGATAAGAGGCTAAACAAGTGGAGGCAGCTGAAAATTGAATGAGATGGAATGGAGACTTCAAAACAGCTCCAAAAAATTTGACTCATTATGTTGCTGTAAAACATGCCCATTTGATGTGCAACATGGAAAGAGCATTCAGCTTGGTATCCATCCTGAAACAATTCACATCATAGTGGCATTTGGGCACAAGCAGGACTTTCACAATGTAATTTTTTCTGTGTTCCAACAAAAGATTAGTTTACCACAGATTACCATGCAATATTTGGCAAAAAAATCTTGCAAGAAAATAATTTCACAGCAGAGAGATAGGCATAATGGAGACAGTGAAACCATGGTTAGAAGGGAGGAAGATGAAAAGTATACATGCAGATCCTAGTATCTGAACAGAAATGAAAACCCAACATTGATCCACTAATGTAATTTTTAGAAAAGTTATTAGAAGCAGATGTAAGGAAATCAAATTTTAGTTTTCCCTTCATCATCAATAATTCCTGAGTACAATGTTGCCGTTTCCCTTGGCTTTTCCAAATGAAATTTTATAACATGAGAAAAAGAATTCTAACTCTCAAGCTGACCTCTATAATTCTGAAGTAGTGAAGATTAGAAAGAACCTACAAAATAAAGAATGGAGACAATTGCAAATAGTTGAAGGAAGAAATGAAGAAACAACTGTTTAGAATACCCTGGATAACTTTTTTGTTTGTCTGACTGTTCAAATGCATATAAGAGTTGATCTAAGCAGAAATTTCTATTTTTCTTCATAATTTCTATCTAAAGTGAAAAAAAAAATCACAATGGATGCACAAATGAAAAATCAAACAAGAGCAGAAACATTTATTTTACACACAGGAAAGGTTTTCATGTGATCTAGCATGCAAGTTTCACCCTGGTCCCTTGTACTAAACTTTAAAGAAGCTGCGCTTTCAAAAACAGTCAAGTGGGCTACCAGCTGACCCTCCACACAATGTTCTTACCAGGCCAAATGTTCAAAAGTGTTATGAATTATGAAGACCTGGCAGTGGTAGCAAGACCTTTCTCACTCTTACTGTAGTTCACAGCAATGTCTTTGAATATATCTGAAGAATTCTTTTAAATAGAAACAGCTCAATCAAACATCACATTATGGTAATAAAAATATCTATAGAAACAGTATATTGTTGTCCTTGGAATTTCACTTAAAAGTCCCAAGTAACAGTTATTGAAATTTTAAAATGTATTGTTTTGAGAGAAAACAATAAGTTCTTTCAATAATTACTTAACAGGCAATGGAAGAGTAATAAAAGGGTTTGATTTTGTGTGGACAGTTGGACTGTACTTCCTATTTTTGTTCTTATCATTGGCTACCCTTTTTCTAAGTGCATATTTGGTGATTTTTCTTCAGAATGCTTGTATCCAATACAGCACTGATGTGCCAGGCTGAGAAAGTGAAGAATGTTTCTTCTCAAAACAAGTCTGCAGTCCAGATCTCAAGGAACACTTTTATTTCATGACCCAGTATAGCTGATGCTTAGAGCTCGCAATGTTGTATATGTGAAAATGAAACTGCAGGACCTATTTCTCTAAATGAAATAACTTCACTTTCTGGTTTTTAAACTGAAGTACAGTATTTCTCCCTTAACTCCCTATCAGCCAAAACCAGCACAGGTTCACAGGTTCTAACTGTCTTCACAGTGGCTGCTACGGGGCTGTGTTTTGGATTTGTGCTGAATGCAGGGTTGACACCATAGAGATGTTCTTGTTATTGCTGAGCAGGATTTACACAGAGCCAAGGCCTCTTCTGGTTTTCATACTGCCACACTGGGGAGGAGATTGTGGTCCCTGATTCGTTCCTAGGTTTCTGCACCAAAAAGACTGTAGATTGTGGGTTGATTCTGGCTGGATGGGGACACCTACCCCAGCCTCTCTATCACTCCCCTCTGCAACTGGACAGGGAGAGAAAATATAATGAAGGGTGGGTTCACGAGTTGAGATAAGAACAGACACAGACCACGTGCTGTCACAGGCAAAATGGACTTGAATGAGAGATAATAATTTTATTTATCATTAATAAAATCAGAGCAGGATAATGAGAAGTAAAATAAAACCTTAAAAGCCATTTCCCCCCACTCCTCCCTTCTTCCCAGCTCTACCTCCTCCCCCTGAATGGCACAGGGAGACAGGGAATGGGGGTTACAGACAGTTTATCATATGTTTCTGTCACTGCTCAGGGAGAGGAGTCCTTCCCCTGCTTCAGCATGGGGTCCCTCCATAATCTTCTCCAATGTGAGCCCATCCCACAGGCAACAGTTCTCTACAAATTGCTGCAATGTGAGTCACTCTTCGACAGAGTGCAGTTCTTCAGGCTGCTCCAATGTGGGTCCCCCACAGCTTCATAGGTCCTACCCGGGGCCTGCTCCAGCATGGGTTTCCCATGGGTTCACAGGCTCCTCTCAGGCATCCACTTGCTCCAGGTGGGGCTCCTCCCCAGGTTGCAGGTGGATCTCTGCCTCCCCATGGACTTCCGCGGGCTGCAGGGGCACAGTTGTTTCACCATGGACTGCACCACAGGCTGCAGGGCAATCTGAGCTCTGCTGCCAGGAGCAGCACCTGCTTTTCCACTGACCCTGGTGTCTGCAGAGTTGTTTCTCTCGCATGTTCTCACTCTGCTCTTCTCTGGACACAATTACATCTGCACAATCACTTTTTCCTTCTTCCTAAACATGTTATCACAGAGGCATTCCCACCATTTCCAGTTGCTCCAGGCTTGGCCAGGAGCAGGTTCACCTTTGAGCCAGCTGGGATTGGCTCTGTCAGACGTGGAGGAAGCTTCCAGCAGCTTCTCACAGAAGCCACCCCTGTAGCCCTCCTGCTACCTGAACCTGGGCATACCAACCCAATACAGTGTACCTGGGAGGTAGGGAGGTGTCACAGCCAGGACAAGTGACCCAAAGTGACCAAAGGTGTATTCCAGACCACAGAACATCGTGCACAGGATATAAAGCTAGGAAAAAGAAGGAGGAAGGGGGAGACATTCAGCGTGGTGGTGTTTGTCTTCCCAAGCCACCATTGCATGTGATGGGGCCCTGCTCTCCTGGAGCTGGCTGAACACCTGCCTGCCAGTGGGAAGCAGTGACTTAATTCCTTCTTTTCCTTTACTTGTGTGTGCAGCTTTTGCTTTCCCTATTAAACTGTCCTTATCTCAACCCATGAGTCTTCTGGCTTTAACCCTTTCAGTTCTGTCCCTGACCCCACTGGAGGGAGAAAGAGTGGGCAGCTCTGGGGTTTGGCTGCTGGCTGGGGTTGAACCATGACAGAACCACGATGCAGAAGGGTAACAATCAAACTGATATCTTTGTTCTGGCAACAATAACACAGGCATTTTTCAGTCATAATGAGGTGTGCTAAGGAATAGGTTAAAAACGGAGGAGTTCACACTACTGTTGCAGACAACCATTCCAGAGTCTATTTCTCCAAGATATCAGCACTTTCCACTTCAATAGTACAGCCCATGAGATATCCAGCATTATCAACTACAAGGATTTTCAATGCTTGTCAAGATTCCTGACCATTAAAATCTACTATGAGTTTTAAAACTTAGTTTTGTCTTTCAGAAACTTATTAATTTTAATCAAGATTGTGCATCATCCCCCTTTTCATATTCTTTCTGGAACCAAACCAAGAGAAGGTCAGGAACCTTCCTTGGGCTTTGTTTCAGAATTTTTATGGCAGCTACTGAATTACTTGGAGCTTTAAAAGAGCCAGCTTTCCAAAGCTGTGAACAACTAAAGCCAAATCTACTGGGAGAAAGAATTTAAACAGAAAAATATGAATAATTAGAAACTGTTTAAGAATATTTTACTAGATGTCCAGAAGCCACAATCAATAAAGAAGGACAACTGCTCTAGTAATTAGCCAACTTAGCTTAGAAGGAAAATTAAAGCCATTCTTAAAAGTACTCATGAATACAATATTCATGCGTCTCTGTGTATGTCCACATAAACTTATCAATACATATAGACTAAAATGGGGGAAAGGGATTAAATAGGCAACTGGTAATGAGAGCAGGAGGACAATTATGAAATGAGCATTCAAAAAAGTTAAATTCAGTCAAAGGTGCTTTCTCATACACAAGTAATACTTCTCTGCGTTGCACAGAAATTACAGAAAACTGGAATTAGAGATCAGAATGAGACCATATCATTTAATTCACTCACTAACTTGGGTACAAATTAAAAATATGAGTTTTTATACAGTCAAATGTTCAAAGACATTCATCTCAGAAGAACACAGGCTGCAGCAGCATCCTCCTTTTGGGGACAGTGTAGAGCCTAGAGCAGAACCTATTTCTCATTTTGATAGTGACCTCTGCTGTAATTAATTAAATTATTAATTATAATAAAGCAAAGTACTTCCTTTCCCTTATTACTATAGTGCTAATGTACCAGGCCTTATTGAAGCTTGAAATATGTCCAATCCTTGTACTCATAACTTAAAAGATGTATTTATAAATTGGAAAGTGTTTGAAAAAGATCTATGGGACAGATTAAAGGATTGGGCAACCCTGAATGAAGTTTTCTTTCTTTAGTGGAAAAGTGAAGTGGCTAATGGACAGAAAAGCTATAGTTTACATATTTATAGTCACAGTTGTAAATGTTTGGTGGGTTTAACATGTTTATACCTGGTTTGTATTCTATCTGCTCTTCCCCTTCCCTCAAAGGAAGTGTAACATCCACTATACCATAGCATGAATACTGCACACTTGTTCATCTACAGAAGTCAGGCTAAGGACAAGTTTCTTCCAGCTTTAATCTGTGACTGCAACGTGAGCTTTGCTGGGACTTGGGAATCATACTGAGAGAGAGGAGAACATCTAATCTGAGACTGCACTGGAAATCCTCACCCAAGAACTGAAGTTATTTATTGTCACCTTTCTCATCCATAAAAATGGACTAACTAAGGGATTTTTACATTCACACTGTGAACAAGATCATGGAAATAGTTAGGCTAAAATAAACCTGAGGAAGAGGGAAATACAATTTTTAAGAATTTCTCCCAGAAAATGTTCAGCCTGGAGGAGGTGGGCAGCACAGGCTGGGAATGAGGACTCTATCAAGGGAGACTGAATTGCTGGAATTGCTGGTTACTATCACAATCTCCAAGCTGAAAACTCTAATCTAAAACATTATTACATCAATAATAGATTCTTTTGATTTTACCTAGAAAGTAGTTTTTAAAATTCTCATCTCATTCTTAAAACTTTGAGTTCTTTGGAGAAGCAATTATTTTATACATTCAGAAACCATCCATAGTTACAGGCAAGCAGTGGGCTATTCTCTCTGAAAAATCACTTCATATAACTTGCATTATTGCTGTAAATTTTTGTAGGGTTTTTTTCCCTTTTAGATTTAAAGAGTAAAAATGATACTTTGAACTCAGGAATCCCATGATTATTCCTGCGAAGAGCTGAGAATCTTTACTTCTCAGCAAGGTCAATGAAAACTCAGAGTTGGAAACATCTAACTGGCAAATAAAATTTCTCTGCTATAGAAAGAGTGAGAGTCTGCAGCAAAAGATGCACATTTAGCAGGAAAAAAACCCCCTTATTTCTTAAAAAATATATAGAAACATTTGAATTTTACTGACGTGAAAAATTTTAAGCAATATCCAATTTTTAGGGTTTTAAAATTAGTAAAAAGGAACAAGCAACAAAACCAACCCCTGAAAAAAACCAAAAAGCCTTCAAACAAAAAACAAAGGCCCCCAAACCCAAACTTAAATTACTTATTCCGTTCTTATTCATAGAGAATTAAATTTCTGTCTGATTTTTTTTCAATATCAACATAAATCTCTAAAACACTTCAGTTTCATAGAAAGAACATTTGAATGGAAAACTGTTTTATAAAAAAGTAATTTATCAATTTTGCCTCTTTCATGAAATGTTTATGTTACTTAAACCAACTTATAATACACTTTGGGAATTGTCATATTCCATGAATACTGCAATATTTCAAACAGTAAACAAATTGGAAAAAATCTAGTAAATTATTTGTATTAAAACCTTTAGTAATTAGTGTATTGGTCTACAATGCATCTTTAATTGCATTTGACTACTGTAATTCTACTTTTTCTGTCTCTCTAGATGCTACTTATCATTTGCACAGTAGAATATAATCCAGAAGAATGAAACTTTGAAGATACTTCACCATGAGTTCTGTTGGCCTAATCAACTCACACAAAGGTGATCTATTGATGCTTAATATTAGAAAAGAGTCTATTGGGACACTGAGGCTCAAGGGAAATATATTTCAGGTGAATCTTATTCTGTAGCTTTTCTTTCAGTCATTATGGAATGTAGGACTCCAGGACTTCCATGATACATACACCATAACACATCAGTTTCTGCCTGCACACCTAATTTTTTCCAATTTTTTTCTTCTTAAGCTTGAGTCTGAAAAGCCTGTGAATTTTGTCTGTTCTCAAAGTGGAGACAGAACAAGAGGAATGAGTGTCTTGGAGTTGAATTTCATCAGTATTTTGCAATTCAGAAGTTGCAGAATATTTTCATTTACTATTAATATTGTTTGTAATCCAACATTCAACAGTATTTGAGAAGACTCTAGCATGTAATTGCAAGCACTCAAAACCTAGTTGATTTTTACAACCATTGAATCAAACACAAATTCCTACCAGACATATTAGTCTGAGTTTTCATAACAATTTTCCTGTTTAAAAGAATACTAATTGACCTGGTACAACACAAAAAGTGAATCAGTCCTCTGAAATATCTTCCGAATCAGAACCCAAAAGCAACACTATGTCCTTCTTGCGTGAGGCAACAAGAAAACCAGGCAGAGCCACAGCCATTGCCTTCAGATCTCCCAGAGTCATTCACAACACCCCAGAGACAGAAGCCAGGAGTTGAGAACCTAGCTGGTACTAACCTGTAGTTCAGTTCTCATGAACAGAAATTCAAGGAACCAATTAACCTGTAACACAGAAAAATTCAGAAACAATAATTCTGTCAAGTAGTCTTCCAAGCAAACCGGTAAGGATTTGGGGAGTGAGCTGTCAAGAAACTTAGCCATTCAAGAAGTTTCCTATCAAAACCTGTGTAGGATTAAAAATTTGCTAAAGGCAACACATTTTGACAAAATCGCATTTTCTGATGGAAAATATTTTCATCAGTTTTTCCACCTCTCTTTACTATTGTACTAATTCAACTCACCAACGCATTTTTTTATACATACTCTGCAATGATGTTTCAACAACAAGACCTTGCCCGATGACATTCTGATCCAAATCTGATATTCTCTACCAGATGCAGCTCAGTGCGCGACTACTGAGCTAATTCTCCTGGTCCACCTCTTTCATTCATGCTCTTCCTCACATGATCAATTAGATATCTGACCAGAACGTAATTAATTCTATATCAGCTTACTCCCAACTACATTATTTTCTGGAAGTCCAGAAACTTTCTCCATCATATGATAGATTCATAACGTCAAGGTTAAATGGTATGACATTTCTAATATCATCATTTTAATGAAACTGAACTATGATACGGGACTTTTTTGGCTACCTTTCAATTAATTTAGTTTTTTTACAAAAAAATTCAAGGGAATTACCTCCAAAGAGCTATTTTTTATATTAAAATCATATTGAAACAAAGAAGACTTCACTTGAATTGCCACATATTTTGTAGTACTCACATAGTTTGACATCTTTCCTTCTTTTTTTCATTGCTGAGTGTAAATCCAAAAGATAAGTGGCTGAGATCATACCTTCTAATAGTCTTCCATTATTTATTACTTAGGGCTGCCATTTTGATGAATTAGTCTATAAACTGCATCCCTTGAATACACTTGCAATTCAGTCTGTAGTGGTTAAAATTTCTCTTGGAAGATTAGACTTGTTCGGGAGAATCTAGAAGAAAGGAGAAGATTTAATACTTGAGGATATTCATTTTTGGGCAGACTGGTAGATAATGCTAACTGTGAATCTATGCTGGAATCTGAAGGAAAATGAAGTAACTAAGGGAAAGCCAGCAGAAATTTGGAGAATTTTGGCAGAGACTATTTAAATGTCTTTCTTTGTTGGCTAATGAAAAGTTCAATATTTGAAAAATGGAGATAAAACTATAAATTCTAATTCTACTAATTGAAAATGTTGCAAAAAAATTTAGCATATACATTGAATCATAAGAGTTTAAAACTGTTTAAACCTAAGCAGAAAAATACTTGATATTGCCAGCAGCTTGCTTCGTTATGCAACATAAGAAAAAGTGAAGTTCAGATGAAAAGACATTTATCTAATTTTTTTTAAGGTAATATCCATTATCCTATGAGTTACTCTTTGAAGTCAAGGGTGGCATCATCCTTTCCTGAACTGTTGCAATCTAGAGAATGAGGCAATACTGACACTGAATAAGTGGAACAAACTCACTGGTATTTTCAGCATTTCCCTCATTCTACTATCATATACTCCAACAAAGGAAATACCTCTCTAGAAGCAGCAATTATTATAAAACTTAGTGTTAGGTAGATGGTTATCCTAGAGCTCACTCTATCATGAACTGTCTAAGCTATTTCTCCAAGGGGGCAAGTTATGTGGATTCCAGTGGAGCTAACCAATCTTCATCAGAGAGTTAACCCTTTCACAAATCTGGCTAAAACCAGACCTATTCAGAAAGATATGGCTTGGAATGAGAACATTAAGTATATTTTATTCTCATGCTAACATTTTAAAGGCCAACGAGTGCTCAGGAATAGGTGCTGAAGTCATATATGAATAAGATGAAGTGTTATATCGTGTTGCTCATAAAATCAGAGCATTAGGCTGAAGGCTGAGCAATCACATAGGTTTGTTCAGGCTCCTGTTTTTGGTAGTCACATTTCATTTATGCTAGATGAATTGCATATTACATAATCAGATATGAAGGATACCACCCAAGGACCCTGAGGGGATGCAAACATCTTTGTGGACTATATGAGTTTCATGGAGAAGAAGCAGCAGGAGACCTAACAGACCTAGACAAAGATGTCACATGAAAATAGGTGATGGATAAAGCATGGGAATATGTCATAGGAAATGATCATGGGCATTACCTGGAAACAGTATCATGAGCAAGGTTTTAATGCTTTTTCCATTTCTTCTAATTCCAGTGAAGTCAGAGTGCATGCATCCTCCTCTAACTGAAAACTATCTCATCAAAGAAGTATCTAACCCCATCATTAAGCTTCTTTTCATGAGATATAATTATTGCTATTAACAGTAATATTTTTGCTGTAATAGCCTGCTTTCTCAGAGCAGACTATTCTCAGAGCATCTTTCCCCAGGTTTGCTCATTCTTTAAGGTCAAAAAAATCAAGAGTATTCAGCAGATCTGCCTTTGCCACGACAGCTCATGAGGGAGATAACTTCTTCCCCACTATGGAACAGTCCACTTCACAGTTTCATGTCTTTCAGAATGGAAAAAGAAACTCAGGAAAATAAGCTTTCTTTAAGTAACCAGATTCCAGATGTTCACCATAGCTTATGCAAGTGCCTGATCCTGCAAAAGGAATAAGGTGTTGTTGCAGGAAGAAGTGCTAGTCAGCATGCAGGGTTTCCCTGTCCATGGTCATGGTTAAGGACCAGTAAGTCCTTTTAGAATACTACCCTTTTAAAATGGTATATTTTGATGGTATTTACACCTTCATATATATATATTGTCTTAAGTTTCTGAGTTCCTTAGGAAATGCATTGAGTGAAAAAGGGCTGATGACAAATATTTCAGTCCTCTTAATTATTATTCTTCCATTGAAGTCAAGATAAAACCACCCAAAGTGAAACAAAGGTGATTTGCCAGGACAGGTGGACAGTTCTTCCTTTGTTACAATATATAAGACTCAGATTAAAATGTAAGCAGTACAAGAGCAAAGCTTTACTAATTATTCAATAATGGACAAAGTAACTCCCAAGTAGGTGAATTGTCCTGTATGTGAGAAAAGATTTGTTTTGTCAAAAAGTACTTTTTTGCAGATGTGTCTGTGTTAACACTGCTACATAACTCCATAAACGTTTTGAAAGAGCTTGAGTCATTTCTCGTGGACAAAACTTAATCAGTACCTCGACCCTCTCATTTACAATTTTTTGATCCTTGATACATTAATTTCTTCATGCTTAATTAATCAATATGGATCTCAACTGTTAGAAACAAAAGGAATTTTGCATCACCTCATTATGAAATACAAAAGTCAGCTTCCCCTGTACTCCCAGAAGGGAACTAGAAAAGCATATCTAAAGATTAGATGTAATTCAAACATGGGTAGATGCAGACATTTTCTAAATGAAAAGAGAAGGGAGGAAAAAACTCTGCATTTGCCAATGTCCCTCACAAAGTTGATCATTACTATATGCAGCACTGAGAAGGTGAGCAAAGATCCGTTGGACTCTTTTCTTTCATTAGTGATGGTAGATAAAACAGTCAGAAAACTTCTCCTTTAATTTTGTTGATTGTTGAATAACTGTTGGTATGACCATCCAATCAAGCTGAGACATGGAAGATTCCCTGCAGCTGTTCCAGCAGAAAATAATTCTTCTGTAGCATGTCCCTAATATCAGGCTCCAAGCAGATCTCACTCAAAAACCCCAACACAACCTCACTGCAGACATTTAAAATCAGACAATCTGACAGAAGAAATGACCTTGCATGTTTGTGATTGGCTAAAAGATTGTTGCCAGCTGTGAAAGAAAGACGTGGTAGTTGCAATTCAAGAAGATAACCATTTTCAGACTTTATTACCATTGAATACATTCTGATGAAAACCAGTCATGACAGACCTCAAAAACTGAGGCTAACACAAAACTCTTTTAACGTTGGATTACTGAGATACATGTGTGGGAAAGCTTATGAGTGGATTTTTTTTTATGGGTACTCATCACATCCATTTATATGATTAAGGGTGGCAGAATTAACAATGCTAAACTCAGAAGACCTGAATTTCAGAGAAGACAAGTATATAGCAAGTAGTAATGGTGGAGGAAGAAAGGAAAATGGAAGTGATGAGAGCAGCACCAAGTGAGAGCAGTGCCTGAATGGGCATGTGGAACTGGTCACGGCAGTCAAAACCAACTGCAGCCATTGTAAAATAAATACAAACTTTTGAAATAAGAAAAGATTTTAATCTCTCAAGAAAGCATGTGAAATTAGATGCTATTGCAAGAAATAGGAACGTGGTAAAATAACCATCAATGGAACAAAAAGTGCAGAAGGAAAAGCTTTAAATAAATATAAAGGCAGTAAGGTAGAATTGTCTAACATTACGTGATTGTCGGTAAAAAGAAGAGAAGGAGATGGTTTGCATAATAGTCTGCTCAGCTGATCATCCTTTCCAGAAGACTGATGAAATAGACTCCACTAAGCAATTCTCAGGAACAAGATTATTAAGCTGTTACATGGGAAAGAGAAAGGCAAAGTCATCCAGAACGTTCCCATTCCTGGTTAAAGCACTTTCTGGATTTGGGGGCTGACATTCCCATGTGCCCACAGAGTCAAAATCACAAGCTGAGGCACCGATGTCTAACATCTCTCCTAGGAGAAAATTCACAAGGAAAAAGAAATATATTTACCATATAGAAAATATAAAATTATGGTTGAAATGAGAAGAAGGTTTCTTCTACTCATCAGATCTTCAAATCAAAAGTAAAGACAAGAGGGCCATCTGAATTTTCGGGGTTTTCCTTCTTACATTAACTGTCTTTGCATGTTCCTCTTTCTTGCTCTGTGGCATATTAACAGTGAACAATAACAGTGAATTTGGTGGTCAAGAAGCAATCCCTTCTTGTGTGTGTTCTGAAATCAAAAGACTTTTAAAACTCCTGATTTCTGGGTAGTTTTCCTTGATAAAGGGTTCTTTTCCCAAACTTTCACTTCAGATGAAATTTACCCCACAAATTTTCTGTTGGATTAACTAAATTTAGGAATTTAATGGTATGTGAAAAGGGGCTTACTAGTATTACTTGATAGTGATTAATTACTTCAGCGTTAGAGAACTGATTGAGATAACAGGCATTTAGGTCTCTGCAGTATTAACAAAGCAGCTCTTACAAGAGACTAGCTTGAAATAGATTCAAATAAACATAAAAAATTTGTTCCACTAAAAATAATGTTCTAAGTAAGAGACACGCCTTGAGATTTGGAGTATAATTTTTCTAAGTATCCCTTAGGGAACCTTTCTTCTCTGCAAGCCACATGAAAAATCACAGTATCACTTAATGCTACTTTTTACCTATAAAATATTTTATTGTTAGTTAGGTAGCATGTAATATATAGTGCAATTTGGTTCACATGGCAGTGACTATTCTGTTCTTTTCGAATTGCAAAGACTGATTACCATGAAGGTAATGAAACATAAGCAGCTAGACCAGACTCCAAAACTGATGGATCCATATTCTTTCCCTTTGCAGAGTCAATAGGAATTTTCTCAGCAACATCAGCAAGAAGCAGATAGATGGTGATCAGATTTTCCATGAGATGGAATGGCTCTCTTAGTGAGAATGAAGCCATTCTGAAAGCAGAGCTCAGAGAACATGTCAGCAAAAGTAGAACCTTCATGGGGGGAATTTCCCTTGTCTCCAGCACAGAAAGTATTATTAGCATAATTCCTCAAGCGCACACTAGCTAAGATACCTGTGAGTTATTTATTAATAGTTAAAGAAGTTATTTGGCATCCAGCATCAAATATAATTCTTGAAAAGGGCTGACAGCAGAATATATTTGCTAACTAGAGACATGCCTAAACTTTGCCAAGAGAAATACTGAACTACATGTGCAGTTATTGAAGGAGAGTGTGCCTTTTTTAAGTTGAAGTCCCTGTTTATATAATTTCCTTTTTCATCTTGTCATATTTCTCTAAATTTAGATTGATAATAGTAGCAAAAGGAACAAGGTAGATTGCACTAAAGAAGAGTTCTGCCTGTGATATCATTCAAAGCTTGCATCTTTCTGCAGGATTTTCTTTACATAGCGATAGAAGACCACCCTTGTGATACCCCAAAACCCTTGGCTTTTTTATATTTTGTTCATTTTCTTTAGTTTAATGAGGTGATAAATAAGCTTCTCAAGGAGTGAGAGACTGTCAGTGCTCAAAACTGAGGTTCTCTGTTTATTCACAGGCCAGATACAGATGGCAACAAGCACCATGCAAAAATGTCTGACTGTAATCATGAAGTTGGTCTGAGGGAACAAGACCAAGTTAAGAGGTGGTTATTAATGTAACTCCCTTTTGCTCCACATTCGAGACCCTTTTCTGAGCTGAGATGGTCAATGTTATCGACCCATGGTCAAGTATGTGGAATCCAGACAGGGCAATCAAAGATAACAATTGACTTGTAGTCTGTTCTCTCACAAATCTCCTCTGTTCTAATGGATTTTCCATATGAAATAAAAGAAAAAAAAAAAAANAAAAAGAAAAGAGTGAAAACCGATATCTGTGACAGAATAATTCATAAGAAAGCTATGGTATGGTAAAATAGCTCAGGCAGAGCAGTCTCTGGAGCACCCTGAGCAGAAGCGTGCTGCTTTGCTATTCAGATCCTCTCCCTTTGGCTGCCTCTCAAGACAGACGGCTTCTCAATCATGCTGTAGGCTGTTTATCTGGGCAGACCTGGTGGGGAATTAATCTACCTGGCGTGCCTGGACACGCAGAGACCCACGTGCTCTTAAGGGTACCCTCCAGCCTGTCTGAGCCCATACTTCCAAGATCACTGTCTAGTTCTGATGATGATTTTGACTCCTGGAATGGCCATCAAACAGCAATACAGAGTTTCTTGGAGTCCATCACTGCTGATGATCAAGAGCCTTGGGACTTTCATGTGAGCTAATGCAAGTATCAAGATCTATTTTGTATAGTAGGGCAGAGAAAAACAACCTACTCAGGAAGTTTCACAAGATTTATCCTGGCTTTTAGATACTGGGAAACTGCTTTAAAAACTTCTCAAGCAGCATCACTGATGTCAAAGGTCAATATTTTCAAATGATGTTCTCACAAAATCAATTCAAATGGGATATTTATTTTACTGTGACATCCAACTTTTTTAAAAGTCCATGTCTACTGACAGTAGACAGCATTTTGTGTGTAACTGCTCTTTTGCTGGTGGAGAAAGGAATTCTGTATACACAGGCAAACAAATATTCTATTTACTTTCCTGAAAACATTTGTTTATTCCCTAAAAATTAGTAGTCATTTTAGCTGTATGTAAAAGAAATAGCCACACACTGATGGCAATTTGTCTTGTGTAATTTTAAATCTTAAAATTTAAAATAAGACAATATTTTGGACAATAGCAGTCACGTAGACATTTTTGCAAGGCTTGGAATAGACATACTATTTAAGATATTGCTAGGACTTACAGGGGAGAAAAGGAGGCAAAATTACAATTATATCTTTTAATATAAAGTTATAACTCTTTCAGCCCTGTTTTATTCTGCAAACACTGTAATTTACTGTACTGATTGTCTACTAATCAGGTGTTGTTATTGCAGTGTTCTCTTTTACCAGGACATTTTAGTGTTAAAAATTATAAAAGATGTCAGTCAGTTTTGAATGTACTGCAATTATTTTTATGGCTGATAAACTGAATGAATAACTCCCTGTGTGCAAGATAGGCAGAGCAGGTTTGAACAGTCCTTGGTTTGCTTTTGATTTACATGTCTATACAACGATGTGCAACTCTTAAAAAATACAGTATTACTGCACAATAAAACAATTGGATTAGAAGTGATTCTACTGGATATTTTTGCTTTCTTTCACATAATATTGCAGTTGCAAAAATACATACACGCACTAGGTCAAACCCTGTGTGCACTAAAAAAACAGTTTTTAAGGTTTCTTTTTTAAGATAAACTGATGAGATTGCAAAGATTCTTGGAAAAAAAAATAGGATATGTGTTGTGCTTGGTCCCGAGGTCATTAAAAACAACATGGGCAGATAACTTTTAGCTGGCATCTAAATCATTAAAAGTAAAGATAAAGAATCCTTGAATAACAAGAGGCAACTTCTCCTTTCCTGAATCGGGATTGTCTTACAGAGCTTCAAGAAAACCCCACAGCAAAGGTAAGGAAGAAACAGTTTTAGTGCAACATCCCTTAATTATACACAGATGTTAACTAAGAAATGTAGCTATATCATCTGCATGGTGGAGAAAAACGGAGATTTTATTCCTCTGTCTGTTATCAATTAAATCATCAAAACAATTATCATTCGAATTACAATGTATCATTTCACTTTTAGAATGTATGGGGCGGAGGCAATCTATGAAGCAGAAATCTGCTAACCATCAAAGGAACAAAGAAACATTAAAGTTCAATAGACAGTTTGTTCATGTTTTAATCTAGAGGTTTTTTTTAAAAAATGGAAACCATGTTCACATGGTCTAAGTAACACTTGCGTCAAGAAAGCCTTTGAGGTTCAATCCAGTGAGACAGTCAATTTTTTTCTCTTTTTTTTCCCCTTCTTTTCCCTCCCTCTCCCCCCTTTTTTTTTCCCCCCAACACCCACAAATGTTTTCAAGAGGCGAATAAGACCCTAGGAGGTCCCAAGGTGTCACTTGCTAGAATTTTTATCTGGGAAAATATCTGTTGAGAGGGAAATTTGACATAAGAATAGAAATAAAATACTTAACTTCTAACTGTATTCCTTTGGAAAATAGTTGCAACAGGGAACTGATTCCTATTAATGCTAAGATTGTGTTATCTTCCACTACTCATATAATAGACCTGCTCAGTGTTATATATTATGGGATCTATGCTACAAATATTCACCTGACCTAAGAAAAGGGATATAGTCCAATCCATTTTATGGTACATATATCTTGCATAAATTAATGAAATGTCAGGTAAGTAGTTTCCTTATTGTTTTTAAGCTGAAAAAACTTTAAACCAGCCAAGACACACTTTTTAAAATAAAACAGAGGTCCATTTCTTATGGGAACAAGTATGATGGTATGAAAAATTAAAATCCTCAACAAATAATCCACATGGGATGTTAGATGCTATTCCCAGGTGCTTCTGTTTTTTCCACTAGCAGTTATTTCCAGAAATTATTCCCCATAAAAATATTAATATTTTCTCTTGCTGTGAAATCTAATACCTTTTTTCCTTCTAAAATTAAGCAACAAGTACGCCACTGTTCTTTCTGATGCAATACCTACTTGGGACAAAGGGTCATATTCATAACAAGCTTTCTGTGGCTAGGGCTTTTTAATACTATCCTTTTAAAACTGAAAATAAAGACACATGATTTTATTAGAGATACACAAAATATCACAATTACCTAGTCACAGAGATTAGTGTCTCCTTAAGGAAACCTTTAAACGGAGATGGATTTTTCCACCAGGTTCAAATGCAGGGATTGGAAAGAGCCCTCTGCCTGTGCCTCCAGGATGTGTGCTGATATGCAGTCTGGTTGCACAATTAGCATCTGAATTTAAACTGGGCTTTGTTTAAACTGCCATTTATACCTATAATTTTTGGCACTTTGTCCAGAATGACAAAACAGCCTGGAACAGAGAATCATTCTCCAGTAAGCAAATGCAATCTGCCCCCTGTCAATTGTCCATTTCCATCAGATTAGGCTGCCTTTTCCACTTTTAGAGGTCCAGTTCTGATGTTTTACATGGGCATAACAATTATTAGGAGACTCATGAGCTTAGAAAAATAACTGCCATGGGATTTATTACTGCATTTTCTCTCAAAATTTAAGTGTATACTACATTAAGGGTAGTTTGTATATATTTTCTGTCTCTTCACTGCATGTAAACGTGGATTTCTGAATTCAGTTATTTCACGGCAGTGTCCAAGTGCCTGGTATTAACAACAGTGATACAGTGTCTGAATTAACAAAAGAGATAAACTTTTGTTTTGAAATTGCCTGTCCCTTAGAGACGCAGAGGTATTGCAGAGCTTGGGAATTTGTTTGCTTTGAGTGCTCACAGCTTTCCACTTGTGCTGCATAGCTGAGCAGAGTATTGCCTTTGGTGCCAGAAAGGCACAGCAGCCTTCCACTGCCCACCTCTCCCAAAAGTAAACATCCACAGCATGCTTTAACTTTGGACCTGCTTTCTGACATTTCAGGTGCCTTGTACGTACACTTAGCTTGCTACCCCAAAAACTGACAGTGGTTTGTCACTAATCAAATATTACATACAGCATCTACTTTGCTCAGTAAAATGTCTCAGGAAGTGTTGCCACAGGAGATTGAAAGGAATTTATTGTTTTACTGATTGGAAACGGAGCATATGTGGGCTGTGGAGGTAATGTGCTGCTGAGACAAGAGCGTATTCCAGCTGGCTCAAAGGCTAGACATGCCTCCTAACTTTTATGCTCCTTAACATTTAAATGTTCCAAAAGAAGCTCCTGGGCATCCTCGGGAGCAGGCCCAGTCCTTTGCCTACTGACAGCGTGTCTAAACCTGAACCTGGTCCTATTTTGAACATACTGGGAGCTTGAGAGCACACCTTGAGACTTAGCTTTTAAATCAAACTTTCCACAGACTGCCAGCTGCAAAGGCTTGGATGATAAGTTTACTGGCAAGTTTTGTGTTTCTTTGCTGAACTCAAAGCCTCAGGGTGGTAAGACAGAAGTGTGGATTTTTGGCCCTTTCATCCTAACTATTAATTGATCTTCCAGGAGCTTGTGCAAGATATGCCTTCACAGCTCCATGAAGGATCATTAAAAATACTGCCTGTGCTACATGATAGATATATGCATTTTTCTGAGATACAATATAAGCCCCAGCTCTTCATCATGAATATTTAATTCCTGTTTACTTCAGCTACTTTGCCTTCTGTTTTATTTGCAGATTACACCTGAAAAGAGGTAGTTGCTTTCTCTTAAACATATTTACCACTCAAACTCTGAATAGCTGCTTCATTTATATACGCACTAGAAGTACTTTTATAAGAAGCACCAAGTTATTGGAACTATTTTCATTGAAACTACACAGTAATCAAATTATTTCAGCACTTAAAATCAGTCTCATGGGGTAAATACTCAGAGATATGAATGTGATCTTTTGCTTTTGCACATGCTCAGCAGTGATGACTTGAAAAACACTGATGAATATACCTGCTATAAAGTAATTCCCTGAAATATTTAACATACAATATTTAACATATTTAACAAACAGTGCTTTAATAATTAAAAAAATATCTTCCATCTCACTTCATAGCACAGACATAGCAAAATTCAGATTTTGGAAAACTGGAAAGCAAAGAGTTAAATGACATTAGGCCCTGTGGCCTAATTGTGCCCTCTGGAAGTTGCACATTGCTGGGGAATTCCCAGGGCCTTTTCTGCTTCTATGAGGTGTATGTGCAGAGATAAAAGGACAGGATGGAGCAGTGCAGCAGGACGGGCTGTAAGAGGTGCCTGGGGAGCAGCCGNGTATGTCTGTTTGTGTGTGTGTGTGTGAATCCCTGTCAATGACTCCTGCATTCACCATCAAAGGGAAGAGACAATGATGCACCTGGGAAGAGCCTGTGTACTTCATTTCTGCACTGTCATGTGTACAGTACCAGTGGTAGGGTACTGAGATCATCATCAGCTAGATGGGAGATATGTGTGGTTCGTGGGTTTACAGACCGGCAAGTTAAAGAAAAGTGTTAGACTGAGTCATGTGCAGAAGGATGAAGGCACTGAAGACACAAAAAATAACTTTTTTTCAAAAACTATTGATGCAATGATCTTTTTATGCAGCTGAGTAAGTGCTTGAGAATAGGACAGATGGAGGTGAATAGAAACTTGAATTTCCCAGGTTTCAAAAATTTAAACTGAGAGATCTGCACATACATTCCCTGCTTTTCAGAAAGTTAGGAAACTTCAGAAACCTACTCCTCAGAAAGGAAACAAAATATGTCTAAGCAACCCTAAACCAGTTTAAGAAACATTTTTTCTGGTTTGGTTTGGGTTTTTTTCCTCACTGGATCTACTTGGGTTGAGTTACTTTTTGTTTTATTTTAATGAAAGAGATTTTTTTTCTATCAGAAAATGCATAATCATTTTGTGCAATTTTTTCTTTTTGAGCTTTATTACAAGGAGAAAGCTTTAGCCACCTGAATAATCTAGTGTATTTGTCCTGTCTTCTGGGCACTCTGACCTACCTCCTGCAATTTTACGTCCTCTCACCATTTCACTTTCCACTCTATCCATTTTGCTTCTCTTCTCATTGCAGCATTTTGGAATATATAAGCACTTAAAAAGATATTCCTAAATAGGAATGTGATATATACGTACAGATTGAAACACTTCCNACACACAGAGGCACACGATGTTCTCCATTCCTCTAGAACTCCTTTAGGAGGAAGATCCATGTAGGTAGATCTCCCATCTGGCTAATACTATGCCATGTCCTGCTTGTCTAAGAAATTCTCTCCCAGCATACAGGGTAGTTCAATTTTCACTGAAATTGCTGAAGGACAGAATTTCTGGCTTCTTCATTAATCTTTTTGGCCACCACACCTGATTGTAAATCAGTCATAGCTGTGCAAGATAGTCCTTCCCAAACAAACATGCTGCTTTGCCAAACACTCAATTGTACTGAAACTCAACTCCTTCTTCCTCAAAAATAAAACAAAAAACAACAACAAAAAACAGCAACCAAAAAAAATTTTAAAAAAATAATTTGGGGAAGCACATAGTGATTGAGAAAAACACTAAGTGACGGAGGTCACTTAGGAGATAATTGAAGCTCCAGTGTGATCTTCAAATCTACATGCATAAAAAGCCCTGCTGAGAGTTACTCTTTTTAATGAATGTCAATTAATTTATTTTTTTTACCCTTTGATTCCAAAGACAATGCTTGAAGCACTAAATGCATCCAGTGGTCCTATTACAGACATCTGAACTACAGTCCAGTTGAAAAATGTGCATAAGATTTAGGGGCACATTCTTAAGTCAGAGAAAAATACATTTAGAGTTCTAGCTCTAATATAACTGCCATGTTTCTATAAAGAGTGAAACAGCTATAAAAGTGAAAAAACCTACATCTACCAGCTGAAGTCCCTGCATTTCTAATTTGTAATACATCATGTCATAATCATATGTGATGCTCAGCGTGACAAATAAAGACAGATTACCTGGCCAGAACAGCTTATAAAGTCCTGATGTTTTAAACACTTTCATAGGGTGTGGTGTTTATGCTATGAAGAGTGCCATTAACTGCACTGTAACTACTTCTGGAATAAAGCAGTGTCATTGACTTCAATGAGACTACTCATGGTAATAAGCACCGTGCTCGGGGCTGTCTGGAGACTACTATTATTGCTAGTTACATGCACTTCATGTTGCAGTAGCCTCTAGAACACAAGTCAAGGACCTGGGCTCCACTGGGTTAATCATTATGGTGCCCAAAGTCAAGAATGAGAATTATACGGATAGCGAAGAGAGGAAAACTAGGATGAGAGTGAGAAGATTAGTAAACAAGTGTCTCAGCATTGTTACTTGGCAAGTTGCTGCATATATTTCAGAATTACAGTTTTCAAAAGCTAATAATAATGGCTTTGTTTAATCAAAGCCACATTCAACAGAAAAGTTATTTACATATTTTAAAAGATGCTGAAGGGCTCCTCCTATCCTGGCTCACTTAGACCTTTTCCTGCCCTCTTTCCCCACTGTGACTTTTGAAAACAGGATCCATAGCAATATGTGCTTCTATAGGAAAAAAAATTAAAAGACTTACATTTTGTTGTGGTCGTGGTAAAAAAACTGTACACAGACCTTTTTCTTTGACTCCATTGTTTGAAACTTTGCTAGTTTCTTTTTTTTTTTTTCTCACTTCCTCTTACTTGTTTTGTAGCATGTGAGAGAGGTTAAATGCTTTCAAAGTTTGATCAGTCACCAACTGAGAGTACCCGGGAAATCAATGTTTTCTACAAGTTGAATATTGTGACTATGTGCACATGAATGTGTGAATATGACCATATGAGTAATTGCTAGGAATGTGCATGTGTGTTGTGGTAATTATTTTCCTCCATTCATGGGCTTTTCAAAGGAGAAAACATTAACTTGATCTACAGAGAAAAAAAACGATAATGAAAATCCCCTTAAAAACTTATTTCCTAGACCAAATACCAGAATATTTTAGGAGAGGGGGAGTAGGGGGGTTAACACTGCTGTAGCAGTTACAAATATATGTTTTTTTAAAAGTATAATTCTTTACAAATACATGCAGTGTGAGAGGAAGGAAGGACTTGTGGTTTTGGCACTTGACTGGTAAGCTCACAAGAGTTAGATTCTGTTTCCAGCTCTGCCACAGACTATTCATAGATGCTATCACAGTGAAAATAATAAATAATAATAGTTATGAACACTTCTGCAAATTACTATCATCTTTCTCTGCTTGTAAAAAGGGAATAAGGACAGTACTTCCCTCCTGGTGCATGATTTTTAATGTGCTGGTGTGGTAGGAAGACTGAAAATGCCCAATCTGCTTCTGTGCAGGGATCCTCTGGCAGCTGATACCTGGAGTAGCACACGGTGTGTGAGCTCTGGTGCTTTGGCCAGCCCAGGTGGCTGTGGCTGGGGGAGGGCTCGCTCGGGTCTAGTGAAGAGACATGATGTTAGGGTAGGCTGACATCAGTGAAGTGATTAAACAGCATTATCACAATGGAAATTAATTTCTGGCAGGGTTTGTTCAAGTAATAATGTTTCTTTCTGAAATTTAAAAGGTGACAAGAGTGATAGGAGATGACAAAATGTATGTCAAAGCACTCAATTCAGTATTTTTAGCTAAAAATATTTTCTGTGCAACAAAATCAGTGGGGGCTCTGATGTCTCATACTTCTTCCAGCTACCTGGCTAGGCTTATGTACCCTGATTCCAAGTGAACATACAAGCTACGGATGAAGAAAATTCCTCCGTGTTGAAGGGAAGGGTAGGGGCTTATAATAACCTTGTGGTTTAACCCAGCAGGCAGCCGAAACCAGGACAAATAATTATCACAAAGAAAAGCTTTGGAAGGATGATAGTCATCTACTACTGCACCATTAAACTTAAAAAAGTTTTTTGGAAATCAACACAAAAGGCTTAATTACCATAAACACCTCTCCCTGGACTGGCTTTTCTTCCATTAGGGTACATTATTTCAAAAAAAAGAACACTGTTTTTCCACTGATTTTAGAGAAGATAACATTGGGCCAACAATGACTGCCTTTGAAATTTCTGCCCCAGAGCTCCCCATCTAGGGGACTCTCCATGGACTGTTACTTCCTACTTTAACTTCAGTAAAACACATTGTTATAAATTTTTTCCTGCCTTTGTCTCATAGTAGATCATCTTCGTTAAGAAAACACTGTTTTATAAATGATGCTAATGAGAAAAGTACCAAGTGGATTTTCTAGTGAACTAAATCTCTGAAGAAAAATTAAATTGTGGTAAAAAAGTATGCCCACTACATTCCTGAAAATGAATTTGATTTTTCTTTCCTTAGTGAACAAATCCTTCCTTGGCATTTGGAGCTTGTAATTCTCCTGCATTTGCAATCTTGTTAAATTTATTTTTTTAAGTTGGTTTGTTGGTTTGGGGGTTTTTTTTGTTGTTGTTGTTTGTTTGTTTGTTTTTCAGAGACTGATGTAGAATAACTCCTTTTTTTTTATTTCTGTTTGCTATAGGATATTGTTCAGAGAGTCCATCAAAACACATTTGATTCCTAGTACCCTTAAAAATCAAGTGTTTAAATAATCTTAACTCTGGACTCTCATGTGTAACTTGAACTACTTAAATAGCTGTAATGCTAATATTTTTATCATTACCATTCCTTTTCATAGATAAAAGTTCACACAAAATCACTATGATATCTGCTTTCTTGCATAAGTTAGACCATGCAGCTCTAGCCAACTTATTCCTGCATTAGGTTTAAGGATTTATGCTAGAATTGAGATATTCCTCTTAATAAGATATTGAGTCTTGGCTTAGAGATCCCTAATTATGGAAAATTTATCACATCCCTTGAAAATCTGATTCACTGGATGATTACTCTAACTGTTATAAATGTGTCTGATTGAACTTTGGCAGTTATAACATGTTTTTTATTTATTATTTTAAAGTCAGGGCTTAATAACCTAATGTACCTTATAACAGCAACTTTCTCTGAGAAAAAAATAAAAAGACAAAGCTGCCTTGCTGCCAAGTGCACTGTTTATTGAGGAAGGTGGCATTCTGCAACAGGACTAGGATCCAAATTTAGCCTTATCGGTTGTTTTAGACTGTGGATGTGCTTATTTCTGACGGATAAATAAAATCCAAGTCTACTGCCTTGTGGTCCGAGAAAAGATATAATAGGACATGATACCTGGCAGAGCAGAAGTAGGTGAGGAATTGGGATGGGGAAGAGAAGCGATTTAATGTTCATTTTTGAAGTTACATGTTTTTTGGTGCATACTATTTACTGCATTCTCATTTTGCATTTAATTTGTATAGCTTAACTTCAATCAATTGGCACAGGAATGGTGGTCAGGGCTGAAAAGAGAGTAGAACTGATTCATATTCACCATAGATCTAACATGCTGAGTAGTGTCTGGTCTTTGATTTTGTAAAGACTCCTCAAGATATTTGATATTAGGCTACAAGTCACGGAATGTACTGTTGTAACTTGTACAAGATCCTAAATAATTTTGAATTGGCTTGTGTTCAGTTCTTGTGATTTTTCAGGCTTCCTTTTTTCTAATGTACATAAATTATTCTTTCCAATCCCATTAATGTTAAATATGCTTGCTGAGTTGCCTTCCAAGAATCTTTTATTTAAACGGAGTCTACCTGATAAATGACTTTTTTGTTTTTTGTTTTAAACTTACAACACCTGAATGAAAGACCTTTGGGGCTTGCTGTCTTTGTATTATGATTTATTTGTTGATGTCAAACGATTGCACTGTGTAGTAGGTCTACTTTTCTCCCTCGTGTATTAATACAGCTACTCTTACCTGTCCTCTTACTGAGAAATCCTCCCCAATAGAGCTCAGAGCAGAACCCTGAGCAGTTTCCCGCCCACCTCTTCAGATCCTGGTGCCTATAAAAACATTTCAGGAAGACTCAGTTTCACTGGGACGGCTTGTAAGAAGTGAGGGAACTGCTAGGACTGCCATTGCTTACTCCTACAGTAACATGGCCAGGAACTGGAGACACATCAACCCTCCATCTGTTCTCACCCACTTTTTTTCAGGGAATTTGCCCATGCAAAAGCCTTGGTCCTGTCTCTGCACACCTGTGGTATTTCATAAAAGCTAGAGATTGTAAGAGCATGCCATGCTTGCTGGCCAATATCAGTCACTCCAGATCCTGCAGAGCAGCAGTGTGGGAATGGGTAATATCAACCATCCATGTCAGTGGAATAGGGAGCTACAACCTTTCCTCTCCTCACACATGAAACAAACTTGTTCCTTTCCAATGAGAAACAAATCCTTCCCTGAAAGTGGCCCCTGGATTTTCACTTGTATGTCCTTGTTTCCCAGAGAAAGCAAATATAAAAGCATCACTCACTAGTCATTATTCTACTTTATTCTTTGAAAAATTCTTTTCTATCATTTGCTTTTGCCTCAATGAGGGTACTCTGTGAGCTTCAGCATCCAGGCTTTTGCAATTATCATCATTTTAGGATCACATTTAGTCAGCTCAATGCCAACGATAACAGAAAGTTATAAGTTTCTAAATATGCAACTTCTGCTGCATATATAGACCTTCAATACAAACTGCATGTGGTGTTCTGAATACGTTAATCCTATAGCTGAGCAGGTTTGTTTTTTTAACAAATCTGAATTAACGTGATGCACCTTTTATGTAGATCAGAGATGAGAGGCTTTGTGGGAGAAGGTGGATTTAAGAAATACTTTTGGCAAATAGACAACCAGTTACAAGTAAAATGTTTTATCATGTATAGCTGCATATTTAAATAATACAGAAAGGAAACCTCTTACATTAGAGAAAACAGAATAATATGGAATTTGAGATAGTAAAAACCTTTAAGCCAAAATTCTCAAAGGTTCATTTGTTCAGCAAAAAACCTGGACATGATCTGAACTCAGACAAAAACAGTCCTATGGCACATTTGCCACTGGTGATACACAGGCCAGTTCAAAAGGGTATGTTGCTGCAGCAGGATGCTCTGCCTAGAATGGGGAGAACAACTCAACCAATTCCTGATTTGCAAAGCTATCAGTGGTAAATGAAGAGGGGGTGTCATGCTGCTTTTGGTGTTGAACAATGCTGAAACCAGCCTGACTCATCAATCCCAAAGTTAAACATCCTGATAGTGAGATAAGATAGGGTAGACCTGGTAAAAACATCAGGATAAAGGAGCAAACAGGTGATACTACTGATAACTTATCTAAAACTGCTGAGCTGGCACAGCTGGCCTGGAGACGTATGGCAGTCATATATACAAGCCCAGTCCCAAATTTTAACACCAGGGTCTTCTGATGTATCCCTTGTTGAGGTAGATGTGTCGAGACTTGTCCCTTGACTGGGGATGCCCTGAAAGTTATTCCTTGAGGCTGAGCAAAAGAGATTTGCCCACAATCATTGGTATGAGTGAGTAGAACATCAATCTCTACTTAATAATTGGGTTTGCTAACTTTAATAAAATTGCTTTAATACAATTGCTTTCAACATAATTTCTTCAATATTATTTCATATTGCACTATATTATAATAGTTGTTATAGTTGCTATACTCTGTAGTAAATAATTCTGATTAAGATCTTTTAGTCTAATCATTGTCATGATAAACCATATATATGTATAAAAATATATTTGGTATGCCATTCTTAATTCTGCAGGACAAAGTTGTATAAATGTTCAATTACACCTGTATATAATCCTTTACACGTAATTAATTGACAAAGTCTGGGGCTAATATTGGATCCAGCCACACATTGGCTCCTTTCTGAGGAGTTTAGAAAGCAAGGGAGTCCTTTCTGCACCTCTTAACACAACGTGAGGGCTTCTTTAATAAATGCTGTCTGAAGCTCTCTCTCTGCCTGCAACAGCTGCACAACACAAAACTGAGAAATACCACTAGCTCCCACAACTGTGTCCACTACTGAGGCTGAAAGTTACTGGAAAGTGAGACAAAAGGTCTGTGAAGCCCTAGAGCTATTTTGCCCACCTCTAAGTCAGAACAAGAGTATTTATTATTTCATAATTACTGTTTTTATGTCTGTGGTAGTGTCAAATATCTCAGACAAAAAGATTTGTAAATATAACTCCTATTCAACTGTAACAGTAGATTACTATTATTGTCTTGTATTTGACTGCCCAACCTATAATACCCAATGTATACACATAGAATCATAGAACATGTTGCATTGAAATGGCCTGATAAGGGTAAAGTTCAACACCCTGCTCCTCACAGGACAACCTAAAACTAAACTATATGACTAAGAGCATTGTCCAGATACCTCTTGAACTGTCTCAGCCTTGGTGCCATGTCCACCTTGCTGGAGAGCCTGTTCCAGTGTCCAGTCAGCTTCTTGGTGACCTTTTCCTAATGTCTAGTCTGAGCTTGCCCTGACTCAGCTTCACTCCATTTCCTCATGTCCGACCACTGGTCACCAGAGCAGGGAGATCAGCACCTCCACTGCAGTGTTCACACTTTCAAGTATGACTCCATGCTGGGACTTTCTGGCTTTCTTCACTGTGGCTTTACTACCACAGGGGGCCTCCTAAGTAACCTCAGTCTCCTCTATGGGAGGAAGTGAGCTGTGATTGATGCCAGGAAATCACCTTTGGACACCATGCTGGACTCAGTTACTCCAGACCTGGGCCACTTAGGAAACAGTTGCCATCTCTCACCCATAAACTACTCCCTGAGCCCCACATCTACCCTGTCTCTGACCAAAGCTTTAGTCTTGTGGCTCTAGGTTGTAAGAAGTTTTATCATGCACCTCATCAGATAATTGAGTATAATCTTTTGTAAGAGTTACATCAGGTAATATTTACAAATGCATGTAATCCTCAAAAGGAATTTGCCTCCACCTGAAGTAGCTGGTATTGAAGAACCTGCTATCAGGAAATAATTTCCTTTAAGAATATGTAAGCTGTTTCACTCTAAGGCTATTTAATATCATAAAATGAGGGTCTCTTAGAGAACTGGGAAGGGAGGAGAGAGTGAAATGGAAAATTTGTGCAGACTGCAAGTTATTAATTTTTAGGAGATACTTTTCATGCTGTCCCTACCCATCTGAAAGAATGTAGGTGTGGGGAACTAAATGCTCTTTCACCTAGAAGACTAGATTAGAAGTTAAATCCTTAAATTATCATTGAAAATTTGTAATATATTTCTCTACAAAGTGCAGAAGCAATATAAAAGTTGTAAACTATAATCTTGTCCATTTCTAATGTACCATTAAAATACACTTTGACTCTTTCTTTTTTTCCCTATCAAGTGACTGCATAAATTACACGGCAGTAAAGGAATTGTCTTGAATTTTTTAAATCTTCTTGTATGTGAATTTCCATTAAATGTTTCTTCTTTAGGTAAAGGAAGAACTTTGGCTGCCTTTTGTCCCCAGCTAAACCATTAAGGTCTGCAATTCTTCTACCGACTAAAAATGTTTCTCCATCTTCTTGATACAGTCTCTCTTTGGATAAGGAGAGCTGAGTCTCCATATGAAGAGGCAGAGAAGGACTGGATGAACAGTGTGCAGGATGGTTTTTTTCTTTTTGGTCATTGGTAAGTTTTCTGCCATTAGTTAAGAAAAGAAAAGATGGAAAAGTTCTACTAAATCATCCAGTCCAGCTCCTCCTTTGTGCTACACTTCATATTCCCCATGCTACACTTCATATTTTTGCTCAGAAAAAAATTTAAAGGGTTTGCATTTGTTCCCATACAAGCTTATTTCATACCACTGTTTCATGCTTTAACTTCCACTCAGGGAATCCTAAATAATTTCTGTCCATCCTTTCCATTGTATTTGCCAGATATTTGTAGGGTGTTACGTTTTCCCCCAAGCCACTGTGTTGCCAGTTTTTCTCCCCATGGTATGCTAGGGCTGTTAGACCCATCTACAGTTACGGCTGCCATTCCTTCTTGTTAGCCTTGGTCTATGCTGACATGTCGACCTTTGACCATTTTGGCAGAATTTTCAGTCTTTTTAGTCTCTACATGTGTTTAGTCTTTAGTCTTCAGTTTATATTTTGGAGAGTATAGAACAGCACAAGTCAGCCTTCTCTAAACTGTGATTAAGGGGGAAAAGCGAGAAAGAGATACATTATTTTCTCTTGAGAAGCTATAACAGACACATGCCTTACAGCACACACTTGACTTTCAGTTTCTGGGTAAGAACTAGGCCCATCCTTTTTGTCCCCCAACAACCCTGTCAAACTATGCAATTTCAAGGGGAAAAAAAAATATCCACTACTTACACAGGTTTAAAAGACCCTTCTTATGTTGATTACATTCTTCAAAATTTCTACCTTAATTCAGCATGATGAACAATAACAGAGTTCTTACAAAACCTTGCCTCTTCTTGAGGCTGAGCTTACTTTAAGACAATTGAAAAAGTAGAAAAAACCTCTATACTTTTTGTCCCAGCTGTTCATCCTTTTGTGTTCATCCTTTCGTCCTGAATATCATGCATGAGAGCAGGAAATCAGGCTCTCATGTGTTCTCAGCATTCCCTTTGCTTTGACATTTGTAGGAGGTAAAGAGGCATGGCCTGATTAATGGTCAGAGATGAGGAAGGTGGGAAGTGCTAAGAGAAGAGCAGAGGAAGGAAGTGGTATGAGCCCCAAGAGAAGCTTAAGGAGCATGGAGCAAGGATTATGGACAAACAGAAGTGTCAGGCAGTGGATGGAGGAGAGGATAAGAGATAGGAGAAGCAGGAACTGTGGCAAGCAGAAGACCAAAACAGAGATCAGACAAGCAGAGCTAAGCATGAGCCAGGATGTGAGGAAGAAAAAATACACTTGACAGATCATACAGCTATAGGCTATATCATGAATATTCACAAAGGCACCAAGCTAAAATTGCTCTGGCATTTCCTACCACTTGAATGCTTGATTTTGCAATCTGAACATTCTTTTAACATAAATTTTTAAATGTAACTCTCTGTAGATATATAATCCAGAGTTATGTATTTAGATTGTGTTGTGTACATATAATCATGCTTCGCTTCTTTGTATGGAAATGCAATGATACAACTTGCTTCAGGCTCAAGCCTTGAGCTCTTTTCACGTGTCCATAGCCTCAGTCTTATTTGATCAGCATGTAATCACTCTGTCATTCTTCTCTGAATTCCTTCTAAATTACTAAGAAGGTGCCCAAGACTGAATATAATAATTTGTCCATGGTCAGATCAGAGCTATAGGGAAATGTTACACTATATGTCTTCTTGCATAGTTGGTACTTTCGTCAGCTACACTCTTTTGCTGCTATACTACACTACAAATTCAAATCTAATTACATGTTCTGCATCATACCTCTGTTTCATTAGTGCTTCCCTGCTGGCTTCTCCGTGCTGCTATGCGTGCTTCTACATAGAAAACAACCCTCTCTGTGTGAAGGTGGGATGGGGGTGGAAGTAAACAGAAGAACACAAATAATAATTCAGATGAAGCAGTAGAAGTCAATCTACTCTTTCAAAAGTTGTTCTACTGGTTGACTCTACTAGTAGTTCCACCACTCTCCAAGTCAAAAAGGAAGTCTAGAGGATTAAAAAAAACCAGACTGGCTTAAAGGGAAATTCAATCTTCTGTAAAGATCATAACAAATACTCTTCCATTTTCTTTTTCAGTGTGTATCTATCTAAAACGGTCTATCTGCCTACACAAAGAAATAATTAAAAAAAAAACAACAGCAGTGATGATAAGTTAGGAAGTATACAAATCTGAGGTGCAGAGCAAAAGAACTCAGAAGAAAATGGGTCAGGGCAGTTAAAAGGTAACAAGAAGAATATGTTAGGAACATTGAGGGCAAAGAGAATCAAAATGACAGGTTGATTGATTACTAAAAAAATTGACCAATGGAGAAAGAGTGAAAGTGCTAAATAAGTGTGTATGGTTTATGTTTGAGGAGAAAAAATGTGATAGTACTATATATTAATTGAAACTTTCCACTTTAAGAGTGAGGAAGAGTGATGATAAACAGAGCTACCAGAATTAGTCATTTTAAAATCAGCAAGTCCAAATAACATGTATATAATAAGAACTTTTAAAGAGTTGGCTAGGAAACACTGGGAAAAAAAGAGCAGTCTAAAATAAAGCTAATACTGTGCTAAAAAATCAGAGAACTCCTGACTCTTTGCAACCATCAGTTAGCTTGGCCTACTGCTTATAATGCTTTTAGCAATTTCTTGAGTGGGATATAAAAGTTACACATTTTAGATGGTGCAAAAACTGAAAGAAAGATAAATAACACAGAATAGAGGCTGTTGGTACAGAATGACCTAGTAAGCTAGTTGTGGTGAATCAAAATATTTCAGGATGGGAAAACGTAATGTTGTGAACACAAGAACAAGGAAAGTAATCCATAAAGAATTGAGGTCATGGTCTGAAATAGTCTTAGATGGTTGAGCTGGGTAGTCAGCCTAATATGAATTGTAATAGTGGTGTTGTAGACAAAAAGCCATTTTGGAAATCTTTGTTTGCCAAGGTTAAATTACCACTGCGCTAGAGTTACTGTGCCCAGTTTTGCTGCTCATGATTTAGCAGAGAATAAGAGTTCAGGGTTCCTAGAGTATTAAGATATATGGGAGGGCACAAAGAATTTGATTTGATATAAATATATATATATATATATGAGAACAAAATTTGATAATAAAGGGTTTCTCAGTCTAGCAGACATAACACGATCTATTGGCTGGAAGGAGAGGCTAAACAAATTCCATGAGAAATATGGAACATGTTTTTAACATTAGAACAAAGTGCCAAGTGTTGTGGTATAGCTTCTATCACAGGAATTACTTTTATCAGGGTTGGATGCCTTACTAAACCACAGCTGTTGGAGATGAAGCAAGAATTAAATCAGAAAAAATACTTAAGCCTGTATTGCTGTTATATATTAGATAATCACTTATTTAATGCTGTTCTTAAATTCCAGGAATATTTTGCTCTGGATGCACAAATCTGAATATTTCCAAGTTTAACATTTATATGTGATTTTTGCTTTTGTGCCTCTGACTGCAAAGACTGATAGAGAATATTTGTATTCTTGTGGCAACTCTGAAATGTAATAATTAAAACACCCTAACACGTAGGCATGATTCAGGCATTTATTAGGTGGACTCTCTGAGACCTTAGGAGGCTTGGTGGAGCTAAGAGTTTGAAATCAAGTCATTGTTGTTTGATTGTGAGTGTGCACCTCTAGAGTTTCTGAGTTTTAAGCCCTCATTGCTACCTCTTAAAGTTGCATGATTAGGTTTTTTGCATTTAAAATGTTTTTCTTTCCTTTATATGAAACAATACTGGCTGAGCTTCCAGTAGTTCAGCAGAACTGATGAGAGTAAGCTTATCTGTAAATTTTAGCCCTTATGTACTCCTGTGATGAAAATGTCCATAATAATACAGGAAGTACGTTCACATAAACAAACACATGGAAAATGTATTGAGAAAGATTTCCATTTACTCTCTGTTTGAGGCATAAGAATATTATCTACAACGATTACAGGCGAACTCCTATGTTACTCTCTTAATAAGCACACATACATAATTTGATACCCAGTAAACAGCAGCAGAAACACTTTCAGAAGTCTCTAACACAAGGCCGTGCATATCAGACAGGCACATCACAGTGCCCTCTGTGAAACCCTGATCAGCTATTTCTTTATGTGAGATGAAAAGTCTCTCAGTGTTACACTCTTGTCTCTGCAGCAGCTCTTTGTATCTTGTAGATCCTACAAAAAACAAACAAATATAAACGAGACTAAGTCTAACCAATTCTCTATCCAGTTCAAGTCTGACTACTCAGTTAAATCAAACACAGGCTAAAACAATAGTGGCACCAATGTTATGTATTTGACAAATGTAGGAATCTTCATATCAGCAGGACACCACAAATGTGCCCATTTCAGGGCACTTCTAGGAAACAAGTGTACAACAGGAGGGTGATGACCCACTGAAAATAATCTGTGTGAAACATACACATCAAACCAGTTATTCAACATGCTGTTGCTATTTTCTTTGACGTGGGGTGCTGCATAACCCTTACAACCCCGAGCACTCCTGAGTGCAGGTATCTGTTCCTCCCCTCTGAAAGGTTGTGTGCGAACCCTGTTGGGGTGGGGCACCAGATATAAAGACACTGCAACTTGAAAATGGTGTTGGCTGCTGAGCTGGCATCACACGCTTGATGTGAGTGTCCAGAAACAATTTATCAACCTTTTGCTCTTCACATTTAAATATGTTTTAGGACACTGTGATTGTACTCAAGTGCGTGTGCCCCAGATGCTTTTGGGTTGTGGTTGTAACACACTTCAGGAGCATGTTCAAATGTCCCTCATTTATACATGTAAAAGGTGGGGGCCACCAGCTACTGGGCCGGTGCTCTCCTTTGCAGAGGCAGATCCCGAGATGATGGTGCTGAGGTTTGTGCTTTTCTTCCTGTCTTCAGAGGAATGTAGCACATGACTACTGACTAAGGATTTTGCAAGTCCAGGCCCTCCTGCACCAACACCCCTGGCCAGTTTCCTGCAAATCCTGAACAAAAAATCCACACATCACATCTCTATCCCTTGTGAAGGCCTTAACAAACTCATTCCAGGATCCCTTGGAGATGGTGAGATCCAATTTTTGCTTATGAAAAGCCCATAAGCAGGCAGAGACCTAAATTTAGTCCTTTTACTCCCAGGCCCAGGTTATCACTCTCCCAGCGTGGGGGGAAGTCCAGAAACACACAAGCCTTCACCAGTTCCTACTCAAGCTGATGAGTGCTGGGTGGAACTGGCCACACAGCGGGTGCGGCCATGGCACCGACACAAAAGAAGCTGATTCAGCTCATTCCCAGATAATTTTCACTGTCTTTCCCTGCTGGAATTTGTGGGAGGGCTAGACCAGCAATAGCAGCATCAGATCTTCCTCCAGCTCCTCGGGTTGCAGTGCGTAGCAAAAGAAGAGTAGTAACTCCTGCACCGGTGGGAGTGGTTTGGGGAGCTCCACAGGAAGGATCAGTACTAGGGCTGTGTCGGGCATGGTGGCCTCCCCTCATGCTAGGGTTACTCAGCTCTTTCACAACACTCCTAATGGTCTCGCCTCCTGAGGCTGGAGCAAGGCTTGCAGCTACTTAGTGACCAGCCTAAATAGCAGTCTTGCAGAACCACAAATTAGATTACAGCAGGCTCTGAGATGCTGACAGATCTGTGCCTATGGTCTCCAAGATTGGCCCTGACCAATAAGCAACTGTGAATAATAATCTTTGGGAAAAATCAGTGCCACAATTCTTACTGTTCACTTCTGAATCAAGCGACCAGTTTCCGAGTTCTCTTCCACTCGAGTCTTAAGAAATCAGCAGGCAGCTGCGTGAGAGTCATCTGTGAAAAGAAAAGCCACATAAAAGTTGAAGTTAGGGATAGAAGGTACATAGCATGCATATGAAGATGCATTTGAGTGATTAATAGAGAAAGATTAAGTCAAAAGAATGAGAGTTAGAAGAAGCCGCTGACTACAATAGCTCTGTACTCTTAGTGCTGAAAATAGGTTTGACGAACTCTGAATCTGTTTCTGTGAATTGAGAGAAGATATAGCAGCACTGTGAGTAAAGTAAGTAAAAACATGGCATTAAAATTAGATATGAAGAGGAAGTGTTAACCAATCTAATAACAAGGTCCAGTATTTTGTGAGGTTGCTTTGTGAGGCAGGTAGCAGGGGACACACTTCAAGCAGTTCTTTCTTTGGTTCTGGTTCTTTTGTACTGCTGTACAGCTGAGTCTGCAAGCACAGATCATGCTGTGCTTACAGACCCAGCTGCCTTGTTTTCTTCTTTATTATAGTGGCTGAACTGCATTAAATTAGCACAAATAATAATGTCTTTTCCTTTCTATTGCTTTTCTGTGTAGGCAACTGTTAAAGTTGCTAAGGGATTGTTACACGACTGAAGAAGAGATTATTGACATGCTTATAGACAGAGGTGGGTCTGAAGGAATATTATTATTAAATGGTGATTGGCACGATGGCTAAATTCAGTAATACTGTGTTAGAGAGCACATCTTTATGTTCCTAGATAGTCGTATAGTAACTGTACAGACCTCTGTAGTTGACAACTTTCTCAGTTCAAAAAGTTTGCAATTATCAGAGAAGCAAAGCTTCAGTATATGTAAGACCTGTCAGTCCAGTCTAGCAGGAGTAAATGCATTAAATTATTTATGAGTAAACTCTGCTTCCTACTAAAACAGGGGTGTGAGAATTGTTCCCAGAGGGAATTTGTTTTCTAATTCCATTGCTTCAGTTAACATTAGTATATTGTCTCACATAAAACAGTAATTTACTGTATTTATTGCCTTCATTGTTTGTAAGGAGCTGTAGCTTAGCCTTTTGTTTTGCTTTAAGCAGGTTGTGAGACAAAATATGCTTTTTAATGTCAAAGAGCTGGTTAAAACACACACATTGTTTAAAATAAGCTACAATTTATATTTGACATTTAAACAATTCATTTTTTTTTTAAGTTTCTTAAGACATTCACCCAGACAAACAAATAAAAGCAGAAAAGGATGGAAGGGAATGTGCCACTGTGTCAGCATGTCATGCTCTTCAATGACCAGGTATCTATATCTGTTGTTATCCATTTCATCCTTTGTGATCTGCTCTCCATTCATGTTTGTGTACACAAACATCTTTTGGGCAGGCACTTGCAGCTCCGAAATGCTCAGCCATTCCCCAGGAACCTCATCCTCAAGAGAAATGGAGATGCTGAGTATCTTTGATCTGCTTTCAGATTGGAACAAAACTAACTTCTATGCTCTGCAGAAAACCACACAGAACTAAAAACATGCATTCAGTCAGCACCATGCAAGCCCCTGTTGTTGAGCGTAGGTCTGAGACTGACTGGCTTACAGCTGCTGTAGGGATGGCACAGGCTGGGGATGAGACCTGGTGGCACAGAGACGTGCTTGTGAGTTTTGTGCCACCCACAGCTGAAGTTTCATGCTGTGGCACATTTCTGTTGGAAAGCAGATGTTGAAAGGAGCTGGTCTGTAAGCAGTGGGAATGGCTGGGTCGCTATCCTCCGGGCATCTTGGTCAGCTGTGTTGGACCTCTACAGAGTGGTGATCCACCAAAGCTGACCACCAGCACAAGACAAGGTGGTAATCTGCTGACATTGGTGCACAAATAGGTGCTCGGTGTGTGACAGGAGTAGGTGCTGTCTCCACCAAACAGGGATCATCCCTGTGAGTGCCCCAAGCTGCTGCAGCCCCACTCCCGCTGCAGCATGGCGATGCTCTGGATGACTTCTTTCTTCCTCACCTGGGTTCCCCCTGGAGACCTGCCTGATGCAGGTGTCTGGGCTTAGAAGTTCTCATGATGACAAAAGCTGTGCAAATCTTACATTTGGCACTTTCAGAGGATTCAATTGCTTCATCTTGCTTTGGTTTGAATGCAAAGAAAGATGTTCAAGGCGCTGTCACAAGTTAGTTATCATGTTAGAAGAATGGTTTCTTCTGCTGTTCAATATTCCTCTTAGTTTCACTCTCTATCTATCATATTCAAGATTAAGTGTGAAGCATAATAGCCCCTAACTTAGTTAGTGCCTGCAGATTTGTCTTGTCATGGGAATAGTTATTAGCTTGGTTTCATTTGAAAGATTATAACTTGGTGTCTCAGCAGGCAGAATTTTCTCATTAAAGCCCAAGTAATAATAGTCAGTATAAAAAAAAAGTGACTACTCTTTAGTGATGTTGCTACCCATGCTTGTGACAGAAACTACAACTAATGACTGATTCCTTCTTACCATGAGAAAGGAAATCCTTTATTTTTAGGGCCTCTAGTATAATTTACTAGAGGCTCTAAAAGTCTCTTGCCATGAGAACTCTGAGAATGAAGTATGCTGGGCTTATTTCAGTAATTTTCAAAGAATTTTTCAAAGAAAGAAAGAAAAAAAGTCCTAAAGCAGAAAACAGTTTTCTACAAAGAGTGAAAAATGATTTTGAAACATTGTGTATTGACAAATAAGACTAAATTAAAAAAAAAATGTCAATCTCTGTGGTCTTGCTTGAGCAGATATTTTATGTTTATACTAGTTATATGTGAATCTCAAGTACTAATGAAGTAAGTATTTGAACTAAGAGTGGACATGAAGTAAGAAAACCACTTAAATTTCAAAGTGAACAGACTAAATCTAACATTTGACCAGGTGCAGTATCTGTACTTCAAAAAGTATTTAAATGAAAGATGAAAGACATAGAAAAATATACTGAAATTATCCAGGATATGGCATGAGGGAAACTTCATTTGCTTGCTTTAAGGGAGAGAAGGAAACTATAGTCTGTAAGTCCATACATGGAGGAGAGGGTGTCATTTGAATAACATAGGTCAATAAACTAAACTGAACTAAAGCAAAATAAAATAAAATAAAATGAAGTAAAACTGGAAGCTGAAGTTATACTCAATCAGCTCAGGGACATTTTCAAGAGTGATGGTATTTAAACACTAGAACAAGTTACCTAAGAGTACAGTGAATCCTTCAACGTTGGAAGTGTTTAAGTCAAGACAGACATCTTCAGAAAGATATACTATCTTCATACAGCAGTTATAGCCTGGCACAGCCAGTACTGAGTGTTCTGTGGCCAGAATTATGCAGAAAGACAAAACAAAGCTTGTAATGGTTTCTTCTGGCTTTAAGCTCTATTTTTTGGAGATGCACTTTCCCTATTTCCAACATTTATTTAGCAAGTATCATTATGGTTAAACGACATATGTAGGCAAAGCTCAGACTGCTGTTTAAAGAAAAAAGGTGGGGGAGATCGTGATTAATCATGTAACTCTAGGTGTGTGTTTATATCACACAAATAACAAACCCAGTTGCTTAAACTAAGAGGCTGGGCTTCTTCAGTAGTTAGGGATGTAAAGAGAGAAACTCCTTCCAATGGCAGCTCATGGTAGTCCTCACTCTCTCTATTGCCCACACAGATGGTTCTGGAGACATGCCTCCAAAGGTTAGCTGTTGTTTCCTGAAAAAGTCCCTAAAAAGAAGGAAATTCCATCCTTTTCCTTGTTCCGGATACTGTATTTGTCAACTGGCAGTTAACTAAAGAGACAAGGTAATTTTCTATTGGTTCAGTTCCCTTTTATGGCTTATGATGCAGTTGCAGAAATTTTGGCACAGTGTGAGCAAAGGGATAGGATGTGTGGCTTGGACAGTGGGACAGCAGGACAGTGCAGCACAGCAGGTCCAGCCTTTGTGTACCATCCCAGGCTTGGACAGTTACATGCAGGTCCAGAAACTTTATTCTTTAGGGGTTCACATCTGGAGGTGTGATCACAATTTCCCTTTACATCTGGGGATTAAGTAGTGATATAGAGCCATGTTTGTCCCACTAGCTTTCTGAGGTTTTATCAGATCATAAAAGAGCATAAACTGGCAGCTTCATTTTCCAGCTGTCACCAGAGAAAATCTTGATTTTTTGAGTTTCTCAAAGCATCATCCATCCCATCGTCTGGGAACTCCCTGTGGTTCAAAATGGCTGGATGGGTGGAAAGGAGGTGAGAGACAAGTACAGCATCCATCGTTATCATGCAGTTTTCTGTGCTTAAGATGTACCTTCATCAGAAATTAAAATAAAACTCCTGCTGCTATGAAGAAGCTGATAGCAATATTTGTCTGGGTATTTTAGAATAGATAAGATTCTTGAGGTTTCTGTGTCTTCTACATCCATAAAGAGATGTAAATGCTACCTCTCAATTGAAATTAATGAGAATTAGGCACCCAAATGTATTTGTGGACTTGAACCCTTATGTTCTAATTACTGTGGCAATTAAATATGTGGAAAAACAGGTTCAGCTGCTGGAATCTTGTCTACACCAAGGCCTGGTGAAATATTTATGTTAATTTTCTTTCTAGACATGGCTTGAGTTTGCACTGATGACTATGCAAACCCCTTCTTGATTGTAGAGGACATGTACAATATGGAAGGCCCTGAAACTAAACCTTGTGCACTTGGCTTAAAAAAGGTTATAAGATACATATTCATGAATGGTGTGTCTTGCTGAGTGAGACAAGATAGTTACGAACAAAATGATAACAATAAACATAACCAAATCTTACTTTAATGTAAATAGGAGAATATAGAAGAAGCTGATTTTTCTAAACTGTTTCTGTAGTAAATCTTCACAAATCAGCTGATCACTGTACTGATTTCTGAAGGCTACAAGACCATATAACCAATATTTCATGCAATAGCATATACACCTCAATTTCTTTTTTTCATAACGAAAGAAGGAAATAAAATGACTGTCTGTTTAATTTGCAGACTCTTTGCTGTTTGAGGCCAATATAATTACCGATATTATTCTTATGCATGTACACAACACTGAAGCACCAGTGTTAAAGGAGACACCTTCATTCTGGATTTTCTAACTTCAAAGTAATGAAATCCATAACTTCAAACCACAAGAATGAACTTTTCAATGTTAAGTACCTAGTCCTAGTGTCAGTGTATAGAACAACCTTGGCCAAAAAAGCCCAATTAGGCCATGTAAATGAAGTGTGTTTTCAGCCAGTCCTACTGGGAAAACCAGCTTTGTCTGAATGGTTGTAATTACGGTTGATGGGGAAGGGGGAAAACAAATTTGCTATGCATGAGCCCTTCCCAAGTAGCCTTTTTTGCTTCCAACACTTGCATATCTACAAGAATGGCACTATGAAGGGAAGGAAAAAAGGACTTTGTCCTTATACGGGTTCTTATTCTCTTCAAGAATCTCAATGATACATGAAGTTTGCTATGGGAGAGGTGCTCCTTTCTCTGATACTCCTTTTGTTTACTTTTCTCTGCCTGACAGCCTCACTGGGCTTCTTGTCATAATTAGCAGCCTAGGTACACACATCTCCATAAAAGCTATACTTCATAGCTTTTTTTAAGCCAGTACTTCTATTTTCCTATTTGGGTCCCTTCTTTTGATTCACACCCTCAGCAAAGCATGTGAAAGTCAAATCAAACAGTGATCTGCAAAATTCCCAAATCAGTGTTTTTCTAGACTTTTCAAAGTGTCACACTCTTTTCTCTGTCTATTTTTGAGAATGCTCACCCTGCTCCTGGTCTGGATTCACTCTCTATGTTATATCACCTGCATTCCTCAAAAAAGAGTTAATTTTTCAGTGCAATAAATGTACTCATCTGAATTCACATCACAGTGTGCAGCTTACTTGCTGTGTCTCTGGATTGCTAGTTGGGCTGTCTCTAACTCCTGGCAAGGAAAAATAGGGCACCAGACCAGTACGATTACCTCCAGGGATGCTTCCTATGTGCCATTCTGGCTTCTGTGACTAAGGGCTCATGAAGGTCACATAGCTCTTTCTTAGATATAACTTTCAAATTCTCTATATTTGTTTTTACTGCTCTAATTCTTAAATAGTGCAGATTCATGTCTGCCCACATCATATGCATCAGTCTTTGAAAAGGATGCCTTTTTCCACAAATATAAAGCTATTAATCACAAATGTTCTACTTACAAGTTACTACTGTATGAGTGACTCTTTCATATATTACTCATAATGTAGTGCATAGCTTTATTTCCTTTATTTAAAAATAGCTAATGATCCTTATTTCAATGACTATGTTAATGTCAATAATATCAGCATGTTTTGCAATGCTAAAGCACTAAATGGTAAGGGATTGGTCAGAGATGAGTTACTTGGTTTGAGATGGTTTTTTGTTTTGGCTTAGTTGTTTTTTTTGGTTTTTTGGTGTTTTTTTTTTTTTTNCACTGACTGGAAAAAAAAACAAAAAACTAAGACACGCCAGAAAATTGCATAAACTATCCAGGTTTTTCAGGAGCTTATTAAGGGTATCTCTGGCCATTGTTAAACAAGAAGTCTTAGCACATAAATATTTTAGTATGTCATAAGGTAACTGTTTTATGTGAGCATTGAAAGGAACTAAAAGCAGTGGGGTCAGGAAGGAGAAAAAATATTGAAATTGTAAAGACTACTTTTTTGCCCATAGTGGGATCAGTTTGTCCAGGCATTAAAGTAGACAAGGACATACATATTTTCTGGGTCATGATCCGCACTTCACCACATCAAGATCCCAAGTCTAAATGAATGCTGATCCATCTGCATTATTTTTACCTGATTCATGCTGTGCTTAGTAAAATCTTGTATACAGACACATGATCCAGCTCCTGAAGAGTGAGTGGTATGAGCAGAAATGAGGTTTCTATGTGAGAGAGTCGAACCAAGTGAACTAAGGTTGCTAAAGCTTGTGTAGGTTGTGCTCTTCCCTAAAGGAATGGCATTTTTCACAGGAAACCTCTTTCAAGGCTGATAACCACTGAGGAAAATGAAGCAAAGCAAACTCCTGAATAAGTCTAAAGGATGCCTACTGTTGCTTTATGTTTTTCAACAAAGGCACTGGCACTACCATTTCACAACTAGAGGATGTGGTATATATTAATCTTGGAGTCAACAAGCCTTAGTGCTAATCAAGGTGGCATTCTTGTTAGGTTACCTGTTTCCAAAGTCTAACCATTAGAAGAGTTGTGGATGTATATTCATTCTTATGCAGAGGTCAGACAGAAAACAGGTCAGAGTGAACTTCTCACTTGGATTAGAAAGCCCCTTTGAGTTGTCTCAGACCAGACACAAGTTGTAGCAGTCATGTAGACCATGGGAGAATCATGAAGTCTCCAAAAGGAGGAATTGGATCCTGGGCAACTGGCTGTATCTGGCACTTCTTGATCAGGGGAATCAGACCTGATGACCTCCAGAGGTTCCTTCCAGCCTCAGACATTCTGTGATTCTGTGAACATGCTGATCTTTCCTCTTTTTCGCTATAAAAATCCCGTAGAATGCAGTGGTTCAGCAGATCTTTGCAAGATGGACTGGCTCATGATACAGGCCAGATTAAGGTCAAGCCCTTCCTTACACAAAGGACTGAGCACTCTGAAAGTTAGATAAATTAGTCTGGTTGAATGTAGCTGTTTGGGTGCTTTTGTGTTCACTTAGACATTTCATAGGAAACTGAGAGAGGACACTAAAGACCACTTGCTACATTGCCGTGTTTACCTTGAGTGACTTTCCCTCCATTTGTAATTGGAAAACAGTGACAGCATCTTGGTAATTTTACCAATGCACTGTTTGTCTGAAATTCCCAAGTGCTATTACTGCACCTCCTGGGCCATATATTGTGGCTATGCATTTGAGGTTCATAATGGAATGGAAAGTGCTGTTTTTCACAAAGTGAAATACACATATTTCCAAAATATTTTCTTTCCCTAAACTAAATCTGAGACCTTGAATCAGTATTAATGTGAATCTTTTTTTGCAACAAAAGCATGTTGTTTGTAGTCTGTCACATTAAAATAAAGATTTGAATAGTGTAAGAAGTCACAAATGGAAAAAAAAATATTTACAAGAAATCAAGCAAAAGAAAATTCCTTTTGAACCGAACACTTCAATTGTACAGAATTGTTGCTTTATATTAGGAGATACTGTAGAAAGTTTTAACATTACTATGTTCAGAACACTGCTATTATATAGCAACAAACCTTAGGAATAGGATTGAAAAATACTTGCATATAGGACCTAATGTAAAAACTACTAAACTCACTTAGAGCTTTTTTTTTTTTTTCATCCCCATTGATTTCAGCACACTTTTAACCAATCCAGATTAACCCTCCCAGAAATGGTGGAAATGCTGGAGGAAGGATGTATATAGATTTGAGGGAGGGAAAGGTAGTGGCACTGTCTGGCAGGGGGTTATGACAAGACGGAGGGCTCAGGTTGTTTTGATTTGCTGATTTTGCGGTTGAAATGTGGGGAAAAAATGCTGCCACTTCTTTTATTGATATTTGTTGGGAGACACTCATCATGTATTACTTCACAAGTATGTGTATGTGCATGTGAGGCTTTTCAGAGCTTTGGATGAATGCCTTTTACATAGCATTTTTAAGATCAAAATCTATACAATTATGTGGATTCCTGCATGTAAATGATTTTAGGGAGTCTGGTGTTGCAGCATTTTTAATTTTCTAGTAGATTTTTTGATAGTCTAAAGTGATAAATTATCTTTTGTGGCTGTCAGAGTTATTGAACTATCTGCAGACACACCATTAGCAGGAGCAGTCTGTGCCCGGTCAGTGTTGCTCATCTCTCCCTGGGAGACTGCTCCCAGGGAAAAGGGTTTCCAGGCACTTTTGTGCAAGGCCCTTTTGGCAGCAGTGCCACCGGGCTGCGGGGAGGTGCCAGCCAGCCATGGTGCACTGCAGTCAGGAGGACTTTTTTCTACCACACAGTGGAGAAAGCTACCAAACAAGTATCGCTTATTATTGACTTTCCATTGCTACTGGCCTGTGTTAAAACCAGTGACACTGAAAAGAAAGGTTCCATTTCCCATTACCAGATATCCAATCCCCCTAGAAAACATCTGTTGAATCTGGGATAATGCCATGGTATTAGCTCTTCAGTTGCATGCTGTTTCATTGGCTGTTCTCAGCGCTGCCCTGTCTATCACAACACATAATCTCTTTTCAGAGATGTTTCAACCACGATATTAGGGTCCCCAGTCTCATTTCTTTGAAAATCAGTGGTAGTTTTTAGCCTTTGGCGCACAACTTGAAGTTTAGAAACTTGACTCTGTGCAGGGTGTAAGACAGGGAACAAAAGTTTCCTGATGATTTCATGTGACAGAAGTTCTGCAAAGAAAAGAAGTGGGTCTGCAGAAATTCTCCAAGTTTCTGTATTTATGATCCCAAGAATCTCGCACTGCAGTGCCTCAGACTCATAACTAAGTGCTTCTCAAAATGTTCATTTTTGAAGACAGTATAAGAGAACCGTCTTCAGAATTCAAGTAATATGCTACCAACCAGAGGGAGAATAATACAGAAATACTTTCTTGATGATGTGTGCTAAAGCAGCAGGCATTTAAGAGCAACGAATGTCAATCTCTGAGGTTTTTGTAGAGAATAGCAATTTATGACGTGTTAGGGTAAACAGTTGGATTATATTTCTGAAATGCATGTTCCATCAGGTAAAATCATTGTGATTATAGGCCCTACTACTTTCAGTAAGTTATGCACTAAAAGGCTGAAATTGTAAAACAAGTATGCTTATGCTTTACTGTTAATCCCTCTTTGTATCTACGCTGAGTAAACTACAAGAGAAACTGCATTAAACAATAAAGGCAAAAATGGCATGTTATGTCATCTTGATAAACAATGACTGTTATACTGTTTTCCTTCAAGAAGCAACTGTGACTGGCCTCTGTATTCTCCCTCAATGGAGAATGTGCCTGACTGTAAAAAACCCCGTAGGATTATTTAGAACTTACTTTGTTCATGCCTCTTAGTGAAAACAGAACTTTCTCTGCCTCTTCTCACTTTCCTGCTTTTCCTTCATTTCCTCAGCTCTTATCTGTTAGAGAAAGCTGAACTTGTTATTTCAAAAACTACTGACTTTCATGCAGACTATGAATTTTGAACAAAGTGAAATAAAACTTCTTTTAAGTGGTTTTGGAAAAGTTTGACAGTAGAAGATAATAAATGAAAATAAATCTACAATATTTCTCCTAATGCAATTTGTGCCATGTCAATGTCAAAGCATTCTAACAACAAATCAACAAATATTTGAATGAAAACAATATACATAACTTATTTTCCCATATTGGAAACAACTGTCAAACAATTATTGTATGACTTCATGAATTACTTGGCTTTTTTGAAATAGTCCTGCTAGAATTAAAAAAAAAAAAGGGGGGGGGGGGTTTGAGCCTGAACATATTGTGTCAATCATAAGCATATGCAATGTATCTAAGCCATGAGGTAAAAATTTTCTTTGTAAATTATTTCATAAATATATAATTTTCCTGAAAAAAGTCTATAAAAATATTTTTGCCTTTGTTAAGTTCTCTACAGTTCTTTGTGGTGAATATAAACAGATTCATAATGACATCTTCTTGATCTGCTTTATTTTAACTTGAAATGCAGAATGTATCATGAAAACATTTCTAAGAAAGATACAGTAACAAACTTTTTCTCATAGATAGAGTATTTCATTAGAGTTGTCCACTTGAAACTATGAAGACATGTTGTGTCCTTCTCATCTTTGTTTATGAATGGCTTTGTGGTTTCACTTTAAAAGCGCACGCACAGAAACACTCATGTCCTTTAAAAATACACCTCTATAATACTGCTCTACAGGTGAAAAATGGTGTGTTTGTTATCAAGCTTTACACACGTTGAAATCTGTGTTTTTGCTGTTATCGATCTTCACAGTTTGTCTGTCATAATGTGAATAAAAACTGGGAAAGCTACAGCCACACATAAGAACTGGCTGGGATTTAAGGTGTGGGGGGCATCATTTCCTGGTTTTAAATAAAAAGACATTAATAAGTCTCACTAGAGCAGAGAAGTGAAGGGAAATAACTCTTGTTTAAATATTTTCCACTCAAGCCCGGCTTGTAAGATGCTTAGCCAAGTCATCAGACAAAATACCTGCCTATTTTAACCCTTCCTATGCATGACATATGCCAAGCGAACAGTCGCTTGGGGCTGACATGCTCAGTAAAAATAATAAAATCAAAACTGTTGAGAAAAACACATTTGGATTGATGTGAGAAAAATACTTGCTTTTCAGAGTTCTGTATTCACTAAAGTTTGTGGAAGTGGCTTGTCTCTTTGACTGTGGTTCAGCCATGGCATTTGCAGCTTGTGAAAAAGTAAATTTATGAAGTCAGGAAAGGTTGTTTGCATATGAGTGTGGTGCTACCAAGCATGAGGTACTAAAGTGTTGAGCCAGGCTTTGTAACAAACTTTAAATTTCGGTATTACTTTCCTTAACATTCTCTCTGCTGCTCCGAACTCATTTTCTGTGGATGGGTATAGAGGGAGTACTACACATAATCAGTGAGTTCCCCTTTCCCTGTGTCGGGGATCCTAACGCGTGTGCCTAATCATGCAACCTTCCATTTTCAATATGACAAGTTCACCTCTTGTATGTGAATTACTTCTTTTCTATTCATAAAGTGCTTTATCAGACAATCTTACAAAAGAACTTAAGGGGGAAATGTGTTCCTGGGTGATTTACACAAGCAATTACTTTACAAATCTGCTAGTGGATTATATTAAACATGTATGAAGAATATTTAAGTTTGGAGCGAGGGCTGAGAACACCGTAAGTTTTACAATAGCGTTTCATTTGCGTCACCGTGTATCTCTGAAGATTTGTTACTTTACACTTCACCATGTATTTGAGAATAAAATTGTAAGGAAAAAGTTATGTAATTTCAAATATTTGGGGGGAAGCAGCTTCAACTCTCAAACTGTAATCATTTAACTCTTTTCCAACTTCTTCCTCAAATAATGTGTCAGCAGTTGCAAGCAAGCAGAATGCATCTATGTGAATGTGAAATCAGCCTAAAACAGCTTGCATGGGAGGAAAAGCACGCCATATAAAGTCACCTAACTGTAGAAAAATTGTGTCCAAATACCCAACAAATGTTTACATAGTTTTTAACGCCTACTATATTTGGGATTTTAAAACTCTTTCATAGGAACCTTTTATGTACTGCCTCTCCTTGGAGAGAGTTTTTACACTGACATGCAGACTTCTGGCAGATTGTAGCATGGGGGTATAGGAGTATTTCGAGTTGAAAAAGTTCTGCACAAGGAGGGAAAAGTTGTGAGGGTTTTCTCGGATCAGCTTGGAGCTGACCTGCGACCGGTATCAAAGCGCGGGCGGTAACGGGACTGTTCTCCGCTCAGCCTGGGAACTGTATGCCCACCCGCCTCAGCACCCGCACACAAACGGGGGGCACGGGACAGAGAGGTGATACCAAATCCCCGGGAGACCCCGAGCAGGGCTGGGGTCTCTCGAGGAGGGCAGCTACTGGCGCGTGTGGGTCGCGCCTTTTACCCCCACCGCCACCTTTTCCAATCCCGCAGGGCAGCCGCGGGTCCCAGTGACAGCCGCGGGCACAGCCACCGCCTCCCGCGGGCCGCGCTGGGGGCGCGCCTGTGGCCTGCGGCTATCCCTGCTCCAACTCGGCGCAGGTCCCCGCGGCCGTGGGGCGACGCGCCCCCTCCGCTCGCCCGGCTCGGCGGGCCCGGCCCGCTGCCCGTGGCCGCGGCCCGGCGGCGGGCGGAGGCGGCGGCGGGGGGCGGCGCGGGCCGCGCGGCGGGGCCGCCTGCACTGTCTCTTTAAGGGCGCTCCGTCTGGGGTGGCGCTTTCCTCCGCGAAGGCTCCTTTGATATTAATAGTGTTGGTGTCTTGAAACTGACGTAATGCGGGGAGACGGAGGTCCTGACAAGCGATAACAGTCCCGATAACGCGCCGGCCGCCCCGCGCTCCCAGGCCGCCGCCTCGCTGCCGGCGGGGCCGCCGCGCCGTGCCCCGGCCCGCGCCCCCCGGCCCGCCGCGCCCCCGCCCCCGCGCCGC